>CM047807.1:47075257-47714935 GCA_026214975.1 Gentiana macrophylla | reverse complement strand
AAACGGAGGCCGTAATGGCCTTGTACAAGGAATCAAAATCACACGCTAAGTACTTTATGGGTACGAAAAGTACTTGAAAAACGCTTGTAATTTTCTTTGAAGTATCGATGTGATATCGACTTAACGATAAATAAGGCACGCCGCGCAAACGGCAAGCAAAACGGAGGCCGTAATGGCCTTGTACAAGAATCAAAATCACACGCTAAGTACTTATGGGTACGAAAAAGTACGAAAAAAACGCTTGTAATTTTCTTTGAAGTAATCGATGTGATATCGACTTAACGATAAATAAGGCACGCCGCGCAAACGGCAAGCAAAACGGAGGCCGTAATGGCCTTGTACAAGAATCAAAATCACACGCTTAAGTACTTATGGGTACGAAAAAGTACGAAAAAAACGCTTGTAATTTTCTTTGAAGTATCGATGTGATATCGACTTAACGATAAATAAGGCACGCCGCGCAAACGGCAAGCAAAACGGAGGCCGTAATGGCCTTGTACAAGGAATCAAAATCACACGCTTAAGTACTTATGGGTACGAAAAAGTACTAAAAAAAAACGCTTGTAATTTTCTTTGAAGTAATCGATGTGATATCGACTTTAACGATAAATAAGGCACGCCGCAAACGGGCAAACGGCAAGCAAAACGGAGGCCGTAATGGCCTTGTACAAGAAATCAAAATCACACGCTAAGTACTTATGGGTACGAAAAAAAGTACTAAAAAAACGCTTGTAATTTTCTTTGAAGTATCGATGTGATATCGACTTAACGATAAATAAGGCACGCCGCGCAAACGGCAAGCAAAACGGAGGCCGTAATGGCCTTGTACAAGGAATCAAAATCACACAATTATACTTATGGGTACGAAAAAAAAGTACTAAAAAAAACGCTTGTAATTTCTTTGAAGTATCGATGTGATATCGACTAACGATAAATAAGGCACGCCGCGCAAACGGGCAAGCAAAACGGAGGCCGTAATGGCCTTGTACAAGGAATCAAAATCACACGCTACTTACTGGCGGTACGAAAAAAGTACGAAAAAAAACGCTTGTAATTTTCTTTGAAGTAATCGATGTGATATCGACTTTAACGATAAATAAGGCACGCCGCAAACGGCAAGCAAAACGGAGGCCGTAATGGCCTTGTACAAGAAATCAAAATCACACGCTATACTTATGGGTACGGTAAAAAGTAAAACGTTTGTAAAAAAACTTGTAATTTTCTTTGAAGTACCGATGTGATATCGACTTAACGATAAATAAGGCACGCCGCGCAAACGGCAGCAAAACGGAGGCCGTAATGGCCTTGTACAAGGAATCAAAATCACACAAACGCTAAGTACTTGGGGTACGGTAAAAAAAGTACGAAAAACGCTTGTAATTTTCTTTTTGAAGTAATCGATGTGATATCGACTTAACGATAAATAAGGCACGCCGCGCAAACGGCAAGCAAAACGGAGGCCGTAATGGCCTTGTACAAGAAATCAAAATCACACACGCTAAGTACTCTATGGGTACGAAAAAGTACGAAAAACGCTTGTAATTTTCTTTGAAGTATCGATGTGATATCGACTTAACGATAAATAAGGCACGCCGCGCAAACGGCAAGCAAAACGGAGGCCGTAATGGCCTTGTACAAGGAATCAAAATCACACACACACTTAAGTACTTATGGGTACGAAAAAGTACGAAAAAAACGCTTGTAATTTTCTTTGAAGTATCGATGTGATATCGACTTAACGATAAATAAGGCACGCCGCGCAAACGGCAAACGCAAAACGGAGGCCGTAATGGCCTTGTACAAGAATCAAAATCACACGCTTAAGTACTTTATGGGTACGAAAAAGTACGAAAAAAACGCTTGTAATTTTCTTTGAAGTACCGATGTGATATCGACTTAACGATAAATAAGGCACGCCGCGCAAACGGCAAAAAACGGAGGCCGTAATGGCCTTGTACAAGGAATCAAAATCACACGCTAAGTACTTATGGGTACGAAAAAGTACGAAAAAACGCTTGTAATTTTCTTTGAAGTAATCGATGTGATATCGACTTAACGATAAATAAGGCACGCCGCGCCGCAAAACGGGCAAGCAAAACGGAGGCCGTAATGGCCTTGTACAAGAAATCAAAATCACACGCTAAGTACTTATGGGGTACGAAAAAGTACGAAAAAACGCTTGTAATTTTCTTTGAAGTATCGATGTGATATCGACTTAACGATAAATAAGGCACGCCGCGCAAACGGCAAGCAAAACGGAGGCCGTAATGGCCTTGTACAAGAAATCAAAATCACACGCTAAGTATTTATGGGTACGAAAAAAGTACGAAAAAAACGCTTGTAATTTTCTTTGAAGTATCGATGATGTGATATCGACTAACGATAAATAAGGCACGCCGCGCAAACGGCAAGCAAAACGGAGGCCGTAATGGCCTTGTACAAGAAATCAAAATCACACGCTAAGTACTTATGGGTACGAAAAAAGTACGAAAAAACGCTTTGTAATTTTCTTTGAAGTATCGATGTGATATCGACTTAACGATAAATAAGGCACGCCGCGCAAACGGCAAAGAAAACGGAGGCCGTAATGGCCTTGTACAAGAAATCAAAATCACACGCTATACTTATGGGTACGAAAAAAAGTACGAAAAAACGCTTGTAATTTTCTTTGAAGTACCGATGTGATATCGACTAACGATAAATAAGGCACGCCGCGCAAACGGGTAGCAAAAACGGAAATGGCAACAAAATCGAGGCCGTAATGGCCTTGTACAAGGAATCAAAATCACACGCTAAGTACTCTGGCCTTGTACGGGTAAAAAAGTACTACTTAAAAAAACGCTTGTAATTTTGTAATTTCTTTGAAGTATCGATGTGATATCGACTAACGATAAATAAGGCACGCCGCGCAAACGGCAGCAAAACGGAGGCCGTAATGGCCTTGTACAAGAAATCAAAATCACACGCTAAGTACTTATGGGTACGGTAAAAAGTACGAAAAACGCTTGTAATTTTTTGAAGTACATCGATGTGATATCGACTTAACGATAAATAAGGCACGCCGCGCAAACGGGCAGCAAAACGGAGGCCGTAATGGCCTTGTACAAGAATCAAAATCACACGCTAAGTACTTACGGGTACGAAAAAAGTACGAAAAAAAACGCTTGTAATTTTCTTTGAAGTATCGATGTGATATCGACTTAACGATAAATAAGGCACGCCGCGCAAACGGGCAAGCAAAACGGAGGCCGTAATGGCCTTGTACAAGAAATCAAAATCACACGCTAAGTACTTGGGTACGAAAAAGTACGAAAACGCTTGTAATTTTCTTTGAAGTATCGATGTGATATCGACTTAACGATAAATAAGGCACGCCGCGCAAACGGGCAAGCAAAACGGAGGCCGTAATGGCCTTGTACAAGAAATCAAAATCACACGCTAAGTACTTATGGGTACGAAAAAGTACGAAAAAAAAATCGCTTGTAATTTTCTTTGAAGTAATCGATGTGATATCGACTTAACGATAAATAAGGCACGCCGCGCGCAAACGGCAAGCAAAACGGAGGCCGTAATGGCCTTGTACAAGAATCAAAATCACACGCTTAAGTACTTATGGGGTACGAAAAAACGTACGAAAAACGCTTGTAATTTTCTTTGAAGTACTCATGTGATATCGACTTTAACGATAAATAAGGCACGCCGCGCAAACGGCAAGCAACGGAGGCCGTAATGGCCTTGTACAAGAATCAAAAATCACACGCTATAGTAATTACGGGCAACGGTAAAGTACGAAAAACTAAAAAAAACGCTTGTAATTTCTCTGAAGTACAATGATATCGACTAACGATAAATAAGGCACGCCGCGCAAACGGGCAAGCAAAACGGAGGCCGTAATGGCCTTACAAAGGCAAATCAAAAATCACACAGTACTAATCAAAATCATACTTATACACGATGGGTACGTAAAAGTAAAAAAACGCTTGTAATTTTCTTTGAAGTACTCGATGATATCGACTTAACGATAAATAAGGCACGCCGCGCAAACGGGCAAGCAAAACGGAGGCCGTAATGGCCTTGTACAAGAATCAAAATCACACGCTAAGTACTTATGGGTACGAAAAAAGTACGAAAAAACGCTTGTAATTTCTTTGAAGTACTCGATGTGATATCGACTTAACGATAAATAAGGCACGCCGCGCAAACGGGCAAGCAAAACGGAGGCCGTAATGGCCTTGTACAAGAAATCAAAATCACACGCTAAGTACTTTATGGGTACGAAAAAGTACGAAAAAACGCTTGTAATTTTCTTTGAAGTACCGATGTGATATCGACTTAACGATAAATAAGGCACGCCGCGCAAACGGCAGCAAAACGGAGGCCGTAATGGCCTTGTACAAGAATCAAAATCACACGCTATAGTACTACTTATGGGTACGAAAAAAAGTACGAAAAAAACGCTTGTAATTTTCTTTGAAGTATCGATGTGATATCGACTTTAACGATAATAAATAAGGCACGCCGCGCAAACGGGCAAGCAAAACGGAGGCCGTAATGGCCTTGTACAAGAAATCAAAATCACACGCTATACTTACTATGGGTACGAAAAAAAATAAAAAAAAACGCTTGTAATTTTCTTTGAAGTAATCGATGTGATATCGACTGTAACGATAAATAAGGCACGCCGCGCAAACGGCAAGCAAAACGGAGGCCGTAATGGCCTTGTACAAGAAATCAAAATCACACGCTAAGTACTTTATGGGTACGAAAAAGTACGAAAAAACGCTTGTAATTTTCTTTGAAGTATCAAAACGGAGGCGTGATATCGACTTAAAACGATAAATAAGGCACGCCGCGACTAAACGGCAAGCAAAACGGAAAAACGGAGGCCGTAATGGCCTTGTACAAGAAATCAAAATCACACGCTATACTTTATGGGTACGAAAAAAGTACGAAAAAAACGCTTGTAATTTTCTTTGAAGTATCGATGTGATATCGACTTAACGATAAATAAGGCACGCCGCGCAAAAACGGCAAGCAAAACGGAGGCCGTAATGGCCTTGTACAAGGAATCAAAATCACACGCTAAGTACTTATGGGTACGAAAAAAGTACTAAAAAACGCTTGTAATTTTCTTTGAAGTATCGATGTGATATCGACTTAAACGATAAATAAGGCACGCCGCGCAAACGGGCAAGCAAACGGAGGCTGCCGTAATGGCCTTGTACAAGGAATCAAAATCACACGCTTAAGTACTTATGGGTACGAAAAAACTCAAAAACGCTTTGTAATTTTCTTTGAGTACTGATGATGATATCGACTTAACGATAAATAAGGCACGCCGCGCAAACGGGCAAAAAACGGAGGCCGTAATGGCCTTACAAGAAGAATCAAAATCACACGCTATACTCGATGGGTAAAAAAGTACGAAAAAACGCTTGTAATTTCTTTGAAGTACCGATCGGCGTGATATCGACTTAACGATAAATAAGGCACGCCGCGCAAACGGGCAAGCAAAACGGAGGCCGTAATGGCCTTGTACAAGAAATCAAAATCACACGCTAAGTACTTATGGGTACGAAAAAAGTACGAAAAAACGCTTGTAATTTTCTTTGAAGTACCGATGTGATATCGACTTAACGATAAATAAGGCACGCCGCGCAAACGGCAAGCAAAACGGAGGCCGTAATGGCCTTGTACAAGGAATCAAAATCACACGCTAAGTACTTATGGGTACGGTAAAAGTACGTAAAAAAACGCTTGTAATTTTCTTTGAAGTATCGATGTGATATCGACTTAACGATAAATAAGGCACGCCGCGCAAACGGGCAAGCAAAACGGAGGCCGTAATGGCCTTGTACAAGAATCAAAATCACACGCTAAGTACTTATATGGGTACGAAAAAAGTACGAAAAAACGCTTGTAATTTTCTTTGAGTAATCGATGATATCGACTTAACGATAAAAGGACGCCGCGCAAACGGCACGCCGCAAAACGGGCTTGTACAAGAAAAATCACAGGCCGAAAAAACGGTAATTTTCTTGAAGTATCGATGTATCAAGAAATCAAAAATCACACCGCTAAACGGCACTTACGGGGCCGTAATGGCCTTGTAAAAGAAATCAAAAAAACGCTTATAATTTTCTTACGAAAAAGTACTAAAAAAACGTGTGTATCGACTTAACGATAAATATCGACTGCACGATAAATAAGCACGCCGGCGCAAACGGCAAAAACGGAGGCCGTAATGGCCTTGTACAAGGAATCAAAATCACACACACTTAAGTACTTATGGGGGTACGTAAAAAAGTACGAAAAAACGCTTGTAATTTTCTTTGAAGTAATCGATGTGATATCGACTTAACGATAAATAAGGCACGCCGCGCAAACGGGCAAGCAAAACGGAGGCCGAATGGCCTTGTACAAGAAATCAAAATCACACGCTAAGTACTTATGGGTACGAAAAAAGTACGAAAAAAACGCTTGTAATTTTCTTTGAAGTACTCGATGTGATATCGACTTAAACGATAAATAAGGCACGCCGCGCAAACGGGCAAGCAAAACGGAGGCCGTAATGGCCTTGTACAAGGAATCAAAAAATCACACGCTAAGTACTTATGGGTACACGAAAAAGTACGAAAAAAATCACGCTTGTAATTTTCTTTGAAGTAATCGATGTGATATATCGACTTAACGATAAATAAGGCACGCCGCGCAAAAAACGGCAAGCAAAACGGAGGCCGTAATGGCCTTGTACAAGAATCAAAATCACACGCTAAGTACTTTATGGGTACGTAAAAAGTACGAAAAAAACGCTTGTAATTTTCTTTGAAGTATCGATGTGATATCGACTTAACGATAAATAAGGCACGCCGCGCAAACGGCAAGCAAAAAACGGAGGCCGTAATGGCCTTGTACAAGAATCAAAATCACACGCTAAGTAAACGACAAACGCTAAGTACTTTATGGGTACGAAAAAAGTACTAAAAAACGCTTGTAATTTTCTTTGAAGTAATCGATGATATCGACTTAACGATAAATAAGGCACGCCGCGCGCAAACGGCAAGCAAAACGGAGGCCGTAATGGCCTTGTACAAGAATCAAAATCACACGCTAAGTACTTATGGGTACGAAAAAAGTACGAAAAAAACGCTTGTAATTTTCTTTGAAGTATCGATGTGATATCGACTTAACGATAAATAAGGCACGCCGCGCAAACGGGCAAGCAAAACGGAGGCCGTAATGGCCTTGTACAAGAAATCAAAATCACACGCTTAAGTACTCTATGGGTACGAAAAAAGTACTAAAAAACGCTTGTAATTTTCTTTGAAGTATCGATGTGATATCGACTTAACGATAAATAAGGCACGCCGCGCAAACGGGCAAGCAAAACGGAGGCCGTAATGGCCTTGTACAAGAATCAAAATCACACGCTAAGTACTTTATGGGTACGAAAAAAAGTACGAAAAAACGCTTTGTAATTTTCTTTGAAGTATCGATGTGATATCGACTTAACGATAAATAAGGCACGCCGCGCAAACGGAGGCAATGGCCTTGCAAAACGGAGGCCGTAATGGCCTTGTACAAGGAATCAAAATCACACGCGGCAGCAAACTTAATGGCCTTGTACAAAAAAGTACAAAAAAACGCTTGTAATTTTCTTTTGAAGTACAAAAAAAGTACGAAAAACGTTTGTATCGAATCGATGTGATATCACGATAAATAAGGCACGCCGCGCAAACGGCAAGCAAAACGGAGGCCGTAATGGCCTTGTACAAGGAATCAAAATCACACGCTAAGTACTTAATGGGTACGAAAAAAGTACGAAAAAACGCTTGTAATTTTCTTTGAAGTATCGATGATATCGACTTAACGATAAATAAGGCACGCCGCGCAAACGGCAAGCAAAACGGAGGCCAGAATGGCCTTGTACAAGGAATCAAAAATCACACAGTTAAGTACTTTATGGTACGAAAAAAAGTACGAAAAAAAAACGTTTGTAATTCTCTTTGAAGTACTGATGTGATATCGACCAGAACGATAAATAAGGCACGCCGGCGCAAACGGCAAGCAAAACGGAGGCCAGAATGGCCTTGTACAAGAAATCAAAATCACACGCTATACTTATGGGTACGAAAAAGTACGAAAAAATGCTTGTAATTTCTTGAAGTAATCGATGTGATATCGACTTAACGATAAATAAGGCACGCCGCGCAAACGGGCAAGCAAAACGGAGGCCGTAATGGCCTTGTACAAGGAATCAAAATCACACGCATACTTACGGGGCACGAAAAAAGTACGTAAAAAACGCTTGTAATTTCTTTGACAAGGAAAAATCACACGTAATCGAAATGATATCGAATATCGACTTTAACGATAAATAAGGCACGCCGCGCAAACGGGCAGCAAAACGGAGGCCGTAATGGCCTTGTACAAGAAATCAAAATCACACGCTAAGTACTTATGGGTACGAAAAAAAGTACGAAAAACGCTTGTAATTTTCTTTGAAGTAATCGATGTGATATCGACTTAACGATAAATAAGGCACGCCGCGCAAACGGCAAGCAAAACGGAGGCCGTAATGGCCTTGTACAAGAAATCAAAATCACACGCTAAGTACTTATGGGTACGAAAAAGTACGAAAAAAAAACGCTTTGTAATTTTCTTTGAAGTATCGATGTGATATCGACTTAACGATAAATAAGGCACGCCGCGCAAACGGCAAGCAAAACGGAGGCCGTAATGGCCTTGTACAAGAATCAAAATCACACGCTTAAGTACTTATGGGTACGAAAAAGTACGAAAAAAACGCTTTGTAATTTTCTTTGAAGTATCGATGTGATATCGACTTAACGATAATAAAAAGGCACGCCGCGCAAAAAACGGCAAGCAAAACGGAGGCCGTAATGGCCTTGTACAAGAATCAAAATCACACGCTAAGTACTTATGGGTACGAAAAAGTACGAAAAAACGCTTGTAATTTTCTTTGAAGTATCGATGTGATATCGACTGTAACGATAAATAAGGCACGCCGCGCGCAAACGGGCAAACGCAAAACGGAGGCCGTAATGGCCTTGTACAAGAATCAAAATCACACGCTATCAGTACTTATGGGTACGGGTAAAAAAAGTACGAAAAAACGCTTGTAATTTTCTTTGAAGTAATCGATGTGATATCGACTTAACGATAAATAAGGCACGCCGCGCAAACGGGCAAGCAAAACGGAGGCCGTAATGGCCTTGTACAAGGAATCAAAATCACACGCTAAGTACTTTATGGGTACGAAAAAGTACGAAAAAACGCTTGTAATTTTTGAAGTAATGATATCGATATCGACCGATAACGATAAATAAGGCACGCCGCGCAAAAAACGCAAGCAAAACGGAGGCCGTAATGGCCTTGTACAAGAAATCAAAATCACACGCTAAGTACTTATGGGTACGAAAAAGTACGTAAAAAAACGCTTGTAATTTTCTTTGAAGTATCGATGTGATATCGACTTAACGATAAATAAGGCACGCCGCGCAAACGGCAAAAACGGAGGCCGTATGGCCTTGTACAAGAATCAAAATCACACGCTTAAGTACTTATGGGTACGAAAAAGTACGAAAAAACGCTTGTAATTTTCTTTGAAGTATCGATGTGATATCGACTTAACGATAAATAAGGCACGCCGCGCAAACGGGCAGCAAAACGGAGGCCGTAATGGCCTTGTACAAGGAATCAAAATCACACGCTATACTACTTATGGGTACGAAAAAAAGTACGAAAAAAACGCTTGTAATTTTCTTTGAAGTACCGATGTGATATCGACTTAACGATAAATAAGGCGCGCCGCGCAAACGGCAAAAAACGGAGGCCGTAATGGCCTTGTACAAGAAATCAAAATCACACGCTTAAGTACTTATGGGTACGAAAAAGTACGAAAAAAACGCTTGTAATTTTTGAAGTAATCGATGTGATATCGACTAACGATAAATAAGGCACGCCGCGCAAACGGGCAAAAAACGGAGGCCGTAATGGCCTTGTACAAGGAATCAAAATCACACGCTAAGTACTCTTTATGGGTACGAAAAAGTACGAAAAACGCTTGTAATTTTCTTTGAAGTATCGATGTGATATCGACTTAACGATAAATAAGGCACGCCGCGCAAACGGGCAAGCAAAAAACGAGGCCGTAATGGCCTTGTACAAGGAATCAAAATCACACGCTAAAGTACTTTATGGGTACGAAAAAGTACGAAAAAACGCTTGTAATTCTCTTTGAAGTATCGATGTGATATCGACTTTAACGAAAATAAGGCACGCCGCCGCAAAACGGGCAAGCAAAACGGAGGCCGTAATGGCCTTGTACAAGAAATCAAAATCACACGCTATAGTACTTATGGGTACGAAAAAAAGTACGAAAAAAACGCTTGTAATTTTCTTTGAAGTATCGATGTGATATCGACTTAACGATAAATAAGGCACGCCGCGCAAACGGGCAGCAAAACGGAGGCCGTAATGGCCTTGTACAAGGAATCAAAATCACACGCTAAGTACTTTATGGGTACGAAAAGTACGAAAAACGCTTGTAATTTTCTTTGAAGTATCGATGTGATATCGACTTAACGATAAATAAGGCACGCCGCGCAAACGGCAAGCAAAACGGAGGCCGTAATGGCCTTGTACAAGAAATCAAAATCACACGCTTATACTACTTATGGGGGTAAAAAAGTACGAAAAACGCTTGTAATTTCTTTGAAGTATCGATGTGATATCGACTAACGATAAATAAGGCACGCCGCGCAAAACGGGCAAGCAAAACGGAGGCCGTAATGGCCTTGTACAAGAAATCAAAATCACACGCTAAGTACTTATGGGTACGAAAAAAAAACTGAAAAACGCTTGTAATTTTCTTTGAAGTATCGATGTGATATCGACTTAACGATAAATAAGGCACGCCGCGCAAACGGGCAAGCAAAACGGAGGCCGTAATGGCCTTGTACAAGAAATCAAAATCACACGCTAAGTACTTATGGGTACGAAAAAGTACGAAAAAAACGCTTGTAATTTTCTTTGAAGTAATCGATGTGATATCGACTTAACGATAAATAAGGCACGCCGCGCAAACGGGCAAGCAAAACGGAGGCCGTAATGGCCTTGTACAAGAATCAAAATCACACGCTAAGTACTTATGGGTACGAAAAAAGTACGAAAAAAACGCTTGTAATTTTCTTTGAAGTATCGATGTGATATCGACTTAACGATAAATAAGGCACGCCGCGCAAACGGGCAAGCAAAACGGAGGCCGTAATGGCCTTGTACAAGAAATCAAAATCACACGCTTAAGTACTTGGGTACGAAAAAAGTACGAAAAAAAACGCTTGTAATTTTCTTTGAAGTATCGATGTGATATCGACTTAACGATAAATAAGGCACGCCGCGCAAACGGGCAAAAACGGAGGCCGTAATGGCCTTGTACAAGGAATCAAAATCACACGCTAAGTACTTTGCGGGTACGAAAAAGTACGAAAACGCTTGTAATTTTCTTTGAAGTATCGATGTGATATCGACTTAACGATAAATAAGGCACGCCGCAAAAACGGCAAGCAAAACGGAGGCCGTAATGGCCTTGTACAAGGAATCAAAATCACACGCTAAGTACTTATGGTACGAAAAAGTACGAAAAACGCTTGTAATTTTCTTTGAAGTACTCGATGTGATATCGACTTAACGATAAATAAGGCACGCCGCGCCGCAAACGGGCAAGCAAAACGAGGCCGTAATGGCCTTGTACAAGAATCAAAATCACACGCTAAGTACTTTATGGTACGAAAAAGTACGAAAAAACGCTTGTAATTTTCTTTGAAGTATCTTGTGATATCGACTTAACGAAAATAAGGCACGCCGCGCAAACGGGCAACAAAACGGAGGCCGTAATGGCTTTGTACAAAGAATCAAAATCACACGCTAAGTACTTATGGGTACGAAAAAGTACGAAAAAACGCTTGTAATTTTCTTTGAAGTATCGATGTGATATCGACTAAACGATAAATAAGGCACGCCGCGCAAACGGGCAGCAAAACGGAGGCCGTAATGGCCTTGTACAAGAAATCAAAATCACACGCTAAGTACTTACGGGTAATGTACGAAAAAAGTAATTAAAAACGCTTGTAATTTTCTTTGAAGTATCATCGTGATATCGACTTAACGATAAATAAGGCACGCCGCGCAAACGGGCAAGCAAAACGGAGGCCGTAATGGCCTTGTACAAGGAATCAAAATCACACGCTTAAGTACTTAAACGGAGGCCGTAATGGCTACGAAAAAAATCACACGAAAAAAACGCTTGTAATTTTTTTGAAGTATCGATGATATCGACTTAACGATAAATAAGGCACGCCGCGCAAACGGCAAGCAAAACGGAGGCCGTAATGGCCTTGTACAAGAAATCAAAATCACACGCTAAGTACTTTATGGGTACGGGTAAAAGTACGAAAAACGCTTGTAATTTTCTTTGAAGTATCGATGTGATATCGACTTAACGATAAATAAGGCACGCCGCGCAAACGGGCAAGCAAAACGGAGGCCGTAATGGCCTTGTACAAGAAATCAAAATCACACGCTAAGTACTTATGGGTACGAAAAAGTACGAAAAAAAAACGCTTGTAATTTTCTTTGAAGTAATCGATGATATCGACTAACGATAAATAAGGCACGCCGCGCAAACGGCAAAGCAAAACGAGGCCGTAATGGCCTTGTATAAGGCACAAAATCACACTAAGCAAACGGCAAAAACGCTTGTAATTTTCTTTGAGGCCGTATATGGCCTTAACGATAAGGCGGCACGCCGCGCAAACGGCAAGCAAAACGGAGGCCGTAATGGCCTTGTACAAGGAATCAAAATCACACGCTAAGTACTTATGGGTACGGTAAAAAAGTACGAAAAAAACGCTTGTAATTTTCTTTGAAGTATCGATGTGATATCGACTTAACGATAAATAAGGCACGCCGCGCAAACGGCAAGCAAAACGGAGGCCGTAATGGCCTTGTACAAGAAATCAAAATCACACGCTAAGTACTTCTGGGTACGAAAAAAAATACGAAAAAAAAACGCTGTAATTTTCTTTGAAGTATCGATGTGATATCGACTTAACGATAAATAAGGCACGCCGCGCAAACGGCAAGCAAAACGGAGGCCGTAATGGCCTTGTACAAGGAATCAAAATCACACGCTAAGTACTTTATGGGTACGAAAAAGTACGAAAAAAAACTTTGTAATTTTCTTTGAAGTAATCGATGTGATATCGACTTAACGATAAATAAGGCACGCCGCGCAAAACGGGCAAGCAAAACGGAGGCCGTAATGGCCTTGTACAAGGAATCAAAATCACACGCTAAGTACTTATGGTACAAAAAAGTACGAAAAAAACGCTTGTAATTTTCTTTGAAGTAATCGATGTAATATCGACTAACGATAAATAAGGCACGCCGCGCGCAAACGGATATCGAGGCCGTAATGGCCTTGTACGAGAAATCAAAATCACGCCGCGCAAACTTATGGGGTACAAAAGCAAAACGCTTGTAATTTTCTAATGGCCTTGTACAAGGAATCAAAAAATCACACGCCGCGCAAAACGGCAAGCAAACGGAGGCCGTAATGGCTACTTGTACAAGTAATCAAAAACACGCTTAAGTAATTTATGGTACGAAAAAGTAATAAAAAAACGCTTGTAATTTTTTGAAGTACTCGTGTGTGATATCGACTTAACGATAAATAAGGCACGCCGCGCAAACGGCAAGCAAAACGGAGGCCGTAATGGCCTTGTACAAGAAATCAAAATCACACGCTAAGTACTTTATGGTACGAAAAAGTACTAAAAAAACGCTTGTAATTTTCTTTGAAGTATCGATGTGATATCGACTAACGATAAATAAGGCACGCCGCGCAAAAACGGCAAGCAAAACGGAGGCCGTAATGGCCTTGTACAAGAAATCAAAATCACACGCTAAGTACTTATGGGTAAAAAGTACGAAAAAACGCTTGTAATTTTCTTTGAAGATATCGATGTGATATCGGCACGCCGCGCACGATAAATAAGGCACGCCGCGCAAACGGCAAGCAAAAAAGGAGGCCGTAATGGCCTTGTAAGGCAGCCGAATCAAAAAACACAGGCAATAACAAGTAATCAAAATCACACACGCTAAGTACTATGGGTAAGTAAAAAAGTAAAAAAACGCTTGTAATTTTCTTTGAAGTATCGATGTGATATCGACTTAACGATAAATAAGGCACGCCGCGCAAACGGGCAAGCAAAACGGAGGCCGTAATGGCCTTGTACAAGAATCAAAATCACACGCTAAGTACTTTATGGGTACGAAAAAAAGTACGAAAAAACGCTTGTAATTTTCTTTGAAGTATCGATGTGATATCGACTTAACGATAAATAAGGCACGCCGCGCAAACGGCAAGCAAAACGAGGCCGTAATGGCCTTGTACAAAATCAAAATCACAGGCTATACGTAATGGCCTTGTAAAAAACGCTTGTAATTTTCAAAATCGATAAATAAGGCACGCCGCGCAAACGGCAGCAAAACGGAGGCCGTAATGGCCTTGTACAAGAATCAAAATCACACGCTATACTTATGGGTACGAAAAAGTACGAAAAAACGCTTGTAATTTTCTTTGAAGTATCGATGTGATATCGACTTAACGATAAATAAGGCACGCCGCGCAAACGGCAAGCAAAACGGAGGCCGTAATGGCCTTGTACAAGAAATCAAAATCACACGCTAAGTACTTATGGGTACGTAAAAAAAAGTACTAAAAAACGCTTGTAATTTTCTTTGAAGTATCGATGTGATATCGACTTAAACGATAAATAAGGCACGCCGCGCAAACGGGCAAGCAAAACGGAGGCCGTAATGGCCTTGTACAAGGAATCAAAAAAACACACGCTAAGTACTTATGGGTACGAAAAAAGTACGAAAAAAACGCTTGTAATTTTCTTTGAAGTATCGATGTGATATCGACTTAACGATAAATAAGGCACGCCGCGCAAACGGCAAGCAAAACGGAGGCCGTAATGGCCTTGTACAAGGAAATCAAAAATCACACGCTAAGTACTCTATGGGGTACGAAAAAGTACGAAAAAAAAAACGCTTTGTAATTTTCTTTGAAGTATCGATGTGATATCGACTTAACGATAAATAAGGCACGCCGCGCAAAACGGGCAAGCAAAACGGAGGCCGTAATGGCCTTGTACAAGGAATCAAAATCACACGCTAAGTACTCTATGGGTACGGTAAAAAAGTACGAAAAAAACGCTTGTAATTTTCTTTGAAGTATCGATGTGATATCGACTTAACGATAAATAAGGCACGCCGCGCAAACGGGCAAGCAAAACGGAGGCCGTAATGCCTTGTACAAGAAATCAAAATCACACGCTATAAGTACTTATGGGTACGAAAAAAGTACGAAAAAAACGCTTGTAATTTTTTTGAAGTAATCGATGTGATATCGACTTAACGATAAATAAGGCACGCCGCGCAAACGGGCAAGCAAAACGGAGGCCGTAATGGCCTTGTACAAGAATCAAAATCACACGCTAAGTACTTTATGGGTACGAAAAAGTACGAAAAAAACGCTTGTAATTTTCTTTGAAGTATCGATGTGATATCGACTTAACGATAAATAAGGCACGCCGCGCAAACGGCAAGCAAAACGGAGGCCGAAATGGCCTTGTACAAGAAATCAAAATCACACAAGCTAAGTACTTATGGCCTTGGTACGTAAAAAATCACACGCTAAGTAAAAAACGAAAAACGCTTGTAATTTTCTTTGAATTTATCGACTGAACGATAAATAAGGCACGCCGCGCAAACGGCAAGCATCGGAGGCCGTAATGGCCTTGTACAAGAAATCAAAATCACACGCTAAGTACTTAAAAACGCTTGTAATTTCTTTGAAGTATCATGTGATATCGACTTAACGATAAATAAGGCACGCCAAAACGGGCAAGCAAAACGGAGGCCGTAATGGCCTTGTACAAGAAATCAAAATCACACGCTAAGTACTTTATGGGTACGAAAAAGTACGAAAAAAAACGCTTTGTAATTTTCTTTGAAGTACTGATGTGATATCGACTTAACGATAAATAAGGCACGCCGCGCAAACGGCAAAGCAAAACGGAGGCCGTAATGGCCTTGTACAAGAAATCAAAATCACACACGCTAAGTACTTTATGGGTACGAAAAAGTACGAAAAAAACGCTTGTAATTTTCTTTGAAGTACTCGATGTGATATCGACTTAACGATAAATAAGGCACGCCGCGCAAACGGCAAAGCAAAACGGAGGCCGTAATGGCCTTGTACAAGGAATCAAAATCACAACTAAGTACTTATGGGTACGTAAAGTACGAAAAAAACGCTTGTAATTTTTTAGTATCGATGTGATATCGACTGTAACGAAAAAAGTACGCCGCGCAAAAAAAAACGCTTGTAATTTTCTTTGAAGTAATCACATGTGATATCGACTTAACGATAAATAAGGCACGCCGCGCCGCGCAAACGGCAAGCAAAACGGAGGCCGTAATGGCCTTGTACAAGAATCAAAATCACACGCTAAGTACTTTATGGGTACGAAAAGTACGAAAAAACGCTTGTAATTTTTTGAAGTATCGATGTGATATCGACTTAACGATAAATAAGGCACGCCGCGCAAACGGCAAGCAAAACGGAGGCCGTAATGGCCTTGTACAAGGAATCAAAAATCACACGCTAAGTACTTATGGGTACGAAAAAGTACTAAAAAACGCTTGTAATTTTCTTTGAAGTAATCGATGTGATATCGACTTAACGATAAATAAGGCACGCCGCGCAAACGGCAAAGCAAAACGGAGGCCGTAATGGCCTTGTACAAGGAATCAAAATCACACGTAAACTACTTACTATGGGTACGAAAAAGTACGAAAAAACGCTTTGTAATTTTCTTTGAAGTATCGATGTGATATCGACTTAACGATAAATAAGGCACGCCGCGCAAAAACGGCAAGCAAAACGGAGGCCGTAATGGCCTTGTACAAGAAATCAAAATCACACGCTAAGTACTTATGGGTACGAATGGCCTTGTGTACGAAAAAAACGCTTGTAATTTCTTTGAAGTATCGATGTGATATCGACTTTAACGATAAATAAGGCACGCCGCGCAAAACGGCAGCAAAACGGAGGCCGTAATGGCCTTGTACAAGAATCAAAATCACACGCTAAGTACTTTATGGGTACGAAAAAGTACGAAAAAAACGCTTGTAATTTTCTTGAAGTATCGATGTGATATCGACTTAACGATAAATAAGGCACGCCGCGCAAAAACGGGCAAGCAAACGGAGGCCGTAATGGCCTTGTACAAGAATCAAAATCACACGCTAAGTACTTATGGGTACGAAAAAAGTACGAAAAAAACGCTTGTAATTTTTTTGAAGTATCGATGTGATATCGACTAACGATAAATAAGGCACGCCGCGCAAACGGCAAGCAAAACGGAGGCCGTAATGGCCTTGTACAAGAAATCAAAATCACACACTAAGTACTTATGGGTACACGAAAAAAGTACGAAAAACGCTTGTAATTTTCTTTGAAGTACTCGATGTGATATCGACTTTAACGATAAATAAGGCACGCCGCGCAAACGGGCAAGCAAAACGGAGGCCGTAAATGGCCTTGTACAAGGAATCAAAATCACACGCTAAGTACTACTGGCCTACGGTAAAAAAAGTACGAAAAAACGCTTGTAATTTTCTTTTCTTTAATCGATGATATCGACTTAACGATAAATAAGGCACGCCGCGCAAACGGGCAAAAAACGGAGGCCGTAATGGCCTTGTACAAGGAATCAAAATCACACGCTTAAGTACTCTATCGGGTACAAAAAAAAAAAAACGCTTGTAAAAAAGTAATCGCTTGTAATCGACTTAACGATAATAAGTACGCCGCGAAACGTGATAAAACGGAGGCCGTAATGGCCTTGACAAGATAAAATCACACGCACGCCGGCGCAAAAAAGGCAAGCAAACGGAGGCCGTTCTGGCCTTGTACATCGAATCAAAAATAAATCACGCCGCTAAACGGCAGCAAAACGGAGGCCGTAATGGCCTTGTAAAGAAATCAAAAAAACGCTTACGGTAAAAAGTACTAAAAAAACGCTTGTAATTTTTTGAAGTATCGATATCGACTAACGATAAATAAGGCACGCCGCGCAAACGGCAAGCAAAACGGAGGCCGTAATGGCCTTGTACAAGGAATCAAAATCACACGCTAAGTACTTATGGGTACGAAAAAAGTACGAAAAAACGCTTTGTAATTTTCTTTGAAGTATCGATGTGATATCGACTGTAACGATAAATAAGGCACGCCGCGCAAACGGCAAGCAAAACGGAGGCCGTAATGGCCTTGTACAAGGAATCAAAAATCACACGCAAAATCAAATACTACTAAGTAATTGGTACGGGATACGTAAAAAGTACGAAAAAACGCTTGTAATTTTCTTTGAAGTATCGATGTGATATCGACTTAACGATAAATAAGGCACGCCGCGCAAACGGGCAGCAAAACGGAGGCCGTAATGGCCTTGTACAAGAAATCAAAATCACACGCTAAGTACTTATGGGTACGAAAAAAGTACGAAAAAAAACGCTTGTAATTTTCTTTGAAGTATCGATGATATCGACTTTAACGATAAATAAGGCACGCCGCGCAAAACGGGCAAGCAAAACGGAGGCCGTAATGGCCTTGTACAAGGAATCAAAATCACACGCTTAAGTACTTTATGGGTACGAAAAAGTACGAAAAAACGCTTGTAATTTTCTTTGAAGTATCGATGTGATATCGACTTAACGATAAATAAGGCACGCCGCGCAAACGGCAAAGCAAAACGGAGGCCGTAATGGCCTTGTACAAGGAATCAAAATCACACGCTAAGTACTTATGGGTAAAAAAAAAAAAGTAAAAAAAACGCTTGTAATTTTCTTTGAAGTATCGATGTGATATCGACTAACGATAAATAAGGCACGCCGCGCAAACGGGCAAGCAAAACGGAGGCCGTAATGGCCTTGTACAAGAAATCAAAATCACACACGCTAAGTACTTGGCATGGGTACGGTAAAAGTACGAAAAAAACGCTTGTAATTTTCTTTGAAGTATCGATGTGATATCGACTTAACGATAAATAAGGCACGCCGCGCAAACGGGCAAGCAAAACGGAGGCCGTAATGGCCTTGTACAAGGAATCAAAATCACACAAAGGCAATACGAAAAATCAAAATCACACGCTAAGTACTTTATGGGTACGAAAAAATAAGTACGCCGAAAAACGCTTGTAATTTTCTTCAAAATCACACGCTAAGTACCGATGTGATATCGACTTAAAACGATAAATAAGGCACGCCGCGATAAACGGCACGCAAAACGGAAAACGGAGGCCGTAATGGCCTTGTACAAGAATCAAAATCACACGCTTAAGTACTTCATGGGTACGAAAAAGTACGAAAAAAAACGCTTGTAATTTTCTTTGAAGTACTCGATGATATCGACTTAACGATAAATAAGGCACGCCGCGCAAACGGGCAAGCAAAACGGAGGCCGTAATGGCCTTGTACAAGAATCAAAATCACACGCTTAAGTACTACTCTATGGGTACGGTAAAAAAAGTACGAAAAAAAACGCTTGTAATTTTCTTTGAAGTACTCGATGTGATATCGACTTAACGATAAATAAGGCACGCCGCGCGCAAACGGGCAGCAAAACGGAGGCCGTAATGGCCTTGTACAAGAATCAAAATCACACGCTAAGTACTTAATACGGGTAAACGGCAAAAGTACCGAAAAAAAAAAACGCTTGTAATTTTTGTAATTTTCTTTGAAGTATCGATGTGATATCGACTTAACGATAAATAAGGCACGCCGCGCAAACGGGCAAGCAAAACGGAGGCCGTAATGGCCTTGTACAAGGAATCAAAAATCACACACGCTTAAGTACTTATGGGTACGAAAAAAAGTACGAAAAAAACGCTTGTAATTTTCTTTGAAGTATCGATGTGATATCGACTTAACGATAAATAAGGCACGCCGCGCAAACGGGCAAGCAAAACGGAGGCCGTAATGGCCTTGTACAAGGAATCAAAAAATCACACGCTAAGTACTTATGGGTACGAAAAAAAGTAACGAAAAAAACGCTTGTAATTCTTTTGAAGTAATCGATGTGATATCGACTTAACGATAAATAAGGCACGCCGCGCAAACGGGCAGCAAAACGGAGGCCGTAATGGCCTTGTACAAGGAATCAAAATCACACGCTATACTTATGGGTACGAAAAAGTACGAAAAAACGCTTGTAATTTCTTTGAAGTACTCGGCGTGATATCGAAACGATAAATAAGGCACGCCGCGCAAACGGCAAAAAACGCTTGTAATTTTCAAAATCACACGCTAGTACTTATCGAAAGTACGATATCGCTTGTAATTTTTTGACTTATCGATAAATAAGGCAAGGCACGCCGCGCAAACGGGCAGCAAAACGGAGGCCGTAATGGCCTTGTACAAGAATCAAAATCACACGCTAAGTACTTATGGGGTACGAAAAAAAGTACGAAAAAAAACGCTTGTAATTTTCTTTGAAGTATCGATGTGATATCGACTAACGATAAATAAGGCACGCCGCGCAAACGGGCAAGCAAAACGGAGGCCAGAATGGCCTTGTACAAGAAATCAAAAATCACACAGTTAAGTACTCTATGGGTACGAAAAAAAGTACGAAAAAAACGTTTGTAATTTTCTTTGAAGTATCGATGTGATATCGACTTAACGATAAATAAGGCACGCCGCGCAAACGGGCAAGCAAAACGGAGGCCGTAATGGCCTTGTACAAGGAATCAAAATCACACGCTAAGTACTTATGGTACGAAAAAGTAATGAAAAAAACGCTTGTAATTTTCTTTGAAGTAATCGATGTGATATCGACTAACGATAAATAAGGCACGCCGCCGCAAACGGCAAACGCAAAAAAACGGAGGCCGTAATGGCCTTGTACAAGAATCAAAAATCACACGCTAAGTACTTATGGTACGTAAAAAGTACGAAAAAAACGCTTGTAATTTTTTTGAAGTATCGACGGCGATATCGACTTAACGATAAATAAGGCACGCCGCGCAAACGGGCAAGCAAAACGGAGGCCGTAATGGCCTTGTACAAGGAATCAAAATCACACGCTAAGTACTTATGGGTACGAAAAAAGTACTAAAAACGCTTGTAATTTTCTTTGAAGTAATCGATGTGATATCGACTTAACGATAAATAAGGCACGCCGCGCAAACGGGCAGCAAAACGGAGGCCGTAATGGCCTTGTACAAGAAATCAAAATCACACGCTAAGTACTCTATGGGTACGAAAAAGTACGAAAAAACGCTTGTAATTTTCTTTGAAGTATCGATGTGATATCGACTTAACGATAAATAAGGCACGCCGCGCAAACGGGCAAGCAAAACGGAGGCCGTAATGGCCTTGTACAAGAATCAAAATCACACGCTAAGTACTTATGGGTAACGAAAAAAAGTACGAAAAAAACGCTTGTAATTTTCTTTGAAGTATCGATGTGATATCGACTTAACGATAAATAAGGCACGCCGCGCGCAAACGGCAAGCAAAACGGAGGCCGTAATGGCCTTGTACAAGAAATCAAAATCACACGCTATACTACTATGGGGGTAAAAAAAGTACGAAAAAAACGCTTGTAATTTTCTTTGAAGTATCGATGTGATATCGACTTAACGATAAATAAGGCACGCCGCGCAAACGGCAAAGCAAACGGAGGCCGTAATGGCCTTGTACAAGAAATCAAAATCACACGCTAAGTACTTATGGGGTACGAAAAAAAGTACGAAAAAAAACGTTTGTAATTCTCTTTGAAGTACTGATGTGATATCGACTTAACGATAAATAAGGCACGCCGCGCGCAAACGGGCAAGCAAAACGGAGGCCGTAATGGCCTTGTACAAGAATCAAAATCACACGCTTAAGTACTTATGGGTACGAAAAAAGTACAAAAAAACGCTTGTAATTTTCTTTGAAGTATCGATGTGATATCGACTTAACGATAAATAAGGCACGCCGCCGCAAAAACGGCAAGCAAAACGGAGGCCGTAATGGCCTTGTACAAGGAATCAAAATCACACGCTAAGTACTTATGGGTACGAAAAAGTACGAAAAAAACGCTTGTAATTTTCTTTGAAGTATCGATGTGATATCGACTTAACGATAAATAAGGCACGCCGCGCAAACGGGCAGCAAAACGGAGGCCGTAATGGCCTTGTACAAGAAATCAAAATCACACGCTAAGTACTTATGGGTACGAAAAAGTACGAAAAAACGCTTTGTAATTTTCTTTGAAGTATCGATGTGATATCGACTTTAACGATAAATAAGGCACGCCGCGCAAACGGCAAGCAAAACGGAGGCCGTAATGGCCTTGTACAAGGAATCAAAATCACACGCTTAAGTACTTATGGGTACAAAAAAGTACGAAAAAACGCTTGTAATTTTCTTTGAAGTACGATGTGATATCGACTTAACGATAAATAAGGCACGCCGCGCAAACGGGCAAGCAAAACGGAGGCCGTAATGGCCTTGTACAAGGAATCAAAATCACACGCTTAAGTACTTATGGGTACGAAAAAAAGTACGAAAAAACGCTTGTAATTTTCTTTGAAGTATCGATGTGATATCGACTTTAACGATAAATAAGGCACGCCGCGCAAACGGCAAAAGCAAAACGGAGGCCGTAATGGCCTTGTACAAGGAATCAAAAATCACACGCTATACACTTACGGGTACGGCCCGTAGTACGGAAAAAAAGCTTGTAATTTTCTGAAGTAATCGATGTGATATCGACATTAACGATAAATAAGGCACGCCGCAAGAACGGCAAGCAAAACGGAGGCCGTAATGGCCTTGTACAAGAATCAAAATCACTTGTTATAAATTCAATCCAAAACTAGAAATAAATTCAACGGTCTGACAATTACAAAATCAATATACCCCTCAAGAAATCCAATTGACTAGGTTCATGCTTTTTGTGGCCCGTAGAATGTACAACCTTTCAAATAAAACATGAATTTGGTTATGTTAATATTAAGCACTTACCATTTTACTAAAACCAATTGGTTGAAGTAAAGGTGTTACTACATTTCCTTATCACTTTAACATGCCCCCTCAAGTGTGGTCCTATATTAAGGTTGTGACGACCCACTCCCGACCCCTAGGTCTACTGCGGTCATTCTAGGAGGAGTTTGCGAGGCTTTCGCATCTACAACAATAAAATACCACAAATCCCAAATATTGACATAAATACATCAAAACACTTACAACATTTCACTAACTAGTTACATCAGCAAATAGAATATCACATTGATTATGATCCACAATATGAACCATATCATCAATTTCTTCAAAGAATATCCACAACGTAGGGATCTGGATAAGTATTATTTTCCCTATTTTCCCTTCTTTTATCCCGGGTCAACCACCTGTATTTAAATTTGAAAGAAAGAAAAACAAAAGACAAAAAAATAGAGTCGTCAGCAAAAACGCTGGTACCATGTGCGTTAGTGTTACAATTAAAAAAAATATTATGTCAAGAAAAGCTTTATGAAAAAAAAAAAAAAAAAACATAAGAACTATCTACCATGGAAATACAGAAGAACGCAACGATTGGTCAGTACTTTATTGTTCAATAATTACTTGAATTTACGGGAAGTTATCATTAGATTACTTGACACCGACTTGGCCTAGCCGATGAGTCAATACCATCCAAACACCACACGTGAACACGATTTTCTACCGCACTTCAACAAGCAAGCTCTTGCCTAACAATTCCGGCCGATTGTCAGGGAAAAGATTCAGACCTTCGCCCAATGAACCTCCCAACGGGCTCTAGCCAACCCCACTGCTCACCGACCCATTACACAACTGTCGGCCCTTGCTTTCCCGGCCATGGCATGAATCATCGAGGAAAAAGGTACCGTTCTCACTCCTACGAGTGAGCACTCTAGCTACTATATGTAAGACTTCGAGTCAAGAGGCCCCGAGACCGGTGACTTGCTGCTCTCCTGAGAGCAATAACTCTACTATCCCTAGCCACTAGAGCTTAGGCACTTTCGTGCCACTAGAAAGAAAGACCCGTCAAGTCCAATTATTATGTTTTCGATTAACAAGAAAACATGCACTAGTTCAAATTCTTTAATCATTAGAGTAGGTTTTTGTTTACAATAACATTTTCTAGAAATATAACTAAGTTTCGCAAACAGCTTCCGCGTTTAACCTATATTAATCAATATATGTCGACTCGATGGAAACACCTTTGAAACCAGAAATATAATAGAAATACAATGTGGGTTTAGAATTTAGGAACTCACGTTTATTCTCTGACAATGCGACGATATCGTACCAACTAGTATTATATAAAAACAGGTGGGTAAGAACATATTCTTTTTTTATAAATCACTCCGAAA
This sequence comes from Gentiana macrophylla, assembly GCA_026214975.1. Lineage (NCBI taxonomy): Eukaryota > Viridiplantae > Streptophyta > Magnoliopsida > Gentianales > Gentianaceae > Gentiana > Gentiana macrophylla. Next base: position 47,690,399 of record CM047807.1, on the reverse strand, counting down.
ATAAATTGATATCAAAAAATGCACACTTTTAATTGTACGAAAATAAAAGTCACACATTCCTCAAAGCTCTGATGCCAATACAGGTGTCGGCAATGATAACAAATTCTTGTTCTTGCTTGAATAGAATTGCGTGTGAAGTGTAAAACTCTTAGCGACTAGGTGAGTTGGGTTATTGCACCGTAGAACGTCTAGTCACCAGTCTTGGGGCCTCTTGGCTTCTGCTCATCGACAGTCCTAGAGTGGTGGTACGAAAATTTTCCCCAATGTCCCATATGCATGGTCGGGAATGCAAGGGTTGACGGCTATGTTATGGTTCAGAGGGCAGTGGGGTCGGCTGGAGCCCTTTGGGAGGTTCACTAGGCGAATGTTTGGAATTTTTTCCCTGACAATCGGCCGGAATTGTCAGGCAATAGATTTCTTGCTTATGAAGTACGGTAGAGAAACATGCTGGAGTTGGTTGGTAATGACTCATCCACTAAGCCAAGTCTGTGTCAAGCAAATTAATAGACTTAAATTCGATAAATTACTTGGCATTTATATCCTTTGCAAATTATCATGTTTTTTTGCAATGTTATTAACTACTATTATATGCAGGGTAAGGAAAAGCCTTCTACTGTAACATTTTAACGGTTTCGTAACTATTATTTTTGTATATAAATATTCACGGGCACACACCGGAACTCTCTGGGCTATCTTTAGCTCACACGTTTTTGAAATCTTTTTTTAGGTATGGAGAAGGACACCAAAGTGGTGAGGTGGGCGAGGTAATCTTGGAGGCTGTTCTTGGAGAGGGAATTGATGAGGAGTTTAATATTGACATGGCAACTTAGTTATCGCTCAAGTTTTGTTTTAGCTTGTTTTAAATAGTGGATTATTCGTTGTAATAAAGATTAAAAGATGTTCTTCTCTTTTCTTTGGTGACGTTTGAATAAAGTACTAGTTCCCTCAGTGTTTTTTTAGTTTTAGTACTTGGGCGGTTGATCGCCGGATTGTCCTTTATTAGACCCCAGTGGACCCTAGGGGTCGGGGATAGGCCTATTACAGCTGGTATCAAAGAAAGGTTTGGTTGAGGTGTTAGATAAGGATCTATTAGGGACTTGATTGTAGATGATGGAACTTAGGAAGCAAAATGGGAGTTAGAAGAGGAGTTGCGACGGCAATACACACATCTCTTTGAAGGTAGGAATTTTGAGGACGAAATTCTTTTTTTAGGGCGGGAGAGTTGTAACACCTCAAAACATTGGGTTATCGAGACATACCTTATACTATTATATTGGTTTTATAAAATGAAAATGTATAAAACCCCTGGGGGGCAGGCTAATCCTCATCAGACATGTCCTTTCCTCTGTTCTTATTAACATTATGTCAGCTATTAAGTTGCCCATGGCTACTATTCAGAGACTGGAACAAATTATGGCTAACTTCCTTTGGCATGACAGTGATAATCATAAGAGAAGGCACTAGAGGAGTTGGCAAAATGTGTGCTATCCTACAACTGAAAATGGACTTGGTATAAGAAGCTTAAAGACCTTTCAGGCAGCTCTTGCTTGTAAATTATGGTGGAAGATTCATCAGCAGCAAGGTTTGTGGGCTAGAAAAGTGATGACTGGATCCTACCCTCTCTATAAACTCCATGCTTGAAAGCTGCGGGGACCAGTCCAAGAATGCACTGACCATAATATGATTTATCTTACTAGCCCTGTCAATAAATGGGTGTGGACTGTGGTTAATTCTGGGCATTTTTCTGTCTCCTCTGCTTATGAATTCTTAGATCCAAGAGATCATCCTTGTTTGATTTAGGAGAAGTCTGGAAGCCCCATATCCCCTCAGAATTGCACTTTTTAACTGGAAATTATATAATGGCTCGCTTTTTCTTTGATCAAACTACATAAGATGGGATTTTTGGGCCCTTTAAATGCGTGAATCGCTCTCATGATGATACTATGGATCATGTGTTCGAGTCGCCCTAGAGCTCAAGAAGTCCGAATTTCTTCCAAAATACTCTTAGCTATTATCTTGTCGACAATCTACAGGATGTTCAAAAGGCTTGGAGATGTACCAACATTAAGGGAGCTCTTGGTAAGGTTATTCGGATTATCCCTTCTCTGATATTTTGGGGTCTTTGGAAAGATAGATGCAGCATGCTACACGAGACCACCATGGATACAAATCAAATTATCAAAAATATTGTTGCTGATCTGCAATGCACAAGTCTGAGTATGAATCTCACCAGAAAGAATAGTGATGATCTAATCCTTGTTAACACATGCCTTCTTTAAAATCTTGCAGCTAGGCCACAGAAGACTTCCATTGCTGTTAGATGGCATGCTCCTCCTCCTACTTGCTACAAACTTAATACTGATGGTTCCTCCCTTCAAAATCCTGGACTAGCTGGAGGGGGTTTCATCATTCGTGATGAAAATAGTGCTCTTATTGTTGCAGGTACTAGAGCTTATGGTATTGCTACCAATTTTGAGGCAGAACTGAAGGCTCTTATTGATGGTACACATCAATGCATTGATCTGCAACTCCAAAATGTGGAAATAGAATCTGATTCAAAACTGCTTGTTGAGATGCTTCATGGTAATTCTCAGCCTCCTTGGAGATATGTGCCTGAGATTACTCTTCTGACTGAGATTTTGAACTAGAATAAATTCCAGCTCAGACATGTTTACAGAGAGGGAAATATGGCAGCAGATTTCTTGGCTAAGAAGGCTAGTACATCACAACACTACAGTACAATTCACATGAGGGAGGTTGATGGGGGTCTTAGAGATATCTTACTTGAAGATTTTCTACAATTGTCTCATATCAGATATCATTAATGGATAGTAATTTGTAGATGGTCATCATACTTGGAAGCATCCTTCAGTTACTCTCTGAAGGGTGCAAAGCAGGTTGTATCTACATTCTCTCGTGATGCTTTGTTTTACCTTTTATCTCGCAATTTATCTATTGATATAATCCCTGGCAGGAACAGGTTGATCATCAATCACTGTGGCTTCATCAGTCCAAGACTTCAGTGGATCATTGCTTGGATTACAATTGGTAGCAGGCTTCATTTGAAAAGGAATTTGCAGCAGGTCAAGACAGAAGACAACAACACAAAGGATGAAGAACAACATTCTCCCACGGTTTACATGATTAGCTTGAGGCTTGATAGGACTTATTGGAATTTTCATAAGGTTTTTCTGTTGTTTTTTCCTTTTGGTTGGGTGATTTTGCCAGTGTGTCAAGGCCCGTACTCTTCCCCTAGCACCCGATTTTTCCCACCCCGGGTTTTTTGGACTAGGGGTTTAAGGAGGCGGGGTTGCTCACTGATGACATTACTGTAGTGAGGAGGCCATGGATGGCAACACTGTATTTTTCTCTGTTTTTCAATAATAATAAAAATTTCTTTGTTAAAAAAATTTAAAAAAATGTATATATAGATAAATTAAAACTTCTTATGTTTCATTTTATATATATATATTTTTGACAAATGATCGCATAACTAAATACAAATATAATTTTTAAGAAATTTTATACATATATATATATATATGTATATATATATATATATATATATATATATATATATATATATATATATATATATATATGTACGTATATATATATATTTTGAAACCTTAGTATCATGGAGATATGTTTGACAACACTTTTGGTTGTGATTGGATAAGTGTCTTTCTCAACAAGCGTATCATAGTTGTCAGTTTTGGTGACTTGATCTCTAAACTGATAAATAATCTGGTGGAACTAATCTGGAAAACTGAGACTGAGAATGATGGTTAGTTCATTTAAGTATATTCAGTTATGTGTAAGTCGGTTTGATGAAGTGCAACTGAGTTTCTTCTGTAGTCAGCAGTCAGTTATGGTCTGCTGAGTTTTGCTGAGTATAGCTGAGTTCTACATGGACAGTAGATTACAAGTATGGAAAGTCAGTTTGAAGCTGAGTTTCTTCTGATGGATAACAGCTAGAGCTAGGGTCCACATTTGAGGTATTTATGACAATTCCGACAAAGATCTTATGGCGGTTAGGGTTTGGGATTTGTGCCTATAAATATCAATGTTGTAATCAATGCAAGAATGTGTCTTTCAAGAGTGTGTCTTTCACTTTGTGAGGAATACCTTGTAATACTGTGCATAATAATATATCTCATTTTTTTGTCCGTGGAGTAGTCGGCACAACGCCGGAAACCACGTTAAATCGCCATGTTCCCTTTGTTTCTGTGTTTTATCAATTCCGCCATACTTTACGTTCGCATTTCTATCTGTTTATCTTTCTTAAACTGCAAGCTTCTCATCTGTGTTTATAACAAACAGGTATCAGAGCGTCAGGTTCAAGATTCAGGAGTTGCAGGTTGAACAGAGTTGATCTTCACCAAGACCGGTGACCGGTGCTAGGATTTTGTGATCAAAGGTTTGTTCTTTAATCAGAAAGATCTTCTTGGGGGATTTAAGGTCAAGAATCTGGACTTTTGTGAGCATTGTGTGTTTGGGAAGCTTCATAGGAGCAAGTTCTCAAAAGGGGTACACAACACAAAGTCATCACTAAATTACATTCTTTCTGATTTTTAGGGGCCATCAAAGGTGGAGTCATTGGGTGGTCACAAATATTTTGTGTCCTTTATTGATGACTATTCAAGGATGACTTGGGTGGTGATGATAAAACACAAAAGTGAGGCATTCAAGAGCTTCATGCAATGGAAGGCTCTAGTTGAAAATCAGTTGGGGAATAAGATCAAAAGGCTTTGTATAGATAATGGTCTGGAATTCTGCTGGACTGAGTTTGATACATTGTGCAAAACTGAGGGTATTTCCAGACATCATAAAGTCATGAATATTCATCAGCAAAATGGTGTAGTTGAAAGAATGAATCAAACTCTTCTAGAGAGAGAAAGATGTATGCTTTCTCATGCTGGTTTATCAAGGAGATTTTGGGTAGAGGCTGTAACCACAGCTTGCTACTTAATCAACAAGATTCCTCACACAGAGATCAGTCTCAAAACACCAGTTGAGATGTGGTCAGGCAAGCCTGCAGATTATTCACTTCTAAGGGTATTTGGAAGCATAGTTTACTATCATGTCAGTGAAAGGAAACTAGAACCAAGGGCCAAGGGCCAAGAAATGAGTGTTTTTGGGGTATGGTGATGGAGTGAAGGGTTATAGAATTTGGTCATCGGCAGAACACAGAGTCATTCTCAAAGAGAGATACTGATTTTTGATGAAAATTCTATACTCGGTTCATCGGTGGGAGGATAATCAAACTCAAACCCAATCTTTGGCCGAAAAGCGGCGATGATAGTGGAGCTTCAGGTGGAGTCAGTTAGAATGCAACAATCAACTGATCCAAGTCAGTTTTCATCTGATCTGGTTGTTTGAACGAGCGAATCAAGCCGCCATCTCGAGCAAATGTCGGTTGACCGTCAAACCGAAGAACGTGGGTCATGAGAGAGTATAGGCATCGTGAGAGCTGAAGATCCAATATTGGGGTACCGCCAAGAGGTATGGGTTTGATGATATGGTTGGATATGCACTTCAAGTTGCGTAAGAAGTGGATGGTTTTGAACCTTCTACTTACAGGTGGAAGCAAAGACATATTACTTCAAGCATCTCAATGGCTTGCTGCCATGAGAGATGAAATAGAGTCATTATTGAAGAATCAGAATTGGGATCTTGTAAAACATCCAGCTGATAAGAGAGTTATTACTTGCAAGTGGATTTTCAAGAGGAAGGAAGGGATAATTGAGGCAGGAGGAGTTAAGTATAAGGCACGTCTGGTTGCAAGAGGCTTCAGTCAAAAAGAAGGGGTGGACTTTGATGAGATATTCTCACCAGTAGTCAGACATACTTCAATCAGAGTGTTACTAGCAATAGTGGTACAGCAGGACTTAGAACTTGAGCAGTTAGATGAGAAGACAGCTTTTCTACATGGGGAGGTAGACAAAGAGATATACATGACTCAGCCAAGGGTTTCTAAGTTCCTGGTAAGGAAGATCTTGTGTGTAGTTGAAAAAGCCCTTGTATGGACTAAAGCAAGGTCCTAGACAGTGGTATAAAAGGTTTGACAGTCATATGATCCAGTTGGGTTACAACAGAAGTCCTTATGATTGTTGTGTTTACAACAATCAGTTGGAAGATGGATCATCCATCTATCTTGTTTTGTATGTGGATGACATGTTGATAGCTACAAAGAAGAAGTCTAATGTTCAGTATATGAAAGACCTTCTCAGAGCTGAGTATGAAATGAAAGATTTTTGGGTACAGCCAAGAAAATTTTGGGGATGGAGATCTAGGAGATAGAAATCAGAAGAAACTATTTTTATCTCAGCATGGCTATATACAGAAGATTTTGTCAACGTTTGGCATGTCAGCTGCTAAGCCAATAGATACTTCTATGGCATCAAATATTCATTTGTCAGTTTTTGCTTCACAGTCAGCAGAGGAGAAGGAATACATGTCAAGAGGTCCCTATGCTAGTGCAATTGACAGTCTGATGTATGCCATGGTGTGCACTAGGCCTGATCTCGCTCTCGAGCGATCGTGTTGTCGTCCAGAGTTTATGGTGTTGGAAGTAGCGCCCGAAAGAAAATTTATGTAATTGTTTTTATAATTAATAAATGACAAATTTATTCTCATCTTATCATTTTCTTCATGCTTATAAGTAATACACTGCTGAAAACCCCAAATCGTATCATATGTAGCCATATAACTTTTTGTGTGTCACATGTGAGGATTAAGTTTATAGTGATACACTTGAACTGTTAGTCCGTGGTTAACTTAATCAAAGTATGGGGTCTATTGATTAAACCACCAATAATGCGCCCGGAACAATTTATGGTGTGACTGTTTTATCCGGACCGTCGATATTGGTTATCTAAGTGGGGCATTTATATATGATGTGATCATATAGGACTGAACCGATTTAATCTGAATTTCTCATATAATTCCGTGATTGAGAAATCTTTTTAAATCACAAGATGATCATATATGGATTAACCTTAATCAAGAAGTTATTGCATACTCCTACTTGTTTCAAAATATGGTTTGATGTATTTGTTAAGGATCGCTAAGAGGTGCGGTCCGAATCACTTTCACATTGGAACTATTCTAGAATGAGTGAGGAGTGTGTCTCACAGATATGGAATCTATTCCTTCCTGCAGGAAGTAGAAAGACAATCCCCATATTTGTTGATCCTAGAAATTGATCGATCGGCCGAGTTCGTATTGGCTATGAACTAATTGATCACTAGTGGGTTAATGGTAAATAAGGAAAAGAAGTAATGAAAAAGGTTTACGGAATTATTCCGGCTTTGTTACGGATAATCTATGTAGGGTTATTCTGTTTGTAATGATTATATCAATGGACACTTATTGACTCGAGACTTTGAGAATAAGTTATATCTATAATCGATAGACTTCAAGTTCGGATTTATGGTGGCGTAATTCCGGAATTAATAAGTTGACTAGAAATATTCTGTTTGATGAATATTTTATTCAATTTATTGTAGCTACGGGTTATAGGTCCATGGTCTCCGGGTTGGCTCCTAACACGCGAGTGTTTTCTCGTTTTATGGAACCTCGAGAATAAATTAAATAATTGGTCTATTTAATGAATATGCGGATATTATTTATTCGGTAAATAATATGTAATAGAGAAAAGACATTTTCTATTATCCCAAATAACATAAAAAATGGTGCCATATTTTTTTGGTTTTGGAAAAGAAATTTTCTCCTAATTAATTATAATGTGGATAATATAATTATTTATGTGTTAAATAATTATAAATAATAAATTAGTTTTCTTACTGGATAAATAGGAAATTTGTTTTCCTATTGGATAAAGGTTTTATTTTCTTTAAAGGAAAAGATAAATATGTGTGTAAAAGAAAAACTCTCAAATTATTAGTTATTTTCCTATAAAGAGAGAGTTTCTCCCAACACAAAATTGAACCAGATAAATCCAACGGCATTTATTTTTTTTTAAAAAAGGGACGCCACCTTTTTTTGGAATAAAAGAGAGAAATTTTGTTTTCTTGTCTTAGGCATTGGGAGTAGAAAAACTAGGGTTTTTCTTAGGCATATTCGAGGAGGTTGTACTATGAGGATCGACATCCACCAGTCATCAATTGGAGATACAATCCGGAAGATCACGACTTCTCTTCTGTTGGGTAAATCTTTAACTATCTTGTAGTTATATTAATTAATCATGTGAATTAAATCGTGGTAAATCGCATATGAATTTAATTCGTAGCTTCCACTGTGCATGATCGAGCATCTCGATCGGTGTTATGAATCAGATCTGACGATCCGATTATGGATCGGATCCGGATTCGGGTTTCTGTATATCCAGCATGTGGTATTAGAGATTATTTAGAAAATCTTTTGTGTAGACACAATTAAATGGAGATGTCTGATTCTTAATTGTTTAATTGTTGAGAGAGATTGTTGCATGTAGTGCCCGAAAGACAATTGTTCTTGCCTATACGGGTAAGTGGGAGAATGTTGGAAGTAGCGCCCAAAAGACAATTTCAGTAATTGTCTTTATAATTAATAAATGACAGATTTATTCTCATCTTATTATTTGCTTCGTGCTTATATGTAATATACCGCTGAAAACCCCAAGTCATATCATATTTAGCCATATAACTTTGTGTGTGTCACACATGAGAATTAAGTTTATGGTGATACACTTGAACTATTAGTCCGTGGTGAACTTAATCAAAGTACGGGGTCTATTGATTAAACCACCATTAATGCGCCTAGAGCACTTTATGGTGTGACCGTCTTATCCGGACCGTCGATATTGGTTATCTAAGTGGGGCATTTATATATGATGTAGTCATAAGGACTGGACCGATTTAATCTGCATTTCTCCTATAATTCTGTGATTGAGAAATCTTATTAAATCACAAGATGATCGTATATGGAATAACCTTAATCCTGAAGTGATTACAGACGCCTGCTTGTTCCAAGATAGGGTTTGATGTGTTCGTTAAGGATCGCTAAGAGGCGCGGTCGGAATCACTTTCACGTTCGCACTATTCTAGAATGAGTGAGAATTGTGTGTCTCACAGATATGGAACCCATTCCTTCCTCCGGGAAGTCGAAAGACAATCCCCTTATTTGTTAATCCTATAAACTGATCGATTGGCCGAGTTCATATTGGTTATGAACTAATTGATCACTAGTGGGTTAATGGTAAATAAGGATAAGATGTAGTGAAGAAGGTTTACGGAAATAATCCTGCTTCTTTACGGATAGTCTATGGAGGGTTAGTCTGTACGTAATGATTATATCTGTTAAGAACATTTTATTATGTTTTGATGATGGTCATACTGGCTGTTATAGCAAGCCTGAAAATAAGTTAGAACTCTCTGTATAAGCCTTTACTTAGAGTCCGACATGTTGTATAAGTTGAGTCAGACAAGCATTGTACTGGTTGGTTGAATGACAAAGTAAAACAGAAATCCGGCAGAGTGAAGCCATCCTAGTACCAGCAGAGAAGCATGAAGACATTATGGTCTGACTTATAACCAAGGAAGTCTGTGATGACCTTGGATAAGTCTAAGTTACATTCCAAGTGATGAAACTTAAATATGGTGTACACTGAACTCACATTAATCAAGGATCAGTGAAGTGCAAAGATTCTCCTAAACTGAAAAGAATGAAGGAAACAGTAAATCGGCAAAGTGAACTGACTATCAGCTGAGTAATGACAAAGCCGTGAAGGAAGATCTAATCGAAAAAGTCAGAAAAATCACTTAACCATTCAGGGAACGGCCAGTAAACTTTACTTGGTCAGATTTTGAAATATGAAGATGATTCAGAGGATCAAGCATTAAATGCACAATCAATTGAGGATCAATCAAGGACGGATTTTCTGATAAACGTTTGAAGAAAATCCGATCACTAAAATCAAGGAGGATTTAATTAAGGGGGAATCAAGAATAAAATCAAGGATTATTCCCCTCATTAATATGGCCAACGGACGGAAATTCAAATCAAGGTTTATCAAGGCTATAAATCGAAGGCATTGACAGACAAGAAAAAACACACAAGAGAACGATCAAGTCTGAGAATTTACAAGCAGAAACTCTGTCAAATCGAAAAGCTTTCATCTGTGCTAAAAGTGAAACATCTAGTGATCAACTCAAAACTCAGAATTACAATTCCAATAGCAAGCATTGAGTCTAATCAACAAGTCTTGTGAATCCAATTCACTTCAATCAAGCAACTGAATCAGAGCCGTCTAAGAAGGAGTTGTGTTTGTGATAGCTACTGAAGGATTTGTTCCCAAGGAGCAGTGAAATAGACTGAGTCACCAAGTCGCTTGCGATCAGGGGAGTGATAGTCTTGAAGATTGTGAAGCTTGTGTTGTCAAGGACAATCAGGCTATTGTATCTGTGAAAACAAAAGTGAAATTCCTCCAATCATCACAGGAGAAGAGTGGATTAAGGGATTACACCACCCTGAACCACTATAAGCCTTGTGTCAATTTATATTCATCAATTTACTTTACTACATTTATTTAATTGCTTAAGTCATATTATATATCTATGATTGCATAAACTACTTTGAAACAACACATTAAGAAGGGACTTGTCCACTCCCCAAAGGCTTTTAAAATACAAGAAAAGTTTTTGAAACTCCACTATAGTCATTCACCCCCCCCCCCTCTGACAATAGTTTTACCCTTCTCTAGGACCAACAATATCAATGGACACTTATTGACTCAAATTTCTGAGAATAAGTTATATCTATAATCGATAGAGTTCAGTTTCGGATTTATGGTGGCGTAATTCCGGAATTAATAAGTTGAGTAGAAATATTATGTTCGATGAATATTTTATTCCATTTATTGTAGCTACTGGTTATAGGTCCATGCGGGTTGGCTCCTAACACGCGAGTGTTTTCTCGTATTATGGAACCTCGAGAATAAATTAAATAGTTGGTCTATTAATGAATATGCAATATTATTTATTTGGTAAATAATATGTAAAATAAAAAAAACATTTTCTATTAAAATTGATGGCAAATGTGGCGCCCCATGTGAGAGAAAATTAGGAAAAGAAATTTTTCTAGATTATGTCACATGTGTAATTAATTAATTATTATTTGTTAGATAATTAATGGAAAAAATAAGAGATTGATTTTTTAGGAATTATCTCTTATTTTATGGCAAATATCTTTTCCTTATTGATATTGCGTGGAATATCAGGTTTGCGGTAACAGTGTTTATATTTGTATATATGGCTATATATGTAGTTTTCTCCGGAGAGAACACGTTGGTGAACTAGAACAAAGCTGTCGGAAGTATGCTTATGAGAATAAACACGAGATAATCGACAAATTGGCAGAGTAGCACTGCTTGTATTAGTTCTTGAATGCTTTCTATTACATTGTGATCCCATATTTATAGGCTAATACTAAGTCGGTTCACTTTTCATGACAAGACAATTAAATAGATATAATTAAAGATAATCATATAGATAAATACAAGTGGACCGGCCAGCTGGATATGTATGGCAGACAGCGGACTCATATGTGCCTTGTCTTGATGTTAGCTTGACCATATCGGTAGAAATCACATGCGGAGGAGGAGTCCGGCTTATGACCAGCGGACAAGATCCGACTTACTGTTAGCGGATTGGACCCGGGCTTAAATCTAGATGAACAGGGCCCCACTCAGGTTCGGGTATATCAATGTCCCCTACTCTGTGCTTAGCGTGCCCACCAAGGCGGAGAGTAGAGTTCCTTAGGCTGAAGTTACCCTGACGTTGCGTTTGTGACAAAGATGCCAATAATAGCTATCGGGCATAAATCAGTGTTGATATTGCGTTGCAAATTACCGATAGATGCTATGTTGTGTAGTGAACAGGCTTAGTCGCCGATAACGTTCTATCGGGCTTGAATCAGTGTTTGTATCGCATAGCGAATGACCGATTATATGCTGAAAATTGTAGCGGACATGCTTAGGTACCGATAACACTCTGTCGGGCTTAGTCGACGATAACGCTCTGTCGGTCTTAGAATGCCAGGTAAGAGCTACGGGCATTAATGGCCATAGGCCGCTTGAAGAAAATTTGTCAACTATGATAATCTAAGTTCGTGTGTTAGATAGGGTGGTGACCGTCAGCGGGGACCGGAGCGGCTGTGTTGTAACGGACGTATGGCTTCATGAAATGTCACGTCTGTTAATTTTCTGACACGACGTTTGACGTGAACAGTCCTTTCCTCTGATTGGCTGAGGGGAATTGGTAACTGTTCCAAGCCATAATTATGTTTGAATTTCGAATCCAAACCATTGTTTCCCTTCAATCTCTGTGTATAAATAGGGGTTCCCCCCATTCCTACACTTTCCCTTTCTTCAAATTACTCCGGCAAATAGCAAGAGAGAATTCCGGCAAGTGCAAGCAGATTCTGGCAAGCGTATTCTCAGACGAAATCAACGCTCTTACTTCCCATTTCATCAATCAGGTATGAACTTGTTCATTTCCATCGCTTTTTGATTCGATTTTGCCTTAATTTCCTCTGCCTCCCTTGTTGGAAAACCATAATGCTGTGGATTTGCATATGTAGTTTTGGGTTTTTACGGATGAACATCATAAGTTCATCATTTATGTTTCTCTGTGCTTGTGCCCTTTTTTTCCCAGGAATCCCTTTGTGTATAGATGCTCTGATTGTTTCTATTGTCAATGCCTGAATGTTTGGTTTGTTTGGGGTTTTTCCTGGGTTGTATGGGGGTTTTTCTGGGTTTATGTGCTTAAGGAAAATGAAGGGGTGAGGTGTCAAGGTGTGATTACTCTCATCTCGGCCCGACTTCCATGTTTGCATGATTAAACTGATCCAACTTGCCTTATATTTTTTCAGAATGTCTTCCGAGCACACACAGTCAGACGAAGAGGCTCGGGACGCTGCGGGATATGGTTCTGAGGAGGTTAGTATGGAGGAGGCTAGCTCCAGTGACGCTGTTGAGGAGGTAATCTAAGAAGAACAAGGACCAATTAATATCGAATCCGATCCAGAGGACGAGGAAGTCGTTGTAATTAATGAGGGTGCCACTGGGAGTGAGGTTGAAGATGAAGATCAGGCGTTGTTGAGCGACCTGATTAATGGGATGGAAAAAGTGAAAATCCCCGGAGCCGCTAGCCATAGCGCTATGATCAAGGAAGCCGTGGAAGCCGCAGAAGTATCGAAGAGGCCTAAAAAATCTCATAAGGTCGCAATATCTAAGAGAAAATCAGCATCGGATGAGCCTGGAAAAAAGAAGAGGCCGCCCAAAAAAAGGTCCGTTGCAGAAGAGATGGAAGTCGCGGAGCAAAAGCGAGCGGATAGCGATATCATGATTCGATGGAGGGAATTTTGAGATCGGAAAGATTACACCTTGGCACTAGGCGCGTATGACATTCCGGAGGATTATCGTTTCGTTAGTATGGGCGCGACAAACGTATCCTGGACTTGCGGCCGGGAACGCGAAGATTATGTGTGGTTGCATTATGACCACCTGGTTGCCGGGCTCAGACCACCCTTTGAACAATTTTTTGTCAAGTTCATGGAGGAACGAAAGTGATGCCATGCAACCTCAGCCTGGGAGTAGTCCGAGTGGTGATGTATTTCATCATAATCAGCAGGTTAAACGGGCATAAGCCATCGATACCAACATTGTTGTATTTCTATGGCTTTTCCTGAAAAGGCGGTGACGGACAGATTCAACCGCATAGTAGGTTGAGCAGTGGTAGGCCTTGGCTCTTATTCGATCATCCCGATAAGGTGCCGGAATGGGATTAAAGATGTATGAAGGTTGAATCCCGGGTAGGGTGGCCGTTTGAAAAACTTTCAGCGAACTATGTTAAGACCGACCACTTGTAGAATATTAGAACTCAGTTCGCGGATGATGGATTTATAGCCGATTTGAAGAAAATTCTTGGATATACCCGGAAGGGACAGGAACAGGCCCGCGCTTTCAATTGGAAGCTGCTATTAGATGTAAATGAGCCTTATCTTAGACATGCCGGACTTTCTAGAGCCGGCGTTGGCGAACCCTTAGTGGTGGTTGATCCACTACTGACCGACCCTGATTGGTATGGGGAGTGTCATCAAGGCAAATGCATGCCATCTAAATGCATTATCTGCAGGGGCAACCCCTCGATACGAGCACCGAGTAGGATTTTTACTTGTATTCTTTTTTATAGGTTGTTTCTTTCATCATGTTATTTTGCTGGTCGCTGATAAGTATCGTTTCTCGCAGGTACCATGGACGCTCTAGATCAACGCAGCCAGTTGACCACTAGGAAGAACGCCGGCGAGGTGAATAGGGCCACAGTGTTGAAGGGAGTTAAGACATCGCTCCCCACGGTCGATATCAAGAAAGACGGGGCCGGTTCTTCTGGGTCCCAGATCGGGAAGTCAATCCAGCTGCCAGCTAAACAAACGTGGAATAAATCCGCGGTGAGGAAAACTCTCAAACAGACCACCCTGACAAAGCCGCCGGCTGGCGATAAGAGAAAGTGAGCCGCTGCTGACGAGGTTGACCCCGCAGGAAGTGGCAGCGACGAGCAGGATGCTCCTCCATCCAAAAAATCCATAGTCAAGGAGGCTCAGAAAAAAGATGCCGCTGATAAGGCCAAATCCTTGGACAAAGGCAAAACTGTGGCAAATAAGCCATCCTCTGTGGGCACGACAGCAGCTATGGTGCCCTTCTCCGGTGTACCCGTCGGACCTCAAGGAAATCCGACGGTTTGGTTGGACAGGGAGTTTATGCGCCAGCTTCCTCTTGACATGACCCAGGCGGTCACGATATCTAGAGCCATTTCCGATGTGGCACCGCTGAGACATCTGCGATGGAGCCTTCCCAATGATATTCAGCTGGAGATTGGCCGCGGTATCGCGAACAGATCGTCTTTGGCCGATCAGCCGACCTGCCGTGCCTTTATTAAAAATATCGAAGATCTGTGGGGCCTGTTTGGGACCACGGTGAGCATGGTAAACCTCTTTTCTTTCTTGCTTTGTTTTTCCCGTACTTTTATTGTGTTTTTTGAAGTCTTGTCTAACTCCGCTACATTCTTTCCTTTACAGGTCGGCACAGGCTTGCAGCAGTTCATAACTGATTGCAGGAGCACTATATCGTCGAGCGCTGATGCCAACAACGAGCTGGTCGATACCAAGAAGGCGCTCAAGGCCGCCAATGAGGTCGCTACTGATCTGGGTGTTCGTCTAAGTACTGTTGAGGCTGACAACGACAAGCTAAAGAAACAGGCCGTTGAAGCGAAGAAGGAGCGTATTGAGGCTCAGGCTAACTCCGAGCGTCTTGAAAAAATTAACTGTGAGCGGGCTACCAAGGACAAAGAGGCTACCCAGACCATGAAGGAATTGCAGGCGCAGATCGATCAGGCCAAGAAAGCAAATGATGCCCTGAACCTTCAGTTTGCCGATCTGAACAACGGGATCAAAGCACGGCTAAAGGCTGATGCGGGTGATAATTTACTTATGGGATATGACCAAGGATTTTATCATATCGCAAGGTATATTTCGACCTATGGCGGCGAGGTTCCGGACATTGAGACCTTGAGAGATTGGATCATCACCCATCCTTTCTATTATCTAAGGGATTTCCATCCGCACATTCCCTTCTCCAATGTTGAACTGGAACGATACATCCCAAGATATGCTCCAGATTGGGAGGTGACCGCAGTCATAGAGGAGAATCTAAGGGAGCTAGTACGTCGAGCTACTCAGGTGCCAGCTAAAGAGGAAACGCAAGAGGCCGAACAAAATGAGCAGGCCGAGCAAACTGAGTCGGACGTGAATGCTGACAATCTGATGCATCCTTATCTTCGACCTGGGAACGTTGGCGATGATAACATGCGGCCAGAGGATTCTTAGATTTGATGCCTTATTGTTGTAAAAACTATTTTGATTTCGCGTATGTATAACTCTTTTTCTTTAAGTTCTTTACTTTTTGTAAAAACATTTCCGTAGCTACTTTTCTGAATGAAGTTTGCTTTACGTCACTGTGTATATACTTATTTTTTGCTTGAATTTACTGTATAAATTGAGTCCTCTTGTAGTAGTGTCCTCCGGCCCCCTTTGTTTTAGATAAGATTCAAAGTTGATAGCGAACAGACTTAACTTCGAGATATGGCCCCCCTTGAATCTTATCTGAAATAACTGCTTGCTTGTATATGTGCAACTTTCTATCCACCCCCTTGAATCTGATCTCAAATTACTACTCGCTGGCAAACTTGAATTTTTCTAGAGGGTGGCCCCTTATTTGAGATGAGATTCGGAGCCGATCATGACAGGGCCAAATCACTGAAAAGATGAATGGACCTCTCTGAAATAACCGCTCGATTGTAAGGCGAATTTTTTTCCAAAGAACCCCCTGTTTCAGATGAGGGTCGGAGTCATGACCCTGTCCGCTCGTGGTTGTTTGACATTTTTCCGAGTATGGCCCCTATTTTTAACAAAGTTCGAGGTGAGTCCAAAGTTTTTGCTGATAATTTTCTCAAAAAATCACCATTTACTCGCATACCGAACATAGATAAAGCATACGATAACACGTACTCTAAAACATAAATGTAAATTCAGGCTTTATTAAGTTCGACTCATCCCGCTAAATGAGTGAAGATTACAAGTAAGTAAGAAAGCTTAACCACTCACGTCGTAAACGAGAGGATAGCCATAACCCAAACCGATGTTTTACATGTAGTACCTTTTGAGGTTGTCCGCATGCCACGGCCTATTGAGTTCGAAACCCTGTTGATTTTTGAGGACATAAGTCCCTTTTTTGATATCCCTTGTGACTTGGTAAGGGCCTTCCCAGTTCGCCATAAGCTTTCCATTGTCAGGTTCCATACCAATGGCCTTTCTGTTGTGAAGAACAAAATCCCCGACTTTAAATGAGTGGTCACAGATTCGCTTGTCATGCTGCCGTTTAGCGATCTTCTTGTAATTCACAAGCCACTGGTACGCCGCTAACCTGTTTTCCTCCGCTAGATCTATGTCGATTTGTCTGTTTAGTCAATTGTCCGCTGGGTCGTGTAAGGCCACCCTGATGCTTGGTAGATCCATTTCAATAGGAGTCATGGCCTCTGATCCGTAAGCGAGAGCAAAAGGTGTTTCTCCGGTAGGCGTTTTTATTGTCGTGTAGAGTGCCCATAATATGGCGGGCAGTTCGTGGACCCAATCACCTGCTTTTGCCTTGTCATCCATGCTCTTTTTAAGCATCTTGATTATCTGTTTGTTGCCGGCCTCAGCTTGGCCGTTTCCTTGAGGATAAGCCACGGATGATTGCCAGTGTTTGACCTTGAATTCCTCGCAAAGATTTGAGAATTCCTTTCTGAATTGCGGCCCGTGGTCTGACCCCTCTGCCCGCGGGATACCAAAACAAGAAAATATTTGATCGTGCAGGAAGTAACCCGCGGCTTTAGCTCCTATCTTGACCATAGGCTTGGCTTCGATCCATTTTGTGAAGTAATCCACAACCACTATGATAAATTTACATCCACATCTTCCTGATGGGAAAGGTCCGATGAGGTCGAGTCCCCACATATCGAAAGGCCAAGGTGCGACCACAATGCTTTGTTCCACAGACGGTATCCATGGGATGTCCGCATGTTTTGGCACTCCGGACATTCTCTGACTACCTTTTCTGAATCCTTAAGGATGTCGGCCAATAATACCCCACTGTTATAACCTTCTACCAAGGAGCGACTAGCGGGATGGCCCCCACACAATCCTTGGTGAAGCTCTTTAAGGATTATCTTGCTTTCTTCTTCTTGGACACATTGCAACAAAGGCTTCGTGGCGGACCTTCTGTCAAGTATTCCGCTACTTATAATGTATTTGGCCACTATTTTCCTGATTGTGTGAGATTTATCTACCTCAGCAGGCAAGGTACCCAACTCTGTATAAGCTTGGATCTCATCAATCCAACACGGAGTCGGTGTGGGTGTATCGATCTCCATGATTTCCATTATTTCCACGGCGGGTATCGCAAGATATTCTATCATTATCGAAGGATATGCAATTTCCTCCTCGAGAGATAGCTTAGATAGATAATCTACTCGCTCGTTATCCTCTCTTCGAACTCTGATGATTTTGAATTAGTTGAAGTCGACTCTTAATCGTCGAACAATCTCACCGTATTTTTCTAGAATGCCGCAACGCGTGCCATAGTTCCCTGAGATTTGGTTGACGATGAGTTGGGAATCACAGTAGACTTCTAAATTTTCCACTTTCAGCTCCTTTGCGAGTTAAGCCCGGTGATAACTGCTTCGTACTCGGCTTGATTATTCATGACCGGGAACTCGAACCTAAGAGCTTTTTCGATTTCCTCCATCGTTCCGGGTTCCATCAAAATAACACCGGCCCCACAACCATTTTGACTAGATGCTCCGTCAACATATAACTGCCAACATTGACTGGGTTTATTCATGGCCTCGGCGGGCCCTAGCGGTGCAGGAAAACTTGGTTATGGCGAGTTGAAACTTGTCTTAACAATAAAATCTGGCAATTCTTGAGCTTTGATTGCTTTTCTGGGTTGACACCGAATATCGATCTTAGTGATTTCGATAGCCCATCGGAGAAGGCGACCTGAGAGGTCGGGCTTGTGAAGTATTTGGCGCATGGGACTATCAGTTAAGACAATTATTGTATGCGAAGCAAAGTAGCCCCTGAGTTTGCGGGCAGCAATAACAAGCGAGAAGACTAATTTTTCAACATTAAAATAGTGACTCTCCACCGGACTGAGAGCCTTGCTTACATAATAAATAGGATTTTGGAGGGTTCCGGGCTCCTTGACAAGAACGCCGGCAACAGCCCGGTACGAGGCCACCAGGTACAAAAACAAAATATCTCCCTCTACAGGGCTAACCAAAATAGGTGGCTTCCCTAGATATTCCTTCAAGGCCTGAAATGCCTGCGAGCACTCTGTATCCCATGAAAAGGTCTTGTCACTTTTAAGTATTTTGAAGAAGGGGAGACACTTCTCCGCTGATTTTGATATGAAGTGACCAAGTGCGATGAGGTGGCCATTGAGCCTCTGAACCACTTTGATGGTCGTGGGTTCCTTCATGTCCAGCAAAGCCTGTATTTTCTCTAGATTAGCCTCGATGCCTCGGCAACTAACCATGAACCCTAAAAACATGCCTGCCTGGACACCAAATGTACATTTGGCCGGATTGAGTTTCATGGAGTGTTTGCGGACATTACTGAAAGACTTCAGAAGGTCGGCGACGTGGCCGCCAGCTGCGGATTTGACGACCATATCATCAATGTAAGCTTCCATATTCTTCCCTATCTGCGAGCTGAATATCTTGTTAACCATCCGCTGATAAGTTGAACCCGTATTTTTCAGCCCGAAGGGCATCATTTCGTAGTAGTATAAACCCCTAGCAGCTCTGAAGGCCGTTTTTTCTTTGTTTGACTCAGCCATTCGCTCTTGATGATACCCCGAATATGCGTACATAAAACTAAGAATTTCAAAACCAGAGATGGAATCCACTAACCGATCAATTCATGGAAGCTGATAAGGGTCCTTCGGACAAGCTTTGTTGATGTCCGTGAAATCGACGCACATTCTCCACTTGCCGTTGTGCTTCTTTACCATAACCACATTGGCTGGTAGGATAGGCGAGCTCTTTTATGATCTCCGCTTGGAGGAGCTTCTCGACCTCCACCTTAATCACAGCCTCTTTTTCGTTCGTAAACTGTCATGCTCGCTGTTGTATCGGTTTGAAGGTGGGGACTACATTCAGATGATGAAGGGCAACGTCGGCCTCTACTCTTTTCATATCTGTAACTACCCAGGAAAACGCATCAAGGTTCTTCTTAAGAAATTTGATCAGACCTTCTTTCTCTGAGGGACTCAGCCGAGACCCTATCTTGATTTTTTGATCGGGATAGTCATCGTTAATGACCACCTTCGATTAGCTCATCCTCTGCTGTAAAGTCGGGCTCATCCCTGACTTGCAAAGTTTCACACTCGACTTTGATAGGCCCAGAATCGCCTAGTACCCTGATCATGTTGATGTTCTCCATGTCCTCGGGTTGCTCAATGTGAGCTCTCTTGTTTCTGGTCCACATATCATGGATGTAGGGGAGGACGGAGGTGGGCTCACTAATCGAAGTTCCAATCATGTCCCCGACATAAAACTTTGCCTGCTGATGCGGGATAGAAGTGACCATCTGAAACTGCTTGAAAGCGGGCGTTCCGATTATCATGTTGTAGTTTGATTGGAGATCGACCACAAGGAAAGTTACCTTCTCTGTTCGGAAGGGTGTGTAATCCCCCATTTGTATATTCAGGTCGATGGCCCCCTTGACCTGTATCTTGTGATTGGTGAAACCCTCAAGGGTGCCATTATGCGGCCTCAGATTAGAGTCGCCAAAACCAAGCTCTTTGAAACAGTTGTAATGTAGGATATCCCGACATGCTCCGGTGTCGATCATTACCCGATTGACGCATGCCCGATTGACAACCACAGAAACGTAAAGACACATGTCCTCTGTGTTGACGGAAGTCACCAGCTCACTTCACGTAAAAGCAAGAGGTTGCTCATTCCCACGTAGGACAGCTGGCTTCTCCACATGTTCATTAATTGAGCCAGTGCAGCTCCTGAACTGGTTGTTGCTGGGTGGAGGCTCTGTTATAATCCGGATGTTCCTTTCGAACTGACAGGCTTTCTGATTTTTCCTGTCCGGTCCCCCAAGATCCCTCTTGTACTGATCGTGATTACCGCGGGCGAGTAGCTTTTCAATTGCCCGCTTGAATTGGATGCATTCATCTATAGTGTGACCCTTGTCCCTGTGATACCCGCAATATTTGGTAGTATCGTGGTGTGCGTCCGGAACTATATGATAAGACTCAGGAAGTTCGTCCCTTACTTTGTTTAACATTTAAGTGTAAGATATTCTGAGGGGCGTGAAATGCTCTTCCTTAAACCTCTCGGGCCTTTTAACATCCCTATCACGATTCATGCGGCTATCTCTGGGCGGACTACGCTCAGTCCTTTGTTTGCCCTTGTTTGATGAAGACGCTCCTTCGTTTCCCGCAGTCGCGATATATTTTCTCGTCGAACTCAGCATCTCTTGTATGTTCGCAGGCAGAGTCAGAGCAAAATAAGATTTCAAATAACTAGGATTCAGTCATGTTTCAAAGCTGCTCATCATCAAATTGTCCACTAAGCCTTTTGTCAGCTCATATACTTTATAAAAACGTTCATAGTAGTTGCGGGTACCCTCACTTTCACCTTGTCGGACCTCATGCATGTCGATGTGTGTCTTCTTCGGCCCTCTTACTAACTTGAATTCCGAAATGATTTTGTTGATCAGATCATCCCAAGATAAGATTGAACCCGGAGGAAGAACGCGGATCCATGACGCCGCCGTATCTTGCATCGTCCCACAAAAGCTATACACCACGCCTCACTGCTAGGCATGCATAAACTGATTTTGCCATGGAATGCCGATAGCCAGTCTAAAGGATCTGTATCTCCATGATAGTTGGTGAAATTTGGGTAATGCGATCCCCCTCTCGGAGCCGCTTTCAAGATGTTGGGATGGAGGACACAAGTACCCCAAGTCAGGTTAACCTTTGCCCCCGCAGCGCCTCTCTGTAATTCCCCCTTCTGCAACTCCTCTATTTGTTTTCTCATTATGCCCATCTCCACCTGATTTTCTGGGACAGGTGGGAGTGGGGTGTAACTTTCCTCGGCCATTGACTCTCCTTGCCCTTCTACGCGGGTGCGGACTTGCCGAAGATTTCTCGGTTGTCTTGGGGCTGCACCGCGATCGTCGACCACGGGCCCTAGACGAACTAAAGCCGACTTTCTTCCCACTTTAGGTTGTGAAGTGGCATGACTGCTTTCTTCCCTTTCTGTCCGCTGGGGTTGGTTCACTTTTTGTGGGTGTAATGGGGGTTGTATCTCCGTTGGTGCAGGCAGAGGGGAGATAAATTTACGATTGGGTTGGGGAGGCAGACCCTCCGCAATGAGCAGCATGTTACCCACCTGCACTTCTTCAACATACTCCATGTGTGACTAAAGAGCTATTGAATGAGAACTTCGCTATGGGGGCGCTCCCCCTGTTGAAACATCATTTTGTTCGTTGTTTGGAGGGGCGTCTCCAGCGACGCCTTTCCCACGGCTCTTTCTAACCGCTTCCTCATGTATCTCATGGAATCTTGTTCTTTCTCTTATGTAAGCCCGCATATCGGGTGTGATGTCCTGGCAGGCATCAGCCCCTGCAGATAATACTCTTCTGCTCGCTTCCCCACGCTGCGTGTTCGCATGCCCTGAGGTACCCTGGTTACCCCCCTTGCTCGGAGTAACGGGGTTCATGTGTTTTGAACCGGCCATTTCTGGGTTGGATCTTTTGGAGATATTTTAGTAAAGATATTTTGGTGAGATATTTTGGCTGGTGGCTAGATATTTTTTCCAACTCAAAATATCAAAATGCAGGGGATGTTTATGAGGGTTATTTTCCAAGTGGTTTTGTCAAGTATTCAAATTCCTTATTACTTGAAGATCTGAAACTAACTAAGAGCGTGCAAGCCAACCTGGGTATTAAAGATGACTCGTGTGCGAGTTTGCAGGTGCTCCTTTAAGATGAGGCGGTTTGCACGAAATTTGGTGATCCCTACTTTGCATATGTTGTTGAGATGAGGAATAACGATGATTTCTGGGCTGGATTATCCCAGAAGATCAAAGTTTTATTGATCAGAGGATCAAAGGAGGCGGCGTCCTTGTCGGAGACACTGTGGAATCATCTATGTGGTGGGCAAATGACCCCTAAAAGATGAATGCTGTTGATTTTCCCGGTAACGGAGCCAACTGATATTGCGTGGAATATCAGGTTTGCGGTAACAGTGTTTATATTTGGATATATGGCTATATATGTAGTTTTCTCCGGAGAGAACACGGTGGTGAACTAGAACAAAGCTGTCGGATGTATGATTATGAGAATAAACACGAGAGAATCGACAAATTGGCAGAGTAGATCTGCTTGTATTAGTTCTTGGATGCTTTCTGTTACATTGTGATCCCATAATAATAGGCTAATACTAAGTCGGTTCACTGTTCATGACAAGACAGTTAAATAGATATAATTAAAGATAATCATATAGATAAATACAAGTGGACCGTCCAGCTGTCTGGATATGTATGGCGTACAGCGGACATCGGACTCATATATGCCTTGTCTTGATGTCAGCTTGACCATATGGGTAGAAATCATATGCAGAGGATGAGTCTGGCCTACGACCAGCGGACAGGATCCGACTTACTGTTAACGGATTGGACTGGGCTTAAGAACGGCGGGTAGGATCCGTCTTATGTATGCGGACTGAGAGGATAGAGGCCTCATACCTATGTTATTGGGCCATGGGAGTAGTCCCAATGTAGATGAACAGGGCCCCACTCAGGTTCGGGTATATCACTTATGGAAATAGGTAATTGTAGTGTGAAAAGGATAACTCTCTCTTGACTAGTTATTTTCCTATATAAAGAGAGTTCCTCCCAACACAATTACACATGGAAAATTGCGCCACATACTAAATAAAAGAAGAGAAAAATCAGTTTCTCGTTCTAGCCATTAGGAGGAGAGGTTCTACTACGAGGATTGACGTCCACCAGTCATCGCTTGGAGATACAACTCGGAAGATCATGGCTTCTCTCCGGTTGGGTAAATCTAATTCACAGCATCGATCGAGACGCTCGATCATGCACAGTGGAAGCTACGAATTAAATTCGCATGCAATTTTACCACGATTTAATTCACATAATAAATTAATCTATAAGAACGTTAGTAGATTATCCCAACCGGAGAGAAGCCGTGATCTTCCGGATTGTATCTCCAAGCGACGACTGGTGGACGTCGATCCTCGTAGTAAAACCTCCTCAAATATGCTCCAAGAAAAACCCAAGTTTTTCTTCTCCCAATGGCTAGAACGAGAAACTAATTTCTCTTATTTTATTTGGTGTGTGGCGCAAATTACAATGTGTAATTGTGTTGGGAGGAACTCTCTTTATATAGGAAAATAACTACTCAAGAGAGAGTTATCCTTTTCACACTACAATTACCTATTTCCATAAGGAAAAAATATTTGCCATAAAATAAGAGATAATCTCCATAAATGAGATAATGATTAAAAAATCAATCTCTTATTTTTCTATTAATTATCTAACAAATAATTAATTAATTAATTACACAGGTGACATAATCTAGAAAATTTTCTTTTTCTAATTTTCTCACAAATATGTGGCGCCATATTGCCAATAAATTTAATAGAAAATATCTTTTCTATTTTACATATTATTTACCAAATAAATAATATTTCATATTCATCAAATAGAACAACTATTTAATTAATTCTCGAGGTTCCAGAAAACGAGAAAACACTCGTGTATTAGGAGCCAAATTGGGGACCATGGACCTATAACCAGTAGCTACAATAAATTGAATAAAATATTCATCAAACAGAATATTTTTACTCAACTTATTAATTCCGGAATTACGCCACCATAAATCCGAAACTGAACTCTATCGGTTATAACATAACTTATTCTCAAAGTGTCGAGTCAATAAGTGTCCATTGATATAATCATTACATTCAAAGTAACCCTCCATAGACTATCCGTAACGAAGCAGGATTATTTCCGTAAACCTTCTTCATTACATCTTATCCTTATTTACCATTAACCCACTAGTGATCAATTAGTTAATAACCAATACGAACGCAGCCGATCGATCAGTTTCTGGGATTAACAAATAAGGGGATTTTCTTTCTGCTTCCCGCAGGAAGGAATGGATTCCATATCTGTGAGACACACTTCTCACTCATTCCAAAATAGTGCCAACGTGAAAGTGACTCGGACCGCGCCTCTTAGCGATCCTTAACGAACACATCAAACCCTATCTTGAAACAAGCAGGCGTATGCAATCACTTCTGTATTAAGGTTAATCCATATATGATCATCTTGTCATTTAATAAGATTTCTCAATCACGGAATTATATGAGAAATGCAGATTAAATTGGCCCAGTCCTATATGACTACATGATATATAAATGCTCACTTAGATAACCAAAATCGACGGTCCGGATAAGACGGTCAGACCTAAAAGCGTTCTGGGCGCATTAATGGTGAATTAATTAATAGACCCCATACTTAGATTAAGTTCACCACGGACTAATAGTTCAAGTGTATCACCATAAACTTAATCCTCATGTGTGACACACACTAAGTTATACGGGTACATATGATACAACTTGGGGTTTTCAGCAATGTATAATATATAAGCACAAAGCAAATAATAAGATGAGAATAAATTTGTCATTTATTAATTATAAAAACAATTACATAAATTGTCCTTCGGGCGCTACTTCCAACAATCTCCAATTTGCCCGTAAGGACATGCAACAATTGTCTTTTGGGCACTGATGGGAGTCAAATTGTAGTGTATTTCTTATATGACATTACCTCCTTTTACGGGTTATTCATGGTTATTTTGGGCTATAATGGGTGGTATACGAACGATATTCACTTATATGCATGTTTGAGACTAATGACGTTTTAGTCCTAAAACTCGTGTTTTATGTGGATTTCAAGCACGCTTCACAATGTATATTATGCCTTGGTGTTCGTGTCTTTGTTTTCAGGCTTAGATTGATGTATAAGGTCGAAATAAGGAAGAGAGTCTCGAGAAAGAACGAGATTTGGGGCCAAGGAGGAGAAAAGAGTGAAGAATCATTGATGAAATCTGAACTAGTCACTTCAGGGGCATTTTTGTCACATTTGAAGACACTTTCAGGAAGAGTTGTCTTGATGAAAGTTGTAGACGATTGAATCAGATTTCCAATGCATTTTGAATCTTCTCATTTGGAACCCCAGAAGTGAAGTTATGATTAAAATACCGAAGCTTGGTGCAAACGAGAGTTTACGGAGCAATGCTGAGTACAGAGAGTTGGCCTTTCAGGCCAACGAGCGTTTGCCTTGCCACAAATGCTCGTTCGTGGTCGGGATGCGGCAAAAACCTATAAAAATCCTCTTTTTCGGTCCCATATGATATCTATTCAGTACTTAGATGTTTTAGGGTTTCTTAGGGGCAATTTTAGGGCGATTTCCATTAGTTTAAACGTTGTTTCAATCCTTAGATCATAGATTTAATTCCTAGCAACTCTATACAACTTTCATAGCTTAGATTTTTTATTCGTGATCCAAGATTTCATCTTTTGAAGGAGAATTTCATACAATTCAAGGTTTCATCTTTTATGGTAATTATTTCTTTGTCTTTCAATTAATTGATTATGTCTTTGATTATTGCTTTCATATTATTTCGTTTTCCAATTCCATCATGAGTAGCTAATCCATTGTGTGGTCGAATCATGTGAAACCAAGTGAACTAGCCATTGGATAGATGAGATTGGAAGTGTGTAGTGCGTAATTGAATGGTTAATGATTGTATTCACGTTCTAAAACTTATAATAACCGTAAGTGGATTAGATTGACAACCTTGTTCACTATCACACACATCAAACTTATAGATGCATTTTGCGGTGAGATGTGGGATAAGGGGTTTTAGAATCGTGGCGTAGACCCGGCTAAGCTAGTTAGCCCGGGCCCAATATGAGGTTGGACATCGTTAAACGAGCGACTCTAGTGCATATCATGTTAGGTTAGTCGGTTTCCTAAAGGGGGGATTGGTTAGTCTTGCATAGGGTGTTTATATCGAGTTGTTCGGTTACTCACCAGAACTAGGAGTTGGCATCCGTGAATAGTCTTAACTGAGTAGGGATGGTTGGTAGGATAACACACACTTTACATTGAGTCTATCGAGGGGGTAAAAGTAGCTTGTTGGATCATGGTTCGACTATGCCTTTTAATCATATTAGTATAATCTCTAGTATAATCATTACTTTCTGCATTAGTATACCTATTCCACCCTATTGTTGACCTAGACTAAGTCATAAGTTGACTTTGGTACTCAAACCTAGTCTCTATGGGATCGACCTTACTACCGCTGTATTACTACTGACCCGATACTCTGTCGGTTAAGGTTAGTCAGTTAATATTTCGGCTATCAGGCACTACATCCAGCAATCTCTCACTTGCCCGTAAAGACAAGCAACAATTGTTTTTTGAGCACACCACACCCTTATTCTATCTATCCACAAAATTATCCCACTTGCTCTAAAGCAGATGAGACATATCTCCCAAATTCATACCCACCAAGCGCTTATCAATGACATTAGATGCCACGCGACTTGGTAAACTGATCAGCTAGGTTGTCGGCTCGAGGCGATCTTTTATGACCGAAACGTCACCTATTTGCATGATCTGTCAGACCAGGTTTCAATATGCTTTTGACCTCTTGTGACTGTGAAGATCATCTGCATGAGCTACCTCTCCACTGTTGTCACAGTAGAATGGTATCGCTCATCGAAACCTGGAATCACTTCATGATCCAACAAAGAACTTCTCAAGCCACACTGCCTCTTTAGCTGCTCTGAAAGTTGCTATGTATTCGACTAACAGAGTCAAATTGGAAGTGTTGGATTGCTCCAGACTATAGCTCTATCACTATGAGAAAACACTGAGCCTGAGATCAATTAACGATCATTCTTAATCTGACTATAAGTCAGAATCAGTGTAGTCAACAATACTCGGGTATGCACCGGAATATAAACACATATTACTCCTCATTCTCCGAAGGTACTTGAGGATGTACTATACAACCAACATTGCTCGAATCCAAGATTCGACTTTAATTGACTTTTAATAACCTGACTTTCTCTATCCAAAAGAGAATATATCTCATTTTCTCTATATCCGAAGATTAAGAGAATTCTTACGTGAGGGGTTGGGTACGAAACCTCTCATTGAATTTTGCATACGAAAATGCATTATCATCTTAACAATAAGATGAATGGGATACCGCCAAAGAACTTGTTCTCATGAATTCGACCGAATCAAATTCTAAGAATATAGTCCACTTCTCTGATTCAGAGAAGTTTTGGCTCGCCAGTTCTTGACTTCAGATAACACACCATGTTGTTCAAAATTGTTGCAATGTTATCTTTTATAAACACTAATGTCTACTACTTTACCAATATTGATTTTCCAGACTACAAAAGACTCATCCAACATCTGGTCAAGCCCACACATTTTAAATATGTGGCTTTTAATGACCTAGAGGTTTGCTTTAATCCACCAATGGATATAAGCATAGCGCAATAACTGCATATTGGCTTTAGCTATAAACCTTCGCTCAAATGAGTTCGACTCCGCCCGTCGGGCAAGAATGTTTCAGGGCATCACCCATATTGAACTTCCTGCTTTTCAAGGAATCAAGAAAGGATAAATGGTGAGAGAGTTTCAGGGCATCACCCCTGGTTAACTTTCTACTTATCAAGGAATTACCCCTAGACCACTTAGCTTTGTTTGGAAAGTTAAACTTTCACATGCATTCGACACTTTTTCACGTAGATCCAATTACTCCCACTGGGCCTGAGACACTCAGGTGGTTCTACAAGAGTGTGAACAGACATGGAGTACCAAAACTTCATTTACAGGTATATGGCTTTAAACCAACCTCTTCTTATCAGAATCCTATATAGCCCACCAAAGAAGATCATAGGTTATCAATCACCCCCAGCAGACTGTTAAGTCTGCATAATCACAGTGAGTCAATGGATAAACCATACTCCCACTGCATTTGGGTGGATTGACATTCTGATCTTGTTCAATAGTAATTATCAGTGTAATCCCCAACAACCAATATTGGATGTGGTCTGATTCAATCAAATAGTAACTCATTTGAGTAACTTTACTTCAAGGTCTAAGGTTGTTATTTAAACATTCTTTTAGAAAGGTTGTGACAGCGCAACCGTCACTTTCCGACCTTATGAATCATATAACCAACCTTTACTCATTGTATTAAGATATTTCACGAACAGTCACCATCTGAACGTGTATGTAAAATCTCCAGTCCTACCTTCAAGCACTAGGGCTAAATGCCTCTATTTGCGGAAGTTGAGTACATGTACTGCACTCTTTATCCACAAATTCATAAGCATCTTCTAGGTAGACTTCTCGCTATTACATGATAATGTAAACCGTTATTTTGCAGTCAATACCTTAATCGAGTTAAGCAGTGTATTGTAGCATATCAATAACTATATAAGGCAATCCACGGTTCAACCTTTCAGTGAAATCGTTTCACTCGGAGGTAGGCCGAGCATCAGTGCCAAAAATGTGATATAGCTTTTATCTGAGCATGTAATACTCACTTCTCTGGTAATATCAGAGATTCCTCAAGATATTCATATAAACTAATCGGTGTTTCAAGCTGGTATCTAACAAAATGTCCACTACTCAAAAGCTCCCACTAGCTCGTATCTTCATAAGACCCCGAAGGTCAATATGAACAAGCTATGATACTTCTTTAGCACTATTACCCTTTCCTAATTGAAAGGTTACCTAGTAATTTTTCCTTTCAGATAGTGTTCTTAGACTGGGAGATAGGATCACCCTTAGCCAGTCTTAAGATCTTATCTTTAAAATATATGCACTAATCAATAGATGCTGAAGAATCGTTTATCTAAATACGGAAACCATTTGTCTTAATAGCTTATGATGTGTTACATATACATTTTCAGCATTACTTAGTGGCTCTCACTTTATCAAACAAAAGTCCGAGACTCAGAATCGTATACAAATGTCATATTCATTTTCGTTGAGGCAACTGTATTATCAATTGAAAGTGAATCCATTCATCCCAACGAATTTCTGAAAACATAAATTAAATTTCTGTGATATTCAATGATTAAAATCCAAAATTTCTTTCCTTATGTCACTCTCACTATCTTAGCTGAAATAACTGTCCGTTGTCTTTTCTTCATCATGAATGCCCAGTTACCTTGTTCTTACAAAAAAAACTTAGCTTCTGAGTCAAATTACTGGGTTAAGAAAGTCTCTAAGGATTCATAGGTTAGTGATCCGAAATCACTTTCCTTATCCTATATTTTATTTCATTAATGTTTCGGTTTAGCCTTTAGCTTATTTAGTTTTGATGACTTACACTTATAGACATTTTGCTTTCCATTCTTGGCTTTCTTTAAAGGAAATGGCCGTGAACTAGCAGTTAATTTGAGTTGACACTACTCGTGAATTGTAGGATGTCCAGTGAGATTGATATCAAATCATTCTCGTCATCTTTCAACTAAATTTTAATTTGTCTATCGTTCAACACGAGTGGCAAAGAAGGTGACAACAATGTCACTTAAGTTTGTAGGCTCAAGAGGAACATCATCTTCCGAAAAATTAATCTTGCATTCTCGAATATTGAGTTCAACGTTCTTGTTACTTTTACACTTTTACGAAGTCATCATCAGTCAAATTTAATTACTTAAGCAGTCTAGTCACCTTGAAATGATATGTAGTTGATAAATAAATTACGATAGAAATATAAATCAAATCATACACCACAACAAATAATGATTTTAAGAATTATAAACGTGATGTCATGCACGCAGTTTATCCTACCATTCCAAGGATTTAATCTCACATCTCAGTGCCGCCGTAGGGTAGGTCAACGAGGTGATGCTTAAATTGAGACAATCTCTCTCAACAATTAAACAATTGAGAATCAAACATCTCTGTCTAGTTGTTGATTACCTTCCTTTTTCAGCCAATATATTTCCAAAAATATCCTTGTGAGTGTGACCTACTGTTTCAAATTTTTAAGAACGCCCCGAGTATGCCGCCGTAGGGTAGGTCAGTGACCCGACGAGTACTCAAATCCTATCCTTTCGGAAACCAAGCCTTGAATTTTGATAGGGGTGAAGGCCATCCGTAGGGGGCCGTAATCAAAGAGGCTCGAGATGTCACCCTTCTCTCACGTGCTTGTGTTAACAGTAGAGGCCGTGGGGTCGGCTGTCACCTTTCCCGCTCCCACTCGTTATTTTGAAAATTAGGTTGTCTTATTAGGATTTTCAGAATTTCTTTACAGTCTGGAAAACAATAAATCATGAATATTTAAATTTTAATCCTCCCACTAGTTCATCGGTTCCAAATACCATCTAACTAGTGTCACTATATTCATGATTTTCCAATTTCTCAATTTTACAAAAAATTCCTTGTGTAGACACACTACACAATTAAAATTCACCAAGAATTTTATAATCCTAATACATTAGGACTTTATGAATATTCTCATAATTCACAAAAAATAATAAATCACGAAATTTAAATCTTCCACTAGTTTATCGGTTTCAAATACCGTCTAACTAGCGACACTATATTCATTATTTTCCAATTTATCAATTATATAGAAATCTTTCATGTAGACACTATGCAATTAAAATTCACCAAAGAATTTTATAGTCCTAATAATGTAATGATAAAAATTTTGGATCTCGGATTTTTTCCAACAATCGAAAACAATAAATCATGAAAAGCAATTACCAACTTATCGGTTCCAAATACCATCTAGTTACTGTCCTATCTTTTCACGATTTTCCAATTTTACGATTATTAAAATCCCTTTTATGTACACACTACATAATTAAATCCTCAAGGAATTTTAGATTTGAAATTAAATTTACCCCGTAAATTTATTTCTATCATGTGAATTTTATATCCCGATAAAATTCTGTTTTCTTTAATTAATTTAATGTATTATTAATCTAAATTAATTATCGTTTTCATACATTCTAATTAATGCCAAAATTAATTTTCTACATGTATGCATATGCTAGGAGTGGAATTCATGAATATGATGCATGGTATGACATGGTTATATCACATAAATAATCATATAAGAAAATAAATGCGGAAAAGTAAACCACTGAGATGGACCGTTGGTACCCCCGTATCTACTCTATAAAATTAAAATTAAATAAATAAATAAACCCTACTTTTAAAGGATTTACTAATGTCTTATTACATCCAACCGCCGCACTGTTTAACAATTTTTTGGTCCGTTTCTTTAACTAAAACCTCCCAGCCGAGTTGGTGTAGAGCTCTTCATTCCATCACAGCAGCCCGGGTTCGAATCCCCCAGCTTCATAAATGGCTTCAAATTTTTCCAAAAGAATAGGAATAAAATGCTCTCAATGTGACTTGAACCCTAGATCTCATGTACAAAAACCTGAAGCTTCACCACAGAACCGCTGCCATATTCTTTGATGAACAGGTTCAACGAACAATAAATAGTGACAGAGCCGACGAAAAAAAATTTATTCTAATCACTAGGAAATTAAATTACAACAAATAAATTACATAAATTCCTATACCCAAAAAACGGGTTTACAATAGATCTAACGTAAACAAGTACCAACCCCAATCCATCTCGTCAATCAAATCATTCAATCACGCATATATATAATAAAAATATTAAAGATGCTATATTTATTCAATTCCACTCCTTATTAATTAATTATGCAATCAAGATCACAAAATCGCTTTAACCTGGCTCTGCTACCACATGCTGGATATACAAAAACCTGAATCCGGATCCGATCCATAATTGGATCGTCAGATCAGATTCACAGCACCGAACGAGATGATCGATCATGCACAGCGGAAGCTACGAATTAAATTCTCATGCGATTTTACCACGACATGATTCACATAACCATTAATGACTACAAGAAGGTTAGTAGATTTACCCAACCAGAGAGAAGCCGTGATCTTCCGAGTTGTATCTCCATGCGACGACTAGTGAACGCCGATCCTCGTAGTAGAACCTCCTCGAATATTCTCCAAGAAAAACCCTAGGTTTTCCTCCTCCTAATTGATAGAACGAGAAACTAATTTTTCTCTTCTTTTATTTAGTATGTGGAGCAATTTTCCATGTGTAATTGCATTGTGACGAACTCTCTTTATATAGGAAAATAACTAGTCAAGAGAGAGTTATCCTTTTCACACTACAATTACCTATTTCCATAAGGATTAGATATTCGCCATAAAATAAGAGATAATTCCCCAAAAAAATCAATCTCTTATTTTTTCCATTAATTATCTAACAATTAATTAATTAATTAATTACACATGTGACATAAAAATTTCTTTTCCTAATTTTGTCTCACATGGGGCGCCACATTTGCCATCAATTTTAATAGAAAATATATTTTCTATTTTACATATTATTTACCAAATAAATAATATTGCATATTCATTAAATAGACCAACTATTTAATTTATTCTCGAGTTCCACAAAGCGAGAAAACACTCGCGTGTTAGAGCCAACCGGGACCATGGACCTATAAACCGAGCTACAATAAATTGAATAAAATTTTCATCGAACAGAATATTTCTACTCAACTTATTAATTCCGGAATTATGCCACCATAATGAACTTTATCGATTATAGATATAACTTATTCTCAAAAAGTCGAGTCAATAATTGTCCATTGATATAATCATTACATACAGACTAACCCTCCATAGATTATCCGTAACGAAACGGGATTATTTCCGTAAACCTTCTTCACTACATCTTATCCTTATTTACACTAGTGATCAATTAGTTCATATCCAATACGAACTCGGCCGATCGATCAGTTTCTAGGATTAACAAATAAGGGGATTGTCTTTCTACTTCCCGCAGGAAGGAATGGATTCCATATCTGTTAGACACACACTTCTCACTCATTCCAGAATAGTGCCAACGTGAAAGTGATTCGGACCGCGCCTCTTAGCGATCCTTAACGAACACATCAAACCCTATCTTGAAACAAGCAGGCGTATGTAATCACTGTAGGATTAAGGTTAATCCATTTACGATCATCTTGTGATTTAATAAGATTTTCAATCACGGAATTATATGAGAAATGCAGATTAAATCGGTCCAGTCTAATATGACTACATCATATATAAATGCCCCACTTAGATAACCAATATCGACGGTCCGGATAAGACGGTCACACCATAAAGTGTTCTGGGCGTATTAATGGTAGTTTAATCAATAGACCACATACTTTGATTAAGTTCACCACGGACTAATAGTTCAAGTG
Organism: Gentiana macrophylla; assembly: GCA_026214975.1. NCBI lineage: Eukaryota > Viridiplantae > Streptophyta > Magnoliopsida > Gentianales > Gentianaceae > Gentiana > Gentiana macrophylla. The sequence continues at coordinate 47,656,381 of CM047807.1, read as the reverse complement.
TATCACCATAAACTTAATCCTCACGTGTGACACACACTAAGTTATATGGCTACATATGATACGACTTGGGGTTCTCAGCGGTATATTACATATAAGAACAAAGCAAATAATAAGATAACAATAAATCTATCATTTATTAATTATAAAAACAATTACAGAAATTGTCGTTCGGGCGCTACTTCCAACAATCTCCCACTTGCCCGTATAGACAAGCAACAATTGTCTTTCGGGCACTACATCCAACAATCTCCCACTTGCTCGTAATGAAAAGTAACAATTGTGTTTAGAGCACCACACCCTTATTCTTTCTATCCACAACACTCTCCCACTTGCTCTAAAGCAGATGAGACATATCTCCTAATTTCATACCCGTCAAGCGCTTATCGGTGACATTAGATGCCATATGACTTGGTAAACTGATCAGCTAGGTTGTCGGCTTGAGGCGATCTTTTAGGACCGAAACGTCGCCTCTCTGAACGGTCTGTATGATCAGGTGGTACTCTCTCTCCATATGTTTTTGACCTCTCGTGATTGCGAAGATCCCTTGCATAAGCTACCTCTCCACTGTTTTCACAGTGAAGAGATATCGACTTACACAGAAGTGGAATTACTCCCAGATCAGCAATGAACCTTTCAATCTATACTGCCTCTCTAGCTGCTCCAGAAGCTGCTATGTATTCGACTTACAAAGTCGAATTGGCGGTGCTGGATTGCTCCAGACCATAGCCCTATCACTAAGAGTAAACACTGAGCCCAAGATTGACTTACGATCATCCTTAATCTGACTGTAAGTCAGAATCAATATAGTCAACAATGCACCTGAATATAGACGCATATTACTCCTCGTTCTCCGAAGGTACTTGAGGATGCACTATACTGCTACTCAACGTCGAATGCAAGAGTCGACTATTATTGACTTTTAATAACCTGACTTTCTCTATCCAAAAGAGAATCTATCCCATTTTCTCTATATCTGAAGATTAAGAGAATTATTCCATGAGGGGTTGGGTAGGAAACCTCTCATTGAACGTTGCATGCGAAAATGCATTATCATCTCAACCAATAAGATAGATGGGATTACAACTTGTTCTCATGAATTCGACCGAATCAAATTATAATAATATAGTCCACTTCTCTAATCAGAGAAGTTTGGCTCGTCAATTCCTGACTTCAGATAACACACTCATGTTGTTTACAACTGTTGCAGTGTTACCTTGCATTTACACTAACGTCTACTCTTTACCAATATTGATTCTTTGGTCTACAAAAGACTCATCAATATTCTGGTCAAGCCCACATATTTCAAACATTTGGCTTTTAATGACCTAGAGGTTTTATTTAATCCACCAATGGATATAAGCATAGGCAGTCAAGCTGCCATTGGATTTAAGCTAAAACCCTTCCGTTCCGAATGAATCTAAGCTCCATTATATGACAAGAATGTTTCAGGGCATCACCCCAGTTAATCTTTTAGCTTTCCCTGGAGTCAAGCAAGGCTGAATGGTGAGAGAGTTCAGGGCATCACCCCTATCGAACTATCTACTTGTCAGGGAATTACCCCTAGACCACTTAGCTTTGCTTAGAAAAGCAAACTTTCTCATTCATTCGACTATTTTTCACGTAGATCCAATTTCTCCCACTGGACCTGAGACACTCAGGTAGTTCTACAAGAGTGTGAACAAACATGGTGTACCAAAACTCCATTTACAGGTATATGGCTTTAAACCAACCTCTTATTTTCAGAATCCTACACAGTCCTCCAAAATGACCAAAGGTGATCAACCACCCCCAGCAGACTGTAAAGTCTGCTTAATCACAGCAAGTCAATGGATAAACTATACTCCCACTGCATTTAGGTGGATTGACATTCTGATCTAGTTCAGTAGTATTAATCAGCGTAATACCCAAAAACCAATGTTGGATGTGGTCTGATTAAATCAGATAGTAACTCATTGAGTATATGTTCTTCAAGGTCTGAGGTTGTTATTCAAACATTCTTTTAGAAAGGATGTAACAGTGTAACCGTCACTATCCGATCTTAAGAATCTTATAACCAACCTTTAATCATTGCATTAAGATATTTTACTGAACAAATACCATCTCGAGCGTGTATGTAAAATCTCCGGTCATACCTTCAAGCACTAGTGCTAAATGCCTCTATTTATGGAAGTGGAGTAATTGTACTTCACTCTTTATCCACAAATTCATAAGCATCTTCTAGGTAGACTTCTCGATATTACATAATAGTGTAAACCGTTATTTTGCAACTAATATCTAAATTGGGTTAAAAGTTGCAATGCAAAGATATCAATAACTAAACAAGACAATACATGGTTTATCCTTTCAGTGAAATCATTTCACTCGGAGGTAGGCCAAGCATCAGTGCCAAATACTATGCTATGGCCTATATCTGAGCATGGAATACTCTCTTCTCTGGTAATATCAGAGATTCCTCCAGATACTTAGATAAACTAATCAGTGTTTCGAGCAGCTATCAGACAAAAAGTCTACTACTCAAAAGCTCCCACTAGTTCGTATTTTCATAAGACCCCGAAGGTCAATATAAACAAGCTATGATGTTTCTTTAGCTCTATTACCATTTCCTAATTGAAAGGCTACTTAGTCATTTTTCCTTTGAGATAGTGTTCTTAGACTGGGAGATAGGAATCACCCTTAGCCGGTCTTAAGATCTTATCTTTAGGATATATGCAGTAATCAATAGATGCTGAAGAATCGTTTATCTAAATTCGGAAACCATTTCTCTTAATAGTTTATGATGTGTTAAATATACATTTTCAGCATTACGAAGTGGTTCTGACTTTATCAGACAAAAGTCTGTGTCTTAGAATCATATACAAATGTCATATTCACTTTCTTTGAGGCAACTATATTATCGATTTGAAAGTGAATCCATCCCTTCCAACGAATCCGAAAAAACTGAAATTAAATTTCTGCGATGTTCAAGGATTAAAATCCGAAATTTGTTTCCTTATATCACTCCCACTATCTTAGCCGAAATAACTGCCCGTTGTCTACTCTTCATCATGAATGCCCAGCTACCTTGTTCTTACAAAAGAACATTAGCTTCTGAGTCAAATTACTCGGTTAATGAAGTCTCTAAGAATTCATAGGTTAGTGATCCGAAATCACTTTTCTTATCCTTTACTTTCTTTTATTAATATTTCGGTTTAGCCTTTAACTTATTTAGTTTAGATGATTTACACTTGTAGACATTCGCCTTTCCATTCTTGGCTTTCTTTAAAGGAAATGGCTGTGAACTAGCAGTTCATTTGAGTAGACAATACTCGTGAACTGTGGGATTTCCAGTGAGATTGATGCCAAATCATTCTCGTCATCTTTGAACAAAATTTTAATTTGTCTCTCGTTCAACACAAGTGACAGCAGTGACATTATTATCATTGTCACTTATGTTTGAAGGCTCAAGAGGAGAATCCTCTACCGAAAGTTAATTGCATCCTCGATTAATGAGTTCAACGTTCTCGTTACTTTTCCACTTTTACGAAGTCTTCATCAGTCAATATAATATGTTTAGCAGTTTAGATACCTTGAGATGATATGTAGTTGGAAAATAAATTATGACAAAAATATAAATCAAATCATACACCACAACTTATAATAATTTTAAAATAATAAATGTGATGTCATGCATGCAGTTTATCCTACCATTCCAAGGATTTAATCTCACACCTATAGTGCCGCCTATGGGTAGGTCAAATAGGTGACGATAAAATTGAGACAATCTCTGTCAACAATTAACTAAGAATCAGAAATCTCCATTAAATTGTTGATTACCTTCTTTTTTCATTCAAGATATTTTCAACAATATCCTTGTGAGTGTGACCTACTGTTTCAGATCTCAAAGTACGCCTCTAGTATGCCGCCTAAGGGTCGGTTAGTGACCCGACGAGTACCCAAAATCCTATCCTTTCGGAGACCAAGCCATGCATTTTGATAGCGGTGAAGGCCATCCTTAAGGGGCCAAAATCAAAGCGGCATGAGGCGTCACCATTCTCTCACTTGCTTGTGTCAACAGTAGAGGCCCTGGGGTCAGTTGTCACTTTCCCCGCTCCCACTGGTTATTTTGAAAATTAGGTAGTTTCATCAGGATTTTCAGAATTTCCTTTTCAATCCAAAATGCAATAAATCATGAACATTTAAAGTAATCCTCCCACCAGTTCATCGGTTCCAAATACCGTCTAACTAGTATCACTATATTCACGATTTTCCAATTTTATAGATTTATTAAAATTCCTTGTGTAGACGCTACACAATTAAAATTCACCAAGAGTTTTATAATCCTAATACATTAGGACTTATGAATTTCTCAATAATTTGAGAATAATAAATCATGAAATTTCAAGCTCCCACTAGTTTATCGGTTCCAAATACCGTCTAACTAGTGACACTATATTCATGATTTTCCAATTTATCGATTATTTAGAAAATCTCTTGTGTATACACTACACAATTAAGTTCACCAACGAATTTTATAGTCCTAATTTTGTCATGATAAAGATTTTGGATCTCACAATTTTTTCAATAATCCGAAAAACAATAAATAATGAAAAGCAATCATCAACTTATCGGTTCCAAATACCGTCTAGTTGGTGTCCAATTTTTCATGATTTTCCAATTTTGATTATCAAAATTCTACTTATGTAGACACTACATAATTATATCCTCAAAGAATTTTAGATCCAAAAATTAAATTTACACCGTAAATTTTATTTCTATCATGTGAATTTTATATCCCGATAAATTCCGTTTCCTTTAATTAATTTAATTTATTATTAATCTAAATTAATTATCGTTTTCATACAAGTCTAATTAATTCCAATATTAATTTTCTACATGTATGCATATGCTAGGAGTGGAATTCATGAATATGATGCATGGCATGGTTATATCACATAAATAATCACAAGAGAAAATAAATGTAAAAAATAAACCACTGAGATGGATCGTTGGTACCCCATATCTAATCTATAAAATAAAATTTAAATAAATAAATAAACCCTATGTTCAAAGGATTTACTAATATCTAATTTAATCCGCCGCCGCTAAGTATATTAATTTTCTGCTCCGTTTTCTGAACAAAAGCGCTCCAGCTGAGTTGGATAGGGCGTTGTTCTTCTCTTCCTGCAGACCAGAGTTCGATCATGTAAGCTGTGGTTTTTTTTTTTGTTGTTCAGCATCTTTTCTGGAAAAAATAAAACCGAGTCAAGGAGGGATCGAACCGTTGACGCCCAAATATGGATTTACGTTTCCATCAATCGCCCATAAAACCTTTCTTTTGTTCATGTTCTTCAAAATATCTAAATAGAAACGATTGTCATAAAATTAATTCTAGATACTAGGAAATTAAATTACAACAAATAAATTACATAATTTCCTATACCCAGAAATTTTTTTTTTTTAAATAGATCTAACGGTAAACAAGTACCCACCACAATCCATCTCGTCAACCAAATCATTCAATCACACATATATATAATAAAAATATAAAAGATGCTATATTTATTCAATTCCACTCCTTAATAATTAATTATGCAATCAAGATTGCAAAATCGCTTGAACCTTTCTCTGATACCACATCCTGGATATACAGAAACCCGAATCCGGATCTAATCCATAATTGGATCAACAGATCTGATTCACAGCACCGATCGAGACACTCTATCATGCACAGCGGAAGCTACGAATTAAATTCGCATGCTATTTTACCACGACATGATTCACATAACAATTAATGATCTACAAGAAGGTTAGTAGATTTACCCAACCAGAGAGAAGCTGTAATCTTCCGAGTTGTATCTCTAAACGACGACTGGTGGATGTCGATCCTCGTAGTAGAACCTCCTCGAATATGCTCTAAGAAAAACCCTAGGTTTTTCTCCTCCTAATGGCTAGAACAAAAACTAAATTTTCTTTTCTTTTATTTAGTATGTGGCGCAATTTTCCATGTGTAATTGTGTTGGGAGGAACTCTATTTATATAAGAAAATAACTAGTCAAGAGAGAGTTATCTTTTTCACACTACAATTACCTATTTAAAAAAGATATTTGCCATAAAATAAGAGATAATTCCTAAAAATCAAACCCTTATTTTTTCCATTAATTATCTAATAAATAAATAATTAATTAATTACACATGTGACATAATCTAGAAAAATTTCTTTTCCTAATTTTCTCTTACATGGGGCGCCACATTTCCATCAATTTTAATAGAAAATGTCTTTTCTATTTTACATATTATTTACCAAATAAATAATATTGCATATTCATCAAATAGACCAACTATTTAATTTATTCTCGAGGTTCCATAAAACGAGAAAACTCGCGTGTTAGGAGTCAACCCGGGGACCATGGACCTATAACCAGTAGCTACAATAAATTGAATAAAATATTCATCAAACAGAATATTTCTACTCAACTTATTAATTCCAATTAAGCCACCAAAAATACGAAACTGAACTCTATCTATTATAGATATAACATATTCTCAGAAAGTTGAGTCAATAAGTGTCCATTGATATAATCATTACATACAGACTAACCCTTCATAGACTATCCGTAACGAAGTGAGATTATTTCCGTAAACCTTCTTGTAACATCCCGACTTTTCATAAAAGGGTAAAATAGTCATTGGGTGTATTTACTACGACCTAATTATTATTTATCCTATTTATTTAATTAAGAAGGATTTAATTAAAAGGATTTAGTTATTATTTAAAATGAATTTAATTAATAACTATAAAAAGGAAATTATCCCAAAATATCTTATTTTGGTGTTACACGCTATTCTCGAAAAAAGGGATGGAACGGCAATCAAGGAACCAATGCGTAAGAAAAAGCGAAATAAAGGGAGAACCGTGTGATCAATCCGTTCACCTGCTCAAGATGCCGCATGAGAGAAAAGTGATCAGCGTGAGAGACGCAACTTTGGAAAAATAACATCTCTCAATTTAAGTAAGTTTCGATTTAGCCCTAGTTTTTGGTATTCGTAGAGTTCGATTCTTCAAAAATTCGTATATTTCAATCCGTAGCTCTGTTTCGCATGAGACATGAGTAGTCGAAACGATCGTCTTGGAGCGTAGAATAATCTAAAAATAGTTTCGCAGCAATTAATCCAGGTAATCTGCAGTTTTATGCACTTTTTCAGTTTCGTTTTTTGCCAGAAAATAGGATTTTAGGGTTTCTTGTTGATCAAATAGGTTTTGGGGTTGAGGATCAACAGTTGTTGCAGTTTGCTTGGTGTTTTGCTTTCGGTTTTTCTGGAAATTAAGGTAAGAGGCTCTTCCTAATGAGTAATTATAGTTTTATAATGATAGGTTGAGTTTTGGTGTTATTTGGTGATAAAATTCATGCTAAGGTGTACTTAATAAGATGTGATATGTTTTGGTATATTTGTGTTGAGTTTTAAATTTCTATTTTTTTGATCTAATAACATTAAATGAAAATGAACAAGCCCCGATTGAGTTTCTGATTCGTTCAGTTAAAACACCGAATGTACTCTTAAAGGGAGTTGAAGTTCGGATCCGTCGGAAGAGCACGAAAGGGCTTGTGCTTTGATGGATTAGTATTCATCAATGTCTGTGTAATTGCTAGGCCTTGTCCGTGTCTAATGGTCTAGGAAAGAGAGTAGTATGTGTGAGGGAGATTACTTGAAAACACTTAGGTGGCTAGTTAACAATGATAATAATTACATATGTGTAGTAAAAGATAAAACGTCACTTATTCTCGGTTAGGCACTCTTTCATATCGGCGATGTGATACGTTCATAAAAGGTGAACAACGCTGCTGGCCTATAAACGGCTGAATGGCAGTGGAGGAAATTCATCGGACGTATACGCATACCGGGGAGACCCCGGAGCTAATCGGTGCTAATCACCGTTAGTTAGCAAGTATATCTTCAGGCTGATGAACGCCATGCGTAGTGTCCTTGAGTAATGATGTAACAAAGATAAGCTAAGCTAGAAATGTTTAGTCATGACATGTCGATGGGCATGGATTGAACCCTAGATTGAGTCGGTCTCAAAAAGATAATTAATAATCATAATAATACACTTTCGTTGTATAACTTAGTTATTCATTAGCTTCTCACTTTTACTAAGTACTTTGTACTTACCTCCTTTGCATTTTCTTTTGTATGCATTGTGGGGTGAGAAGACGAACAGGTTGATCAGGTAAATGACGACTTTTGAAGGCTTTGAGGTCTTGACGAAGTTTCTAGTTCCTTTTCCTTGTAAAGGTTGTACCAGACTAGTTGTATTTATTTTCTTAGACTTGTTGTACTTCTACTTTTAAGACCTCGTATTGTATAAGTCTTTGGGTTTTTTCATCGTTGTAATTTAACTATCCATCTTTAGTATGGTTAATTTCTATTCTTAGTAGCATTTATGTTTTACCCGAGTCTTTTTAGCTTCCGTTTGCTTTTATTTGATACGACGACGTAGAGGCTTGCGTATAATATTAGATTTATTTAATGCTATATCGCGAACGTTTCTCTTCCGGATAAGGGCTCGGTATCCGGGAGCATGCCATTCTGGTTGGTATCGAGCCAGCCGTCCTTTTTTTCCTATGCTTCTTCCTCAAGATTGGATTTCTTTAGACCTTTTAGAACCTTTCTGATCTCTCTTGTTCTTGGTGGTAAATTCTCGTAGGATTAGGAATTCTTAGAACGTGGTTAAGTTGCACTAGGACCAAGTGAAAAGTCTCCTTAGGTGAAGGTTGAGTTTTAAGCTCATACCTATTTGTGATCCTCTTAAGTTTTGTTCCTTTCGAGAACCCTTACTAGGATCCCTCTTTCCTTTTGGAATCTTCGAATCTTTCTCTTTTTTTTCTTTCTTTTTGAGGTTTTAATGCTTTCGTAATGCTACATTTGGTTCAAATCACTTCCTTGTAATTTGGTGTTATGCAAAATGAGTAAACGATTTTGTTCACGTTTCTACATATCATGTTATATCATTTTTTTTTTTGTTCTAAGAATTCTGTAAATTTTCATCCACATATAAAGTTGTCTTATCTACAATTTCTCTCTTTACATCAATTTAGTTTTCAATATGGATAGTTCACAAATTGTTTAACATGAAGGGGTACTCTGTTCAGAAAATTCTGCAGCGGTACTCTTACTTATCATTCTGTTTTGAATAAGCTAAACACCAGAAAATGACTTGGATTTTTGATATGTTGTAGAAAACATCCCGTACTATAATTTTTGTTTTTGAACCAAGTGCAAATTCGTTTTTGTTTGAGCACAATCTGCAACACACGACAGTTGATGAAGTCCAGAAAATTTTTGACAGCTTATAGCAGTAGATGAAAAGAATTATTTTGACCGACCTATGGCTTCCCAAAAATTTTCATTTTTGAGCATCATATGTAAAACTTATATACTCACAGATTTTCTCTTTGCCTCATGTTCAAAATCAGTTCAGTTTGTTTTGTGCAGATCAATTATTTCGTGGCTTATGTATGCACCCGAATTTCTCAAAACCATTTAAGTCCTCTAGTCAAGGAAGGATAGATGTCTTTCTTTCACCCTATAGGTTATAGTGTATTAGGTTATAGGAGGTGAGAATACTTTGATTTATCTGATTCTTAAGCTAGTTGTTACCCAGGATAAGAAGTTTGGTAGGTAGAGACTAGGTGTTTTCGTTATTGTGCTCCTCGATTGCAAGAAACGATTGCGTGGTGATTTTCCAATCTTATGTCTTCATCAATAAGGTTCTCTTTTATAATCATCTAGTTTCCTACTTGGTTATTCCGATTTCAAATGTTTCTTATCCATACTAATTGTAACTCATGCTCTGGTTAAATCCTCCATTTGAAACTTGTGAAACTCGGTAAAAGTCTCTTATTGCGCAGTTTTGTTTTCCAAGTGTGTACATTCATTTGATGTGCCTTATTTTTTTAAAGATGTTTTCATCGTGTCAAATGCTTGATTTAAGAAAAATAAGTTTCTCATCCTTCGAACTATTTGAACTGACAATTGCATATCCTTCCAACCATATCATGTTTAGCTATTTTGGGGCAACACACTTTTGCATCCTAGTGATTACCCTTAATGCATCCCTTACAAGATGTTTTAGTACATACAAATTTTTGTTTAAAGACTCGACTCTACAAATCCTCCGTTTTCTCTTTTTGCTATAGCTTGGTTTATGTTTACCAAAATTCTTTGACCTTTGCTTTGCTTGAGATGGTTCCACACGAATTCCATATGTAAATTTTATCCTTTAAAAGTACTCCTCAATCGTTTCAACTCATAGTGTTAAAGGTCTCTTACTTTGGCACATACTTTTTCTTCATCCTCATGTTTGGATTTACCCAACATGAGTGAATGCTTTGTTTCCGTGTTTTCCTTCAGGTTAAACAACTTACCGTGTTCCAAAAATTCTGAAAATTTTCAACAAAGTAGATTACTGTCTTATCTACAACTTCTCATGTTACATCAACTCGATAATCGTTATGGATTGTTCAGAAATATCATGTTTATGCCGGACACTCTGTCCAGAAAATCTGCAGCAGCACCTTCACTTCTTCTTCCGTTTTGAACAGGTTAAACACCTTCAATTGATCTGAATTTTTGATATGTTGCAGACAAAACTTTTATCTACAGATTTTATTTTGGAATTAAGTTCAGATTCTTTTTCGTTTGATCTCGATTTGCAAATCAACACAGTGTTTATTAATCTGGAAATTCTGGCAGCTTGTGCAATCGTCAGAAATAACTGTTTTTGACCAACTTATCTTCATTCAAAAATTCTAATATTTTTATATCACCTGGAAAACTCCAGTATATAAATCTTTTCTCTTTGGATCGTGCTCAAATTCCTCTTCGTTTGTTTTGTACAAAATGATGATGTCAGATCCAGAGTAAAAATCCTACACAGCAACCTAAAAGGAATTTCCACCTCTTTGACTTGGGGTTAGGGCTAAGAGGGTAGTAAGTTATGATTGTCCTGTTTAGGAGTTCCTCGAAGTTTGATCTCCTTCTGAGTTAAACCTTTTAGTAGGATACTTGTAAAGCTAACGTTATAATTTCTTTTTCAGTTTTAAACAAGAACCAAGATTTTATCCTCCAGCATGCCATGTTTGATGTTCAGACCCTTTTCATGCCCTTTTGTAATTATAATTTTACGTAACTTGTTTCTCATGTAATCCCTCACTTAAGATTTTTTTTTACTCTCGACAAATCCACTCCGCTTGTTGTCATGAATCACCTCAGAAACAAATTCTCTTCAAAATTCTACATTGTTGCACTCCCATCATTCATTTCAAACTCAAATTTGACTAAGCCTTCTGATGTCAGAATATTTTTCTTATTTGTGTTCATTCTCAGCTCCCCTCCTAAGGGTAGTGTCGATGTTGTAACTATTTCACTTAATGCTGTATGTTCTTTTAAGGTATGCATATCTCCTTTTGCCGGTCGAATTTTTAAGCCTACCATGACATTCCTTTTCAGTTACTTATCTTTAACCTTCTAGCAATTTATGCTAAACTAGTTTCAAGCAGAAGGTAGACCTTTTCAAGATGCCTTCCGAACCTATCTAGCCAACCAACATTTGAACTCCAAAACTTCTATTGAATTTCAATCCATTAATGTACCTCGTACTATCTCGCTTTTAATTAAACTTCCGAGGCCATTTATAGCCATGAACCGCCATATATGCCTTTTGATTTTTCCATCCTCTGCTTTGACGTTTCTATTCCAATTTTGTTACACCGGTTGAAAGTCTATTTTATTTTAACCTTGAGCATTTATTCCTTGGCGGTGTACTTTCCTCTCGTGTGTAGTGCAACCTTGAATCTTTGATTTGAATCATCAATAATCGTTTAAACTTCCTTTGAAAGTTCGAATTAATTCTTGGAAATCAAACCTTATCCAAAAATTCTTAAGTGTCGTTTCCTCTTCACTTAAAAATCTTGCTTACCGCTTACTTATTCAAACTTTGATATTCCCTTACAATTCCTTGAGGGAATTTCTATTTCTATTAAATTCTAAAATAACCTCTCTTTGACTATTGCAAACTTGGTCACTTCTTGGCAAGTGTTTATTTTATTCTGAGACCTTCTGGTGTACTCGTTTTTTCTCCATGGCTCCTTCATGTTGAGATTCTTGCTCTCTTTTGATTTCTATCTTTTTAGTCCATATGGTGCTCAACCTTGCACCTTTACCTTGATTTCTGTTGTGTGATGTTGCCTTTAACGTCTCCACATTCTCAAGGCTTATATGAAAGCTTATTACCTTCCTTTCAAGTTGCCTCTGAAGTCTTTGTAGACCACCGTATCTTGTAGAATTTCACTCTCTCAAAAGAACTTCATCTGCAAGGTGTTCTTTTGTTTTCCTTATGGTGGCTATCTTTTGTATTATGATACAGTGCCTCATTCTTCATTCTGGAACCAACTTCGACTTTCATCAGCACGGGATCATCTTGTTTTACTTGTAACCCAAGCAACCTGCCTTATTTCAAGTGCACTATATCTTCCCTTGGCTTACCTAGTTGACATACCACCCTGGTACCTAACTTCTCACTTTTCAATTTTATTTATTTTCCAAGATAGCCCTAATTGGCACGAGAATTGGATCAGACCGTCAAAGGGAAAGTATGGCAATGCATGTTCTCCACCCACAGGGAGTCTCAGAAGTCCTTCAGCTGGGATCCTCGTAGCTCTTTAGCAAGCTTGTGGTGCCATGATGGAAGTTGAGATCGAAAGAAGTCAAGTATGCCAGAAGTGTAGTTTCGGCTTGGAAGATTCAGCTTTCCAAGTATAGGGCTGCAGGAGCAAGCAAAGAGTGTTGAACCGATGATTTCAAGATTCGAGGAAATTGATGAGTTCGTGAAGAAACAAGACAAAGACCCAGTTGTCACCGGTTACAAGTGAGTGGCTGGAGCCCAACCAGCCATTGGTCATGAGTTAGATGAAGATAGCAACTGTCGGCATCGGAATCGGCTTTGGGTTCCGAATGCGGAAGATTGTGACGGACAATGAAGAATGAAAACCTCGAGATGGCAATTGCAGTTCATCTCGGAGCGACCAAGATGTACAAGAGTTGAAACAGTACTACTGACGATCTTTCATGAAGATAGAGATAGAAGAACGTGAGTTTTCTAGGATGAAGTGGAGCGACGACAAAATACGAGACCAGAGTTGATACGTCAAGGCAACGTGAAGATTGAAGTGGATCGTCGCAACCTCAAGTTGGCTTAAGACAAGCAAAAGAATTGGGAAAATGGAAGAAGAAGAAGACTGTACGAGTTAGGAGACGAAACGCTTTGCAAAGTCCAGAGTTCAAGTACCTCTCGGTTACATTCGAGTTTCGAGGACGAAACTCCTCTTAAGGGGGAAGGAATGTAACATCCCGACTTTTCATAAAAGGGTAAAATAGTCATTGGGTGTATTTACTACGACCTAATTATTATTTACCCTATTTATTTAATTAAGAAGGATTTAATTAAAAGGATTTAGTTATTATTTAAAATGAATTTAATTAATAACTATAAAAGGAAATTATCCCAAAATATCTTATTTTGGTGTTACACGCTATTCGAAAAAAAGGGATGGAACGGCAATCAAGAGGAACCAATGCGTGAAGAAAAAAAAGCGAAATAAAAGGGAGAACCGTGTGATCAATCCGTTCACTGTTCAAGATGCCGCATGAGAGAAAAGTGATCAGCGAAGAAGAGACGCAACTTTGGAAAATAACATCTCTCAATTTAAGTAAGTTTTCGATTTAGCCCTAGTTTTTGGTATTCGTAGAGTTCGATTCTTCAAAAATTCGTATCTTTCAATCCGTAGCTTGCTTTTATGAGACATGAGTAGTCGAAATGATCGTCTTGGAGCGTAGAATAATCTAAAAATAGTTTCGCAGCAATTAATCCAGGTAATCTGCAGTTTTATGCACTTTTTCAGTTTCGTTTTTGCCGTAAAATTGGATTTTAGGGTTTCTTGTTGATCAAATAGGTTTTGGGGTTGAGGATCAGCAGCTTGTTGCATGATTGCTTGGTGTTTTGCTTTCAGTTTTGCTGGAAATTAAGGTAAGAGGCTCTTCCTAATGAGTAATTATAGTTTTATAATGATAGGTTGAGTTTTGGTGTTATTTGGTGATAAAATTCATGCTAAGTTGTACTTAATAAGATGTGATATGTTTTGGTATATTTGTGTTGAGTTTTAAATTTCTATTTTTTTGATCTAATAACATTAAATGAAAATGAACAAGCCCCGATTGAGTTTCTGATTCGTTCAGTTAAAACACCGAATGTACTCTTAAAGGGAGTTGAAGTTCGGATCCGTCGGAAGAGCACGAAAGGGCTTGTGCTTGGATGGATTAGTATTCATCAATGTCTGTGTAATTGCTAGGCCTTGTCCGTGTCTAATGGTCTAGGAAAGAGAGTAGTATGTGTGAGGGAGATTACTTGAAAACACTTAGGTGGCTAGTTAACAACAGATAATAATTACATATGTGTAGTAAAAGATAAAACGTCACTTATTCTCGGTTAGGCACTCTTTCATATCGGCGATGTGATACGTTCATAAAAGGTGAACAACGCTGCTGGCCTATAAATGGCTGAATGGCAGTGGAGGAAATTCATCGGACGTATACGCATACCGGGGAGACCCCGGAGCTAATCGGTGCTAATCACCGTTAGTTAGCAAGTATATCTTCAGGCTGATGAACGCCATGCGTAGTGTCCTTGAGTAATGATGTAACAAAGATAAGCTAAGCTAGAAATGTTTAGTCATGACATGTCGATGGGCATGGATTGAACCCTAGATTGAGTCGGTCTCATAAAGATAATTAATAATCTTAATAATACACTTTCGTTGTATAACTTAGTTATTCATTAGCTTCTCACTTTTACTAAGTACTTTGTACTTACCTCCTTTGCATTTTCTTTTGTATGCATTGTGGGGTGAGAAGACGAACAGGTTGATCAGGTAGATGACGACTTTTGAAGGCTTTGAGGTCTTGACGAAGTTTCTAGTTCCTTTTCCTTGTAAAGGTTGTACCAGACTAGTTGTATTTATTTTCTTAGACTTGTTGTACTTCTACTTTTAAGACCTCGTATTGTATAAGTCTTTGGGTTTTTTCATCGTTGTAATTTAACTATCCATCTTTAGTATGGTTAATTTCTATTCTTAGTAGCATTTATGTTTTACCCGAGTCTTTTTAGCTTCCGTTTGCTTTTATTTGATACGACGACGTAGAGGCTTGCGTATAATATTAGATTTATTTAATGCTATATGCGCCGAACGTTTCTCTTCCGGATAAGGGCTCGGTATCCGGGAGCGGGGCGTTACACTTCTTCACTACATCTTATCCTTATTTACCATTAACCCACTAGTGATCAATTGTTCATAACCAATACGAACTCGGCCGATCGATCAGTTTCAAGGATTAACAAATAAGGGGATTGTTTTTCTACTTCCCGCAGGAAGAAATGGATTCTATATGTGTGAGACACACACTTCTCACTCATTCCAGAATAGTCCCAATGTGAAAGTGATTCGAACCGCGCCTCTTAGGGATCCTTAAGGAACACATCAAACCCTATCTTGAAACAAGCAGGCGTCTGTAATCACTTCAGGATT
This sequence comes from Gentiana macrophylla, assembly GCA_026214975.1. Taxonomy (NCBI): domain Eukaryota; kingdom Viridiplantae; phylum Streptophyta; class Magnoliopsida; order Gentianales; family Gentianaceae; genus Gentiana; species Gentiana macrophylla. The sequence goes on along the minus strand of CM047807.1, from coordinate 47,640,764 downwards.
AAGGTTAATCCATATACAATAATCTTGTGATTTAATAAGATTTCTCAATCACGGAATTATATGAGAAATGCAGATTAAATCGGTCCAGTCCTATATGACTACATGATATATAAATGCCCCACTTAGATAACCAATATTGACGGTCCGGATAAGACGGTCACACCCTAAAGTGTTCTGGGCGCATTAATGGTGGTTTAATCAATAGACCCCATACTTTGATTAAGTTCACCATGGACTAATAGTTCAAGTGTATCACCATAAACTTAATCCTCTCGTGTGACACACATAATTTATATGGCTACATATGATACGACTTGGGGTTTTCAGCGGTATATTACATATAAGCACGAAGAAAATAATAAGATGAGAATAAATCTGTCATTTATTAATTATAAAAAAAATTACAGAAATTGTCTTTCGGGCGCTACTTCCAACAATCTCCCACTTACCCGTATAGATAAGAAACAATTGTCTTTCGAGCACTACTTCCAACAATCTCTCTCAACAATTAAACAATTAAGAATCAGACATCTCCATTTAATTATGTCTACACATAAGATTTTCTAAATAATCTCTGATACCACATGCTGGATATACAGAAACCCGAATCCGGATCCGATCCATAATTGGATCGTCAGATCTGATTCACAACATCGATCGAGACGCTCGATCTTGCACAGGGGAAGCTACGAATTAAATTCATATGCGATTTACCATGATTTAATTCATATGATTAATTAATATAACTACAAGATAGTTAAATATTTACCCAACAGAAGAGAAGCCGTGATCTTCCGGATTGTATCTCCAATTGACGACTGGTGGACGTCGATTCTCGTAGTAAAACCTCCTCGAGTATGCCTAAGAAAAACCCTAGTTTTTTTCTCCCAATGGCTAAGACAAGAAAACAAAATTTCTCTCCTTTATTCAAAAAAAAATATAAAATGGCGTCCCTTTTTTTAAAAATAAATGGCGTTGGATTCATCTGGTTCAATTTTGTGTTGGGAAAAACTCTCTTTTTATAGGAAAATAACTAATAATTTGAGATTTTATCTTTTACACACATATTTATCTTTTCCTTTTAGGAAAATAAAACCTTTATCCAATAGGAAAATAAATTTCCTATTTATCCAATAAGAAAACTAATTTATTATTTATTATTATTTAACACATAAATAATTATATTATCCACATTATAATTAATTAGAAGAAAATTTATTTTCCCAAAACCAAAAAAATATGGCGCCATTTTTTATGCCATTTGGGATAATAGAAAATGTATTTTCTATATTACATATTATTTACCGAATAAATAATATCTGCATATCAATAAATAGACCAACTATTTAATTAATTTTCGAGGTTCCACAAAATGAGAAAACACTCACGTGTTATGAGCCAACCCGGGGACCATGGACCTATAACCAGTAGCTACAATAAATTGAATAAAATATTCATCACACAGAATATTTCTAGTCAAGTTATTAATTCCGGAATTACGCCACCATAAATCCGAAACTGAACTCTATCGATTATAGATATAACTTATTCTCAAAGTCTCGAGTCAATAAGTGTCCATTGATGTAATCATTACATACAGACTAACCCTCCATAGACTATCTATAACGAAGCAGGAATAATTCCATAAACCTTCTTCATTACATCTTATCCTTATTTACCATTAACCCACTAGTGATCAATTAGTTCATAACCAATACGAACTCGGCCGATCGATCAGTTTCTAGGATCAACAAATAAGGGGATTTTCTTTCTACTTCCCGCAGGAAGGAATGGATTCCATATCAGTGAGACACACACTCCTCACTCATTCTAGAATAGTGCCAATGTAAAACTTATTCGGACCGCACCTCTAAGCGATCCTTAACAAACACATCAAACCCTATCTTTAAACAAGTAGGAGTATGCAATCACTTCAAGATTAAGGTTAATCCATATATGATCATCTTGTGATTTAATAAGATTTCTCAATCATGGAATTATATGAGAAATTCAGATTAAATCGGTTCAGTCCGATATGACTACATCATATATAAATGCCCCACTTAAATAACCAATATCGACGGTCCGGATAAGACGGTCACACCATAAAGTGTTCCGGGTGCATTATTGGTGGTTTAATAAATAGACCACATACTTTGATTAACTTCACCACAAACTAACAGTTCAAGTGTATCACCATAAACTCAAACCTCACGTGTGACACACACTAAGTTATATGGCTACATATGATACGACTTGGGGTTTTCAACAGTGTATTACTTATAAACACGAAGAAAATGATAAGATGAGAATAAATCTATCATTTATTAATTATAAAAACAATTACATAAATTGTCTTTCGGGTGCTACTTCCAACATCATAAACCTGCTGACAACACTGACTGCCTAAGCCAGATCAGGCCTAGTGCACACCATGGCATACATCAGACTTTCAACTGTACTAGCATAAGGAGCTCTTGACATGTATTTGTTGGAAATAAAATTTATGTTTTGATGATAATTCATCATACTTATTCAAAGTATTATCTTAACCTGATTGATGAAGTGCTGAAGCTAGCTGTTATAGTGAAAAGCTAAAAGATGTCTAGAACTGAATGTTTAGGTTTTACTAAAGTCTGATAATTGTATAGATTGTATCAGACAAGCACTGTAATAGTTAGTGTGCTGTAAAACTGAAAACTGGAAGACATTCAAAAAACTGGAAATCATCAAGATAAACAAACTGACTCATGATACACCTACATTAAACTGAAGAAGATAAGTTCGCTGAGGGACACAGACTCAGTTGGCTTATCTAGAAGATGAAGAACTGAGGGTTCAAACTCAGTTATTGAAGATTGAAGAACAGAGGGTTCAAACTCAGTTATGAAAACTATGTCGAGATCAGAAAGTTAGACTTCGAGCAAGATTGTGGTGACTCGCGACTTTATGGATCTTGTATGAAGACCTAAGAATCATAAGGACAATGAATTCTTAGAAGAAGATTCGTCATGGTGTACTCTGATTAAATCAATTATAATCAGATGAAAAATAGGAGTACTGATATTTGAAGAAGAGTAAAATCTCAGTTAACGCTCCAAGTCAGTCAAGAAACTGACAAGTGATAAACTCAGTATAAAACTGATAAGGATACTCCGTTTTACATGTCAGTCATCCAACAAGCTGATAGTATAGTGGAACGTTATAAAGGATGCAATTCTATTGGATGAAATACTGACACACCAGAACGGTCAAAAATATATCCGTTACAAAATAGACGTTGATACAATTCGAATTCAAGCCAAATGAACGTTGGACCTCACACTATAAATAGAGGACTTTGCACAAAGAATAAATAACAATACGAGGATTAACAAGTGCATTAGTCATTCGAATTGCTATCATCTCTGCGCTATAACAAGATCATATCAAGAAATTCTTCAAGTGTTCAAAATACACAAAATTTATCAAGAATCAGACACTTTGAAGAACCACAAACAAGAATCAATTTATTGATTCTCAGCCCAACTTTGATTCAACATCAAAGGTTTAGACTATGAAGCAAACCGGGAAGGTTTTGCCAAGGACAGTTGTTACAAGCAGTCGGGTAGACTATGTTTATGGTGATAGCTGGTGAAGAGGCAATTCAACCCTCCAAGGACCAGTGTTCAAGCAATTGAAGAGCAGCAATTCTACCTGTTCTACAACTGTCTAGATAGTGAAGCTAGGGATTAGCCAAGGACTATTGTTTAGGACTTTTTGTAACAGTTCACCTCAAGAAGTTCTAGTGGAATTTTCCTCCGCACTAGGGGAAGAGGGGACGTACAGGATTACACCACCTGGAACCTCTATAATATTCGCCTTATTTACTTTACGCATTTAATTATTTACTCAGCATTTACTTACAACATTTTGATAGTTGATTGTTATACACTTCACAGTTCACAAACTGACATTCATCAGATTCAGTTTACCACACTCAGCTTTCATAAAAGAATAACAAGATCAAGAAAAAGGCAAGAATTATATCCGCTGCCGGTTGACTCAGTTTTTGCTTAAGTCAGTTTGACTTAATCTCAGCTTAGTCAGCTTAACTCCACACAAGTTTTTAACTGAACCATAATTTGCTTAAAATCCAGTTTAGGGAAACTTTTTGGTGACAAGTTTATTCACCCCCCCTCTAAACTTGTGTTAGCCTTTCTAAGGGACCAACAATTGGTATCGGAGCAGTGTTTCTTTGACAAGATATCATTTTCTCTATATCTCCTCTAGTTGTTCTCATTTGAAATCTTAGTTCCAGTTAATTTACTATCAGTCTTCACTCACTCACAATGGATAACAATCAATATGCAAGACAGATGCTTATGTGCAACATGGACCGATTTGATGAATATAAACATCGAATGTAGGCTTTTCTAGCAGCTACTCATGATGAAATGATGGATGTACTCACTGATGGACCAATTCAGATCACTCACATGCAAACTGTTGGTGGAGAGCAAGTTCGAGTTGCAAAGCCTAAAGCTGAATGGACTAGTGATGATCGCAAGCGAAATAATCTCAACAATGTTGCTATGGACTTTATCCTCAGAACTCTTGACAGCAACCTTGAAGGTGAAAGAATGCACAACTACCAAGGAAATGTGGGACAAACTACAACTAGTTTGTGAAGGAACGGATTCAATCAAGGAAAACAAAATATCTGTTGCAAAACAAAAGTTTGAGAATTTCAAGATGAAATCTGGAGAGACCATTGATCAAATAGAGACAAGATTCAGTGCTATCATGGATGAATTAGATCTTCTCAAGATTGAATACTCAAAGAAAGTTATCAATACAAGAATCTTGAAGGCATTACCAATGTGCTGGAAAATAAAGTTCACTGCTATGGAAGAATCTAGAAGACTTGACATAGAGGATTCATTTAAATTCTTCTCAGATCTGAAAGCCAATGAATTCAGTGAAGATTTTACAAGTACAGCTGCAATAATCAAAGCTCTGGAAAAACCAAAGACCACAACACTTGCAGCAGCATCAAATGATAATCAAGAAAACTCATCAAGCAATCTTCATGAATTGGATGAGATGGAAGAACAGATGGCTCTAATGATGAACAGATTCGAAGAATGAAGAGTGGACACCCAAATCACTCGGTTCATCAAGAGGACTCTGAGAAAGAAAAGACGATGAATATCTCTCGTTTCAATCGCAAGAAACCTGGACATTATAAAGTCAATGTCCGTAATCGACTAAGAAGACTCCACCAAGAAGAATTGGTAGAAGAGCACTCCTTGCTGGAGATGAATCAGATTATGAAGCTGGTACTGAAAGACTATTAGATGACACAGCTTTAATGGCACACATGGAAGACCCAAATGAGGTATGTGAATCCAATTCTAAATACTCTTCAGCTCAAATTTCCATGCAAAATACGTGTTCTTCGACTGCTGACTCCAATCCAAAAAATCTAGAATTAGAAGAAACACTTGACGAATTGATGAATCAGCTAGTAACTATTCAATCTGGTTATGAATCAATTAAAGCTGAGAAAGAGAATCTAATTCTTGAAGTTGAAAGATTGAAGTCTGAACTATAAATGTTGAAACTGACCAAAACTGATAAAGAAAAGATTTAGTATCAGCCTACTGCATCAACAGCAACAACTGAATCATTTGCTCAATCAAGTTCAGTTACTAGATTCAAATCAGGAAAGTCGTATGGAGACAAGACGGGTTTAGGATTTGATACACAGAAATCTTCCAATGATAGAACCAAAGAAAGTCACAACCTAGTACCAAAATCGGTATTAAGTTTGTAGTGAGCAACTTCCACAAACTGAGAAAATTGTTGAACCAGTAAAGCCAGTATCACAAAGGATAAATCAGTTTTCCAAGAAAACAACTGGATCTACCAACAAGGGTAAACCAAATGGTAAATCAGCTTTATCTCAAGAAAACCGAACTGGGAAATCAACTACCAGATCCACAAAAACCAATCAAGTCAAGAACCAGAAAATTACAATCAAAGTAAATCCAAGAATGTCAATCATTCAAAGATTCACACATTCAGGGGGAAAGGAAGATTATATCCCACTGATGGTGATTGGAATTTTACTGCATCTACTAATAAAACTGTTAATAGCAATCATTTCGCATGAAAACTTATCACAAGTTTCATTCCAAAACTCAAGCAGAGAGCTAATCTCGGTTCTCGGCAAAGTTCCAGCACCAAGGTCACCTGCACTCAAGACAAAAGGAATGATGGTTATCATTCGTGTTTTAATAATAGAAAGCATGATGGAAATAAGTTTCGACTAAAAGATCTCGAGAGATCATATAAATAAGACACAGTCCAAACATAGACACTATGGGAGTGTGGCTTACATAAATGAAAACAAGTGCAACAATATCCAAGAACACCTAAAGGATATATCTCCGAGTTGTACCGACAAGCGACTTCATGGACCCAAACTAAGTTGGGTACCTAAAATTATTTAATTTTTATTGTAGGATATATGGTACTTTGACAATGGTTGCTCTAGGCACATGACAAAGAGTAAAGACTGTCTCAGTAATTTTATTGAAAAAGATGGACCAAAAGTTAATTTTGGAAGTAAAGACAAACCTGGATACACCAAAGGTTATGGCACCCTAATCAGGAATGGACTTACAATCAAGAATGTATCTTATGTAGAGGGATTGCACTACAATGTATCTTATGTAGAGGGATACAAAGTTACTTTTGACAAAGAATTCTGCGTTGTCGTCAGCGAATCAGCTTATCAAGTTGTCTTAGCCGGAAGGAGAAAAGAAAATATGTATGTAGTAGACTGGACAACAGCCGTTGCTGAAACTTGTTTGCTTGTGCATACCAAATCAGAAATCAGTTGGCTATGGCACAAGAAACTGAGTCACCTTAACTTTGATGACATCAACACACTTGTTAAGAAACAGTTAGTCATTGGACTACCGGAAATCTCATATAAGAATGACAGCTTATGTGATGCTTGTCAACAAGGAAAGAAAACTAAAGCAAGTTTCAAGACCAAGTCTCAGCATTCAACAACCAGACATCTGGAACTACTACACATGGATTTATTTGGACCTATCACACCAATTAGTATCAGTGGAAAAAAGTATACATTGATGGTAGTAGATGATTTTTCATGGTACACTTAGGTAATCTTTTTAACCAAGCAAAGACTTACTGAATTACCCAAGAGACTTCAGAATCAGAAAGGAGTATCAGTTGTGAAAATAAGATCAGATTAGGGAACTGAATTCCTCAACAGTGTGATTATTGAATATTGTGAAGAGAATGGTGTTTTACACCAACTTGTCGCCACAGAACACCTCAATAGAATGGTGTAGGTGAAGAAGAAACAGAACACTCAAAGAAGTTTGGAAGGACTATGATCTGTGAAGCAAAACTACCTGAAAGATATTGGGCGTAAGTAGTTAACACAGCTTGTTACACACAGAACAGAGCTCTCATGAACAAAAGGCATGAGAAGACCCTTATGAAATTTGGAATGGAAGAAAACCAAATGTTTCCTACTTTCATGCTTTTGGAAGCAAATGTTTCATACACAACAATGGAAAGGATCAACTTCATGTTTTTCATTTAGTCGATGAAGGAATTTTTCTAGGATATTCAAGTGTCAAGAAAGCTTTTAGAGTACTAAACAAAAGGACACTCAAGCATGAAGAATCAATTCACGTGGTATTTGATGAACCAAACATCCTCGTGAAACAATCAAGAAAGACCGTAACCGCTTTCGCCTCGCTTACAGTCTTGCCGAATCGCTTGTTGTTGACATTGGAAGACTACAAATTTCAGAATGTTCAGATCCAGATCGCCCCTCGCCTAACTACTCAACAAACCACACCCGAACTACATGTTTCTGATCCAACTGAAGAAATTCAAGAACCAACTCTTGAAGAATCAGTCGAACAAGATATAGATCCCTTGATGCAAGCACCCACGTATCAATGGATGAGAGATCACCATGAAGAACAAGTTATTGTTGATACTCAAACTGGCGTTCGAACAAGACATCAACTAGATGCAATGATTGCATGTTTTCTATCTCAATCTGAACCTAAGGAAATAGAAGAAGCTTTGAAAGATCCAGATTGGATACTAGCTATGCAAGAAGAACTGAATGAGTTCGAAAGAAATCAAGTATGGGAATTGGTAGAAAGACCAACTCATGTGAATATCATTGGAACCAAATGGGTTTTCAAAAACAAACTTGATGAAGATGGAAATATCATCAGAAACAAAGCTAGACTTGTAGCTAAAGGATACTCTCAAGCATAAGGCATAGACTTTGATGAAACCTACGCACCAGTTGCAAGATTAAAAGCAATCAGACTATTTCTTGCCTTTACAGCTCATAAGAAATTCAAAGTTTACCAGATGGATGTTAAAAGCGCATTCTTGAATGGAATTCCTGAAGAAGAAGTATATGTTCAACAACCACCTGGATTTGAAATCAAAGATCAAGCTGATAAAGTTTTCAGACTAAGGAAAGCTCTTTATGGACTAAAACAAGCACCAAGAGCTTGGTATGAAAATCTATCTCAGTTTCTAGTAGATAATGGATTCATCAAAGGAACTATAGACAAAACATTGTTCAGAATGAGAAATGGTGAAAACACTTTACTTGTCCAAATTTATGTTGATGACATTATTTTTGGATCGAAAGATGAACAATTATGTGAGAAATTTGCAAGTTTGATGAAAAGCAAATTCCAAATGAGTATGTTGGGAGAATTGAATTACTTCCTTGGATTACAAGTTAAACAATTAGATGATGGAATTTTCATTCACCAAACCAAGTATACAAGAGAACTTATCAAAATGTTTGGTATGGAAAAATCAACTGGAATTTCTACACCAATGGGGACCAACATCATATTAGATGAAGACAAAGAAGGCAAACATGTTGATCAAACACTTTATAGAATGATGATTGGAAGCCTACTCTATCTCACAGCAAGTAGGCCAGATATATCATTTACTGTTGGTGTATGTGCAAGATTTCAGTCAAAACCAAAGGAAAGTCATCTCACAGTTGTGAAAAGAACCTTGAAGTATCTAAAAGACACAGATGGAGTTGGAATATGGTATTCAAAAGAAGGAGAATTCAAGCTAATATCTTATTCAGACTCAGATTATGCAGGATGCAAAGTGGACAGAAAAAGCACATCAGGCACATGTCAGCTTACTAGAAATAGACTTGTGTCTTGGTTTAGCAAAAGCAAAACTCAATCTCAACTTCTACAATTGAAAGTTTGATACATAGCAACTGGAAGTTGTTGTGCTCAAGTTTTATGGATTAGACAGCAATTAAGGGATTATGGGATAGAAGAAGGAATGATTCCCATAATGTGTGATAACACAAGTGCAATTGCAATCACTGATAATCCAGTTTTACACTCAAGGACAAAGCACATTGATGTGCGTCACCACTTCATAAGAGATCATGCAGAGAAAAAAGATATCACAGTTCTTTATGTATCTACTGAAGATCAGTTGGCAGATATCTTTACAAAGCCTTTGGACAAAGAAAGATTTGCCAAACTGAGAACTGAATTGGGGATAATCAAAGTCAGTTGAAGCCAGAAATTCGTCAAGGGGATTAATCTTTGTTATGCTGGGTGCGCTCACTTAACAGATTAGTCATTGACATCAACAATTTCAAACTAATCAACTAGAATCGATGCGAGAATACATCAAATCGAATAATTTGACGAAAATCGAAAGTTACTTCTAAAATCGACTTGATCCACGCTTTTATCCTACCAAATTAAGTCAAAGGTTGACAAGATAAAAGCGACAACGGTTATATCTCATTTAATAACGGCGGTTTACTTTTGTCAGAATATGATGCGTATACACCCCATTACTGTCAAAACAGTACATGCCTTGGTTACCCAAACCATCATGGAATTTGAAAAGTTGTACTCACCAACCGTCAGTACACAACCCTATATATTCAACCCCCATTCACACTTCATAAAAATCAAAATCAGATTTTTCAAACCCAAATTTATCTCAAATTCAATCTCTGTGTTCACACCCAGACATGGCCACTTCAAAGATATCACAAGAAGAAAGACCAATAACAGAGCTAGATGAATTTTCATTCGAAATTTATAAAGCTATGTGTCAAAACACTCTGTTAGCAAGTCACATCTGTGAGAAGATTCAAAAACAACCAGGATTAAGAAATATTCTGGAGGTTACATTCAAAGAAAAGCGTGACTTGAAAGGTATTTTGCAGTTCTGGCAAAATATGCGTTTAGTAAGAGACTCCTTAATGACAACAGTTCGTGGAGATCGCATTGCTATCAATGAAAGAGTCTTGAGGTCACTTTTTGGCTTCACAAATTCATTTATGACATCAACAGATTTGTCTACTCTACCATTGGATAGGGCTGCATTTCTATAGCGACTAACTTTTTCTACGGAACCAATTGAAATTGGTATTCATATTGACAAAATCAAGCTAGAATTTGGACACCTCAGCAGATGGCTCAGCAAGCATGTCATTGGAAAATCCAAAAGAATCATTACACTATCTGAAGAGAATATTTATCTGATGAACATAATTTGGGATGAAATAGAATTCAATTGGGCAGGTTATATAGTCAATCAGATAAAGAAGCAGCATTTAGCCGAATTAGACAGTGTACAAAGAGCTCAAGCTGAAGGTCAGGCAACTGTTGGTAGATTTCGACTGAAGAAAACACTCAATGGAATCATTCAATTCTATCTGGAAAGACTTAAGGAAGGGAAGCAAGCAAGGCAAGATGCAGCTACAAAGGAAATCACAGCAAAAACAGGAGCAACTTCCCAACCTGAAGCCGGTCATAAAACTGTGTCTCAGCAGGAAGCTGAACACAGATTAATCAAGCGAAAGGTAGACTCAACAAAAGAAAGATCAGTTGTAAGATGTTTGTACCCAGAACAATCAAGTAAGACAGCACCAACTGAGGGGGAACAACAACAACAACTGACAACTGAAGTTACAAGGAAAAACACTCTTGCTGATAATACTTCTCAATTACAACATCAATCAGTTCAGCAATCAGCCCCAGTTTTTGAAGCTGATAAAATTGTCAGACTAATGAAGATGAAGCTTAAGCCAGAGGATTCTCGTGATGCTAGTCTATAGACTGAAGAAAAATTACTCTTGGAGAAATTGGAAATCAGAGATCTATATACTCTATTTCCTATATCAGAGTTTCTTGAAAACTGTTTCAGAAGGTTAACTGAACTAGCTCAAAGGAGAGAATCAGTCACATCATCTGTTCCCAAAGATAGTTCAAGGAGAAAGGATGATGATGAAGATGATCATACAAGGAAAGAAGCTGATGTGACTACAGTTTTGCATTCAGAAACTCAACCTCTAGCGCCGCAAACTATATGTCAGCAAGAAGAGTTGCCAGTTGGAAATCAGACAACTTACACTCAGCAAGCAGCTGCTAGAACTGATAATCGACAACTGATGATTATTGAAGATATCACTCAGTCTAAGGATCTCACTGAAACAACATACGATCCTTCTGACATCCTAACAAAGGATGAGTTGGCCAAAGTTCATGAAAACTTAAGAATTGTACTCAGTCACAGGGATGCACAAAACGACCTTCTATCAAACATTTATAGATATATAGATTATAGAACTAGAACAGATGTTGCAGTTCATGCAAGACTAGAAATGATCCACAAATCCAGTTCAAGTTCTGCTTCAAAAATTCTGTTACTAAAATAGAAACTTGAAGACTCAACCGTAGTAGATAGGGAAACTCATGCTCAGGCTCACTGGCATATGAATCAGCACATCTACGGGTTAGAAACTCAGCTTAAGGAAGTAATTGCTTCTCAGCAACGTATATCAGCCGACCAACAGGCAACGCATGCCTTGGTAGATCAGCTGTATGATGCCAAAAAGGGGGAAGCTGAAGAAGAAAAGCTGAACTTACTTAGAGAAATGAATCGACTTGAGATGAATTGGAAAGATACAAATCAGATCCTAAGTTCTTAAAGAAAGAGCTAACTAATGAGCAGCTTATTGTGAAATACAGTCAACCTGGAGATCGGAGAGCTACTCTTACAAAGGATCTGTGGATGGAGTTTGTCAAAGATCACAATCCTATCAAAGCCAAGTACAAGGACAGGACAACTGAAGAATCCTTGAACTACTTTTTATCTGATGTATCCTCAAAGCAGAAAATGGCACAATATAAGAAGAATCAGAGGATTAAAGACAAACTGAAGATTAAAGACAAAACTGAACAGATGAAAGCTTATGTAGTAGAATTTGAAAAATACTACTTGAAAGAATCAGACTTACCGAAGTTATTTCTATGGAGAAGATGGAAAGAAGGACGTCAAAAAGCACAGAAAAATCTTAGTCTTTAATCACAATTATTTGGACTAAAATGTAACTATTCCAGTTTTTGCTCATTCTAATGAAATCCTGTTTTCCTGTTTTACATTGTTTTACATTGTTTTCATCTTTAAGCTTTTCTTTTAGGAGAGTTTTGGCATCATCAAAAGGGGGAACTTGTAGGAAAAAAATTTTACGTTTTGATGATAATTCATCATACTTATTCAAAGTATTATCTTAACCACATTGATGAAGTGCTGAAGCTAGCTGTTATAGTGAAAAGCTAAAATATGTCTAGAACTGAATGTTTAGGTTTTACTAGAGTCTGATAATTGTATAGGTTGTATCGGACAAGCACTGTAATAGTTAGTGTGTCTTAAAACTGAAAACTGGAAATCATCAAGATAAACAAATTGACTCAGAATACACCTACATTAAACTGAAGAAGATAAGTTCGCTGAGGGACACAGACTCAGTTGGCTTATCTAAAAGATGAAGAACCGAGGGTTCAAACTCAGTTATTGAAGATGGAAGAACTGAGGGTTCAAACTCAGTTATGAAGACTACGTCGAGACTGTAAAGTTAGACTTCAGGCAAGATTGTGGTGACCTGAACTGACTTTATGGATCTTGTATGAAGACCTAAGAATCATAAGGACAATGAATTCTTAGAAGATGATTCTTCATGGTGTACTCTGATTAAATCCATTATAATCAGATGAAAAACTGGAGTACTGATATTTGAAGAAGAGTAAAATCTCGATTAACGCCTCCAAGTCGAAGAAAGCGACAAGTGATAAACTCAAGATAAAATGATAAGGATACTCGCTTTACATGTCAGTCATCCAAAAGTCGATAGTACAATTGGAGCGTTATAAAGGAAGCAATTTATTGGATGAAATCTCGACACAAAGAGCACAATAAAAATATATCCATTACAAAATAGATGTTGATACAATTCGAATTCAAGCCAAATGAACGTTGGACCTCACACTATAAATAGAGGACTTTGCACCAAGAATAAATAACAATACGAGGATTTAACAAGGATTAACAAGTGCATTAGTCATTCGAATTGCTATATCATCTCTGCTATAATAACAAGATCATATCAAGAAATTCTTCAAGTGTTCAAACTACACGAGAATTTATCAAGAATCGACACTTTGAAGAACCACAAACAAGAATCAATTTATTGATTCTCATTTCAACTTGATTCTACATCAAAGGTTTAGACTATGAAGCAAACCGGGAAGGTTTTACCAAGGACAAGTTGTTACAAGCGATGGGTAGACTGTGTTTGTGGTGGTAGCCGTGAAGAGGCAATTCAACCCTCCAAGGACCAAAGTGTTCAAGCAATTGAAGAGTAGCAATTCTACCTGTTCTACAACCTGCTTAGATAGTGAAGCTAGGGATTAGCCAAGGACTATTGTTTAGGACTTTGTAACATTCACCTCAAGAAGTTCTAGTGGAATTTTCCTCCGCACTACAGAGGAAGAGAGGACGTACATGATTACACCACCTGGAACCTCTATAATATTCGCCTTATTTACTTTACGCATTTATTTATTTACTCAGCATTTACAACATTTTGATAGTTGATTGTTATACACTTCACAGTTCACAAACTGACATTCATCAGAATTCAGTTTACCACACTCGGCTTTCATAAAAGAATAACAAGATCAAGAAAAAGGCTAGAATTATATCCGTTGCCGGTTGACTCAGTTTTTGGTTAAGTCAGTTTGACTTAATCTCATCTCAGCCAGCTTAACTCCACACAAGTTTTTAACTGAACCATAATTTGCTTAAAATCTAGTTTAGGAAAAGTTTTTTGTGACAAGTTTATTCACCCACCCCCCTCTAAACTTGTGTTAGCCTTTCTAAGGGACCAACAGTATTCCTTCTCATCTACTGACTGTGAAGCAAAAATTGACAAATGAATATTTGATGCCATAGAAGTATCTATTGGCTTAGCAGCTGACATGCCAAACTTTGACAAAATTTTCTGTATTGTTGGACATATTTTAAAGTTTTAGTGATGAGTGCTAGACTAGCTGTTATAGGGCAAAGGCAAAAAGATGTCTAGATCAAATGTATAGGCTTATTAGAGTTTGATCCTTGTATAGGTTTGATCAAAGAAGCTTTGTAATAGGTCACCGACTTTCATCGCCAGACTGTCTAGGCCGATAAAGTACCGAGTCATGAGACTAGTTTAGGAACTCCCGAAGACCAAGGCGTGAGGCTCAAACTCAGTTATTGAAGGCTAAGGGATCAAACTTAGTGTTTAAAGTCAAGGATATGGAATCAGAATTTAGGGAAGTCTGTGATGACCTAAACTGATTACATATACCTTGTGTACAAGGTCTAAGTTCCATAAGTTAAGTGGTGATCGGAACTTAGCTATGCACAAATTGGTGTAATCTAACTTCATAACAAAAATTTAGATATAAACAAGTCAGCTGCAGTGTTTTACAAACACAGCAAACTTCAGTCAGTTGACTGACAAGTATTTCAGCAGACTTATACACACTAGTATCTGCTGAATATATATTTTGATTTAATCGAAGGTTACATTGGAATATTACAAGGATAAGGACAGATGAAAATTCTTGATTTTGTCAACAAATCAATGGTTAAGATTAAAGGAACGTTGGAAAGATTCAGCTTTATCCAATGGATACAAGTCAAAGGGTGGACGATCAAAAATCAAAAAAGTAAATCGACAGTGTCGATCGATGTCTGAGGATAGAATGCAAGTCAAGATGGGGACAAATCAAAAAAATTGACTATGTTTTGAATTTCAAACACAAGTCACAAGGATTCTCACCTATAAATAGAAGACCCCTGATACAGAAACAGATGATGAAAATTGATGAAAAACAACAATCAATCTTGAGCTATCAGATTCTTATCAAGAAATCACCCTGCTAATGCTACTGAGCTCAAAGCTACTGATCTAGTAAATTCCTCAAGTGTAACCTGCTATCAAGTTACATCAAGTATACACACTTGAAGATTCCTAGTTGCTGATCATTTCATCCTGATCAAGCTGCTGAAAGCTGAATCACTTACTTGATTCAAACTTTCTTTCATAAGAAACCTGCTGAAGACAGAGAAGCACTTAGGTGTCAAGAACTGTTGTTTGTGGTGGAGCTGGTGAAGAGGCAATCCTACCCTTCAAGGACCAGTGGAAGACTTTGGAGTAGCAATCCTACCTGTTCCAAGTGTTCAGTTTGTGAAGCCATAGTTATTGGTGAAGGACAAACAACTTAGGGATTCTTGTAACTGCAACCTCAAGGATCTCTAGTGAATTAGCTCCAACATCATAGGAGAAGAGTGGACTGTCAGGATTACACCACCTGGAACCACTATAAAAATTGACTACTTACTTTCTGCATTTAATTTCTGCATTTAGTAAATTAAGCACATCAACCTACTGAAACTATCAACAGAATCACACACTTACACCACTGAGTATCTAATACTTGGTATCATATTTTAACAAGTAATAAGACTTAACTTGAATATATTCATAACGCAACAAATTCATAAAATCAACGATCGGCCAGACTATTGAGTTGTCGTGAGACTACCGAGCAAACGATCGGCCCAGGCTCTCGAATTGGCTGAGTTTGTTAACTCCAAAAGTTTTAAGTGTTAAGTTTATTCACCCTTCCCCCCTCTAAACTTAACCAAAGCCTTTTCAAAGGACCAACAATTGGTATCGAGAGCAAACATTCGCTCTCAAGTAATCTTACTTGTTGTGCTTGTGAAAATACTTTGAAAACTTTTTCAAGTTTCGATTTTCAAAGCTTTGCATCATGGATAACAACCAAGTATGCTAGAACAATGTTGATGTGTTCTTTAGATCGCTTTGATGAGTATAAACATCGTATGCGTGCTTTTCTAGCCGCAACACATGATGAGATGATGGATGTCTTTGTTGATGGACCACCGAAATCACAAAAAGCTATAATCAGAAATGGCAAACTCGGTTACATTCCAAAGCCAAAAAGAGAATGGAATCTTCAAGATAGAAAAGAGCAAACCTCAACAACATTGCTATTGATATCATATATGAACCTTGGATAGCAATATGTACATGAAGGTGAAAGATTGCAAGACCGCAAAGGAACTTTGAGATAAGTTGCAATTAATCATGAAGGCACCGATGCAATTAAGAAGAACAAAGTCGATTGGCAAAGAAGAAGTTCCGAGATTTCAAAATGAAACCAAATGAAACCATTGAACAAATGGAATCAAGATTCAATTCCATCATGGATGAACTCACCCCTCACGAGTGTAAACTACTCAAAAGAAGAAATTAATTCAAAAATCTTAGAAGCCGTGCACTCGCAAAAGAAGTTTGGGAAATGAAGGTGACTCGCCATAGAAGAAATGAGAAGTCTACATGAAGAGGACACCTTCAAATTATTTTCAGATCTCAAGGCTTATGAATTCAGCAAGAAACTTGTACCTGAGACTAAAAAGAAAGAACCAAAGACCGCTGCAATGGCTGCTACACATCAAGAAGAAACATCAGGAGCTCAAGATGATCTACTGGATGAGATGCAAGAACAAATTGCCCTACTGAGCAAGAAAATCAGAATGATGAAAAATGGAAGGGGTTCTCCAAGAAATTTCACAAAGAAATCTAGTGAAAAGAAGAAGGATGAATCCAAGAAAGACAATGATTACTTGTGCTTTCAATGCAAGAAACCAGGACATTTCAAACCTTATTGTCCTGAACTAAAACAGAAGAAGGAACCTGATTATCTTTGCTTCAACTGCAGGAAGCCTGGACATTTCAGACCTGACTGTCCAGACCTACTGAAGAGCAAAAGTCAACAAAGAAGATCTGGAAAGAAAGCTATGGTTGCTGAAGATGAATCAGGATATGAAGTTGAATCAGAAAAAGGAAATGAATCTGATGATACTGCACTTGTTGCTGAAATGGATGATTATGCTTTAATGGAAAATATGGATGAAACAGAGGATGTATACAATTCTGTATCTATAAATACTCCTGCTGAAAGTGTTTGTGAATCAACTTGTTGTTCAAATCCTAAAAATTCTGACAATGAAGAAACTTTGGATGCCATCCTTAATCAACTGAGGATAATACAATCTGGTTATGAGATTGTGAAGGCTGAAAAAGATGCTCTTCAAGCAGAAGTTGAAAGGTTAAATGCTGAATTAAGAATTCTCAAGGGAAAGGAAAAAGAATTTGGACAGAATCAACATAAGTCTGCTGTACATTCAGTAGCTGCTGAATCTGCTGAACAATCTTGTTCCTCCACTGCATTCAAATCTGGAAAGCCTTAAGGTGATAGAACAGGCCTTGGGATTTGGAACTCAACAATCCAATAAGAGTGGATCCAGAAAGGTTACTAAACCTAGTACCATAATTGGTCCTAAGTTTATGCCTGCACAAGATCCAACACTTACAAAGGTTCTTTGAGGCGTTGAAGCTTCTCATCGAGAATGCTTCAAAGAAGCAAAATCGTCAATCAAAAAGGACATCAAGATTTAACAAAAAGAATAAATCTAAGAGTAGGACTGTTGTACCTTCTAGACCTGCTGATAGCAGACCTGCTACCAAGTCTGCTGGACCACAAAAGGGCAAAAATCAGAAATATTCCAAGAATAAGAATCCTAAACCTAAAAATGCCAATCATTCTAGGGATACTTATCTCAGGGGGAAAGTTAGATTATTCCCTACTGATGATGACTGGAATATTCCTGCCCCTACTGCTAGAAACAACAGGTATAACCATGCTACTAGGGTAAAACCTCAGCAATGGAATCAGCAGAGGACTTATACAAGACCTCAGCAGGGACCTCAGCAGACTCCATATTACAGGGCTGCTCTTAACAGACAACAAACCAATGGTTATGCTAGTGCTTCTAACAATAGAAATTACTCCAAACGGCATTACATACCAAAAGGCCAGAAAACATATGTGAGTCCTACACAACCAAATGTTAGACCTCATAGATTTGTATAATACATGTATGAACAAAAGTATAATACTTTTCAAAGAAGACCTTATGGAAATTTGCCAAGGGTCATGCTTACCACTGACCACTATGGACCCAAACAGTTTTGGGTACCTAAAATGCATTAACTTTGTTTTGTAGGGTGTCTGGTACTTTGACAGTGGATGTTCCAGACATATGACAAAGAGTAAGCACTGTTTGTCAAATTATGTGGCAAAAGATGGTCCTAGAGTGAATTTTGGCAACAAGAACACACCAGGATACAAAAGAGGATATGGTACACTTGTGAGAAATCGATTAACAATCAGGAATGTTGCATTTTTGGAAGGACTGGACTACAACCTACTGAGCACTAGACAGTTTTGTGACATGGGTTACAAGGTCACCTTTGACAAAGGCACATGTATTGTCATTAGTGAAAGAGGTGATCAAGATGTGTTGGCTGGAAGAAGACAACAAAACATGTATGTTGTGGGTTGGTCTACTGCTGTTCCAGAGACATGCCTGATTGTGCATACCAAGTCAGAACTGAATTGGTTATGGCATAAGAAGTTGAATCATCTGAACTTTGATGATATCAATCAGTTGGTGAAGAAGAAATTGGTGATTGGTTTACCTGAGATCACATTCAAAAAGGATGCTATATGTGATGCCTGTCAGCAAGGTTAAAAAACAAAATCAAGCTTCAAGTCAAAGACTAAGCAATCAACAAAAAGAGTTTTGGAGCTAATGCATATGGACCTGTTTGGACCAGTAACACCAACAAGTGTAAAAGGAAAGAAGTACACTCTAGTAGTTGTGGATGATTATTCAAGATACACTTGGGTAGTATTCATAAACAAGAAAAGTAAAACACTTCAAAAGATGCCTGAAATTTTGAAGAGATTGCAAAATGAGAAAAGTTTGACAGTAGTGAAGATCAGATCAGACAAGGGTACTGAATTTCTCAATAAAGTTATAAGAGAATACTGTGACCAGAATGGTGTGCTACATCAACTAGTTGATGCTGGTACACCTCAGCAAAATGGGGTTGGTGAGAGAAGAAACAGGACCTTGAAAGAAGCAGGAGGAACTATGATTTGTGAAGCATTATTACCTGAAAGATATTGGGCTGAAGCAGTCAATACAACATGCTATACACAAAATAGGACCTCAGTGAACAAAAAGCTGCTGAAGACACCTTATGAGCTTTGGAATGGAAGGAAACCTAATATATCATATTTCTATCCATTTGGAAGCAAATGTTTTATATTAAATCATAAGGAGCAATTGAAAACATTCCAACCAAAATCAGATGAAGGAATCTTCTTGGGATATTCTTCTGTCAGCAAGGCATTCAGGGTACTGAATAAAAGAACACTGAAACATGAAGAATCAATACATGTTGTATTTGATGAACCTAAGTTCACTTGAATGGAAGATGAAGCTTCAGAACCTGCTGAGAATCAACAAGTCACTGATCCAGAATGTGTTGATGTTTTAGAAAGGATAAATGATTTAAAGATTACTGACTGTGCCCTTTCTGAACACCCTGCTGGTAACACTACTGATTCAACAACTGAGGCAGTTCAAGGATCTGCTGAACCCCCTGTTGAAGCAACAGTAGACCCTACTGAAGATGATGTTCCTGAGAACCAATCTAACCAAAATCCTCAATGGTTAAGGGATCACCCTGCTAAGCAAGTTATTGGCAATATACAACAAGGTGTGAGGACTAGAAAACAATTAGAAGCAATGTTTACCTATTTTCTATCTCAAATGGAACCTAAATTTTTTGAAGAAGCAATATCAGATCCAGATTGGATAATTTTTATGCAAGAGGAATTGAATGAATTTGAAAGAAATCAAGTTTGGACACTAGTGGAAAGGCCTAATCATGCAAATATAATTGGAACCAAATGGGTATAAAGAAACAAATTGGATGAATCTGGTACCATTGTGAGGAATAAGGCCAGACTAGTAGCAAAAGGCTATTCTCAAGCAGAAGGAATAGATTTTGATGAGACATGTGCACCAGTTGCAAGATTGGAAGCTATAAGATTATTCCTGGCATATGCTGCTTACAAAAACTTCAAAGTATACCAGATGGATGTCAAGAGTGCATTTCTGAATGGCATTCTAGAAGAAGAGGTTTATGTTCAGCAACCTCCTGGCTTTGAAGTTAAAGATCAAGTGTACATATTCAATAAGGCACTTTATGGTTTGAAACAAGCACCAAGAGCATTGAATAAAGTGTACATATTCAATAAGGCACTTTATGGTTTGAAACAAGCACCAAGAGCATGGTATGAGACCCTATCTCAATTCTTGATGGACAATGGTTTTACCAAAGGTACCATTGACAAGACACTTTTCAGAATCAAAGAAGGAGACAGCACCCTGCTGGTACAGATTTATGTTGATGACATAATTTTTGGTTCTGAAAATGAATTGCTATGTGAAAAGTTTGCTAATCTGATGAAAAGTAAATTCCAAATGAGTATGATGGGAGAAATGAACTATTTCTTGGGATTACAAGTCAAACAGATGAAAGATGGAATCTTCATTCATCAAAACAAGTATACCAAGGAGCTACTGAAGAAGTTTGGTATGAAAAACGGCACCAAGGTATCAACTCCTATGAGTAAAAACATTAGATTGGATGAAGACAAAGAAGGCAAAGATGTTGATCAGACCTTATACAGAAGGATGATAGGCAGTCTGATGTACCTTACTGCCAGCAGACCTGATATATCCTTTGTTGTAGGTGTTTGTGCAAGATTTCAATCTAAACCAAAAGAAAGTCATCTAGCTGCAGTCAAAAGGATTCTCAAGTATCTAAAAGAGACTTTGGGAGTAGGGATATGGTATTCAAAAGATGGAAGCTTCAAGGAAATATCTGACTCAGATTCTGATTATGCAGGATGCAAGATTGATAGAAAAAGCACCACAGGAACCTATCAATTAATGGGAAATAGACTAGTTTCCTGGTTCAGTAAGAAACAGAACTCTATATCAACTTCTACAGCTGAAGCTGAATATATAGCTGCTGGAAGTTTTTGTGCACAAATATTTTGGTTAAGACAACAGTTAAGGATTATGGAATTGAAGAAAGAGAAATCCATATAATGTGTGACAACACAAGTGCAATTGCAATAACGAAAAATCTGCCTTGCACTCAGAACCACCATATTGATGATGAGAGACATAACTTTATAAGAGATCATGTTGAAAAGAAAGATGTGGTGGTTCTTTACATCCCTACTGAAGAACAACTTGCTGATATTTTTACTAAACCATTGGATAGTGAAAGATTTGCTAAGTTAAGGACTGAACTTGGAATTATAAAAGTTGACTAATACATCTTTGATCAGCAGTGTACTGGAATTCACCAAGGGGATTAGTCTTTGCTATGTTGGGTGAGCTCACTTAGCAGATTAGTCATTGGTATCAACAATTCCATGTACTTATTTATGTTTGGACAATTGAGCAAATGATGTTGCCAAGGGGATTGGTCTTTGTCCTGTTGGGTGAGCTCACTTGACAGATCAGTCATTGGTATTAAACTTCATCTTGTATTATCAATTGGACAAAACAAGAGGAATTGAAGATCAACATAGTTACTTTTTCAAAGAGTCAACCGAGTCATTCTCTATCGCCAGATCGCCGATCCAAGTCTATCAAGACGAAAGGTCTTTGAGTTATACGTTACAAGACAGTCAAACTTAAATGAAGTCAACAATAATTGGATATTATTCTTATCCTTTATAACCGCAGTTACAAATATCCAACGGTTACAACTCTTATGAAATCAATTAGTAGGACACGTGGCAACATCGCATTAATTCCTACTTTAATCGTGGTTAATGCTATAGTGCACGTACAACACTTTATCTGACGGTTACTACCCACTTCTTTTTTTTATATATACAGATATATACACAGAGACATTACTTACAACCTTCAGATCGATATTTCTCTGAATATACACTGTGTGAACACAGATTTGAAAACTTTCTTCTTCATCTTTTTCATCTCCAATGGCGGACAAGGATGATATTCACATTGGAACAAGCCAAAGTGTCAGAGGATTTGTTGTTGATGCTAATAAAACTGAGTTGGCTATCAATATTGGTCGAAGAATCAGAAGATATGAAGGACTGGAAGATGTTCTTAATCTGAGATTGGAAAGCATCTCCTACACGAATGTTGTAAATTTCTAGAGAAACATTGTGATAAGAGATAATAGAGAGGCATTTACTACCACAGTAAATGGCCAAGAGATTGAAGTTTCCTCAAACCTGTTGAGGGAAGCATTTGGTTTTGGACCTGGAAATAATGCTCCAACCAATCCTGAAGAAATAGGGTTGTCAAGATTGGATTTTGTCGATAAAATAAAGACCAACAATACCATCAAATCATCACTGAGCATCAATGTGAATCATATAAGGATGGAGTATAATCTACTAAGTAAGATTATAGCAAAGAACATCTTGGGATTCAATGGAAGCCTTGACACATTGTCTGGACCCAAGATTGACTTGTTGATCATCATCTGCAAAAGCATGAAGTTTGATTGGGCTGGTTTCTTTGTCCAATACATGAAGAAGGTGATAACAGAGGACAGAGAAGGGACTAGGAAGTCCAACACATTGCCCTTAGGTTTGATGATTCAGGCCCAGCTGACTCATTTGAAGATTGTTGATGTTGCACCTGAGAAACTCAACAAGTCCAGATATCTCATCCCTGGTTTGGGTGATGATGAAGAGTTGGATACAGAAAGGACTGAGAGTGACAATGGTGGAGATGATGATGCTGGTGGTGAGCAGACTGAACAAGTTACTAAATCTGCTGCACCTAAGAAAGTTACTGAGAAGAGAAAGGCTGCTGACACCAGAAAAATTATTTAGCTGCTTAATCCTAAGAAAACAAAGCAAAAATCAGTAGACCCTACAAAATCTAATGAGGTTCCAGTTGAAGCTGAGGCTACAGAACCTGATGAGCTCGCAAAGAAGAAATATGTTGCTGAAATTGTAAAAGAGCAACAGAAGGAAGATAAAAGAAAGAGGAAAGCTGGTGAGAGTGAATCTGAACAACCTTCAAAGAGAATGAAGGAAATTGTGAAGAAAAAGAAACATGGAAAAGGGAAAGAATAAAGGATTCTAGAGGCTTAAAGGGAAGTAGAAGTAGAGGTTGTTGAGCTCTATCATCGATGTTTGGTGTTGTTGTTGAGCAACACGTTGAAGAACCACAAAGCAGATCGTTGTACCTAAGCCTCTGAAGAAATTGGTGAACTGGTTCCTGACCCTACTGTGGATGCTACAACTCAGGGGGAAGAACACATGGTTGCTGACCCTGCTTGTTGGTCCCTTGAAAAGGCTTTGGTTAAGTTTAGAGGGGGGGTGAATAAACTTAACACTTAAAACTTTTGGAGTTAACAAACTCAACAACTTCAACAAACCTCATAACTAACTCAGAGAGTATCTCGACACCTCGATTGCTCTTGATACACAGTGAGTCTCGACAGCTTGAGTTTATCGAATTTGTGCAATGGAATTATATCAAAAATTAAGCCTTATTACTTGTTGTTAAATATGATACTAAGTATTAGATACTCAAGAGTGTATGTGTGTGATTTCATTGCTAGATTCGAGAGGGTTGATGTGTATAGTAAACTAAATGCGAGAATGTAAGTGCAGTAAGTAAGTAGCGAGATTTTATAGTGGTTCCAGTGGTGTAATCTCGTCACCCACTCTTCTCCTATGATGTTGGAGGTAATTCACTAGAGATCTTTGATGTAGTCATACAAAGATTCCTAAGTTGCTTGTCCTTCACCAATAACTATGGCTTCACAAACCTAACACTTGGAACATGTAGGATTGCCGCTCCAAAGTCTTCCACTAGTCCTTGAAGGGTAAGATTGCCTCTTCACCACTCCACCACAAAAACAGTCTTTCACACTCCAATGATGCTTCACTGCCTTTGAGCAGGTTCTTTGTAAAATAAAGATTGAATCAAGTAAATGATTCAATTCGCAGACTTGATTAGGATGATATAATCAAGAGCTTGCGCCTTCAAGTGTGTAAACTTGATGTAGCTTGAATACATAATACACTTGAAGATTTTCTCTGGATCAATAGCCTTAAGCTCAGTAGGTTCAGCAGGGTGTTTTTGCAGCTAATAATTATCTCTTATATTTTTCTCTAAAAGTTCATCATCTTTTTCTGAGTTGAAAGTCCTCTATTTATAGGTAGGAGTCCATGTGACTTGTATTTGAAATTCAAATATAACCGTTCCTGGTTTTGTCCTATTTGACTTGTTTTCTGTCACTATTCATAGGACCTCGACATCGCTGTAATCCTTTTGACGTAATGCGATCTGTCCCACCTTTGACTTGTAACCATTGGATAAAGTCCTCAATCATCCCAACGCTCTTTTAATCTCTCAAATGCATTGATTTGTTTGATAAATCGAGGTAGTTGGATGTCCTTATCCATGTAATCTTCCAATGTAATCTTGAATTAATCGAGGTATATATATCGCCAGAGTTCATCGATCCATCAAAGTACTCTATCATCTCTTGAACTATAATTTGTCGTGTTTTAAAACACAATGCAAAGAGCTTCTTTTATCTAACTTTTATTTGTGAAATTAGATTACACCTTTTTGCAAATAACTAAGTTCCAATCACCATCCAACTTAAGGAACTTAGACCTTCTACACAAGGTATATGTAATCAGTTTAGGTCATCACATACTTGCCTAAATTCTGATTCCATATCCTTGACTTTAATTACTAAGTTTGATCCCTTAGCCTTCATTAACTGAGTTTGAGCCCTCAGCCTTTAGTCTTCAAAGAAGTTCCCCGACTAGTCTAATGACCTATCTACCCTACATCGATATAGACGGTCTGTGATATAAATCACCGACCATTACAAAGGTTTTGTTTGATCAAACCTTAATCAAAGATCAAACTCTAATAAGCCTATACATTTGATCAAGACTGATGAACCTGTTAGTCTGGCACTCATCACTAAAACTTAGAAATAAGTCCAACAATTTCCCCCTTTTTGGTGATGATGCCACTACCTTCACCTAACAGCAAAGCAAAAAGATTTTAAAAAAAACAGAACAAATTTAGTCATCTTTCATTATAAACATTTGTCCACATTATTACAGTCTAGATAAAGCATATAAAGTCTGCTGATCTACTGTCTTCTTTCTTTGTCTTCCCTTGCCTTCTCCACTTGCTCTTGATAGGCTCTTATCTCTTCAATCATGTCTCTCATCCATTCATTTTCAATAAGAGTGAAATCAATGTCGGAATTCACTTCTTTCCACCACTTCCATGCTTCAGGTAGAATGAGATTAATTTGATTTACTCTGAATCCTAATCTCATGTAAAGTTCTTTGAATTCATCAAGTGAGTCTTTTGCTTTTGTGATAGGCAAACTCTTTTCACCTCTACCACTTCTTCCACCTCCTCCACCTCTTCCACCTCTATAACTTGCCCTCAAGGCTTTAACCCTTGCTTCCAAAAAACTTTAAGCCTAGAAATGAGTTTAAACCTTCATGAAATCCCTTGTCATGATAAGGTTTCCTTTTGTTGTGGTACTCATTCTTGTATTGTTTGAGGAGATCATCAGTAAGTGGAAGTCACACAGTGTGTTCCCCGAATGCATTAGTATCACCCTCCCATCTTTCTTGTGAAAATTCTCGCAAACCTCTCTTTTGCTACTGCTTGCTTGTCCCTCTTCCCTTAGTGACATCATCAACAAACCGACAAGAAAGCCATGAACACTCTCCCGTGTTAATCAAGTTACTACTCATTTGTCCCTCCATAATTTTAGTTCTTGTATCAACTCACAGCAGAATCCTTGATTGCAAAGTTTCCTCAAGTAGATTGATCCTCTCAAGAAGCTTAGGATCCAATCCAAAGAAGTTGAGATGTTCCAGCTGACCTCAAAGAGCTTAGGTGACTCAAAGAAGTTTATCAAGTTTTTGATGGATAGATGCAAGTTGGTCTTTCAAAACTTTTCCTTTAGTGTAATTCCTTGCTGATTCCCTCACATCTAGAATAAGATCATTAATGTGCTTTGAGTAGATGTGAAATTTGAAGCAATCTGTTTCAAAGATTATTGTCCGTTGTTGTCCACTAGATTCATCGAGCTTCTTCAAATCTTTGATCCTGTCATCAAGTTGAGTCCTTAATCGTGTTATGTCATTTCGACAGCCCCTCAACTCTTCCACAACATGTTCTGTACTCCACTGGGTCATTTCTCCAAAGAGCTCCATCTCACAGGCTCTTCTACATTATATTGTGCCCTTTGTCTGTTGATGACCATTGCTCTACTCATATCTCTCCTAGCAGGGGCAGGTCCTTCCTCAACCATAGCACCAAGAATATCCTCCATTATTGGATCTTGTGCAGGTTCATCAGCAACAACTTCTTCCTCAGACACTTGAAAAATCTTCATCACTATAGTCATAGTCCAACAGTTGCTCATCCTCATCAACAACAACAGACTGTTGACCATCCTTCCCTATAGTGGCCTTGACTCCAGTAGGCTCCACTACAGCAGCCTCTTCAACAACAACAGCAGGGGTTTCCTCCAAACCCAAAGATTGTTCCAACCTATGTCCGTGTTCTCATTTGTAACTTGTAAAGAACCCTGCACTTCATGTTCCAACCTTTGTTCAGTGTCGCTTTGAACCTCGGCACTCGAACCTCCTGCTCCAACCTTTGTTCAAGTCTTTGCTTTGAACCTCAAGAAATGAACCTCATGTTCCACTCTCTGAGGATTGAATACAGCCTCATTGTCCACTTGAAATCCTTCAGCATGACCAATCTTTGTTAGGATAGTGGCAGTTTTAGTAAGAGTGTCCTCAGTGTCAAATCCATCTTGATATTGAATTGAGTCCTCTGAACTAGCATTAGGTTCATTATGATCAGCAATCCTTTCTTCATCCAAATCAGCACTTTGTTGATCTTCAGATTGTGCAATAGGTTCTTCAACAAATAAAGTAGAGGATTCACCAACCAACCTATTTGCAGCACCACTTATTCCATCATTGATCAATGCCTCCAGATCATCCATGGTGAGATCCTGCGCAGATCCTCATCCATCTCTCCAGATCACCGCCCTCAACAGACCTACCAAGATCGCGGATCTGCAGTAATCGCTGGTTCATTTAACATTGCAGTCCCACAGGTTCCTCCTGGTCCAGAGGGATAATCACCTCCAGAATCTGATGATGATGAGTCATCACTGTCATCTCTGGAGTCTCTAAACTTGATACCCTCTTCTTTCTGTTGATCTTCAAAAATGTCCATCAATCTTGATTGCAGCATAGTGGTATCAACTAGATCCAACAAATTTTCCACTCCCAACTTGTCAAAAGCCCACTCCTCAAAATCAGTCATAGGTTCTGCAGCTGGCTTTTGCCTCTTGTAAAAACCAAACTTCCATTGAAAATAATCAGCCACCTACTGAAGTTTGGGATCAACAAAATCATCTTTCTTCTTCTTTACATGCCTCTCAAATGGCATTGTTGGCCTTCTGGGAGCTGTTTCAGTAGCTTGATGACCTCAAAAGGTCCCAACAAGCAAACTCAAAGTATCTTCAATAGATGTATGAAGGTCAGTAGGTTGCTCATATTGTACATTTGTGCCTACTACCTCCATATGCACTACACTTTCTTCCCCCTGACTTATATGCTCATCAGCAGGGTTAACAGCAGACTGTTCTTCCCCCTGAACTATTGCAGGAATTGCAGGGTCTTGTACCAATTTCTACACTTCCACAGCAAGGGTAGACTCGGTTGTTTGTTGTGGTTCTTCAACAAGTTGCTCAATAACAACTTGTGCAGTTCGTATAGCTCAAGCAATTTAGCAGGTGAGGATTCTCTAACTTCAACAAAGCAGAGTTCAGGTTTACGAGTCTGCTTTGTGACTCTCCAAAGAGTTGCTCAATAACAACCTCTGCATCCTCATTAGGCTTGATAATTGTTAATGGTTAAGCATCAATAGCCTCTCCTACTTCTTCTTCTACTGCTTCTTCTTCATGTTCCCTTTGAGCCTCCAAAACTTTCAATTGTTTCCCCTTGCCATATTTCTTCTTCTTCTTGGCAATTTCCTTCATTCTTTTGGAAAGTGGATCATCCTCTTCAATATCAATAACAGTAGACTTCCTCTTTCTACTTGCTTCTTTCTGTTGCTCCCTCAAAATCTCAGCAACAGTCTTATTCTCAACTACAGCAGGGTCAGTAGCTTCCACATCAATTGGACCCTCAGCAGACTCAGCAGTCTGTGCTGGTTGCTTTCTTGTTCTTTTAGGCTTTAACACCTCTCATTATCTTCCTTGTGTCGTGAGCCTTTCTTTCTCAAAGAGTCTTCTTTGGTGCAAAGCGAGTTTCTGATTTTCTTAGTAGTTTGCTTGACTCGCTCACCACCAGCATCACCATCATCTCCATCATTATCACTATCAGTAGCCTCAGCATCACCATCATCTCCATCATTATCACTATCACAATCTCTTACACAAAAATTGACAACATTTGTGTAAGAGATTGTTTCCAAGTTCAGTACATTCTCCAAGCCTTCATATCTCCTTATTCTTCGACCAAGGTTAATAGCATCAACAACAAAACCTCTCACACTTTGGCTTGTTCCAATTTGAACATCAACCTTTTCCACCATTGTTAAAAGAAAAGGATGAAGAAGATAGCTTGTAAATCTGTATTCACACAGTGTAAAAACAGAGATATAACAGATTTGAAGTAGAGTATCTTCTCCGTGTATAGAGTCTCAGATATATAGACAGAGTGTGGTTGTAATCACAAGGCAGCGTACATCCACATTAACCACGATTAATCTGAGTGAATGCTACCTTGACACGTGGCCCATTACTTCTCCATAACGTTTGTAACCGTTGGATCGTGTTAACTGCGGTTATAAAGGATAAAATAAATATCCCGCCAATCTACTTTTTGACTTTAGTAAGTTTGACTGTGTAACGTATTATTCAAATAGACTTGTCATCGCAGGTTGGCTCAAGACCTCATCGATAAAGATGCTTCAAAGAAATTCACGACAGAGTAACTCACGATCTTTTATTCCTTCTAGTTTTGTTCAATTGATAATACAAGATGAAGTTTAATACCAATGACTGATCTATCAAGTGAGTTCACCCAACATGACAAAGACCAATCCCCTTGGCAACCTCATTTGCTCAATTGTCAAAACATAAGTACATGGAATTGTTGATACCAATGACTAATCTTCTAAGTGAGCTCACCCAACATAGCAAAGACTAATCCCCTTGGTTGATTCCAAAGATGCATCTTGATTATCACCAACTTTAATAATTCCAAGTTCAGTCCTTAGTTTAGCAAATCTTTCACTATCAAGTGGTTTAGTGAATATATTAGCAAGTTGAACTTCAGTAGGGATATACAGAACCACCACATCCTTCTTCTCAACATGATCTCTTATAAAATGATGTCTCACATCAATATGCTTGGTTCTTGAGTGGAAAACAGGATTTTCTGTGATAGCAATTGCACTTGTGTTGTCACACATAATTGGAATTTCTTTTTCTTCAATTCCATAATCCCTTAATTGTTGTCTTAGCCAAAGTACTTGTGCCAAAGAACTTCAAGAAAGAATGTATTCACTTTTTCAAAGAAGTGGAAGTTGATATTGAGTTCTGCTTCTTGCTAAACCAGAAACCAATCTATTTCCCATTAACTCGATGTTCTGTTGTGCTTTTTCTATCAATCTTGCATCCATCATAATCAGAATCTGAGTAGGACATAACTTTGAAGCTTCCATCCTTGGAATACCATATCCCTACTCCCAAAGTCTCTTTTAGGTACTTGAGAACTCTTTTGACTGCTCCTAAATGACTCTCTTTAGGTTTGGATTGAAATCTGGCACAAACACCTACAAAGAAATGATA
Source organism: Gentiana macrophylla (assembly GCA_026214975.1). Lineage (NCBI taxonomy): Eukaryota > Viridiplantae > Streptophyta > Magnoliopsida > Gentianales > Gentianaceae > Gentiana > Gentiana macrophylla. Next base: position 47,610,421 of record CM047807.1, on the reverse strand, counting down.
TATCAGTCTGGCTGGCAAGAAGTGTACAAGAGATCGCCTATCATCCTTCACATATAAAGTCTGATCAACATCTTTGCCTTCTTTATCTTTATCCAATCTGATATTTGTACTCATAGGAGTTGATATTTTGGTGATGTTTTCCATACCAAACTTCTTCAGCAGCTCCTTGGTGTACTTGGTTTGATGAATGAAGATTCCATCTTTCATCTGTTTAACTTGCAATCCTAAAAAGTAGTTCATTTCTCCCATCATACTCATTTGGAATTTGCTCTTCATTAGATTTGCAAACTTCTCACATAGCAATTCATTTTCGAACCAAAGATTATGTCATCAACATAAATCTGTACTCAAAGTAGTGTGCTATCCTTCTCATTGATTCTGAAAAGAGTCTTATCAATGGTGCCTTTTGTAAAACCATTGTCCACCAAGAATTGAGATAGAGTCTCACACCATGCTCTTGGTGCTTGTTTCAAGCCATAAAGTGCTTTATTGAGTCTATACACTTTATCTTCTTGATCTTTAACTTCAAATCCAGGAGGTTGTTTGAACATACACTTCCTCCTCTAATGCCATTCAAGAATGCACTTTTGACATCCATTTGATATACCTTGAAGTTTTTATATGCAAAGATGTGCCAAGAATAATCGATAGCTTCCAATCTTGCAACATGTGCATATGTTTCATCAAAATCTATTCCTTCACTTGAGAATAGCCTTTTGCAACTAGTCCGGCCTTATTCCTTACAATGGTACCAGCATTCATCAAGTTTGTTTCTCAGATACCCATTTAGTGCCAATGATATTTGCATGACTAGGCCTTTCAACTAGTGTCCAAACTTGATTTATTTCAAATTCATTTAATTCTTCTTGCATAGCAATTATCCAACTGGATCTCAAATTGCTTCTTCAAAGAACTTTGGGTTCAACTTGAGATAGAAAACAAGTAAACATTGCTTCTAATTGTCTTCTAGTCCTTACACCTTGCTGAATGTTGCCAATGACTTGTTCAACAGGGTGATCCCTTAACCATTGTGAATTCTGGTTAGATTGATTCTCAGGAACCTCATCTTCAGTAGGGTCTACTGTATTTTCAACAGGGGTTCAAAGAGATCCTTGAACCGCTTCTAGCTTGTTGCATCGATGAGTGTCACCAAAGCAGGTGTTTAGCAAAGCGAATCGTAAACTTTTAAGTCATTAAACCTTTCCAAAACTTCAACACAATCTGGATCAGTGACTTGTAGGTTCTCAGCAGGTTCACAAACTTCATCTTCCATACCAAAGTGAACTTAGGTTCATCAAACACAACATGGATAGTTTCTTCATGTTTCAGTGACCTTTGTTCATTACTCAATGCCTTGGCGATCAAGAATATCCCAAGAAAATCCCTTCATCTGATTTAGGTTGGAATGTCTTCAAATGTTCCTTATGATTTAAGATAAAACACTTGCTTCCAAATGGATGGAAATAAAATATATTGGGTTTTCTTCCATTCCGCATTTCATAAGGTGTCTTCAGTGAGCTTTTTGTTCATCGATGTTCTGCTTTTGTGTATAGCATGTCAGTATTAATCGCTTCACTTAATACCTTTCAGCAAAGAATGCTTCACAAATCATTGTCCTTCCTGCTTCTTTTAAAGTCCTGTTTCTTCTTTCAGCAACACCATTTTGCTAAGGTGTACCAGCAGCAGCAAGTTGATGTAGTACACCATTCTGTTCACAGTATTCTCTTATAACTTTATTGAGAAACTCAGCACTTTGTCCTGATCGTCATTTTTACTCTCATTAAACTTTTCTCATTTTGTAACCTTTTCAAAAGATCAGGCATCTTCTTGAATGTTTCACTTTTCTTGTTCATAAACACCACCCAAGTGTATATAGAATAATCATCCACAACCACTAAGGTGTATTTCTTTCCTATAACACTTGTTGGTGTAACTGGTCCAAATAGATCCATATGCATCAGCTCCAAGACTCTATTAGTTGAATGCTTAGTCTTTGATTTGAAGCTTGATTTAGTCTGTTTACCTTGCTGACATGCATCACATATAGTATCTTTCTTGAATGTGATCTCAGGTAAACCAATCACCAGTTTCTTCTTCACCAACTGATTGATGTCATCAAAATTTAAGTGATTCAACTTTTTGTGCCATAACCAATTAAGTTATGACTTGGTATGCACAATCAGACAGGTTTCTGGAACTGCAGTAGACCAATCAACAACATACATGTTTTGTTGTCTTCTACCAACCAGTACAACTTGATCACCTCTTTCACTAATGACAATACAATTGTTTTTGTCAAAAGTGACCTTGTATCCCATGTCACGGAATTGACCAGTGCTCAGCAAGTTGTAGTCCAGTCCTTCCACATATGCAACATTCTTGATTGTAAGTCCATTCCTCACATGTGTGCCATATCCTCTTGTATATCCGGGTGTATTTTTGTTGCCAAAATTCACCCTTGGACCATCCTTTGCCATAAAATTTGACAAACAGTGCTTATTATTTGTCATATGTCTGGAACATCCACTGTCAAAGTACCAGACACCCTACAAAACAAAGTTAATACATTTTAGGTACCCAAACCTGTTTGGGTCCATAATGGTCGATGGTAAGCATGACCCTCAGGATGTTTCCATAAGGTCTTCTCTAAAAGTGTCATACTTTGGTTCATACATGTATTCTACACATCCATAAGTTCTAACAGTTGGTTGTGTAGGATTCACATATGTTTTCTGGCCTTTTGGTTTATAATGTTGTTTGAAGTGATTCTTGTTGTTAGAAGCATTTGCATAACCATTAGTTTGATGTCCATTAGGAACAGTGATGACGGAAAAATTCACTGTTATTTTGATAACAATTTACCCTGTTTCTAATATCATTTTGAGCATTTTTATATCATTTTAAGTCATTAATTCCTTAGTTTCATAAAAATGTATAAGTCGTGACTATTTTATAAAATATCGTGTTTTTATGTGTTTTTACTAGTTTTTGTACCGGTTTAGTAACCGAATGTCGTGGTCGGATTTACGCTTGGTATTTTGGTGGTTTATTGCGTAATTATAGGTTGACCAAAATCCCGAGTAACGACACGCTTTGAGGCCTAAAGAGGTGTTTTAGGGGATAAAAGAGTGTGCCACTAACTTAAGTGGATCGGTGGTTAGTGGTACCACTAACGATTTATATCTTCGACGAACAAATGGCCCATCAAAACGGCATTTTCTGAAGAAGTGGCCTTAATAAAAGTTGTAGATCTTCAAATAATCTTTCCAACGCATTTTGAATCAAGTCAATCGGACTTGTACAACTCAAATGGTAGTCAAGTGGCTAATTGATTCAATTTCGTAAAAAATGTTGAAAACGTTCGGAGAACACGAGGTGCTCAAGAAGACGTTTTCTGAAGAAGAGTCCTTCATGAAAGTTGTAGAGTTTCTCGAGACCGTAATTTTGGCATTTCGCTTGCAATTTTGGAGGTCTACAACTCAAGATATGAATTTTAAAAGTTTTATTCCAAAATATATAATTTTTATCCGAAAAATATAAATTAGGGGATGAATGTAATCATTGCAACCCGGTCTAGACTGCCCTTACCCGGTCTAGGCCGCCCTTGAACTTTTCCTATATATATGATCATTCAAATGAGCAGAGGGGAGTGTACCATTTATATATATATACACTATATATATATATATATATATATATCTATCCTTCTTATTTTCTTTAGTTTTTAGGTTGTAAATAAGGCCTTATGCCGAAAAATAAATTTAGTAATATTAGTATCGTCTTTAATACTCGGAAATTAGTGGAAGTTCGGGTGTTCTTTGAAATAGTTGTAATATCAAGCTTTTGATATCTCCGTTATAATAGTAAGTTTGCTTTTGTTTTTTCTCATTATTGTTATATCTATATCTAGCTATTTTTTTTTTGTTGTTTCTTGTTCCTTTCATTCTCGTTATATATATATATATGTATCTGTAGTAGTATCCGTATAAAGGAGAATCTGACAAATGATTGGATTTCGGTTTTAATTTGGTTTTAATAGAATTCATATAATTGATGAAGGCTATTATGTAAAATTTCCCGCCATTTTAATCCATGACATGTTGACAGAATCCGTTTATATGGGTAGCTAAATATATACATAGCCGAATTATGTGAAAACGGGTAAAATTGACCCTCGGGAGACGAGATGAGAGTTGTGTGCGCGTAATTAAACGTTCGTATGATAAACTCATGTTTTAAAACCCGTTTTGATCATTTTCCTAACTTTGAATAAAATTGACAACTTTGTTCACGGTTACATCGAGCTTATAAATGTATTTTGCGGTGAGATGTGAGATATGGATATCACTAATCATAGTCCCGATTGTTAGATTGACAATCTAAGTGCGGATCCGGACTATGCCTAAGTGAAATTCTTATTTTTACGAGATGTGCGAAACATGTTTTAAAATCACTAAACCATAGTCTTAATCGTTAGATTGGCAACCTAAGTGATACGTTAAAATTATGTTTTTGTGAGGTTTTTCAACGGTTTTTATTCCGGTCAACCATGTTAAAGAGTTAGCTCTCTAAAGGAGGGTTAATAAACCTAGTGTGGGGTTAAGTGAGAGCTCGATCTTAACGCAAGAATAAAGAGTTGACTCCCGTGAATATCATATGAACCGAGTCGATAAAACACACTCCTTATCAAGTTTTTCCCGTGGGGAGATAACTTTGTTGGATCATGGCTCGGCTATGCTTTTTAATCACCTAGTTAATCTCGTTAGTTAAAATTTATTTTTCGTGATCAAGATAAACACTCCACTTAAAACTTTGATCGCTAGACTAAGAATCACGTTAAGCTTTGGTACTCACAACCACATTTCTCTTGGGACGACCTCATACTCTCTGTAGCTATCCTAACAATCGACCTGGTACTCTGCGGTTTAGAGTTAGTTTACCTGATTATGAGTCTTTATAAATTGTATTTTTGAAGGGTAAATTTTAGCTCATCAAAATTGGCGCCGTGCCGGGAAATGTGTGATATTGTTGTGATATCTTGTAAGTGAACCGAAGGCTTGGGCCTAGGTTTTATTTTCTTGTTTTATTTAGATGTCGACAAAAGAGCTATGGATCTTTGAAGTGATATTGTCCTGAACTCGGTTTGAATACGACTTTGGTACTTAGCCTCTTCGGAGGGTGATATCTTGTAAGTCCGGCTAAAGCTGGGATTAGGGCCTTCGGCAACCATAACTTTTTGAGGGTCTAAATATCGTGTGTTTACGAAAAAAAAAAAAAAAAGCGAAAAAAAAAAAAAAAAAAAAAAAAAAAAAAGAGAGAAATTTTTATTGTTTTATTGTTGTTTTCGAGATCTTGCAGATTGAGCTTAAATGGATGGAACTTTCAATCAAAACTACTCAATTTGAACAATAATACCCTACCAACCTTATCAACAACGGTTCGTGTCCGAGCCTCAATATCAACGGCCCGAAATAACCAAGGTTCATGGAATTATCGATTGCCTCTAGTGCATACCAGACCAATTATAATTATGGTTATTCGAGTTACATGAGCCACAACATTACGAGGGTTACCCAACCCTAATGCTTATCGAGATTACAAGTGTTCATACTCAAAGACGTTGATAGCTTTAACCATATTCACCATCCGATCGATGTCCGAATGGCAAGAGGACTACTACTCACCTCCGATGAATCAAAGTCAATATGATCGATGCGCCTCCATGCCACAAGAAGAATTCACCGACAGACACAAATAGAGCAACTAGAACGATTGAACCAGATCTTGGAAGAGCGATCATGCTGGACATGCAGGAGTTCAAGGTAAGTCTGACTCCGCTTATAAGAAATCTTCAAGACAAGGTGGGGCAATTGATTGAATTAGTGAAGTATGTGAAAGAGGCGAGACAAGTGCAATAGAGGTGGTTAGGGATGAAAATGTTATCACCGAAAAGTTCAGATGAGAATGAGGTTGATAATTCGAGTCACGAAGAAAAAGTGCAAGATTTGGAGATGACAGAGTTAGAGGAAGCGAGAGATTGATTGGCCATCTTTAGCAAAGCCACCGGAGAGTTGGTAATAGCCGATATATCGGTCCCGGATTACTATATTCGTCCACTCTGTGAGGATGAATTTTCTATGATTCAGTTCATATACTCCCAATGGATGAGCTTTATGGTGATTTTCAAAGAAGATGGTTCGACAGTGATAAAAGAAATTCTCTCTAGTCGGAGGAGATAACATCGAGAACCAAACGCGGTAACGTTTCTAGACAATTTAATTTCGATGGTTCTCGCTTTGATCACTTTTCTTAAGCTATTGATCTTCTTGAGTTCAGATTTTGGTTGATTGAGTCTATTTAGAGTCAACCTGTCGAGCCAACGACGTTAAACAAAAGCGCTACCGGGAGGCAGCCCGATAATAATAATAATAAAGATAATTTGAATAAGACTAGTCTTAATGAAATGTAGAATCTGTATGAAAGATGAACACAAAACACAACCAAGTCTCGGGATGAATGTTTGAATTTCATTAAGAAGGAACGATTAGGTGGTTATCCGAAAATCCCAATGGAGAAAAAGAAAAATTCAAATGCATCATTTCTTGGACTTAGGTTATTGAACCTTGAGGATCTCGGGTATAAAAGACTCATACTCTTTTCACACATTTCATTTCACGATCTAGTCTGCTTCAAATTTTTGGTCGTTGTAGTATAGTGGTGAGTATTCCCGCTTTAATAAAACTGTGTAATAAAAAATTGAGTATAGGAATAGTGGACTATGAATTGATGCTCTACATGATACGTATATGCTTAGATGTTTTGTGCTTTACTAGTATGGTTATTTTTCCATCTAAAGCTATTATATTGCCTATCGAATTTTCTCTCGATGTGACAGGGCCATTATCTCATTATTCCCATATCCTGTTCAATATTTTGCACACGAGGACCATGTCCCGTGTTGGCTTTGTTTTGGTTGTTTTGGTACAGGATTCGGATGTGCTTTCTCATGGTCATTACATGGATTCGATGGCATCATCTTTCACGCTGTGTTTATAAGCTAAGTCTTTCTCTCATCTCTGGGATAATGCAAAATCGTAAGTGGGGGTAGTAGTATGGTTGGTTAGAAATGGCATGTAGAAGTGTTTAAACCCTAGTTTTTGATTTTTTTCTAGTATTATTAAGTTGATTAAATAAATTGTATAAGGTATATATTTCATGGATTTAAAGATGTAATGATCAATTTGGATATGTATAACCAATGTGAACCGTAAGTGCATTTTAGCCTAAATTTATTTGTGTAACATGAATTCCTTCACATAAGCCTTTGATATTGAGCGAAAATTTTAAATCGTACTCATTCAAGATTCTAGTGGTTTATCCTAGAAATAGCGTTAGCTTAGTACCTAATTCTAACATGTACTGTGAATATCTCAAGGTTTGAATGTGATAGAAAGAATGTCAAAATAAGTGAGCAATTTATATGCGGATGTAGCTACCAATGATTTGAGTGTAGTAGGCGTTATCACGAAAACGTCCTATATCACTATGAGGTTTAAAAGCTCCCGATCGCTGATGATAGTAGTCCAAATAGGGTGTTATCACGAAACATCCTATTGCTGGGAATGAGGGCATATGCTATAAAAAAAATAAAAAAAATAAAAAAAATTTCTTTTGACTATCCCCAGTATAAATTGAATGATATGCTTTAGGGATTATCCTAATAAGTACACAGGAGGACGTTGTGTGGAATCATTCGCGCCTATACCTAGGAAAGTTATTAGACTATCTCGAATGGATATTTGTGCGTTTGCTTGAATTATTCAAGAGAGGATAGTGGAAATTGAAAAGGCTTGTCACACACTCACTCATTATACATTTATATTTCGGTTAACGTGTGGTTATGATTCGAATGGTTGCATAATCTGGTTGTCCTTTATACCTTTTATCTTCATGAATTTTTCCTCATTCATTTTATTTTATCGCTTATTTTGTTCGAGACGACCAAAAGCTTAGTGGGGGTTGTGATGACGGAAAATTCAACATTATTTTGATAACAATTTACCTGCTTTCTAATATCATTTTGAGCATTTTTATATCATTTTAAGTCATTAATTCCTTAGTTTCATAAAAATGTATAAGTCGTGACTATTTTATAAAATATCGTGTTTTTATGTGTTTTTACTAGTTTTTGTACCGGTTTAGTAACCGGAATGTCGTGTCGGATTTACGTTTGGTATTTTGGTGGTTTATTGCGTAATTATAGGTTGACCAAAATCGAGAGTAACGACACGCTTTGAGGCCTAAAAGAGGTGTTTTTAGGGATAAAAGAGTGTGCCACTAACTTAAGTGGATCGGTGGTTAGTGGTACCACTAACGATTTATATCTTCGACGAACAAATGGCCCATCAAAACGGCATTTTCTGAAGAAGTGGCCTTAATAAAAGTTGTAGATCTTCAAATAATCTTTCCAACGCATTTTGAATCAAGTCAATCGGACTTGTACAACTCAAATGGTAGTCAAGTGGCTAATTGATTCAATTTCGTAAAAATGTCGAAAACGTTCGGAGGAACACGAGGTGCTCAAGAAGACGTTTTCTGAAGAAGAGTCCTTCATGAAAGTTGTAGAGTTTCTCGAGACCGTAATTTTGGCATTTCGTTTGCAATTTTGGAGGTCTACAACTCAAGATATGAATTTTAAAAGTTTTATTCCAAAATATATAATTTTTATCCGAAAAATATAAATTAGGGGGGATGAATGTAATCATTGCACCCGGTCTAGACCGGCCCTTACCCGGTCTAGGCCGGCCCTTGAACTTTTCCTATATATATGATCATTCAATGAGCAGAGGAGAGTGTACCATTTATATATATATACACTATATATATATATATATCTATCCTTCTTATTTTCTTTAGTTTTTAGGTTGTAAATAAGGCCTTATGCGAAATAAATTTAGTAATATTAGTATCGTCTTTAATACTCGGGAAATTAGTGGAAGTTCGGTGTTGCTGAAATAGTTGTAATATCAAGCTTTTGATATCTCCGTTATAATAGTAAGTTTGCTTTTGTTTTTTCTCATTATTGTTATATCTATATCTAGCTTTTTTTTTTTTTGTTGTTTCTTGTTCCTTTCATTCTCGTTATATATATATATGTATACAGTAGTAGTATCCGTATAAAGGAGAATCTGACAAATGATTGGATTTCGGTTTTAATTTGGTTTTAATAGAATTCTGCCATAATTGACAGAAGGCTATTATGTAAAATTTCCCGCCATTTTAATCCATGACATGTTGACAGAATCCGTTTATATGGGTAGCTAAATATATACATAGCCGAATTATGTGAAAACGGGTAAAATTGACCCTCGGGAGACGAGATGGGAGTTGTGTGCGCGTAATTAAACGTTCGTATGATAAACTCATGTTTTAAAACCCGTTTTGATCATTTTCCTAACTTTGAATAAAATTGACAACTTTGTTCACGGTTACATCGAGCTTATAAATGTATTTTGCGGTGAGATGTGAGATATGGATATCACTAATCATAGTCCTGATTGTTAGATTGACAATCTAAGTGATGATCTGGACTATGCCTAAGTTAAATTCTTATTTTTACGAGATGTGCGAAACATGTTTTAAAATCACTAAACCATAGTCTTAATCGTTAGATTGGCAACCTAAGTGATACGTTAAAATTATGTTTTTGTGAGGTTTTTCAACGGTTTTTATTCCGGTCAACCATGTTAAAGCGAGTTAGCTCTCTAAAGGGAGGTTAATAAACCTAGTGTGGGGGTTAAGTGAGAGCTGTTCAGATCTTAACGCAAGAATAAAGAGTTGACTCCCGTGAATATCATATGAATCGAATCGATAAAACACACTCCTTATCAAGTTTTTCCCGTGGGGAGATAACTTTGTTGGATCATGGCTCGGCTATGCTTTTTAATCACCTAGTTAATCTCGTTAGTTAAAATTTATTTTTCGCATCAAGATAAACACTCCACTTAAAACTTTGATCGCCTAGACTAAGAATCACGTTCGCTTTGGTACTCACAACCACATTTCTCTTGGGACGACCTCGTACTCCTGTAGCTATCCTAACAATCGACCTGGTACTCTGCCGCTTAGAGAGTTAGTTTACCTGATTCTAAGAGTCTTTATAAATTGTATTTTTGAAGGGGTAAATTTTAGCTCATCAAACAGCCCTATAGTATGAAGTCTGCTGAGGTCCCTGCTGAGGTCTTGTATAAGCCCTCTGCTGAGTCCTTTGCTGATTCCATTGCTTAGGTTTTACCCTAGCAGCATGGTTATACTTGCTATTTCTAGCATTAGGGGCAGGAATATTCCAATCATCATCAGTAGGAAACAGTCTACCTTTCCCCCTGAGATAAGTATCCCTAGAATGATTAACATTTTTGGTTTTAGGATTCTTATCCTTGGAATATTTCTGGTTTTTACCTTTTTGTGGTCCAGCAGACTTAGTAGCAGGTATGTTATCAGTAGGACTAGAAGGCATAGCAGTCCTATTTTTGGATTTATTCTTTTTATTAGGAGCTGTTGACTTCTTTGACTTCTGATTTTGCTTCCTTGAAGCTTTCTCAGTAGGTTTTACTGTCTCAGCAACCTTACTAGGAGTTGGATCTTGTGCAGGTACAAACTTAGGACCAATTCTGGTACTAGGTTCAGTAGCCTTACTGGATCCACTCTTTTTGGATTGTTGAGTTCCAAATCCAAGCCCTGTTCTATCACCATAAGGCTTTCTAGATTTGTATGCAGTAGAGGAACAAGATGGTTCAGCAGATTCAGAAGCTACTGGATGTTCAGCAGGCTTATACTGATTCTGTCCAACATCTTTCTCTTTACCTTTGAGAATCCTTAATTCAAAGATTCAATCTTTCAACTTCTACTTGAATGACTTCTTTTTCACCTTCACAATCTCATAACCATTTTATTTTCCTCGCTTGATTGAGGATGGCATCCAAAGCTTCTTCATTGTAAGAGTTTCTAGGATTTGAACCACAAGTTGATTCACAATCACTTCCAGCAGGACTGTTAATTGATACTGTTGGTCCCAGAGAAGGGTGAAACTATAGTCAGAGGGGGGGTGAATGACTATAGTGGAGTTTCAAAAACGTTTCTTTTATTTAAAAGCTTTTGGGCAGCGGATAAGTCCCTTCTTACTATGTTGTTTTCAAATCAATTTAGACAATCACAGATATAAGTTATGATGTAGGCAAATTAAATAAATGCTGTAAAGTAAATTGCAGAAATTAAATTGACACAAGGCTTATAGTGGTTTAGGGTGGTGTAATCCCTTAATCCACTCTTCTCCTGTGATGATCGGAGGAATTCACTATTTTTTTTCACAGATACAATAGTAAGATTGTCCTTGGCTTCCCAAGCTTCACAATCTACAAGACTATCACTCCTTGACTGCAATGCGACTTGATGATTCAGTCTTCCTTTCGCTCGCCCTTGAGATCAAAATCCTTCAACAGCTATCACAGATTCAACTCCTTCTCAGATTGCCTCTGATTCAGTTGCTCAGTTTGATGTGAATGTAATTCACACACTTGGTTGATCAAGCTTAGTGCCAAGTATGACTTTGTAGCTCTGATATCTGAGTTGATCACTAGATGTTTCCTTGTCAGTTCAGAGAGAGGGCTTTTTCAAATTGACAGGGTTTTCACTTGATTTTTCTTTTCAGATTCTTGTTTTTCTCTGTCTGTCAATGCCTTCTATTTATAGCCTTGAATAACCTTGATTTTGAAATTCCGTCCGTTGGCTATATTAATGAGGGAATAATCCTTGATTTTATTCTTGATTCCCCCTTGATTGCATTCTCCTTGATTTCAGTGATCGGATTCTTTCTTCGAATGTATAGCAGAAAATCCGTCCTTGATTGATCCTCTATTGATTGTGCATTTAATGCATGATCTTCTGAATCTTCATCATATATTAAATCTGACCTGGTGAGTGTTACTTCGCCGTTTTTAGAACGGTCGAGTGATCCTTCTGACTTAGTCGTTTTAGCTTTTCCTTCACCGTTTCGTCTTTACTCGGCCGAAAGTGAGTGCGCTTTGCCGATTCACTTGCTTTTCTTCTTTGTTTCGTTTGAGGAGAATCTTTGTACTTCACCGATCTTTGATTGGGGTGAGATCAGTGTACACCATATTGGAATATTGATGTGCATCGCTTGTAGTATAACTTAGACTTGTCCAAGGTCATCATAGACTTCCTTGGTTACAAGTCAGACCCTTAATGTCTACATTGCTCCTCTACTGGTGCTTGGCTGGCTTCACTCTGCCGAATATCTGTTTTTGCTTTGCCATCCTACCAACTAGTACAATACTTGTCTGACTCAACTTATACAACATGTCAGACTCTAAGTAAAGACTTATACAGAGAATTCTAACTTATTTCAGGCTTGCTATAACAGATAGTATGGCCATCATCAAAACATAATAAAATGTTCCTAACAATTTCCCCCTTTTTGATGATGCCAAAAACCCTCATAAGCCTGAACATAAGTAATCAAAATTTTCATAATAATCAACAGAACACAAATTCAGCAATTTTATTCATCCATCATAGGGCAATAAGTTCTAAAACATTATTCAAATGTTACAAACTACATTTTGCTTAATTCAGCCTTGTACCTCTTGAACTTTGTAGTCTGAACCTCTTCAATGTCTTTCCAATCAATTTCTGAAACTTCCACTTCCAAGTAAAGCCAAAGTCATGTGTATTCAGATACACCTCTGAAAAACTCTTTTGGCAAAAGTCTGTTGAAATCAGGCATGGTCTCATTTGCCTTAGGTTCTCCAAAATATTTTTCAAGTCTTTCCCTAGCCTCAAAGAATATGTGAATCTGCAAACTTGAGGCTTTTGTAGAGGCTCACTGCTCCTGTTTCTCCATTCTTCCCATAGGATTGAAGAATTTTGCCATATATTTGAATTCTTCTTGTTGTTCAAATTGGCAAGTCTTCCGTCCTTTTGCAGAGATAGTGGTATGGGTGAGCTTGGTTTGTTGTTGGTTTGTTTGAGAAGTGCAAACTCTCTTTTGACTTCATTGTAGAGTTTGGCCATATCGGTTCTCATCCTTTCATCCCGATAGCTTAGCCAATCAGCCCAAGCTTCATCTTGTGAGGAGGAGAGGATAAAGTCCTTCCTCTCTGAAAAATTCTCTTACATGGTCCAAAGACATCTGCATCATATTCTCGCTTTGCTTTGGTGACCAAAGTGTAAGTTGTGTTCCCAAAGATATCTGGAGCCTGCTGCTTCCTCTGGTGTTTCCTCCAGTCTTTGAGTCTGTGTTGACTAGCGGATCCTCTTTGCTACCTAGATTCAGCCTTTGTTGTCGATGGATCTGTCTCTATCATCATCTTTTCTTTGCATAGGATGAGGAAATCCAATGCAAGGTTCCTTTAGGGCCTTTTCTCTTTCTTCTCTGACCTTTGTTTGCTGTTCTTCTGCTTCATTTCTGATCCTTATTTCTGTCTCTTGCTCTCAGTTGTTCTTCAGTGAAATTTGGGGGTCTGATTGTTGATCCTTCTGGTTCAGGCTTATCCCGATTTTCCCCTTTTTTGGCCGCATCATCCCTTTGCTGGAGTAAGATGCTGTTTGTGGCCTCTGCCGTGCCAATCAGAGAGTCAAGTTTTGATTCAATAGATGTGAATCTATTGTTATGATCATTTAGTTTCTCATTCACACTGCGAAGTCTAGAGCCAAAAGCCACTGCCAGTGATTCATTTTCTTGGGAAATATGCTGTCTTAGACCTGCAAGATTGTTAGTGATATTGATGTTAAGCTGCTTCATCAGATTTCCCTATTGTTGAACCACAATGTTTTATGCATCAATGTACTCTGCGATGGCCTGAAACTTGTGTTCAATGGAGGATCTTTTGTCATTAAATGCTGAAGTCATGGATCTCGAGATACATGGCTTGTCGCTCCAATTCTTCAGCAAAGAAATGCTTTGCTTTCTCAAAGGTTTCATTTGTAATGCCAAAGCGGGCGGTGAGAGAGTTTGTCCCGTATGTGTCGGCCGGCTCGATCCGCTTTGTGCACCTTATCTTGACGTTGAGTAACATCTGCGTCGATTTCCAAGTCGTCAACAACTTAGGTAGATGTATCTTTGGAGTGGTTTGAGCCGCTTGTTCCCCTATCTCTGACGGGGTTGCTTTGACTGTGTGTGGCGTGGCGGTGAACCAAATGTCCACAATGTTTGTGTTGTCACCGAACATCTCACAGGCATGTGGAGTGGCTGTCTCTTTCTTGGAGTTGTGGACTTGTTGGATGCTTGTGGGTATAAAAATGTACGGAGAAGAGTAGTCATCAATTGCATCTGGTGCAGGAGCATCCTCTTCTCTGTCTTTGTCAAGATCATCATTATAATGATCATTACCATCATTGTCATCATCACCATCATCATGATCATCTCTACCATCGTCGGAGTCATCACTCTGTCTTCCGTGAGGTCCTGGCAACCTTGCTTTGGTCAGACAACCAAGTCCCATAGAGGTGATTCATCAAGTACACCCACCAGAGTTGTGATTCCCAGAAAATCAAATAGCCATGCTTCTTCAGCAAGCATGCGGTCTAAGTCTTGAAGCTGTTGTCTGGAATCGCCTTTCTTCCACTCAAGATATTCTGCAATTCGATCATCTATATCGTCTGCAGACAATTGTACAGCTTCTTCTGGAGATTCCTCATCCTCTCCAGTGTTTTCTTCATTAGGATGTTGTTCATCCTCACTGATATTTTCTTCTTCTTGCTGTTCTGCCTCAGTGTCAGAATCCTCTTCTTCTTCTTCTTCATCAATCAATTTCCCAAAGTCCGTCTTTTCCAGACTTCGCCGAACCTTTGGTGTCTTTCTTTGACTAGTGGTGTTGTGTGTGGATTTCTTCCTCTTTCCTTCTCATGCCTTCTTTTGTTGTTTAACATAAGTAAACATGACTTTGGACTCATGCAGTTTGTGGAGTTGTACAGTGGGGACTTTGAGACATTGCAAATGATAGTGCAAATCAGATCCCATATGACTTTTTCACCTGCAATTGTCCTTTCTTTGTCTTTCCCTCTTTTATCCCCTTTTCGCCTGCTTTTACTTCACCTTGGATTTGCTCTTTGATTCTCAAAAAGAAGTATTTTGCCCAATTAAATTGTAGCTGGTTATAGATGATTCCCATTAGCCGCATTCTAATTTCTGTAATGGCATTGTTTGCTCCCAACTTTCCTTCAATGGTTTTGCCAATTAGGGCACTAAATTCATTGAACGGTTTCTTCAACGCAGATCGAAGACAATGGACTTTTGTGGATCCTGGGTTTGCCGTTTTGGCAATGGTTGCCCAGAAATCGTCCTAGTCTTGTGGTACCAATGTCACTTTCGCTTGACCTTTATTGGAAAGTTTAAGATGTTTTCGAATTACCTTTGCTATAATCACCACGTCTTTACCATTGACAGATGCAACAATCCTGTCTTCTTCGAACTTGTCACCTTCTTCAGCCAGGGGTCCAGAGACATATTTCGCAGATTTCCAGAAGGAGATGAGGCTTTCATAGCAAACCTCAGTTATTGGTGGATTGAGAAAGGTTGATAATTTTAGATTGTCGCAACCTGCTGCCAATCGTTTGGTATTCTCATCATTTCTGCACAGTTTCAGGTAGTGTTCTGCTTGAAAGAATGAGCCAGTGGCAATCGATTTTTCATACCCAGCTTGGGTGTTTGAGGAAGATGATGCCATTTTTGAAAAATGAGAGGAGGTTTGAAAATGAACTTGAGTTTGCAATAGAGAAAAGCAAGAGTAGGGTTTGTAATTTGCAAGAGAGCGTAAAGATTTCTGAAAATCTCTAAGTCTTGTTTATATAGTGTGATTTGGGTAGTGTGAACGTGGTTTGAATATGGAAAGATTTTGTGACATAATGGCGTGATTTTGTGTATTTGAATTGCGATATTCGAGCATAATGGGGGAGTGGTTTGAGGTAAGTAATGATAGAGCCCGGGAATCGAGGAGTTTATAATTCAAAAAAATAATATAATTACCTTCATGATCATAAGTTGATCTCCACGTGTGTAATCTTTCACGAAATAATCCTCCATAATTTCCTTATTCTCCACGTAATCGTAATTGATTTTGTTCACACTTTTAATTTATCCAAGTCTTTATTTCGGTGAAGTGCCTTGGTGGGTTACTTAGCCGATCCAATGAGTTCTTCACCGAGTTGCTCCATTTAACTGCTCCTAACAATCGCTTAAGTTACCTTCATTGGTACCCAGTGTCTTACCGCTACATCTACCAGTAATGGCAAAGGGTGTACCAGTTGATGAAGTCACTTAGCCGATTACTCCAATCACCGCTATTTGATACTTATTCAATTTCAATCATTCCTAACTCGATTTCTCAACATACTAAATCTTTCATAATCGAGTGGTTTAGTGAAGATGTCACCAATTGATCTTCAAAGTGGGTATGTGTTTTAGGATGACATCCCCTTTTTTCAACATGATCTCTCGATGAAATGATGTCTTACATCAATGTTCTTTGTTCTTGAATGCAATCTCGGATTTTCAAGTAATAGATATTGCACTTGTGTTATCACACATGATTGGAATGTTTTCTCTTCCACTCCATAGTCCCTTAGTCGTTGTCTTATCCAAAGTACTTGTACTGCAACATACTACTCTTTTTGCTATATATTCCCTTTCACTGATGTAGATATGGAGTTTTGCTTTTTCTTGACCAAGAGACTAGTCCGTTCCTAGCATTTGACATGTTCCAGAGGTGCTTTTTCTATCTATTTTGCATCCAAAGATAGTCGAGTCCTGAATATGATATCAATTTAAATCCTCCATCTTTTGGATACCAAATTCCAACATTTATGGTGTTTTTCAAGTATTTGATTATCCTTTTAGCTGCTAGAAGATGTGATTCTTTTGTTGACCTTGAAATCTTGCACACACTCCTACCGCAAATGCTATATCAGTCCCTTGCGATTAAGTATAATAAGGATCCAAGTATGACTCTAGCACACATTGGTGTATCTGCTGTGCCACTTGTATCCATCCCATACTTGTGTATCAAATCTCTTGTGTACTTGGCTTGACTAATGAAGATGCCATCCTTCATTTGCTTTACTTGAAGGCCAAGGAAATAGTTCAATTCTCCCATCATGCTCATCTGAAATTTGCTCTTCATCAGGTTTGCAAATTTCTCACAAAGCTTTTCATCCTCTGATCCAAAGATTATATCATCAACATAGATTTGTACTAGCAATGTGCTTGCTCCTTCCTCTAGTTTGAATAGAGTCTTGTCAATAGTTCCTTGTTGAATCCATTCTTGATCGAAAATTGTGATAGTGTTTCATACCGTGCTTTAGGTGCTGTTTGAGGCCATAGAGGGCCTTCTTGAGTTTGTATACTTTGTCTTCTTTTCCTTTGATTTGAAATCCAGAGGTTTGTTCTACATAAACTTCTTCTTCCAAAAGTCCATTTAGAATGCAGTCTTGACATCCATTTGATAGACTTTGAAGTCTTTGTATGCAAAGAAATGCTAGAAAGAGTCCGATTGCTTCCAATCTTGCTCTTGGTGCAAATGTTTCATCATAATCTATTCCTTCCTTGAGAATAGCCTTTGCAACTAACCTTGCTTTGTTTCTGACAACAGTTCCTTGCTCATCCATCTTGTTCCTGAATACCCATCTTGCACCAATGATGTTGGTCATATCTGGTCTATCAACAAGTTCCCAGACTTCATTTCTTTCAAATTCATTTAGTTCTTCTTGCATGGATATGATCCAATCTGTATCTTGGATTGCATCATCTATGGTCTTGGGTTCCACTTCTGATAGAAAGCAAGTTAGCATGTGCTCCAGTTGTCTTCTGGTTCTAACTCCTGTGGGAATATCTCCAATAACTTGTTCTTCAGGATGGTCTCTTAGCCAATTTAGATCTGGTTGAAGTTGTTCTTCACTTGGTGCTTCCATACCTTCATGCCGAGCATGAACTTCAACTTCAGTGCTTCTTCATTGTATTGATATGTGGCTCCTCTTGATTTTCAAAATGATGATTCGGATAGTAGCCGGTATGGTTGCATTTGTATAGATTTCCTCTGTCTTTGCTTTCTCTTCTTGGTCTTGAAGATCTTCACCATTTGTATTTGGTTCATCAAAACCACATGTATTGATTCTTCAATCACCGGTGTTCTTTTATTGAGTACTCAATGCTTTCTTTGGTGTCCGAGTATCCCATGAAGATTGCTTCATCACCTCTTCTCATCAAAGTATATGCAATGTTCCTGTTTAAGACAAAACATTTTGATCCAAACATATGAAAATATGAGATATTGGGTTTTCTACCATTCCATATTTCATGTGAGTCTTTCCATGATATTTGTTGATGATTGATCTGTTTTGTGTATGACATGCTATGTTTGTTTGCTTGACCAAAAACCTCTTTGGCAAGCATGCTTCAAAGAATCATTGTTCTAATTGCTTCTTTGAGAGTTCTGCTTCTTCTTTACGCTACACCATTTTGTTGTGGAGTTCTGCTGCAGAGATAGTTGATGTAACGCTCCATTTTTCACAATAGGTTCTGATAATTTCATTTAGAAATTCGATGCCTCTATCCTGATCTCGATCTTGATAATCTTTAGCTCTTTCTCATTTTGGAGTCTTCTCAGCAAATCTGGTAGCTTCTTGAGTGTTTCTTTCTTTTTGTTCATGAAAATGGTCCAGGTGTACTTTGAGAAGTCATCCACCACTACAAGAGTATATTTCTTACCACTCACACTTACTCGGTGTGGTGATCCAAACAGTCCATGTGTAAATGATGTAGAACTCTTGTTGTAGATTGATAAGGTTTTGACTTGAATGAACTTTTGATCTGTTTTCCTTTCTGACATGCATCACATAGATTTTATTTCTTGAATTTGATCTCTGGCATGCCTTCAACTAACTTGCTCTTTGATAGTTTGTTGATGGTCTTGAAATTTAGGTGATTTAATCTTCTGTGCCAAATCCAGCTTGTTGATTGTTTATTCTTGACAAGTAGACATGTTTCTGCCTTAGCTGTTCTCCAGTCCACCACATACATGTTGTCTTGTCTTCTACACCGCAAGAACTCTTTGTGTTGGTTTGGCTGTGAATCACTTTGCATCCTTCTTTGTTGAAGTGCACATTGTAGCCTTTGTCACATGAATTGACTGATGCTCATCGATTGAGTTAAGTCCCTTGACATATGCCACATTTTGAATCTTTAGATTGTTCTTGAGTATTATGCCTTCCCTTAATCTTTCCAGGGTTTCTTTGCCTCCAAATGTGACTTTGGGTCCATCAAAAGCTTTGAAGTCAGTGAGCCATTTCTTGTTTCTGTCATGTGTCCTGGAACATCCACTTTGTCTATGTACCGGACATCCTACAAAACAGTTAATTAAGTTTAGGTACCCAACACTGTTTGGGTCCATACCATAGCAATCATGCCTCCCATACCAAGTGTGTGTCCAAAAGGTCTTCTTTTGATAATTGAAGTCATCAACTTCATATGTATAAGGCATGGTAGAATAGCTTCTAAAATTTTTATCAAGGTATTCGATACTTTTCTCCTCCTTTTGGTGCATTTACATCCTTCTTCACTTTCCAATATGCAAGAGAGAAACCTTTCTTGCTTCTTGTGTCTAGAATGTTTGGTTTTTCTTAAACACATGATGCATTTTATGGAATGGTTTCCTCGTATTTTGAGGTGCAACATTCCAATCATCCTCTAAAGGGTAAAGTCTGCCTTTACCTTTGAGATGGTTGTTTTTCTTGATTGACTGGAATGAGGATTTAGTCTGCTGTTTCACTACACTAGGTTTTGACTTCACCGGAACAGATGATCTGTTGGAACTATGGTCATCCCTTTCTAAATTTTGATCCATTAATGGTCCTGAATTTAGAATTGTGTTGACCATTATTCCTACTTTCATCCTCGATCATTGTAGCCAAGACCAGATCTGAATCCAAACCTTTTGAGGGTTTGTAAGTCGGTGCTTTTAGTGGTGCGCAAGTTACCTTTACTTGGTGAGGAGATTTTCTTAATCGATTCATTAATAACGGATGTATGATCATCTCGCTTTTGTTGATCTTTTAAGTAGGTCTCATTCTTCGTTAATTCGACTTTTTGCTTTATCCAGTTCTTTCTTTAATCTCTTATTCTCTTTTCTTAGATCCTTGCATTCCTTTTCCGAAATTTCATGATTCTTTTCAATTTCATCAAATTTAGTCATGAGATTTTGGACTAGGTCTCTCTTGTATCTAATGGGAGACTAGAAGATTGTGCAAAGGTTAGACGTGCATGCATTTGATGAGGAACAGAACTGGATGTTACCTCGGTTTCATCGATTCTTTAGTCATTAAACATAGGCTTGTTTCCTCGATTATCCGAGCTATCACTTTTATCTTCATCCAGCTTCTTTGGTCATGAGGCATAGACTTGCTTTTTCATTTTCTCGAAATGCCTTCTTCATGACTATCATCCGAATCATTATCGATGATTCTTCATTCTTTTCACCTTTGGATTACGCCTTGAGTGCCTTCTTGCTTTTTCTCTTTTCGGATGCTTTGTATTTCTTCTTTTCATCATCTTTGTCATTTTCTTCGTGACAATCACCTTGAAGTGACCTTTCTTGTTGCAAATTGAAGCATCCGTATTCATCATCTTTCTTATTCATATCTTTGTTTGAGCTTGACCTCTTGTTTGATGATGAATCCTCTTTGAAGGGCTTCTTTCTGCTAAACCTATCAAAGCGTTTAACTAATAAAGCTACTTGTTCTTTTAGTTCATGTGTCTCTTTGCTGATGCATTCGGCAAAGTTACTTTGCTGGGGTGCAACTAATGCAGTGATTTTGTGTGTCTCTGCCGGAGCACCATCTTCACCGTTCAATTCGAATTCATGAGCTTTTAATTGGGACATTAGCGTCGAGTGTCGGTTGCTTGCAAGATTTGTTGTTCCTCCTGATTCTTGATGTTATGATCTTCCATCTTTCGTAGTCCTCTCAAGATCTTCAAGCATACTTCTTTACGGGGATATATGTGTCCAAGCCATTGCAATTCACTCGATGATGCTTGAGAATCATGTCCATTTGATCAATGGATTCACCGAGTCTTCATTTTAAAGTTCTCAAATTTCTGTTTTACATGCAGATAATTTGTTTTCTTTAATCGCTTGAGATCCTTCATTTATCAATGATAGCTTGTCCCACATCTCCTTTGTTTGCTTTGCGCCTCTTTGATTCTCATGAACATGTTGCTATCTAGGGTCTTCAAGATCATGTCTTTTGCAACAAAGTCCAGATTTGCTCTTCTCATGTCATCTTTGGTCCAATCCTTTTTAGGTTTGTCAATTTCCTTTCCTTGGTCTCAAGCTCCTGTGCCTACCACAAGAGTGATTGTGATTGGTCCATCATTAATTACATCCAAAGATCTCTTCATGAGTTCTTTGCAAGATGAGATAGCATTCTTATTTTATATTCATCAAAATTATTAACATTAAAAATAGGTACTTTTGACAAGAAGTTTGAGGAATCCATCAAAGCAAATGAAGATATAAATGTAAGCGTATGGAAAACTCGATTTGAAAACTACTTTGAAAATAAGTGATCTCCTTGTTACTGTAAATTAGATCCGAAACAAGTTCTCGATACTAGAAACACGCTCCGATACCAATTGTTGGTCCCAGAGAAGGGTGAAACTATAGTCGAGAGGGGGTGAATGACTATAGTGGAGTTTCAAAACTTTTCTTTTATTTAAAAGCTTTTGGCAAAGGGATAAGTCCCTTCTTACTATGTTGTTTTCAAATCAATTTAGACAATCACGAGATATAAGTTATGATGTAGGCAAATTAAATAAATGTTGTAAAGTAAATTGCGAAATTAAATTGACACAAGGCTTATAGTGGTTCAGGGTGGTGTAATCACTTAATCCACTCTTCTCCTGTGATGATCGGAGGAATTCACTATTGTTTTCACAGATACAATAGTAAGATTGTCCTTGGTTTCCCAAGCTTCACAATCTACAAGACTATCACTCCTTGATCGCAAATGACTTGATGATTCGAGGTCTTCCTTGCTGCTCCTTGAGATCAAAATCCTTCAACAAATATCACAGATTCAACTCCTTCTCGATTGCCTCGATTCAGCTTTGCTTCCATTTGATGTGAATGTAATTCACACGCTTGGTTGATCAAGATCGCTGCCAAGTATGACTTTGTAGCTCGATATCCGAGTTGATCACTAGATGTTTCCTTGTCGATTCGAGAGAGGGCTTTTCAAATTGACAGTTTTTCACTTGATTTTTCTTTTCGCTTTCTTGTTTTTCTCTCATACACAATGCCTTCTATTTATAGCCTTGAATAACCTTGATTTTGAAATTCCGTCCGTTGGCTATATTAATGAGGGAATAATCCTTGATTTTATTCTTGATTCCCTTGATTGCATTCTCCTTGATTTGTTGATCGGATTCTTTCTTCAAATGTATAGCGAAAATCCGTCCCTTGATTGATCCTCTATTGATTGTGCATTTAATGCATGATCTTCTGAATCTTCATCATATATTAAATCTGACCTGGTGAGTGTTACTTCGCCGTTTTAGAACGGTCGAGTGATCCTTCCGACTTAGCCGCTTTAGCTTTTCCTTCACCGCTTTCGTCTTTACTCACCGAAAGTGAGTCCGCTTTGCCGATTCACTGTTTTCTTCTTTGTTTCTGTTTGAGGAGAATCTTTTTACTTCACTGATCTTTGATTGGGTTCAGATCAGTGTACACCATATTGGAATATTGATGTGCATCTCTTGTAGTATAACTTAGACTTGTCCAAGGTCATCACAGACTTCCTTGGTTACAAGTCAGACCCTTAATGTCTGCATTGCTCCTCTACTGGTGCTTGGCTGGCTTCACTCTGCCGAATATCTGTTTTTGCTTTGCCATCCTACCAACTAGTACAATACTTGTCTGACTCAACTTATACAACATGTCAGACTCTTAGTAAAGACTTATACAGAGAATTCTAACTTATTTCAGGCTTGCTATAACAGATAGTATGGCCATCATCAAAACATAATAAAATGTTCCTAACAGATATAGTATTGTGTACCTCCTCTGTTTCATCCATATTAGCCATTAATGCATAATCTTCCATCTCAGCAACCAATGCTGTGTCATCTGATTCATTTCCCTTTTCAAATTCCACTTCATGCCCTGATTCATCTTCAGCAACCATAGCCTTCTTGCCATATCTTCTTTGTTGGCTTTTGGTTTTCAGTAGGTCTGGACAATCAGGTCTGAAATTTCGAGGCTTTTTGCACTTGAAGCACGTATAATCGAGTTCCTTACTTTGTTTTAACTCGTGATACCAGGAGTTTGAAGTGTCCTGGTTTCTTGCAATGAAAGCATAGATAATCATTGTTTTTCTTTGGTTCTTCTTTCTTCTTTTCACTGAATTTCTTGTTGAAATTCCTTGGAGAACCCTTTCCACCTTTCATCATCCTCGATTTTCTTGCTCAGTTGGGGGTAATCTGCTTGCATTTCATCCAAACAGATCATCTTGAGCTCCCGATGTCTCTTCTTGATGTTTAGCACCAATGCAGCTTGTCTTTGGTTCCTCTTTTTCAGTGGTAGGAACCAATCTCTTGTTGAATTCATAAGCTTTAAGATCTGAGAATAATTTGAAGGTATCCTCTTCATGTAGCTTTCTCATTTCTTCTATTGCATTGACTTTCATCTCCCAAACTTCTTTGTCAGGTAATGCTTCCAAGATTTTTGAATTTATTTCTTCTTTTGAATAACTTACACTCAGTAGGGTAAGTTCATCTAGGATAGCATTAAATCTTCATTTGGTAGCATTTTGAACTTTTGAAACCTCTTCTTGGCCACATTGATTTTATTCTTCTTAATTGCATCAGTGCCTTCACAGATCAACTGTATCTTGTCCCAAAGTTCTTTAGCTGTTTTTTGCAATCTTTAACCTTCATGTACATATTGCTATCCAAGGTTCAATAAATGATATCAATAGCAATATTGTTGAGGTTTGCTCTCTTTCTATCTTCAGCATTCCATTCTCTTTTTGGTTTTGGAATGTACTCTGTCACATCACCCACTCACATCGACTTGGCAATCTCCAAGTGGTCCATCCGTCACGACATATCCATCATTTCATCATGAGTTGCGCAAGGTAAGCCTGCATTCGACGTTTATATTCATCAAATCTATCGAGAGAACACATCAGCATAGTTCTAGCATACTGGTTGTTATTCATGATGCAAAGCTTTGAAAATCAGTGACTTGAAAAAGTCTCAAAGTATTTTCACAAGCACAACAAGTAGGATTACTTCAGAACAGAAGCACGGCTCTGCTACCAATTGTTGGTCCCTTGAAAAGGCATTGGTTAAGTTTAGAGGGGGGGTGAATAAACTTAACACTTAAAACTTTTGGAGTTACCAAACTCAAAGAACTTCAAAGACTCACCGATAACTCGATGAGTCTGTGACACCTCAAGCAACCTCATTGATACACGATAGTCTCTTCGGCATTGAGTTTATGAATTTGTCAAATGGAATTATATCAAAAATTAAGCCGTATTACTTGTTGTTAAATATGATACTAAGTATTAGATACTCAGTAGTGTATGTGTGTGATTTTAGTTGCTAGATTCAGTAGGTTGATGTGTATAGTAAACTAAATGCAGAATGTAAGTGCAGAAAGTAAGTAGGCAGATTTTATAGTGGTTCCAGGTGGTGTAATCATGTCAGTCCACTCTTCTCCTGTGATGTTGTAGGTAATTCACTAGAGATCTTTGATGTAGCTGTTACAAAGATTCTTAAGTTGCTTGTCCTTCACCAATAACTATGGGTTCACAAATTGAACACTTGGAACAGGTAGGATTGCTGCTCCAAAGTCTTCCACTGGTCCTTGAAGGGTAGGATTGCCTCTTCACCAGCTCCACCACAAACAACAGTCTTTCACACCCAATAGATGCTTCACTGTCTTCAGCAGGTTTTTTGTAAAATAAAGATTGAATCAAGTAAATGATTCAGTTGCAGCAGCTTGGTTAGGATGATATAATCAGCAGCTTGCAGTCTTCAAGTGTGTAAACTTGATGTAGCTTGAATACAGAATACACTTGAAGATTTTCTCTGGATCATTAGCCTTAAGCTCAATAGGTTCAACAGGGTGTTTTTTCAGCTCAGAATTATCTTTTATATTTTTCTCGAAAAGTTCATCATCTTTTTCTGAGTTGAAAGTCCTCTATTTATAGGTAGGAGTCCATGTGACTTGTATTTGAAATTCAAATATAACCGTTCATGGTGTTGTCCCATTTGACTTGCTTTCAGTCACTATTCATAAGACTCGACAATCGTCGAAATCCTTTTGACAAATGCGATCATCCCACCTTTGACTTGTAACCATTGGATAAAGTCATGAATCATCCTAACGTCTTTTAATCTCAAACATTGATTTGTTTGATAAATCGAGAGTAGTTGGTCGTCCTTATCCATGTAATCTTCCAATGTAATATTGAATTAATCGAGGTATATATATCAAAGAGTTCATCGATCTGTTGAAGTACCTATCGATCTATTTGAACTATAATTTGCTATGTTTAAAACACAATGCAGCAGACTTCTTTTATCTAACTTGTATTTGTGAAGTTAGATTACACCTTTTTGCAAATAACTAAGTTCCAATCACCATCCAACTTAAGGAACTTAGACCTTCTACACAAGGTATATGTAATCAGTTTAGGTCATCACAGACTTGCCTAAATTCTGATTCCATATCCTTGACTTTAATTACTAAGTTTGATCCCTTAGCCTTCATTAATCGAGTTTGAGCCCTCGACCTTCCGGTCTTGAAAGTTTCTGACTAGTCTCATCGACCTATCTACCCTACTGATATAGACCAGTCTGCTGATATAAATCAACTGACCATTACAGTGCTTGTTTGATCAAACCTTAATCAAAGATCAAACTCTAATAAGCCTATACATTTGATCTAGACATCTTTTTGCCTTTGCACTATAACAGTTAGTCTGGCACTCATCACTACAACTTAGAAATAAGTCCAACACTGCTGTTACACATACAAGTCATGGGGAACCAAGTGTGGAACAATTGGAGGTGGTAGGTACAAATGTACAATCTGAGGTACCTACTGACATAGTTGCAGCTGCTGAGGAAACATTGAATCTGCTTGTTGAGACCTTTGAAGGACAACAAGTTGAACAAACAGCACCTAGAAAGCCATCAATGCCTTTTGAGAGGAAGGAAAAGAAAAGGAAAGAAGGATATTTTGATCCCAAACTCAAGCTGGTTGCTGATTACTTTCAATAGAAGTTTGGCTACTATAAGAGACAAAAATCAGTTGTTGAGCCAATGACAGATTTTAAAGAATGGGCTTTTGAAAAGTTAGAGGTTGAAAACCTACTTGACCCGGTTAATACTTCCTTGCTGGAAATGAGGTTGATGGAAATCATTGAAAAAGAAAAGGGAGAAGGAAGTATCATGTTTAAGGATCCTAGGGATGGACCAGATAGTGATGATTCATCATCATCTGACTCTGATGATGATCATCCTACACATCAAGGAGAATCCAGTAGAACTTCATTGTCATCTGCACCTAGAGTAGTAAACGATCCTCATCAGGTCTTTGGCAAGTCTCTTGAGGGCGACAAGAA
The DNA here is from genome assembly GCA_026214975.1 of Gentiana macrophylla. Classification (NCBI taxonomy): domain Eukaryota; kingdom Viridiplantae; phylum Streptophyta; class Magnoliopsida; order Gentianales; family Gentianaceae; genus Gentiana; species Gentiana macrophylla. Next base: position 47,583,718 of record CM047807.1, on the reverse strand, counting down.
CCGATCAAATGGATGAAGATCTGGAAGATCTTACTATAGATGATTTGGAGGCTCTAATCAATGATGGAATCAATTTTGGAGATAACAGGTTGGTTGGTCCATCTGATACATTCTTGGTTGTGGAGTCTGATGTGAATCCTGATGATCAGCTGACTGAAAATTTGGATGAGGAGAAGGTTATTGAGCACAGTGAGCCTGATATCAGTTCTGAAGATTCAGCTCAGTATCAGGATTGGATTGATACTCAGGACACCTTATCTAAATCTGCTGATGCTCTACAGCAAAATACCGATGCTAGAGGATTTCTAGAGGAAAATATGGCTATTTTTCCTTTTATTTTTGTGGAAGAGATTGTCCTACTCACTGAGGAACAAACAGTGATAGGATAGAGATTGGACATGGTGATGGGTTTTGAAGGATCACCACTTGATGTGAATCAGGATCAATCATATATCTCACTTTTAAGTATTATTATATATATTATTATCTAAGTAATAATATAATATATTAGTTATAAAATACATGGCTGATTTTGGATAAAATGGGCGCCACTTTTGGATGCATTGAACTTAGAAGATTCAGCAATTCTGGAAACTGAAATGCAGCTTCTGTATTTCGCAATTTTGACCCTTATAACTTATCCGTATGAAATTAAGTCCTTGATGAAAGTTGTAGATCTTTTTAGGACTATAAAATGCATATATGGTTTGCATTTATTGGACAATGGAAGTTCTAGATATAGATCGAATACAGAAGGCTGCTGAAGAAGATACATTGCATTTGGTGCATTCAAGATACATAAAGATACATTGAATCTAGATTCAATGAATCTAGCTAGTCTTGCATATGGACGAAAATTAGCATCCATGTATCTGAATTTGAAGTGTTTTTCTTATGTATCTAGCTTCTTATAATGTATCCTTGAAGCCTATAAATAGCCTACTACTTGTAACTTGTAATTCAGTTTTTTCATCAATATAACTATTTGAGTTTTCTCCAAAGTGTTTACTTTTGGTGTGTGTTTCTGGATAGAACACTAAACTTAGGATTTATCAACAAACTTGAGCAAGTTGTTGTGGCATCCAAATCGATCCAAGGTCCTTAGAAACAAGATTTCTAAGCTTCCAAGGACATTTCCAAGAATCCCTAGAAACAGGATTTCTAGGCTTTTCAAGGAAGCTCTTATCTTTGTTTTACTAACTTATCTTTTATTCTAAACAACTTTACATCAATCCGATCCTATTCATCATATTCATAAAACAGATTCGTATCAGTTGGTATCAGAGAAGTTGATTGAAGTAATCTTGTTGAAAAAAAAAAAAAAAAAAAAAAGACATTCGGCCAACAAAAAAAAAAGAGAAAAAGAGTGGAGGATGTTGAGGCGACAACAAGAATTAGAATATGAAAGACAAAGGAAAATCGAGTTACTCTTGCGTGACATTCAAGATGGAGTAAATATCTTGCAAAATAGTTTTGTGGAGGGAAACAAACTGTGGGAACAATTCGGTCATGTTCTAGTGGCCGCACATGAACAACAATTTGTTCCTATTGTTGAGGCGCCCAAAGTTACTCCAGTTCTCGAAGAGACCACCATTTATGAGGAGTTGAATTTTGAAATTTTTGAAGAGAACAGTAATTCTGAAGAGTTAAATTGTGAATTACATTATGTTGAGGAGGATGCATGTGAAATCATTTGTGCTCCGGCACCCATGGAAGTTTTCTTCGAGGATGTCAATGAGGAAAACTTAGAAGAGATTTTTGAGGGGCCAATTGTAGAAATTTTCGAAGAGCCATTTGTGGAGGAAGAAATTGATTTAGAAGGCATCCAAGAGTTATTTGAGGAGTCAATTGAAGACAAAGAGTCATCTATTGAAATTGATGCAATCAATCTTTTTGAAAACATGGAAGTTGTCGAATCAACCGGATTAATTGATCAATACTTCAAGGAATTACAGTCACCACACACTTATGTTGATCCTTTCTTGGTAAATTATAGTCCTTTGGATTCTGTTGTTGCTGATTTCTTAAAATTGAAGATTACAATGTTTGCAAGGATGATGGCGGCATTGTTCATCCATTTCTTTGTGTTGGATGAGGGTTTCTATGTTCGAATTATTCAGTGTGTATGGCCAACATTCATATTCGACCCTGGTGGATTCGAGGACGAATCCTTTCGAAGAGGGAGAGTATGATGTGAATCAGGATCAATCATATATCTCACTTTTAAGTATTATTATATATATTATTATCTAAGTAATAATATAATATATTAGTTATAAAATACATGGCTGATTTTGGATAAAATGGGCGCCACTTTTGGATGCATTGAACTTAGAAGATTCAGCAATTCTGGAAACTGAAATGCAGCTTCTGTATTTCGCAATTTTGACCCTTATAACTTATCCGTATGAAATTAAGTCCTTGATGAAAGTTGTAGATCTTTTTTAGGACTATAAAATGCATATATGGTTTGCATTTATTGGACAATGGAAGTTCTAGATATAGATCGAATACAGAAGGCTGCTGAAGAAGATACATTGCATTTGGTGCATTCAAGATACATAAAGATACATTGAATCTAGATTCAATGAATCTAGCTAGTCTTGCATATGGACGAAAATTAGCATCCATGTATCTGAATTTGAAGTGTTTTTCCTATGTATCTAGCTTCTTATAATGTATCCTTGAAGCCTATAAATAGCCTACTACTTGTAACTTGTAATTCAGTTTTTCATCAATATAACTATTTGAGTTTTCTCCAAAGTGTTTACTTTTGGTGTGTGTTTCGGATAGAACACTAAACTTAGGATTTATCAACAAACTTGAGCAAGTTGTTGTGGCATCCAAATCGATCCAAGGTCCTTAGAAACAAGATTTCTAAGCTTCCAAGGACATTTCAAGAATCCCTAGAAACAGGATTTCTAGGCTTTTCAAGGAAGCTCTTATCTTTGTTTTACTAACTTATCTTTTATTCTAAACAACTTTACATCAATCCGATCCTATTCATCATATTCACAAAACAGATTCGTATCACCACTACTTCTTGAGGAGGTTCAGGCTGATGAGGAACAAACATCACCTGAACAAAGGTTGGAACTGGAGGTACAGGTTGCTGAGGATCAGACAGCACCTGGACAAAGGTTGGAACTGACAATGGGTTTGGAGGAAACCCCTACAATTGTTGAAGAACAGGCTGCTATAGTACATCCTACTATGGCAAAAGGTACTAAAGGAAAGGATAGTCAGTAGACTACTGTTAATGAGGATGAACAGCTGCTGGACTATGACATCAGTGATGAGGAGTTCCAAGTGCCTGAGGAAGAATCTATTGCTGCTGAACCTCAACAGGCACATGTGCCATTGTTTGAAGAAGAACATATCTTGGAACCTCAACTAGCACAAGATCCCATTTTGGAAGATATTTTTGGTGCTATGGTTGAAGAAGGTCCTAACCTCTGGGGAAGGATAAGAGTTGGGCCATGGTTGTCGTGAGAGAGAGGCACAAGACAATGTTGAAGAGCCACCAAGATCTTTGATGGACATATGGCTGGAGGTGTGGCTGGTGCAGTACCAGCACATGTTTTGGATGAGTTGAGGACAGTTAGACATGACATTACACAGTTAAGAACTCAACTTGACAGACAAGAGCAAAGATTTGAAGATTTGATGAACCTGGTGGAAAATAGTGGGAGGACTACTGAAACAGTTGCTTCCAATATCACATCCACTCAGTTTGCTCTTGCTGACCTAACCAAAGATGTGAGAGGTATAAAACAAGGCAATGCTATCAAGGAATAGTTCTTGAAAGACCAGTTTTCCTCCATTCACAAGAAACTTGACAAACTTGTTGAGGCACCCAAGTCTACTGTGCCTGACCCTGCTGGAACACTTCAACATGCTGCACTGGATCCTAAAGTCACTGAGAGGATGAATTTGCTGGAGCAAACACTAGAAGGAAGGATCACTGCAGTTGACACTAGAACAGAAATTATGGAAGGTGAACTGAATAACTTAGTGATCACACAGGAGAGTGTTCATGGCTTGCTTTCCCGTTTTGTTGATGATGTCAATAAGGGGGAAGAGAGTCAAATAGCAGTAGCAAAAGAGGCTGCAAGAATTTTTGCTCAAAAGAAATGGGAGGCTGATACAAATGCATTCAGAGAACCTGCGCCTAGCAGACTTCAGCTGACTTATGACCTCTTCAAAGAATACAAGAAGCAATACTACAATAAGAGGAGACCTTACCATGACAAGGGCTTTCATGAAGGGCTAAATTCCTTTTTGGGACTTAAATTATGGGAAGCTAGAGTCAAAGCCTTAAGAGCTTCACACTGAGGTGGTAGAGGTGGAAGAGGTGGAAGAAGTCTACCTACTACATCAGCAAGAGAGTCATTCAAAGAGTTCAAGCAATTGTACATGTGTATAGGATTCAGAGCACACCAAATCAATCTAACTCTACCTGAGGCATGGAAATGGTGGAAGGAAGTAAATCCTCATATTGATTTTTCCCTTATTGAAAATCAATGGATGAGAGATATGGTCAGAGATATAAGAGAGTATCAAGAGCAACAAGAGAAAGAGAGACAAGAAAGAGAAAGGAGGAACTAGTTCAGTAGACTTATATATTTCTTTATCTTTTTCTAAACCTAGTTTGTAATAATGATGAGCAAAAATGATTCTAATGAGAATTGACTGTATTTGTTCTGTATTTTAGTTTTTACTCTTTTTTCTTTGTCGTAAGGAGGTTATTGGCATCATCACCAAAAAGGGAGAAATTGTTGGACATATTTTAAAGTTTTAGTTATGAGTGCCAGACTAGCTGTTATAAGGCAAAGGCAAAAAAATGTCTAGATCAAATGTATAGGCTTATTAGAGTTTGATCCTTGTATAGGTTTGATCAAACAAGCTTTGTAAAAGGTCAGCTGACTTTCATCAGCAGACCTGTCTTGGTCAGTAAGGTACCTGAGTCAGTAGACTAGTTTAGGAACCTGCTGAAGACTGAAGGCTGAGGGCTCAAACTCAGTTATTGAAGGCTAAGGGATCAAACTTAGTGTTTAAAGTCAAGGATATGGAATCGAGAATTTAGGAAGTGCAGTGATGACCTAAATCGATTACATATACCTTAGTGTACAAGTCTAAGTTCCATAAGTTAAGTGGTGATCGGAACTTAGTTATGCTCAAATTGGTGTAATCTAACTTCATAACAAAAATTTAGATATAAACAAGTCAGCTGCAGTGTTTTACAAACACAGCAAACTTCAGTCAGTTGACTGACAAGTATTTCCGCAGACTTACACACACTAGTATCTGCTGAATATATATTTTGATTTAATCAAAGTTTACATTGGAATATTACAAGGATAAGGACAGATAACAACTCTTGATTTTGTCAACAAATCAATGGTTAAGAATAAAGGAATGTTGGAAAGATTCAGAGCTTTATCCAATGGATACAAGTCAAAGGGTGGAAAGTCTGAAAACTATCAAAAAGTAAACTAACAGTGTCAGTACTATGTACAGGGACAGAATGCAAGTCAAGATGGGGACAAATCTGAAACGGCTATGTTTTGCATTTCAAACACAAGTCACAAGGATTCTCACCTATGAATAGAAGACCCCTGATATAGAAACAGATGATGAAAATTGATGAAGAACAACAATCAATCTTGAGCTATCAGATTCTTATCAAGAAATCACCCTACTGATGCTACTGAGCTCAAAGCTACTGATCTAGTAAATTCTTCAAGTGTAACCTGCTATCAAGTTACATCAAGTATACACACTTGAAGATTCCTAGCTGCTGATCATTTCATCCTCGATCAAGTCTTTGAAAAATTCGAATCACTTACTTGATTCAAACTTTCTTTCATAAGAAACCTCTTGAAGACAGAGAAGCACTTAGGTGTCAAGAATCGTTGTTTGTGGTGGAGCCGGTGAAGAGGCAATCATACCCTTCAAGGACCAATGGAAGACTTTGGAGCAAAGAATCCTAGCTATTCCAAGTGTTCAGTTTGTGAAGCCATAGTTATTGGTGAAGGACAAACAACTTAGGGATTCTTGTAACTGCAACCTCAAAGATCTCTAGTGAATTACCTCCAACATCACGGAGAAGAGTGGGTGACGAGGATTACACCACCTGGAACCACTATAAAATTGCCTACTTACTTTCTGCATTTACTTTCATTTAGTATATTAAGCACATCAACCTCTCAAAACTAGCAACAAATCGAATCACACACTTACACTCACGAGTATCTAATACTTGGTATCATATTTTAACAACAAGTAATAAGGCTTAACTTGAATATGTTCCATTGCAACAAATTCAGTAAAATCAACAGTCAGCAGACTCATCGAATCACAATGAGACTACTAATTGGTCAATGAGACTACTAAGCGATCAGAAAGCTCTGAACTTCTTGAGTTTGTTAACTCCAAAAGTTTTAAGTGCTAAGGTTATTCACCCCCCCCCCCATCTAAACTTAACCAAAGCCTTTTTAAGGGACCAACATGTATAAAGACCTGCTGAGATAAAAACAGTTTCTTCTGATTTCTATCTCCTAGATCTTCATCCCCAAAATTTTCTTGGCTGCATCTAAATCTTTCATTTCATACTCAGCACTGAGAATGTCTTTCATATACTTAACATCAAACTTCTTCTTTGCAGCTATCAGCATGTCATCCACATACAAAACAAGATAGATGGATGATCCATCTTCCAACTGATTGTTGTAAACACAACAATCATAAGGACTTTTGTTGTAACCCAACTGGATCATATGGCTGTCAAACCTTTTATACCACTGTCTAGGAGCTTGCTTTAGTCCATACAAGGAATTTTTCAACTTACACACAAGATCTTCTTTACCAGGAACTTGGAAACCCCCTGGCTGAGTCATGTATATCTCTTTGTCTGCCTCACCATGTAGAAAAGTTGTCTTCTCATCTAACTGCTAAAGTTCTAAGTCCTGCTATGCCACCATTGCTAGTAACACTCTGATTGAAGTATGTCTGACTACTGGTGAGAATATCTCATCAAAGTCCACCCCTACTTTCTGACTGAAACCTCTTGCAACCAAACGTGCCTTATACTTAATTCCTTCTGCCTCAATTATCCCTTCCTTTCTCTTGAAATCTATTTGCATGTAACAACTCTCCTATTAGCTGGATGTTTAACAAGATCCCAAGTCAGATTCTTCAATAATGACTTCATTTCATCTCCCATGGCAGCAAGCCATTGAGATGCTTCAAAACATGTCACTGCTTCCCGGTAAGTAGAAGTTCAAAACCATCCACTTCTTCTGCAACTTGAAATGCATATCCAACCATATCATCAAACCCATACCTCTTGGCAAAACCCCAATATTGGATCTTCTAGCTCTGCCGACAAATTATACTCTGTTGACCCATGTTCTCGCTTGACGCTCAAGCGATCGCTTGGATTCGATTACGGATCCGCAACGGTCGACGATGAAAACTGACTTGGATCAGTTGATTGTTGCATTCCAACTGACTCCACCCAAAGCTCCACCTTCATCGCCGTTTTCTCAAGATTGGTTTCGCCAAGATTATCCTCCCCACTGATGAACTGAGTATAGAATTTTCATTGAAAATTGTATCTCTGCTGAGAATGACTATGTTTTCTGCTGATGACCAAATTCTATAACCCTTCACTCCATCACCATACCCCACAAACACTCCTTTCTTGACCATTGGTTCTAGTTTCCCTTCACTGACATGATAGTAAACTGCGCTTCCAAATACCCTTAGAACTGAATAATTTGCAGGCTTGCCTGACCACATCTCAACTGGTGTTTTGAGACTGATCCATGTGTGAGGACTCCTATTAATTAAGTAGCAAGTCGTGGTTCTGACCTCTCTGCGCCAAATTCTCCTTGATAAACCAGCATGAGAAAGCATACATCTTGCTCTCTCCAGAAGATTTTGATTCATTATTTCAGCTATACCATTTTGCTGATGAGTATTCATGACTGCACAATGTATCAAACTCAGTCCAGCAAAATTCCAAACCATTATCTGTTCAAAGCCTTTTGATCTTCTTCCCCAACTGATTTTCAACTAGAGCCTTCCATTGCATGAAGCTCTTGAATGCCTCACTTTTGTGTTTCATCATCACCACCCAAGTCATCCTTGAATAGTCATCAATAAAGGACACAAAATATCTGTGACCACCCAATGACTCCACCTTTGATGGCCCCCAACAATCAGAATGAATGTAATCAAGTGATGACTTTGTGTTGTGTACCCCTTTTGAGAACTTGCGCCTATGAATCTTCCCAAACACACAATGCTCACAAAAGTCCATATTCTTGACCATACATCCCCTAAGAAGATCTTTCTAAAAAAGAACCTGCATCCCCTTTTCACCCATGTGACCAAGTCTCATGTGCCACAGTTTTGTGAGCGGTGACTGATGAATCTCATCTGATGCTACAACAGCATAACCAGCAACAACTGACCCTTGTAATATATATAGAGTCCCTTTCTTGATTCCCTTGAGAACTTCAACTGAGTTTTTATAGACACTCAAGACACCACTTTCCCCTTAAAACTGAATCCCTGCCCCAAAGAAGCGAGAGATACCAAGTTATTGGTCATTTATGGAACATGTCTAACTTCACTCAGTTTACAGTATCTTCCATCCTCTGTCCTCAACTAAACTGAGCCAATCCCAACTACCTTGCAGACCTTGCTATTTGCTATAGATATATAACCACCATCTATCTGCTGATAACTTGATAACCACTCTCTGTGAGGGCAAATATGAAAGGATGCCACAGAGTCCATAATCCACACATCAGTTTGATGTGCTGACTCTCCTGGCACTAGAACCATGTCCTCATCTGAATTATGCTCAGCTGCTACAACAACTGTGCCAGAACTGTTCTCCTATTGTTTCTTTCTCTTTGGAAAATTGGACTTCCAATATCCCTGCTCCTTACAATAATTGCAAACATCTGTGGATTTAGGGCCTTTGGACCTTGTCTTCTTGAAATTTTTCTTCCTAGACTGACCATGCTCTTTTCTACTGCTGCTACTGACTATCACTCCTGCAGCCTGCTTGCCTACCCCAGCTATCTTATGTCTCAGCTCCCTGGCATGTAAAGCTGACCTTACATCCTCTAAAGCAACTGTATCCATTCCAACTATGAAGGACTGCACAAAGTTCTCATAGGAAGCTGGTAATGAAACTAGCAAAATCAAAGCAGCATCTTCATCCTCAATCTTAACATCAATATTCCTAAGATCAAGTAATATTGTGTTCAACTGATCAAGATGATCTCTCAACCGAGTCCCCTCATGCATCCTCAGGCTGAATAGCCTCTGCTTTAGCAGCAACTTGTTGGTCAATGACTTAGTCATATACAGGCTTTCAAGCTTCAACCATAACTTGACAGCGGTGTCTTCCTCAGCCACTTCTGTGATAACATCATCAGACAAGCACAACATGATGGTTGAATGTGCTTTCTCCTCCAGACTGGCATAATCTGCTGAACTGGCATCCTCTTTATCAGATAAAGGAGTCTACAATCATTGTTTCTTTAACAAGGCCAGCATCTTGATTTTCCACAAACTGAAACTATTCCTCCCTGTAAATTTATCAATCTTCACGTTCATTGCTGACATCCTTCTAATTAAAGAACAAACCTTTGATCACAAAATCCTAGCACCGGTCACCGGTCTTGGTGAAGATCAACTATGTTCAACGTGCAACTCCTGAATCTTGAACCTGACAATCTGATACCAGTTTGTTATAAACACAGATGAGAAACTAATAGTTTATGAAAGATAAACAGATAGCAATGCAAACCTAAAGTATGGCAGAATTGATAAAACACAGAAACAAAGAGAACACGGTGATTTAACGTGGTTTCCGGCGTTGTGCCGACTACTCCACGGACAGAAAAGAAGATATATTATTATGTACAGAGTTACAAGGTATTCCTCATAAAGTGAAAGACACACTCTTGCATTGATTAACATTGATATTTATAGGAACAAATCCCAAACCCTAACCGTCATAAATTCTTTGTCGGAATTGTCATAAATACTCCAGATGTGGACCCTAGCTCCAGCTGTTATCCACCATATGAAACTCAGCTTCAAACTGACTTTCCAGACTTGTAATCAACTGCCCACGTGTAGAACTTAGCTATACTCAGCAAAACTCAGCCAGACTGAATCGATCACGATTACTGAAAGAAACTCGCTTGCACTTCATCAAACTGACTTTCACAGAACTGAATATATTTAACTGAACTGACCATCATTCTCAATCTCAGTTTTCCAGATTAGTTCCACCTGATTATTTATCAGTTTAGAGATCAAGTCACCAAAACTGACAACTATGATACGCTTGTTGAGAAAGACACTTATCCAATCACAACCAAAAGTGTTGTCAAACATATCTCCATGATGCTAAGGTTTCAATATATATATATATATATATATATATATATATATATATATATATAAGTATAAAATTTCTTAAAAATTATATTTGTATTTAGTTATGCAGTCATTTTCAAAAAAAAATATATATATATATATATATATATATATATATATATATATATAATGAAACATAACAAGTTTTCATTTATCTATATATACATTTTCATTTTATAAAACCAATATAATAGTATAAGATATGTCTCGATAACAACCCAATGTTTTGAGGTGTTACAACTCTCCCCCCTCTAAAAAGAATTTCGTCCTCAAAATTCATACCTTCAAAGAGACGTGGGTATTGCCATTGCAACTGCTCTTCTAACTCCCATTTTGCTTCCTAAGTTCCCTCATCTACAATCAAGTCTCTAATAGACCCTTATCTAACACCTCAACTAAACCTTTCTCTGATACCAACTGTAATAGGCCTATCCCCGACCCCTAGGGTCCACTGGAGTCTAATAAGGGACAAGTCGGCGATCCAACGCCCAAGTACTAAAAATCCAAAAAAAAAACACTGAGGGAACTAGTACTTTATTCAAACGTCACCAAAGAAAAGAGAAGAACATCGTTTAATCTTTATTACAACGAACAATCCACTATTTAAAACAAGCTAAAACAAAACTTGAGCGATAACTAAGCTGCCATGTGAATATTAAACTCCTCATCAATTACCTCTCCAAGAACATCCTCCAAGGTTACCCCGCTCAGCTCACCACTTTGGTGTCCTTCTCCATAACTAAAAAAAGATTTCAAAAACGTGTGAGCTAAAGATAGCCCAGTGAGTTCCGGTGTGTGCCCGTGAATCTTTATATACAAAAATAATAGTTACAAAACCGTTAAAATGTTACAATAGAAGGATTTTCCTTACCCTACATATAATAGTAGTTAATAACACTGCAAAAAAAAAAAAAAACATGATAATTTGCAAAGGATATTAAAGTCAAGTAATTTATCGAATTTAAGTCTATTAATTCGCTTGACACCGACTTGGCTTAGTCGATGAGTCATTACCAACCAACTCCAACATGTTTCTCTACCACATTTCATAAGCAAGCAAGTTATTACCTGACAATTCTGACCGATTGTCAGGGTAAGGATTCTAAGCCTTCGCCTAGTGAACCTCCCAAAGGGCTCCAGCCGACCCCACTGCCCTCTGAAACATGACATGCCGTCAACCCTTGCATTCCCGACCATGCACATGGGACATTAGGGAAAATTATGGTACCACCACTCTAGATCGTCGATGAAGCGTAAGTCAAGAGGCCCTGGACCGGTGACTAGACATTCTGCATGTGCAATAACCCAACTCACCTAGTCGCTAAGAGTTTTACACTTCACACGCAATTTATTCAAGCAAGAACAAGAATTGGTTAACATGATGACCTTTTCATTAATTTTCAGGTGACCGGTGTATGTCAAACCAAATTTTATAAGACTGTCATGACATTTATTATTCAAATGGGAGTTAGTATTACATATCATATATATATATCTATAAATAATATATAGACGAAGCAATTTAGCCCATTTACCCTATTGACCCGCTTGCACCGCTCTGCTTCAAGAAGAAAAAAAAAAAAAATGAAATTGATAAACCTAACGCATAAAACTACATTTCACCCACACCCCAACCCCACAACTCTCCTCTTCGCAATCACAAACCGTCCTCCACGATCGCCTCGCCTCGCCTGCCCCCATTAAATGACGTGATTTCACATTGCAAACCGAACCCGATCACGTTTCTTTCCACTATCTCCTCCCAAAATTCCACCCGAATTCCTATAGAGGAAGAAATATAGTCGGACCAAGGTTAGCAAATATATTCGATTTACCAAGGTTAGCAATACACGAGATAGCTTAACATAAATCTATGAATTCCGCATTTGAATCAATTATATTCTCATTTTCTGTTGCACTAATTTTTGTGGGTAATTTATTCCTTTTGAAGGGAGATAAGAATAAGATGATTTCCTCTTAAGGTTTATTATTTTAAGGTTTTAGATTTATCAACACTCACTCAAGCTACCTGTTTTGCTGTTTTATAGTGAAAAAATCTTTGAACCCAGCCTAGTGCTGGGGAAGATCTACTGCTGTTTTTATTTTATTTTATTATTATTATAATGTTTCGATCGATAATATTTTCAGGCTTATTGATGCTCGGTAAGCGATTTGCAATTTTCTGTTTCTTCATTTGATCATTTTAAATCAGCCAAAATCGTAGTTTTTGTTAATCGAGGTCATGACGTTTGGGGCTGGCTTCAAGCTGTCCTTTTGAACAGGTACATTCCATGTATATATATATATCCTTTATTATCGGTATAAATCAGTTATAATGTTTCGATCGATAATGTTTTCAGCTTACGGATGCTCGTGTTTTTATCTGCGATTTTGGTTTCTTGCTTTGTTTCTTGGCTACATTATACACCATGGGCCTCTTGAATATGTTCTAGAATTTTTTGGGCGTCAATGTCCGGATAGAATATAGTAGTTGATTTCCACCAAGAAGTACCGTCTTCTACTTCTCCTAATTCCCCGTTTTAAGACAAATATAACGTTTTTTAGTGATTTTTTTTGTCTGATTTACATCAAAGGAGGATCAAGAGCAATATTTGCCAAGAAGAGAAGAACCTTATCCAAAATCATAGCTTTGGTTAATCGAGGCCACGACGTTTGGTGTCGACTTCAAGCTGTCCTTTTGAACAGGTACATTCTATATATATATATATATATATATGTCCTTTAATATTGATAATTTTTTAAGTTATAATGATTCGATCAATAACTCTTTTGCGATTTTCTGTTTTTTATTTGATCATTTTAAATCAGCCATAATTGTAGTTTTGTTTAATCGAGGCCAGGCGTTTGGTGTCGGCTTCAAGCTGTCCTTTTGTATAGGCACATTCTATATATAGATAGCTATGTCCTTTATTATCGCTATAAATAAATTATAATGTTTCGATCGATGTTGTTTTCAGGCTTATTCATGCTCGGTAAGCGATCTGCAGTTTTTGTTTCTTGATTTGATCGTTTTAAATCAGCCAAAATGGTAATTTTGATTAATCGAAGCATCGACTTTCGGTGTCGGCTCCAAGCTGACCTTTATTATTTTATTTATTCATATTATTTGCTGTTATATCATATATGTGTGCGTAAGCATCTTTTTTTTCCCGAAAGTTGGTGTTAATGAGTGAAATATTACATGCTAAGTGAAGCTTATTTGTGTGGCTTGCTATTATATTAGCATGTAGATTTAGCTGTACTAAAAAGATCTCCACTTTAATAAATGTTCCTTATCTTGGTAATTTGCAATTGTACACGCCAGTGTGTGTTTATTTCGTTGTGTATTAATATGGAATTTAGGATGTTTTATATGTGTTTGTCATAATTACATGTAAATAACTCTGATCATTGTAGTATGATGGAGTGGTGCCACATTTGTTTAGTCTCATAGTGCCTTTTGAAGATCAGAGTGTTTTTCTCAATGACGTTTGTAGATTGAAGCCGAGCATAGCCCGGGAAATCTTAGGCGCTGTGTAAGAGGTGATTTTTTGGTTGGAAATTGCTAGCTATTATGCTGCCATCCGGGGATTCAAATTTGCCATGTTTATTTTGGCCACGTCCCAATTTTCCATGTTTACGTGCTTGCTTCATCTTACTGTCTTGATTTGAGAGTACAAGAGTGGGGCTTTCAACATTAATGGCCGGGAGAGAGTAGGAGGGGGAAAAAGGATCAGGTATTAGGTGGGATAGTGATATCAGTGATATGTCAAACAAATTGTTTGGGTCAAATGGCAGACGGAAGTTTAAGGATTGTGAAAGTTGACAGTCTTGGATCGAGCTTGGTGGGTGTGGGAACCTTTGTTGCAGTTGTCGAGTTGTTGTGAATGAGTGAATGGGAGAATTTGGCGCAGGAGCAGTTTCCAGAAGGTGGGATGTGTTCAGTTATTATGTAATTGTATGTTTTTGCAGGTTGGCAAGGGAAATGGTTGGTTCTTTTTGGTGAACTGCATGCTTAGGAATCATGGCATCTTCAAGCTAAGATAAATTGTGATTATGGAGGCTGTGATCTTGATGTGATACGGGGGGCGGGGGAGAGGATGTGGATTAATTTTGACGATCTTGAGGCCAAGAGAAAAGCTCCATATTGGGAGTTTTTATCTGTTCACTACTTAATTCTCCTTTAATGTCATGCTAATTAAGCGTGTTGAGAATTACTTTGATAATTGCTTATGTTCTAATTTTTGACTAATTTAATGTAGTGTTTAATTTGGATTTTGTATGAGTTATAAATATTCATTTTGTTGATCACTTTTTTTTCTAAAAACAGTGACGTTCTGACTTTCAAGTCCCTGGAGATAGGATACTCTGAATAGTAGCCTCACTATGACATATGCACCTGACAGGTATATGCAACCCATTTTTATCTTGCAAATTTCTAAAATTTTCGAGCTTGGTCGAAAATTTTGAATTCCGAATTCTTCACTTCATTGGTTATTTAATTTGGGTTACATTTTTTTCTTTCTCATAATGTGATATGAGTTTACTAAATTGGTTATGCTTTCTATTATGTGTCTTGCAGTTGGTTATTAATCGTATTCTACTTTCTTTTCTTTTCGATAATGTTATTATGAATGTACTAAATTGATTGTTCTCTATTCTTAAGTTACTTGCAAATGACTGCAATAAGTTTATGTATCATTGTTTTCGGATGATAGATTTTTGGTATGCAGCCCCAATGTTGATCTATTCGAAAGGGGCTTACAAGCTATTATAATCTTCATAGTATGGTATGTAGTGTTTGTCAGTTGATGATTCACTAAATCCCTGCAATAAGTACATTGATATTTAGATCTTCTTCACATTTAACATATGATATCAATGAGTAAGGTTTCATGGGGTTACTGTTTCTTTTGTTGATGATTCACTTATCCCATTACCCACGCTCACTCTTTCTCTTCCGCTGTAAAGCCCCTGCACACAAAAAAAACCAAAAAAAACTAATAATATTCCTCTCCAGTTTTACATTTTTATTCAATTGCATTCATCGGGATACAAGAGCTTCGCAGTCGGAATTGCTTTTGTCTTGGGAAGATGACGCCGCTACATTTTTCAGATTGGAATGCAAAGGTAATTAATTATTTTACCCCACCCTCATTTATTGTATCAGATGCTGTAGATTAAAAAATATATATATTATTGCATTCCAAATCGGTTTTGTGTTAGGGGAATGGTGGCGTGTGCAATGCACGGGTTTTTCTCATGTGCATATCATAATGTGTTAGAATTTAGCATATCCTTTCCAACATCTTTTTCGTGAGTTGACATAAATGGTTTCGCACCCATTGCATTCTTTACTTTGTTGCATTGCATCATTTACACGTTCCTTTGTGGTACAATTTCTATGGAACACAATGGTGCAATGGCAAAAGGCTTTTAAATGCAATCTTTTAAAGAACATATTTGCAAACATATTACCACTTTGATTGTCAATTGTCTATGTGTCAATGCTGTAACTAGATCTTGCAAGTGGTCAGATGCTGATATGAAAGTTTAGCTCAACTAACAGTTATCTGTATGGTTTTTGATAACCACTTTGTTGGGATTCATGAAGATTTCATCAGCACCAGCATCAGCATCAGATGAATCATGTTTTTGAACAAATTTTACTTGAGTTGGCATTGACGACGGCCATCCGAGGTTGCCGCTAGAGCCTATATTACATTCATTTTGCAAACAAGTCGTGTAGACTAAGTAGTCAAAATGATCTGAAAGTGATAAATAGGGAATACATTATAAGTCATATGTTTTTTTATACAACATTTGACTCAAGGACAGCAACACAAGTTGTGGTTTGTACTATTGAATTTCTCATGTCCATCAGTGCCTTATTATGCCGGTACAACAAGATTTTATGAATTTTTATTCCATAAATGTTGGAGTTGACGCAGGTGTTTAAAAAGCATTTATACGTGCAATGGTATAAGAAACCATCAGCAACATATATACAATTGCATATTACAGTAAAAGTTGTGTTAATAAATGAAAATTTGGAAAAATGCATTTAGAGTCGGTTTGATGCTCTAAATTACTTCCGACCACAATGGACCGTTTTGAAGTCGGATTGATGCTCTAAATTACTATTAAAACGTCCATTTAGCTATGTGTCACCATAAAAGTTGTGATACGTCATTGAACACTTGCTAAAAAATCTATTTAGCTACTGCGGACTTCGTCAATCATATGGTTTGCGTTGCATATTCCCATTTTTCACATATATAGGTTTTCAATATTATTCATGTATCGAAATGTGTTATTGTATATGATGCCTATGATTTTCATATATCACATTCATTATATTAAAGAGTTAACTTCACGTTGGATATCTTTGATTTTTTTTTTTAAGAAGTTGAAATGCCCCGTGCATTATGCACGGGTTGTAGACTAGTATATATATATATAAAGGGAAGAAACAAAATATGACCTAAATATATATAAATGAGACATTCTGAAAACATGAATTGATAAAAACATCATGGTTACTATTACGGAAGTGAGAGACAAATTTTTATTTATGTATAAGATGAAATGACAAACCTATCTAAAAAATAGATTGAGAAGAATACACATTGTTGCTTTTATATCAAAATAAAACTCACCGATCCTTTTTTCGAAAAAATATTTAATCAAAATAATAAACACACATCAAAAGTGTTACTTTTATTTACTTATTTATTGTTATATCCCTTCTATATTAATAAGAAGAGGATTTTTGTCAATTGGTGACACTTGTTTTTTTCCATTTGTTGTTTTTTTTTTTAAAATTTTATTGTTCATGGCTAGCTAGCCCAAAATATTTTTTTATTTTTATTTTACTGTTCATGGCCCAGTCCAGAAATAATTTTTTTTTTTTTGAAGAAGGGTTTGAGTTAAATTGTTTCATTTTGGAGGACTCAATTGTATCACCTTTTAATGTGCGAATATATGTAGCAAATGTATGACTATTTTCAAAATATAAGGCCACGACTTGTTGCCGACACGATCTTTGTATCATACCAAAAAATTGTGTTGACGTTTACATGAAATCTTATAAATTTCTTAAAATAAATTCATTTCATAAAAAAAATATCGTTTGTACACGGCGATATGACTATTTTCAAGATATAAGGCCACGACATATTGCCTACACGATCTTTATATTATGTTTAAAAATATTTGGTTTAACGATTACATGAAATATTAAAATTATTGAAATGAATTTTTTTGTAAAAAACATATCGTTTATATAAAATATTAAATATCCTAAAAAATTATTTCAGGCACAAATATTGTTAAACCCAAGCTATAGTGTATTGTTGATTTAATTTCTATGGAAATTCGAATTATGTATTTTACCATTGCCGTTAAAATTAGCCTAGATCTGAGAATACAAAAAAAGGGTACGGTAGTGTCGAAATGTGTCGATTTTGTGTCGTGGAGTGTTGACAGTGTGTTAGATTTTAATTAAAATTTTAATTAATATTCATTTCATCAACCGACACCTGTTGGATATGGCGTCGGGGTGTATCAGTATCGAGCGTGTCGTGTGTCGTGTTTTTGATAGAACACACATGTTGTTGCAAATAATGTCGAAGATAAACATTTTTTTCGGTTAAAATGTTTATTTTCCTAGTATATATATATATATATATATATATATATATATATATATATATATATATATACACACGAAGCATCAAGACAACCGATCCAAAACAAATACCGAGCAACTAGCTTCATAAACAAAATAATCCACCCACTGCTTAGGTTTTCAACATATTACTATAATATTGGCAACTTGGGAACTACCGCTACCTTCCCAAGGACAAATAGACTAGGTTTGGTACAGACGCATTAAATGCTCAGAAATCCTTAGGATATAGTCAAGTAGCTTTTGCAGAAAAACAAATATATATGGGTATCACTACAGAAAACAGACATTTTCGTGTCAAAAATATTCATCGCGAAAATTGCTGATTTTCGTCAGCATTTGTTGTCTATGAAGGGTCGGTAAAGGCGTCTATTGTGACAATCAGAGTATTAGTCACTAACGAAGT
Organism: Gentiana macrophylla; assembly: GCA_026214975.1. Lineage (NCBI taxonomy): Eukaryota > Viridiplantae > Streptophyta > Magnoliopsida > Gentianales > Gentianaceae > Gentiana > Gentiana macrophylla. The sequence continues at coordinate 47,565,152 of CM047807.1, read as the reverse complement.
TCAGTCGCGACGAATCTCATATTTTTGTCACCAAAGCTTTTCGTGAGAAACCTCCCGCTTTATCACCAGAAGGTTTTTCATGCGACAAAATGTTTGTCACAAAATAATGAGCATTTTACCACTAATTCAGTGTTGTTGTCACCAAATGGTATAAACACATTTGTACATTAATGGTTAATACTGACAAAGGCTTTGCCACTAGAAGTCATATTTTAATAATAATAACAACAACAATTAATAATAATAATAATAACATTAATAATAAATATAATAATAAACATTACACATGGAGTTCTACTAGAATAATCATATGGTAAGTCACCCTTAAAAGATAAAAATAAAAAAGCCAATAAAGCATATTGGCCTCTGCATATATGCATTATTCATATTTCAGAACAAAAGATCAAATCTTTGCTCTCTCTTTATTCAAATAATCTCATGAACCCAGAAATTTGGAAGGAATTTTCTTTGAATTCATACCCCTGTTTCAACTATGTTCATTCTTAACCAAAATCAAACCAGCATTGAGAAGAATTGAAGCATACCTCTGAAATGACCATTTTCAGAAAATGCACCCACGCCTAAAGAAGAACAACCATGCCCTATAAGAAAAAAAGCAAAAATAATCAGCATTCAGAAGAAATGAATCCAAGAAACTTCAAGTTTTGATAATGCAGCAATAAAATAAAGAAAGAAAAAAAATCACAACTTTTTACCTCCATTTAACAATAAAAGACCAAAGGCTTATTAGTAGAGTCAAATTCTGCTTCAACAAAATAGTAGAAGGGAGCTTTTTCTTCCCTATCATCGACATTAACATATCCAGAAAACTGGTTGTCCAGGTAACTTAGCAATAAAATCAGGATGTGAATTAAGTGAAGGGAAATGAGCTTGACCCTCTTTAAAACAGCCCACAAGATTTTTTTTTTTGTATTGAACCAATGTAATTTTAATTATAAAACTATAGTATTAGGCTCCGATGACATCAGTGAAACAAATTCTTGTAGGGTGTAATAATGAAATATTTTATATGATAAATCATTTTAACAAATGTTATCCGTTCTCTCATTTTCAATGACGGCTAACGGCATAGGCGGATGCACATGTTCTTAAATGGGCCCGTGGTCCCGAGTAAAACTAAGAAAAGTCAACATTACAAATATTTTGGATCCCATAAACAAGATATTTACTTTAAAAAAAATTACAGATCCTATAACGGAATGGACATTATAAACTAAATAATCGATTTTGTTACCATTACTATCCATCTTTCTAAAGAATTACTATCCATCTTTTAGAATTGCTCAATAGAAATGAAGTACGATCAAATCCCACTAAAAACTAATAAAAATTCATCCAAGTAAAAGTGATATTATGCCAACAAACTTCAATAGGAGGTCGGATCCTCTGCCGTAATGTTTGCTATGATATGGCAAACGGTCCAAAACGATGTCGCTTTGGACCAGATGTAAAAACATTTACTAACAATATACAAAACAACGTCGTTTTGGTGTATTATGAAAAGGATAATGATCCTTTGAGTTCGAATCAGACTCAAGCAGCAGTTAAATGTTCGTAAAATTCAGATAAGGCAGCAAGAGGAGTTCAAATTGATGAAATTAAAGATAAACAGAAAACTTATCTTGAAGCACAAATTAGCAGCAACAGGGACTCTTCACATCACTTTGAAAAACCTCCGGATTGGAATCAGCAAAGGATGCGGCACCAAGGATAAAGATGAAGTCAGAATAGGGTTTTGAATTAATTATCCCTTTTGTAATTTTAGTTAATCCTTTTATATTTTTAAGTTAATCTGTTTTATATTACACTTGCACAACATGAGGTTGTATTCGTGATGACATCATACAATCCTAATTCCTTCGGTAGTGCATCCCCCCCAACAAAAAAGAACATAGTAAAATCGGGGCGAACACCAACCGAGTGCGAAGCCAAGAGATGGTAGCTCAGCTAGCCATAAGTGACGCTTTCCTCGGAATCCTTTAAAGAAGAACAAATAATTACAACACATGGAGATACCGGGATAATGAGATATCAGCGCGATCATTTGAGCACATGGTACATACATTGCACCAAGAAAAGACAAATAACATAAACACTCACACTACATGTGATATGGCTCAAGAAATGCCTCACAGCAAACCCTTGCCTTGAGACATAAAATAGATAAATGCAAAGGGCTGCACTAAAAATTTATTTGATATACACATTATTATATTTTTTGAAAGTGATATACACATGATTAAGCGTACAATTTATAGACATTCTAGTACCTTTTCATGAGAGCTCACTATAGTTTAATTTTAAGGATTTCAAATAATTCTAATTTTCCATATCTACACATATAACAGCTGGTTAATTGAACATCATGACTCACGCATGCACCTCGAATGATACACGTGGAAAGTATATTAATGTTGGTTTTCCACTTTCCTACCACCATTTTTGTCCATTAAATCAATTATCAGACTATAATTACCACAAATATGCTGGTCATTCTGATGATTATTGTAGTCATATCCCGTACCTTTAGCACTCATATGCTAAATATGTGCAAAAAGATCTTTAATAGAGATTCAAAATATAGATTAATCAATGAAAGCTGAAAAACCCACAAATGAATGTCTAAGTGCATCCTGCCAAAAGCTGTCAACGCATATCAAAAAAATATGAGCATTCCCACTTACACTAACTAATAAAACCAATCTTTCTTTCTTCTGAAAATAAAAAATACCCCATGAAGTACCAAGCAAGTGACCTTAGCAAAATTCAACTCATAAGTATGATAGACAGTAAAAGAAACAACGTAATATTAAAAGATGATAAATAAGGAGGATGAAATCTAACCTTTTTAGGGAGGGATTCACATTTGCACAATGTGTTGGACAATTTCCTATTTGTGGTCATTAATTTCTTTTTCCCAAAATCCAATTAGGACAAAACCGAGTCATATCCTTTATCCAAAGAACAAAAAAAGATTGATGAGCTAGAAATATGCCAATGAACAATGCAAACGGATTATAAAGCGCTGACATCCAACGTTAGAGCACTTACAATAGTTAAAGGTATTGCCAATGTCTTTTTGCATTAAATATTTTAAAATGTCCTACTTGTCATCTAGGTGGAATCATAATCACTTTCCATCTATGATGACTTCCACAATAGCTTTACATAAATACTTCCAATTAGGATAACCTTTTTTTTTTTTATAATATTTTTTAAAGAAATGGAATGCTAGAAGACAAAGAAACTAAAAGAAAGTACATTAATATCAATAGTTTTGTTTTTAATTGAGGAGAGAGACGCCGAGATTTGTCTTAGGACCGAGTGGCAGCCTCGACCCGAGCGGAAGTGCGATATGTCTGGAAACTCGGGATATTGTGTAAATGGTAGTGGATAGAACCATGATCCTATCCACATACATGTGGGCCATGATATGACTTTTAGTGCTATTGTAATTTATTTTTTCATACCACGTTGGCTTTTCTGAAAAAGTTGCTTAGCACATGGTCATTATAAGAGCTATTGCATTTGCTCTAAGAGGGAGAAAACTTGGACTCAAGAGCCAAGAAAAACCAAATTGCACCTAGAATTGAACGGTAAGAAAACCAATAAAGACCAATATATTGAACCAAAAAATCAGTCAACAAAAACATCGGTAATCAGAGCCAAAAAATCGTGAATCAGAAAAAACGGCAGGATCTACTTACACACAACACAAAAAATATTAAATACATATCCGAGACAAACGGGAAAAATAAACAAAATAAGCATTGTAAAACTGAAAGTACTTCTTGGCAGGTTCCCTTCATATAGTGCTCGCATTTGGCTTTACCTCTTGCTGCAACTTCAATATTATGACACCAAGCTTCATGGTCTTCAGACACACGCTTGTTTTTTATTTTCTTTTGCATCATAAAAAATTAAAGCCAAATGCAGGAAGGGTAACAATTCCTCAAAATCCTCAAACCGTAAAATGAATCCATCGTAAAATTAAGGTTTTCATCCGGAACATGAGAGGTTGTTAAAAAATAAGGTAATCAAAAAAAAATGTGTACCTTTTTCTTTTTTTAATGTGTTAATTGGCACCTCTTTTGTTGCTTTTCACTTTTGGCAACACAAACATCCTGCAATAAATAGAAAAAAATAAAAGATCAAGTCATAAAGGAAGAAAGCATAGAATATAAGATAAACATATGTGCTCTTTATGATGCATATTCAAATATTGTGACAATATATTGTACCCGCTGATCTATGATTCTATGAACACCAGCGGACACTTCCAAATTCCATCCAGAAGTATTGTAAACAAAAAGGCTAGGATAATGAATTCATCATTAAAAAGTTTGTATATGACCCAAATTCGCAGAACAACCAAGAATCTCGCCATTCCGATACGTAACAAAATGCATAAAAGACCCACTATCAATACACAATGATTTTTTATTTTTTTTTCTGAGAAGAGTGAATATACAATGATTAAAAACACAAAATCGCAGTATATAGTAGAGAATATATATAATCTGACATTGGCAAAGATGCTTACTTGTTTATTCTTTTTACCATTGTATTTAAGTCTCTTGATCCAGCGATAATAACAATGAAAACCGCAAGAATCGATGAGCAATATGAGATGATTCGGATTTATGCTACGCTATTGAGATTTGTGAAAGTCAAGAGGGTGGTCAGATGAGATTTGTTAGATTTGAAATTCAAATAAAATATTATGGAGTAATCCACAGGTATAAGGAGAGATATATCAGCAACTGAAGTATCGATTGGAGCCGAAAAATCAAATCATGCGTAATCCAATAAGTTTTTGCCGAGATTTGAGGAAGATTAATTAAGTGAAGCGATTCAGATTTTATTTTTATTTTTATTTTTATTTTTAAACACACGGATATGACACGGGTCAAAGGCGGGTTTTGGGGCAAAATTACTGGTAATTGGGTTAAATCCCTTCGTCTATATATTATACTAGTCAATAACCCGCGCAACGCACGGGGATAGATTAAAAACAATGGGATATTAAGTAAGATACCTAGATGGTACTTCAATATTTACATTTGTTAATGATGTGTACGGGGATAGATAAAAAAAATATGATATTAAGTAAGAGACATTAGATGGTACTTAAATATATTGTTTATCTTTAAATATAATTTAGTAATTTTTATTCAGCAGATGTGAGGCAATGTGTACTAAATAATTTAGTTATTTTTCCATGGTGTCATAAGTAAAAAAAAATTTATAAAAAAATGATTTATTGAATATCGGAAGTAAATTCTCAAAAATAAAATAAAATAAAATATCGGGAGTAACTTGGAAAACAAAATCATGGCTATACGGAAAGATTAAAAAGCACTAAATTTGATTATGTAAGATGATTACAACGTTTTATTATCGACGAATGCAACGTTTTATTGTTATTCAAATGAAAATTTATAGGTAATTATTTGCAAGCACAACATCGGATGAGGCATGACTCAAAAAAAATATGCCATACATATGAATCAAATTAATTTCTAAACAGCAACTTTAGCTTCCTCTCCAATTGACATGTATAGTCACAAAGTCGGGTAGTTCTCCAGTAATCTACATTAGAATCTGGATAGTTATATGATCAGAACGTGTACAAATAGACAAAATAATTTTGTCTTTTTCTACATGTGGCGCGGTCATCCGACGGTCCGTTCTAATAGAGTCTCTATGCATCATAATTTTCCCACAAAATCCCGCCACCTACCTCTTCCTAAAATAGCCTACATGCAAAGAACTCACATTCGTTGGGCAGCCCGGAAGCAGAACTTGAATGATGCAACACCAAAAGAAAAACCATTACTTCGTTGTAATTAAAAAAAATGAAGCCTTTAAGAAAAAAAACCTTAAAGCAACCATAAAAACACATGTAAAGATTAAAAAAAATGAAGCCTTTAAGGAAAAAAAACCTTAAAGCAACCATAAAAACACATGTAAATCGTGATATATATAGTTATCACATTGTCGTAAAGAAGTCTTCCATTCTTCTTTCAAAGATGTCATACCATTCCGCTCGTTCGTTTCCAAGTTCAAATACTCACATCATATCCAAAAATTCATATATACGGGAAGAAACGGTAAAAGGGTTATCAAGTACAAAACTCGATTCATCATAATTGCAAGAATCGTAAAAATGAATATTATCTAAATTGAAAAATATACAACTCCATGATACCATCCTGCTATATATTATTTGTGTTGTGGTAGCTGAGTTCGGTTTGATTTGCTACACAACTTTTGACGCATGATATCAGTTATAGAGCGATGAAACAAAGGACACAAAATTGACTTAAACCTAGTGATTACTTTGAGTAATATGTGGAACATATTGCTCAAAATATTTTATGAATTGTAAAGCAACAAATTTTTATGATATCTAAAGTAATGACAGAGTAGACTAAAGTGGGCTAGTACATGGATATGTGCTGTAATACACAAAATAGCCATGCTTTTCTAACATTTTAGATGATCTATCTATCAGGAGATACTTGTGTGGTGTCTCCACACGTATGGAGACACCGTTGTGGAGACACCACAACCACACACATTCATTCTGTATTTTAAAGCGTGTGGGTTACGATCATTTCACCCGTCACATCAACCCCAAATTTCCTCACCACACAGCTTACCTAGTTCCTTATTTGTGTCGTGTATACATTGACTCCTCCAAATTTCTTATCTTAAGGTATATAGTAAAAACTAAAAGCGGTAAAACTAAACGGAAAAAAAAAGACATGTAAAATGGGTACTTGCAATATTTTTCACCAGAATGAAGTTTCATTTAAGATGATTCATAGTGGCAGGAAAACTTGTAACAGGAAAATAAAAAAGTGAAACAAATATTAAGAAGAATTTAAAATAAAATAAAAAACACCATTAAAGAAAGAGAGCTCAACTACATGATGATGACAAAACAAAGAGAGCTCAACTACATATCAAATGAAACAAAGTTACTGAGGAGAAAATAAATAATCAAAAATAGGAAGGAAAAAAAAATGTATGGAATATAAAACCAAAAGGCCCAATTTGGGGATTAAAAAGAAAGAAAAAAAAACATTATTATCCGTCATAGTGAGATTCTAAGACTGAAATAAACAACCTGGCCAAAAGTGTGTGTGCTGCGTGTGCATCTTTCGTATCCGGCAAAAAAGAAAAAACCAGCCTCCTTCCTTTGAAAGCAATATTTAAAATTGAATCAACCAAAACCAAAATAATATAGCAAAAATCAAAATATAACCAAGTTATCAAAATCAAACATCTACCGGATTGTTGCTTCGTGAAGCCATATTTATGGTATACCTCCCGTATCAAAAAACCTGAAAAAATTCAAAATACAATTATGCGATCCGAGATAGACACATGCAGGCAAATCCATGCTTGATTCAAATCTTTAGAATTCTAAACAATTTCAGGGACAAAAATATCGAAATTGATCTTACAATATAGACAACAATGAAAATTTCCGAAAAGGAAACAACAACAGAAATGATCATTTTGTTTTATAAGGAAAAAAAACAAAGGAAACCTGCTTCGGGAAACTAAATCCGAGACAATTGCTCAGGATTCAGGAGAATAGAAAGCATGGCTGGAGTAGAAAGCTCCACGCCTCTGGTAGGCCAACAAAATGGATACAAATTTTATTTGATTTAAATGAGTAGAGATGCCATTAAAAAAATGAGTAGGATGATTATGCGCCGATTGGATTTGCTGTTTGGATCTCAACCCAGGATTTGCAGGAGATATTATTTAATTTTCTTTCAGTTTGGATTCAGGATTTGTGGGAGATTTTTTTATATTTTTTTCCTGTTTGGATTCATGCCAGGATTATGGGTCATCAACGGGTTATGGGTATAATTCCCGGGTAATCGGGTTAAATGTTACTTTTAAATATATATAGATATATATATATATATAGATATAGATATATATATATATATATATAGATATATGAAGCAAACACTTTGTTGGATAATACGATATAGACTTTCACCTTGATATTATCTTCACCTTCTTTCTAGTATTGTGTCCTATTTTTCTAACCAATTGAGGTACATAAGTCACAGCACCAAAAAAGGCTTTTAAGGGCGTTTAGAAATGCCCCATAAACTGGTGTATTAGGGCGTTTCTGAGCTCAGGGCGTTTCCATTGAACGCCCTTTCTGTCGACGTTGTAATAGCCTTTTAAGACATTTCGTAAGTCATTATAGAGTACCAAGAAAACGCCTTATCCGGCTGTGTTAGGCGTTTCCAAAGCATACGATACGTGAGAAATCAACCATTTTTAGGGCGTTTCTCTTAGTCCTAATAACAGCTGTATCGATGCAATTTCAAACGCCCTTATAGAGTCCGAATGGGGCTGTTTAGAATGTCATAACATGTGCGAAATATAACGGTCAACAGGACCCTAATAGGGCGTTTCATTGAGTCATTATATAATATCTATTTTTACAAAGAAAAACGCCCCAACAAAGACCTAATGGGGCGTTTTGAAGCGCCCTAATAGTTGCAAAATACAACAATCCAGTTCCAATTCCAATTCCATTGAACACCAACTGACATTTTGAATCAATCAATCAAATAGCAAATCACAGTCCTTAAGCAAACAACAATCATACCAAGAAGACTTAACAAGATATATACATAATTGCATATATTTGAAGATCACAAGAAGAGATCTTACTTCACAACAAGTTGTCAAAAGATTAGTTAAACCAAGTAACAAAAAACACACCAAATAGTCCAAAGATTAGTTAATCCAAGTAGCAAAAAACGTTCATCAAAATATACATTAGAACCTTCTTATGCCATATCAACCTACAAAATGAGTAATCTCCTTCGTCCTCAACAAGCATGCATCGTTGGTTCTTGTAGATTGTTATCCCATTGTCAATAATATCATTCATCCTCAACAATGACCTACAACATGAGTAACAACAATTATGAAGAGGAAAAATCTATATGTATAACACCAAACTATAGGCATGTAATGAATATGCACTAGTTTTATATAAGTTAATAACATGGGATACCTTCAAATTCTTTGCTTCAACAGAGCAATCTTTTTAAATTTGAGTTGCAAATATGAACTTTGAATTCAACTGAATCATCCATGTCCGGACTGCGATAATAGTTGAAGAAAGGCTTTGTGGATAGAGTGTTGTTTGGATACATTATCTTCAAGTTGTCATATCTCAGAAAAACTGTATTCAATATGTTCATTTCTTCAACAACCATCTGCTCTTTTTTTTGCAAAGTTTCACATTAAAAAACCAAGAAAAAAGAAAACTTGTTTTGATCATCGTTTAGTGATTATTCAATAGAAAGCCAAGATGGCGGTTTAATTACACGAACTCCATCTACTTCACAAAATATCACCAACGTCGAAAGGGTGTTTTAAGAACCTTCAACAACATCCATTGTTTTAAGAGCCTCCTCTTCTACGTAAGAAATGCAACGAGATCATCGAGGTAGATGTATACGTCATTTGATCTGTGCAAATTCAAAATGTTCAATGTAATCAATAATTGTGATCAAAATGTCCACACTCATTATAAATGCCAAGGTCATATTATAAACCTAATGAATATGCAAGGATATTGTGGTTCGTTCGAATTCGATTCAAGAAAAGAGACCATGTATGCCGCGAGAACTTGTGATACATATACTCACTATAGTTGCGACAAAGCAAGAGGCAGAACTTGTGATACATGCGAAAAAGCAATCTTCTTATTGCTTACTTTCTGAGAGTCCAAATTCCCTTGGGACCGCTTGAAAATCGGGTATACCACATGAGGTAGATATGCTCGCTCTTGTAAACACTACTAAGTGCTTATGCACTGCGCATGAAAATGCAGGCGATTACAATTAATGAAAAGCAGCTCATATAGCCAATTAGACATCATTAAAAGAGAACCCTTTCCGGCTTGTACCTTTTCTAACATACCGACTAGTTGTTTGATCTCAATTCCAAAAGCAGAAAAATAAGAGTTAATGTAAAAAAGCAAGTTGAATCTCCCAAAAAAATAGTATTAATAATCAAGATACTATATGGATTGATATAAATATAAAGATAATGATGCATGAATATTTACACAAGCACCAAATCCTTACGAGAATGTAAATAGATTGACAAAAGTAGATCGTGAAAGGTTGCAAAATACATTTGATTAGCCGCGAACTTGAAAGACACATATACAAACTTAAAGTGGGAGAAACACCACAAGCAATAGTCACTCAAATAAAAGGCGATCGAAGGCAATCAAAAAGCATAAAAAAGATCCGAGGTCGAATGGGAAACAGACAAGATCGAGGACAAGATCACAAAAAAATAATTGTCAGATCCATTCATTGGGGATGATACAGGCGTCCAATAATTTCCACTCGTCTGCTCATTCACATTTGTTCTTTGCATATCACATAAAACAACAATACACTCCTCAAGAAAAAAAAAATCCAAACTCAGAATCCAGATTGAAAAACTCGTGATATACAAGTAGGTAAATATGGTCAGTTATCAAGAGGAAAAAAATATATGCTTACAAGGTCATATTCCCAACGAGCAGTAAGAGGAAGAGAAACAATAATGCTCTCAATTCTGCCCCCAGTCTTGAGACCAAATGTAGTTCCGTGTATAGGATTGAAGATTCAGAAGAGTGAGAAGCGTAAAGGATTTTATGTGCCTATGTCATATGCAAAAAAAAACAATTGAAGATTTAGCAGAAACGAGCATAATAAAACAATTGAAAACAGAAATGATTAATAACCAAATAAGCAGACCTGCTAAAAGAAGTGCAGCGAATACGAATGATAGCACCAGGAAACAAAACTTATTACATATCAAGTTTCTTCAACATTTATTTCAACTCCATGGGCACCCTCGCGTACTACACTAATCCCTTCATCTCCATCATTGCAAGTTGGGTCATTAATTCCACCTTGTAGATATGTGTCAACATCATGTCTTTGAATACATCTTTATCACATGAGATCTTGAGGATGTGGTTATAACCACTTTCCAATCCTTTTCAGTTTGGGTATTCCACACAAAACACTTGGAAAGCTTGTGATGCAAGAATGTAAGGCTCATCGTGTGGCCTTATGTTTGCGAAATTAATCAATGTGAAACCATTCTCATCTTTTTTCAGCCTCTCACCAGTTGAAACCCAATCACATTCAAACATGACCACTCTACGACCTCCTCGATAGTATAATTCAATTATAGATTTGAGAATCCATAATATGCCACCTCGCTTTGTATTGGATTGTCATCTCTCATACTCGAGAAACTACTTGTGCTTGCATTGACAATCACTCCACTATTCTGAGTTTTCCTCCTCTGCTCAACGTCTCTTATGTGAAATCGAAATCCATTTATAATGAACTTCTCATACTTCAAACCTATATGGTTAGGTTTTTTAGCTAGCATCTTCAAATCAGCATGTACTCGAGCTTTTTCCCGTCATTGGCCAATCGACAACCTAAAACGATTAAATTATTTATACGACAATACAAGTCATCACAATGTCAAAAAAATAGTTTATGAACTTCGCAATTACATGATCAGCAAACCAATCTACAAAACTTTCACTGTGGACACGCTCAAGTTCAAGCCTTATTAAATGAGGTTTTTCTCTTTGTAGCAACGTAAGATGTTTCCTGCATTGTAGTTCTCCGTGAGCTATCCAATAAGTATATCCTTTGATAAAACCTTTCACTATCACATGCTCTCTTACATCAACCTTTGTCCTCATCACTCCATTACCACAATCAATGCATGGTCCAGCATGGACATAAAATCATCCCATGTATGCTTGCTTTTTAAAATGTGAAACTCGAAGCTCTCAACACCATCGTGATATTGTGGGCTAATTCTTGATAAGTTCATCCAACTTTTAACCATACTAAAAAGAAATGAAATCAAATCAATTAAATATAACACTTATGCAACTTTGATAAAAGAAAAAAAAAAGCGATCGATTGTGTTAATGAAAAAGAGAACCTTAATGAAAGCAGAAAATGTGAACTTAGGCATAATTCATCAAGTTTTGTTGATTGTTTTGTAGTTAAGAATGAAATGTAACCATTTAGAGGACTATAGTAATTCTTGCAACAAGAAGCTAGACACGAAACCAAAAAGCTGTTTTATAACGACTTGAAATTGAAATTCCAAGTGCTCTTTGGTCACATAATGCATATATTGTTTTTCTTGTGTGTTGATAAACAAATAAAGCTATTGTTGGTCCCTTGAAAGGCTTTAGTTAAGTTTAGAGGGGGTGAATAAACTTAACACTTAAAACTTTGAGTTAACAAATTCAAACCAAAGACTGCGATACTTGATGGTCTGCGAGACCTCGATAACTTTCACGATAAAGTAGTAGTCTCTTGATGATTCGATTGCTGAATTTGTGCAATGGAATAATATCAAAATTAAGCCTTGTTACTTGTTGTTAAATATGTTACTAAGTATTAGATACTCATGAGTGTATGTGTGTGTGATTTCATTTGCTAGATTCATGAGTTGATATGAATAATGACTAAGTGCAGTAAATGCATGCAAGTATGTAGAGAGATTTTTATAGTGGTTCCAGGTGATGTAATCACATCGTCCACTCTTCTCTGTGATGTTGGAGGAAATTCACTAGTAATCTTTGAGTTATACATTACAAAGAATCCTAGGTTGCTTGTCCTTCACCAATAACTATGGCTTCACAAACGAAAACTAAGAGCAGGTAGGATTGCTGCTCCCGAGTCTTCCACTGGTCCTTGAAGGGTAGAATTGCCTCTTCACCACTCCACCACAAACCAACAGTCTTTCACACTAACGGATGCTTCAACTGTCTTCTTGAGGAGCTCTTTATAAAGTAAAGAATGAATCAAGTAAATGATTGATTGCGCGACTTGATTAGGATGATATAATCGAATGACTTGCAATCTTCAAGTGTGTATGCTTGATGCGGTTTGAACAAAGAATGCACTTGAAGAAAATAACTAGATCGGCTGACCTTAAGCTCGATAAGTTCGTGAGGGTGTTTTTCAGCTCAATGTTATCACTTGAAGTTTATTCCAAAAATTCATCCTTTTCTCCTTGAGTTGAAAGTCCTCTATTTATAGGTAGGAATGCATGTGACTTGAATTTGAAATTCAAATGTGACCGTTCCTTGTATTTGTCCCATCCTCACTGCATTCTGTCACTATTCATGGGGATGACCTTTGTCGAGATTACTTTTTGACAAAGTCTGCGATCATCCCACCCTTTGACTTGTATCCAATGGATAAAAATATGGATCATCCTAACGTCTTTTAATCTCGACCTTTGATTTGCTTGATAAGTCGGAGGTAGTTGGCTGTTCTTATCCATGTAACTTCTCAATAATCTTGAATTAATCGAGGCATATATCAAGCGAGTTCATTAGTCTCTTTGTAAAACCAATCGATCTGCTTGAATATTATATTTTTGTCTCAGTAAATATAATGCAATGATTCCTTTATCCAACTTTTATTTGTGAAGTTAGATTACATCATTTTGAATATAACTAAGTTCCAAACATCATCCAACTTGTGGAACTTAGACCTTACACAAGGTATATGTAATCAATTTAGGTCATCACGAGACTTGCCTAGATCTGATTCCATATCCTTGACATTAAATACTAAGTTTGATCCCTTAGCCTTCATTTCTGAGTTTGAACCCTCACCTTGAGTCTTGATCTTGGCGAGTTGCGAGACCATCCTCTTGACCTATCTACCTCCTCGCCTGGACCGGTCATTGGCGATAAGCGATCGCTGACCTATTACGATGCTTGTTTGATCAAACCTATTTATGAATCAAACTCTAATAAACCTATACATTTTATCTAGACATCTTTTTGCCTTTGCACTATAACAGCTAGTATGGCACTCATCATCAAAACTAAGAAATAAGTCCAACAATTTCCCCCTTTTTGGTGATGATGCCACTACCCTCACCTAATCAAAGAAAGCAAAAGATAAAACACAAAGCAGAACAAATTCAATCAATTCTCATTATAAATATTTGTTCACAGTTATTACAACTAGATACAGCAAAGATAAACAGTGATAAGTAGCTGATCTATTGTCTCTTCTCTCTTTCTTGTCTAGCCTTCTCAGCTTGCTCTTGATAGGCTCTGATCTCTTCTATCATTTCAACCATCCATTCATTCTCAATAAGTGTAAAGTCAATATAAGAATTGACTTGTTTCCACCAATTCCATGCTTGAGCGGGACAAGATTGATCTCGATTCACCCTGAAGCCAAACTTCATATATAGCTCCTTAAATTCATTCAATGAATCTTTTGCTTTTGTAATTGGCAGCACCTTTTCACCTCTGCTACTTCTTCTGCCTCTGGTATTTGCTCTTAAGGCTTTAATCCTTGCCTCCCAAAACTTCAAACTCAAGAAAGAGTTAAGACCTTCATGAAATCCCATGTCACGATAGGGTCTCCTTACATATATGAAACTCTTTCTTGTCTTGACACGAGAGATCATCAGCATGAGTTGCAATCTGCAGTGCAGGTTGCCTAAAAGCATTTGTATCATCAGATCCATCTCTTACGTGCAAAGAGTCGCAGCCTCCTTTGCTGCGGTGATTATTGGCTCTTCCCCTTAGTGACATCATCAACAAAGCGTGAGATGAGGCCATGAATAGCTTCTGTGATACTATCACTCTGTGTAATTGACACCTAATGCTCCGGTTCTAGTATCAAGTGAAGTAATCCTTGATTGCGGGTCTCCTCCGGTCTGTTGATCCTTTCAGGTGAGTTTGGGATCGGGCATAGCGAGTTGTTGTGCGACAACAGGCTCGAAGAAGTTTGGGAGCTTGACCAAGCTTGTCAAGTTTCTCATGTATAGAGACAAGTTGATCTTTTAGAAACTTGTCTTTGGTCAGATTTCCAACTTTGATACCCTTGACATCTAGTATCAAATTATTCATTGCATTTTGAGTAGATGCAAAGTTTGAAGCAAGCTCGACGATGGGTTGTCTATTATCATTTACCATCTTCATCGAGTTCTTCAAATCTCTGTTCTTACTGTCAATTGAGTTCTTAACTGTTGCATGTCATTTCTTACAGTTCTTAACTCATTGACAACTTCAATTGGCACTCCACTGGCCATTCTACTGTCATTAGATCCATCAGCAGGCTCCTCAACTCTATATTGTGCCTGTTGTCTGCTGATGATCATAGCTCTACTCATATCTCTCCCAGCAGGGGGAGGTCCTTCCTCAACCATTGCACCAAGAACATCTTCAAGGATAGGATCTTGTGCAGGTTCTTCAACAACTTCTTCTTCTCCAAAAATTTGAAATTCTTCATCACTGTAGTTATAGTCCAGCAGCTGCTCATCCTCATTAATGCTGATCTGCGACTATCCTTCCTACAAAGTGGCCTTGGCTCCAGAGGCTCCACTGACAAAGAGCCTCATCAACAACAGGGTTTCTCCAAACCCAAATCTGGTTCCAACCTTTGTCCGGAGTCTTTGTTTGAGACTCAAGCGACTGTGTACCTCTGTTCCAACCTTTGTCCAGTCTTTGTTTGTATCCCAAAGAACCTGTACCTCCTCTTCAATTTCTGTGGATTAAATATGGCTTCATTATCCACTTGAAAACCTTCTCTGCATGACCAATCTTGGTGAAATCATGGCGATTTGGTGAGAATCCTTCAAAGTCAAATCCACTTTGATATTCAATGGATTCCTCAGAACTAGCACTTGGTTCACTGAAGTCAGTGGTCTTTTCCACATCCAAATCAGCATTCTGTACATCTTCAGGTTGTGCAGTAGGCTCTACAACATGAAATGTGCTTGGTTCATCAGTCAGCCTACCAGCACTCAATGTAATTCCCTCAGTGATTAGTGCTTCTAGATCATCCATGGTGAGATCTTGTAGATCCTCATCCATTTCTTGATCTCTTGGCCCTCAAGAGATCTTCCAAAGATCAGTGGATCACAGTGCACGGATGGTACATGTGTTAGTGCAGCCCCACTTGATTCTCCTGGTCCGGAGGAAAATCTCCTCTACTATCTCGATGATGAAGAAGAATCATCAGGACCATCTCTTGGATCTCTAAATTGGATACCCTCCTCCTACATTTGCTCATCAAACGGATCCATCGAGTCTTGATTGCAAACAAGGTTGTATCAATCGAGATCCAAAGAAATTTTCCACTCCCAACTTGTCAAAAACCCATTCTTCAAAATCTGTCATTGGTTGAGCAGCTGGTTTTTGTCTTTTGTAGAACCCAAACTTCCACTGGAAGTAATCAGCAATTTGCTGAAGTTTGGGATCCACATACTCTTCAGTTTTCTTGCTCCTTTTTGCATGCCTTTCAAATGGCATAAAAGATCTCTGGAGAGCGGCTCCGGTGGCTTGTTGACCTCCAAGGTTCCAACAAGCAGATCCATGGTTTCTTCTACGAGATGTTTGAAAGTCGAGAGTTCTTTGTGAATGTGCATTTGTACCTACTACTTCCATCTGTATCACACTTGGTTCCCCCTGACTTACATGCTCATCAGCAGGGTTAGCAGCAAACTGCTCTTCCCCCTGAACTATTGCCAAATTTGCAGGGTCTTCAACCAAGTCTCCAATCACCTCTTCAACCACCACAAAGAGTTCGAGGTTCGGTGGTTTCTTTGTGGTTCTTGATGGATACTACAAAGAGGCTCAAGGTCGATGAAGCTGCTGTACATCCTCTACAGATTGCTCAAAAACAACCTGTTCAGCATCAGTGGACTTGATAACTTCTTCATTGGAGGAATCACTGATAACAACTGGTGGAATGATAGTTAGAGGCTCAGCTTCAACAGCCTCTTCTTCCTCTTCTACTGATGCTTCTTCTTGGGCCCTCTGTGCCTCCAAATTTTTCAACTCTTTCCCCTTGCCATATTTCTTCTTTTTGGCAACTTCCTTCATCCTCTTGGATAGGGGTTCATCATCATCATCTTTTCTAGTCAATTTTCTTTTTCTACTTGCTTCCTTCTGTTGTTCTCTAAAAATTTCACCAACAGTTTTTCTTGAAGCCACAGCAGGGTCAGTAACCTCCACTTGACCCTCAGCAGACTCAACAGTCTGTGCTGTTTCCTTTCTTGTTCTTTTTGATTTCAGGACTTCTGTAGTCTTTCTAACATCAGCACTCTTCTTCCTCTTTCCAGCAGTTTTCTTTGGTGCAGCAGGTTTGATGGAAATCTTCTTAGTTTGCTGAACCTGCTCACCACCAGTATCACCATCATCTCCATCATCATTATCATCAGCAGCTTCTCCAGCAATTTCTTCATCATCATCAAGTCCAGGAATTGCATAATCAATCTCCTTCTTGTATCTAGACTGATTAATATCCACAGGTGCTACATCAGGAATTCCAAGATGATTCAGCAGAGTCTGGACCATTAATCCTAAGGGCAGTGCCTTGGACTTCCTCTTCCCTAAACTCTCTTCCTTGGCCACTTTCTTCATATAATGAATAAAGTACCTGGCCCAGTCAAACTTCATGCTCCTACAGATGATAATCATCAACTCTATCTTGGGTCCTGATAGAGTGTCCATACTGCCAGCTAGCCCAAGTATGTTCTTTGCAATGAGCTTGCTCGTGCCGATATATTCAATACCAATGTGTTTGCGGTTGATGCAGGAACGGATTTGATTTACGCATCTGTCTTAATCGATCTACAAACGTCAATTTGTCCAATCCCATTGCTTCAGATTGACAGAGCCGTCCACCACTTCAACAAATCCAAAAACTTCCTCACAGACTGGGAAACTTGATTTCTTGCCCATTTACAATGAGCCTTAAATGCTTGATTCCTTCCTTTATTTGAATGTTTCTCCGGCCCGACAACATTTGTATAAGAAATTGTGTCCACCTTATGTTTAACACATTTTCCGACCGACATACCTCCTTATTCTTCGACCAATGTTAATGGCGATTCGATTCTGTTTGCATCTTCAACAAAACCTCTAACACTTTGGCTTGATTCAATTTGTACATCAACTTTTTCCGCCATTATAATGAGAAGAATGAGATGAAGAAGATTGAATCTTAAATCTGTGTTCACACAGTGTAACGATTGCAGTGATAAAGCAGATTTGCAAGTGACGATTCTGCTGAGTGATAGTCTGAATATATAGACATTGGGTAGTTGAAACTGTCTTTGCACGTACATTGAGGTAACCACGATTAATCTGAATAAATTCTGTCTTGACACGTGGCCCATTACTCCACCATAACGTTTGTAACCGTTGGATGGTTTAACTGTGGTAATAATGAATAAAAATAAATATCCCGCCAAACTGCTTTTTGACTTTAATGACTTTGACTGAGTAAAGTTTCCTTCACAGAAGGTATCCTCGGCGAGGTGGGCTCGTGATCTGGCGATAATATGCTTCAAAGAAACCTGCTTGACAAAGTGACTCTGCTGATCCTTGTTTTCTCCTTGTTTTGTTCAATTGATAAAACAAGATGAAGTTTAACACCAATGACTGATCTGTCAAGTGAGCTCACCCAACATGACAAAGACCAATCCCCTTGGCAACCTCATTTGCTCAATTGTTCAAACAAAAGTACATGGAATTGTTGATACCAATGACTAATCTGCTAAGTGAGCTCACCCAACATAGCAAAGACTAATCCCTTGGTGAATTCGATTACAACTTTGAATATCAGTCAATCTTTATAATTCCAAGTTCAGTCCTTAATTTGGCAAATCTTTCACTATCAAGTGGCTTAGTGAAAATATCAGCAAGTTGATCTTCAGTAGGAATGTATAGAACCACCACATCTTTCTTTTCAACATGATCTCTTATAAAATGATGTCTCACATCAATGTGCTTGGTTCTTGAATGCAAAACAGGATTTTCTGTGATTGCAATTGCACTTGTGTTGTCACACATGATTGGAATTTCCCTTTCTTCAATTCCATAATCCCTTAATTGTTGTCTTAGCCATAGTACTTGTGCACAGCAACTTCCAGCAGCAATGTATTCAGCTTCAGCAGTGGAAGTTGAAATAGAATTCTGTTTCTTGCTAAACCAGGAGACTGATGAGAGAAAAATACACCCACTAAAATATTGGTCCCCGGCAACGGCGCCAATTTTTTGATGAGCGAAAAATTCACCCACTAAAAATACATTTATAAAGACTATAGCTCGTGGGTAAACCAACTCTCTAACTGGCAGAGTACCAGGTCGATTGCTAGGATAGCTACAGGAGTACGAGGTCGTCCCAAGAGAAATGTGGTTGTGAGTACCAAAGCGAACGTGTTTCTTAGTCTAGGCGATCAAAGTTGTTGGTTATGTTTGTTATAGCTAAAACAGAAAATTAAATATTATTCTAACGAGTTTAACTAAGTGCTTAAAAAGCATAGCCGAGCCACGATCCAACAGTTATTTCCCCACAGGAAAAACTTGATAAGGAGTGTGTTTAAACCAACCTACCTTTCCACAGTATTTTAACGACATCCACGGGTGCCAACTCCTAATTCTGGTGTTAAGATCTGAACAACTCTCACTCAACACCCTATGTGAAGTTAATTAATTTTCCTTTTTAGAAAACGATTAACCTAACATGATTACGCTCTTTGAGTCGCTCGAACAACGATGACAAACCTCTGTATTGGAAAGCGGTCCTAACAACTAGGCCGAATCTACGCAGCGATCCCAAAACCCTTTTCCCACATCTCACCGCAAAATGCATTTATAGGTTCGATGTGTGTGACGATGGACTAGATGATCAATCTAATTCAAAGACGTTTAGAATAAGTTTTAGGGCGTGGATTAATCATTAAAACATTATATTACGTGCTACACAACTCCCATCTCGTCTCCGAGGTCAATTTTACCCGTTTTCACATAATTCGGCTATGTTGAGTTTAACTACTCATATTAACGAAAATAACAACGAAAATAACAAAACGAAAGAAAACAAAACGAAAAAGATAACTACATCTATATAGATATACGTATAGATATATATATAGATATATATATAATATAATGTATATATATATATATATTTATACTAATTTATACTAATTGCATAAAATGAAATAAACATAAAAGAAAGAACGGAATTGAAATTATATTAAAACGATAACTAGTCGGGTTATTACACCGACATTATAACTACATAATTATATAATTATAGGCCCCCCCATAATTTAAAAGAAAGAAAAAAGGAGAAGAAGAGAGGAGAAATGGGAGAAGAGAGGGGCAAACGATTCATCTGCTCTGATCCCTATTTATAGAAAATAAGTTGAAGCCGGACCGGGCGGGAAAGATCCGGACCAGGCCGGTCAAAATGATTACATACATCTCTCACTTATTCACCAAATCTTGAATATAAATTTATATATTGGAATAAAACTTCTAAAATTCATATCTTGAGTTGTAGGTCTCCAATGATTATGATTCAAACGTCAAAATTAAGCTCTCGGAAAATTCTTCAACTTTCATGAAGGACACTTCTTCAGAAAACGTCGTTTTGATGAGCCATTCCCATTACGTGTCGCTTGCGACATTTTTCTTAATATAAATCAATTAGCCACTTGACCACCATTTGAGTTGTAGAAGTCCGATTGACTTGATTCAAAATCCATTGGAAAGCTTTCTTGAAGATATACAACTTTCATGAAGGATTCTTCTTCAGAAAACGCCGTTTTGATGAGCCATTCGTATGTCGTGTCGTTTTCGGGATTTTTACTATTACGAATCGATTAGCCACTTGGTCATAACTTGAGTTGTAGACCTCCAATTAACATGATTCAAAATGCGTTGGAAAGCTCTATCAAAGATCTACAACTTTCATTAAGGCCACTTCTTCAGAAAATTCCGTTTTAATGGGCCATTGGTTCGTCGAAGATATAAATCGTTAGTGACACTACGAACCACTGATCCACTTGACCTTTTAAGCTTGTGGCACACTCTTATATCCCTAAAAACACCTCTTTTAGGCCTCAAAGCGTGTCGTTACTCGGGATTTGGTTAACCTATAATTCGCAATAAACCACCAAAATACCAAACGTAAATCCGATTTACACACACGGTTACTAAACCGGTACAAAAACTATAAAAACACGCTAAAAATACGATATTTTATATAATAACTACTACTAACATATTTAGATGAAACATAGGAATTAATGACTCGAACTGATATAAAAATACTCAAAATGATATCAGAAACGGGTTGAAAAGTTATAAAAATAACGGTGAATTTTTCCGTTATCACAACCCCCCACTTAGCTTTTGGTCGTCCTCGAACAAAACAAGCGATAAAATAAAATGAATGAGGAAAAATTCATGAAGATGTAAAATATAAAGGCCAATCTGATGATGTAACCAATCGAATCATAACCACACGTTAACCTTAATATAAATGTATAACAGAGTGTGTGTGTGACAAGCCTTTTCAATTTCCACTATCCTCTCTTGAATAATTCAAGCAAACGCACAAATATCCATTCAAGAAAGTCTAATGACTTTCCTAGGTATAGCGATGAATGATTCCACACAAAGTTCTCCCGTGTACTCATTAGGATAATCCCTAAAGCATATCATTCAGTTTATACTGGGGATAGTTAGAAGATAACTCTCTTTTTTTTTTTTTTTTTTTTTTTTTTCATAGAATACTAACATATCCGAACTCATTGCCAAAATCGACTATCTTTCAGGCGTCATGAGGTGAGATCGAATACATTAATACCCATCTAACTCTTCTTCTTTTTTTCTTTTTTTTTATTTTATTTTATTTTATTTTATTTTATTTTTTTTTTTAAATTATGTGTAGCATATGCCCTCATTCCCAGCAATAGGATGTTTCGTGATAACACCCTAGCTGGACTACTATCATCAGGCAGTCGGGAGCTTTTAAACCTCATAGTGATATAGGACGTTTCGTGATAACCCCCTACTGCACTCAAATCATTGGTAGCTACAACCGACATATAGTTTATCTTATTTTGACATTCTTTCTATCACATTCAAACCTTGGATATTCACAATTGCATGTTGGAAGTTAGGTACTAAGTTACTGCTATTTCTAGGATAAACCACTAGAATCTTGAATGGGTACAATTTAAAATTTTAAACTTCAATATCAAAGGCTTATGTGAAGAAATTCATGTTACACAAATAAATTTAGGCTAAAATGCACTTACGGTTCACATTGGTTATACATATCCAAATTGATCATTACATCTTAAAATCCATGAAATATATACCTTATACTGATTATTTTAATCAACTCATTTATGCTCGAAAAAAAAATCCAAAAACTAAGGGTTTAAACACTTACCGCCATTTCTATACCAACCATACTCTACCCCCACTTACGATTTTGCATTATTCTCGTGTAAATGAGATAGAGAGGAAGACTTAGCTTATAAACCAGGCAGAAAGGTGTTATCGAATCCCGTAACAGCCATGAGAAAGCACATCCCGAATCCTGTACTAAAACAACCAAAACAAAGCCAACACGGGACATGGTCCTCGTGCCAAAGTATGTAATAGGGATATGGGAATAATAAGAAAATGGCCTGTCATTCGTCGAGAAAACTCGATAGCATATCACATAATAGCTTTAGATGGAAAAATAACCTTAACGGGTAAAACACGAACATCTAAGCATATCGTATTATAGAAAGTATCACAAGAGCATATATCACAGTCAAGTCACCTATTCTTAGTTTCATTTTATTACACACGCTTTTATTAAAGCGGGAATACTCACCACTCTACTACAACGACTAGAAATTTGAAACAGACTAGATCATGAAATGTAATGTAGTGAGTCTTTTATACCCAGATCCTCAAGGGTTCAATAACCTAAGTCCAAGAAATGATACATTTGAATTTTTATCTTTTTCTCCATCGGGATTTTCGGATAACCACCTAATCATTCCCTCTTAATGAAATTCAAACATTCATCCTGAGACTTGGTTGTGCTTTGTGTTCATCTTTCATACAGATTCTACATTTCATTAAGACTAGTCTTATTCAAATTATTTATTTAACGGGCTGCCTCCCGGTAGCGCTTTTGTTTAACGTCGTTTGCTCGACTAAATTAGTATTTACAAGTTATCAACCAAAATCAGGACTTAAGAAGATCAATAGCTTAAGAAAAATTAACAATGCGAGAACCAAAGAAATTAAATTGTCTAGAAACGCACTTCTCGTTTGGCTCTCGATGCCATCTCCCCACCAAAAATCTTCTTTTATCGATTTGTCGAACCATCTTCTTTTGAAAACTCCCATAAAGCTCATCCATTGGGGAGTACACAAACTGGACCGCAGAAAATTCATCCTCACAGAGTGGACGAATGTAGTAATCCGGGACCAACATATCTACTATTACCAACTCTCCCAGTGGCTTTACTAAAGATGGCCAATCAATCTCTCGCTCCTCTAACTCTGTCATCTCCAAATCTTGCACTTTTTCTTTGCAAACCGAATTATCAACCTCATTCTCACCTTCTGAACTTTTCGGTGATAACATTTTCATCCCTAACCACCTCACATGTCTCTGCCTCTTTCACATACCTCACTAATTCAATCAATTCCCCACCTTGTCTTGAAGATTTCTTATGGCGGAGTCGATTTACCTTGAACTCCTGCATGTCCAACGATCGCTCTTCCAAGATCTGGTTCAATCGCTCGAGTTGCTCTATTTGACTGTCGGTGAATTCTTCTTGTGGCATGGGGGAAAACTGATCGTATTGACTTTGATATATTGGAGGTGAGTAGCAGTCCTCTTGCCATTCCGCACAATCGATCAGTGGTTTGAATGCAGTTGAAGCTATCAACATCTTTGAGTATGAACACCATAATCTGATAAGCACCAGGGTTCGAATAACCCTCATAATATCGTGGTTCATAACTCGAATAACCATAATTTTGGTCCTGGTATGCATTTGGGCAATTATAGGACCAAGAACCCCGGTTATTCTGGCGTTGATGATATTGAGGTTGAGGCACGAATCGCTGATGATAACATTGTTCCGGTGCCTGTGTGGTTGGTAGGAATATTGTTGTTCAGTGAGTAGTTTTGATTGAAAAATCTATCCATTTAAACTCAATCATAAGATCTCGTAAAACAACAGGAAAACAATAAAATTCTTTTTTTCTTTTCGCTTTTTTTTAATTTTATAAAACCTAGGCCCAAGCCTTCGGTTCACTTACAAGATATCACAACAATATCACACATTTCCCGGCAACGGCGCCAATTTTGATGAGAGAAAAATACACCCACTAAAATATTGGTCCCCGGCAACGGCGCCAATTTTTTGATGAGCGAAAAATTCACCCACTAAAAATACATTTATAAAGACTATTAGTGTGGTAAACCAACTCTCTAACCGCGAGTACCAGTGTCGATTGCTAGGATAGCTCACGAGAGTACGAGGTCGTCCCAAGAGAAATGTGGTTGTGAGTACCAAAGCGAACGTGTTTCTTAGTCTAAGCGATCAAAGTTGTTGGTTATGTTTGTTATAGCTAAAGCAGAAAAATAAATATTATTCTAACGAGTTTAACTAAGTGCTTAAAAAGCATAGCCGAGCCACGATCCAACAGGTTATTTCCCCACAGGAAAAACTTGATAAGGAGTGTGTTTAAACCAACCTACCTTTCCACAGTATTTTAACGACATCCACGGGTGCCAACTCCTAATTCTGGTGTTAAGATCTGAACAACTCTCACTCAACACCCTATGTGAAGTTAATTAATTTTCCCTTTAGAAAACCGATTAACCTAACATGATTACGCTCTTTGAGTCGCTTCGAACAACGATGACAAACCTCTCAGATTGGAAACGGTCCTAACAACTAGGCGAATCTACGCAGCGATCCCCTAAAACCCTTTTTCCCACATCTCACCGCAAAAATGCATTTATAGGTTCGATGTGTGTGACAGTGGACTAGATGATCAATCTAATTCAAAGACGTTTAGAATAAGTTTTAGGACGTGGATTAATCATTAAAACATTATATTACGTGCTACACAACTCCCATCTCGTCTCCCGAGGGTCAATTTTACCCGTTTTCACATAATTCGGCTATGTTGAGTTTAACTACTCATATTAACGAAAATAACAACGAAAATAACAAAACGAAAGAAAACAAAACGAAAAAGATAACTACAGCTATATAGATATACGTATAGATATATATATAGATATATATATAATATACGTATATATATATATATATTTATACTAATTTATACTAATTGCATAAAATGAAATAAACATAAAAGAAAGAACGGAATTGAAATTATATTAAAACGATAACTAGTCGGGTTATTACACCGACATTATAACTACATAATTATATAATTATAGGCCCCCCCATAATTTAAAAGAAAGAAAAAGGAGAAGAAGAGAGGAGAAATGGGAGAAGAGAGGGGCAAACGATTCATCTGCTCTGATCCCCTATTTATAGAAAATAAGTTGAAGCCGGACCGGGCCGGAAAGATCCGGACCAGGCCGTCAAAATGATTACATACATCTCCCTTATTCACCAAATCTTGAATATAAATTTATATATTGGAATAAAACTTCTAAAATTCATATCTTGAGTTGTAGGTCTCCAATGATTATGATTCAAACGTCAAAATTAAGCTCTCGGAAAATTCTTCAACTTTCATGAAGGACACTTCTTGAAACGTCGTTTTGATGAGCCATTCCCATTACGTGTCGTTTATGACATTTTCCTTAATATAAATCAATTAGCCACTTGACCACCATTTGAGTTGTTGTAGAAGTCCGATTGACTTGATTCAAAATCCATTGGAAAGCTTCTTGAAGATATACAACTTTCATGAAGGATTCTTCTTCAGAAAACGCCGTTTTGATGAGCCATTCGTATGTCGTGTCGTTTTGGATTTTTACTATTACGAATCGATTAGCCACTTGGTCATAACTTGAGTTGTAGACCTCCAATTAACATGATTCAAAATGCGTTGGAAAGCTCTGTCAAAGATCTACAACTTTCATTAAGGCCACTTCTTCAGAAAATTCCGTTTTAATGGGCCATTGGTTCGTCGAAGATATAAATCGTTAGTGACACTACTGAACCACCGATCCACTTGACCTTTTAAGCTTGTGGCACACTCTTATATCCCTAAAAACACCTCTTTTAGGCCTCAAAACGTGTCGTTACTCGGGATTTTGGTTAACCTATAATTACGCAATAAACCACCAAAATACCAAACGTAAATCGACATTTACGACACACGGTTACTAAACCGGTACAAAAACTATAAAAACACGCTAAAAATACGATATTTTATATAATAACTACTACTAACATATTTAGATGAAAAATAGGAATTAATGACTCGAACTGATATAAAAATACTCAAAATGATATCAGAAACGGGTTGAAAAGTTATAAAAATAACGGTGAATTTTTCCGTTATCAGAGACCAGTCTATTTCCCATTAACTGACAGGTTCTTGAGGTGCTTTTTCTATCAATCTTGCATCCAGCATAATCAGAATCTGAGTAGGATATTACCTTGAAGCTTCCTTCCTTGGAATACCATATTCCTACTCCCAAAGTCTCTTTTAGGTACTTAAGAATTCTTTTGACAGCACCTAAATGACTTTCTTTAGGTTTGGATTGAAATCTTGCACAAACACCTACAGCAAAGGATATATCAGGTCTGCTGGCAGTGAGATACAGCAGACTGCCTATCATCCTTCTGTACAAAGTCTGATCAACATCTTTGCCTTCTTTATCTTCATCCAATCTGATGTTTGTACTCATAGGAGTTGAGCTCTTAGTCTTTGCTTTCCATACCAAATTTCTTGACAACTCTTTGGTATACTTGGTTTGATGAATGAAGATTCCATCTTTCAACTGTTTAACTTGCAATCCCAAGAAGTAATTCATTTCTCCCATCATACTCATTTGGAATTTGCTCTTCATTAGATTTGCAAACTTTTCACAAAGTAAATCATTCTCAGAACCAAAAATTATGTCATCCACATAAATTTGTACCAGCAGGTGTTGTCCCCTTCATTGATTCTGGAAAAGTGTTTTGTCAATGGTCCCTTTTGTAAAACCATTGTCCACCAAGAATTGAGATAGAGTCTCATACCATGCTCTTGGTGCTTGTTTGATCCATAAAGTGCCTTGTTGAGTCTATACACTTTATCTTCTTGATCTTTAACTTCAAATCCAGGAGGTTGCTGAACATACACTTCCTCCTCTAGGATACCATTCAAAAATGCACTCTTGACATCCATTTGATATACTTTGAAGTTCTTGTATGCGAGATGTGCCAAAAATAATCTGATAGCTTCCAATCTTGCAACAGGTGCATAGGTCTCATCAAAATCTATTCCTTCTGCTTGAGAATAGCCTTTTGCAACTAGTCTGGCCTTATTTCTAACAATGGTACCAGATTCATCAAGTTTATTTCTGTATACCCATTTAGTACCAATGATATTTGCATGACTTGGCCTTTCAACAAGTGACCAAACTTGATTTCTTTCAAATTCATTTAATTCTTCTTGCATAGCAATTATCCAATCTGGATCTGAAATTGCTTCTTCAACAACTTTGGGTTCCATTTGTGATAGAAAACAAGTAAACATAGCTTCCAGTTGTCTTCTAGTCCTCACACCTTGCTGTACATTGCCAATTACTTGTTCAGCAGGGTGATTCCTTAACCATTGTGGATTTTGGTTATTTTGATTTTCAGGA
Organism: Gentiana macrophylla; assembly: GCA_026214975.1. NCBI lineage: Eukaryota > Viridiplantae > Streptophyta > Magnoliopsida > Gentianales > Gentianaceae > Gentiana > Gentiana macrophylla. The sequence goes on along the minus strand of CM047807.1, from coordinate 47,537,385 downwards.
ATGTCATCTTGATGAGGTCTGCTGTTTCTTCTTCTGGGGTCGCCAGATCCTTGAATTGCTTCAGATTGTTGCATCAATAACATTGTCGTGCGGTGTGTCAAAGAAGCGATGTCGAAACTTTTAAGTCATTGAATCTTTCCAAAACTTCAACACAATCTGGATCAGTGATTTGTTGATTTTCAGCAGGTTCACACTCTTTATCTTCCATACCAGTAAACTTAGGTTCATCAAACACAACATTGATTGTTTCTTCATGTTTCAGTGTTCTTTTGTTCAGTACCCTGAATGCTCTGCTGACTGAGGAATATCCTAAGAAAATTCCTTCATCTGATTTTGGTTGGAATGTTTTCAAATGAACTTTATGATTTAGAATAAAACATTTGCTTCCAAATGGGTGAAAATAGGATATATTAGGTATCCTTCCATTCCAGATCTCATAAGGTGTCTTCAGCAGCTTCTTGTTTACTGATGTTCTATTTTGTGTATAGCAAGCTGTATTTACTGCTTCAGCCCAATATCTTTCAGGTAGCAATGCTTCACAAATCATTGTTCTTCCTGCTTCCTTTAATGTCCTGCTTTCTTCTTTCAAAGAACCCCATTTTGGTTGAGGTGTACACAGAGAGTAGCAAGTTGATGAAGTACACCATTCTCATTCACAATATTCTCTTATAACTTTGTTGAGAAATTCAAAGACTCGATCGATCTAATCTTTATGACTCATTAAACTTTTCTCATTTTGTAATCTCTTCAAAAGATTAGGTAAGCTTTGGAGTGTCTCACTTTTCTTGTTCATGAATATCACCCAAGTGTATCTAGAAAAATCATCGACAACCACTAAGGTGTATTTCTTTCTGTCACACTTGTTGGAGTTATTGGTCCAAAAGATCCATGTGCATAAGCTCCAACACTCTGTTAGTTGACTGCTTAGTCTTTGACTTGAAACTTGACTTTATCTGCTTACCTTGGCCGACATGCATCACATATAGCATCCTTCTTGAATGTGATCTCGTAAACCAACCACTAACTTCTTCTTCACTAACTGATTAATATCATCAAAATTTAGATGATTTAACTTCTTGTGCCATAGCCAATTGAGTTCAGATTTGGTATGCACAATCAGGCAGGTTTCTGGAACTGCAGTAGACCAATCCACAACATACATGTTCTGTTGCCTTCTACCAAAGAAGTACAACTTGATCACCTCTTTCACTAATGACAATACAATTGTTTTTGTCAAAAGTGACCTTGTATCCCATATCACAGAATTGTCCAGTGCTCAGCAAGTTGTAATCCAGTCCTTCCACATATGCAACATTCTTGATTGTAAGTCCATTTCTGACAAGTGTGCCATATCCTCTTGTATAGCCAGGTGTATTTTTGTTGCCAAAATTCACCCTTTGGACCATCTTTTGCCACAAAGTTTGTAAGATAAAGGCTTATTCTTTGTCATGTGTCCGGAACATCCACCACAAAGTACCGGACACCCTACAAAACAAAGTTAATGCATTTTAGGTACCCAAATCTGCTTTGGGTCCATAGTGGTCGATGTAAAGCATGACCCTTGGTATGTTTCCATAGGGTCTTCTCTAAATGTGTCATACTTTGGTTCATACTTTGGTTCATACATGTATTCCACACATCCATAAGTTCTAACAGTAGGTTGTGTAGGAACCACATATGTTTTCTGGCCTTTTGGTACATAATGCTGTTTGAAATGATTCTTGTTATTAGAAACATTTGCATAACCATAGGTGTGCTGTCTATTAGAAACAACCCTGTAATATGGAGTCTGCTGAGGTCTTGTGTAAGTCCTCTGCTGATTCCATTGTCTAGGTTTTACCCTAGTAGTATGGTTATCTTGACTGTTTTCTAGCATTAGATGCGAGAATATTCCAATCATTATCGCAGGAAGCAGTCTACCTTTCCCCGAGATAAGTATCCCTTGAATGATCAACATTCTTGGATTTAGGATTCTTATTCTTGGAATATTTCTGCTTTTTTCCTTCTCGTGGTCCAAAGAGACTTGGTAGCAGTCTGCTATCAAAGAGGCTTAGAAGGTGTAATGAGTCCTATTTTTGGATTTATTCTTTTTACTAGGGTCGTTGACTTCTCGAGACTTGATTTTGCTTCTTTGAGGCATTCTCATTTGGTTTCTTGTCAAAGACCTTTTTATCGAGATGGATCTAGTGAAGGCACAAACTTAGGACCAGTTGCACTAGGTTCGATGAACTCTTCCGGATCCACTCTTGTTAGATTGCCGAGTTCCAAATCCAAGCCCAGTCTTATCTCCATAAGGCTTTCCCGATTTGTATGCGATATTGGAACAAGATGGTTCAAATAGATTCAGAGGTCACTGGATGTTCAAAGCAGACTTATCTTGATTCTGTCCAACATCTTTTCCTTACCTTTGAAAACCCTTAATTCAGCTTTCAATCTTCCAACTTCTAACTCAAGAGCCTCTTTTTCACCTTCACAATCTCATAACCATTGTATTATCCTTAGTTGATTAAGGATGGCATCCAAAGTCTCATTGTTGTCGAAATTTCTAGGATTTGAACCACAGTTTGATTCACAATCACTTCCAGCAGGAGTGTTTATAGATACAAATGTTGTATACCTCCTCGTTTCATCCATGTTGGCCATCAAAGCATAATCCTCCATATCGACAGAACTCTTTGTGTCATCCGATTCATTTCCTTCTTCAGATCCCACTTCATATCCTGATTCATCTTCAGCAACCATAGCCTTCTTGCCATGTCTCCTTTGTTGACTCTTGGTCTTCAGTAGGTCTGGACAATCAGGTCTAAAATGTCCAGGCTTCTTACAGTTGAAGCAAAGATAATCAGGTTCCTTGCCTTGTTTCAACTCGGACAATCAGTGTCAAAGTGTCCTGGTTTCTTGCAATGAAAGCATAGATAGTCATTATCTTTCTTTGGTTCTTCTTTCCTTCTTTCAGTAGGCCTCTTTGTGAAATTTCTTGTAGGGGCCTTTCCAGTCTTCATCATTCTGATTTTCTTGCTCAGTAGGGCAATTTGTTCTTGCATTTCATCTAGCATATCATCCTGTCCTCCTGATGTTTCTTCATGATGTGAAGCGACCAATGCAAAGGGTCTTTGGCTCTTCCTTTTCAGTTTCAGGCACTAGCTTCTTGCTAAATTCATAGGCCTTAAGATCAGAGAACAGTTTGAAGGTGTCTTCTTCATGCAGCTTTCTCATTTCTTCAATTGCAGTCACCTTCATTTTCCAAACATCTCTTGCAGTAAAGCTTCCAAGATTTTGGTGTTTACTTCCTCTTTGAATAACTTACACTCAAGCAGAGTAAGTTCATCTAAGATTGCATTGAATCTGACTCCATTTGCTCAATGGTTTCATTAGGTAGCATTTTGAACTTTTGAAACCTTTTTACGCCACACTGATTTTGTTCTTCTTTATTGCATCGGTGCCTTCACAGATAAGTGAATCTTATCCCAAAGTTCCTTTGCGATCTTGCAATCTTTGACTTTCATGTACATATTGCTATCCAAGGTTACTCAGAGATGATATCAATAGCAATGTTGTTGAGGTTTGCTCTTTTCCTGCCTTCTCGCATTCCATTCTCTCTTTGGTTTAGAATGTACTCGATTCTGTCACCCATTATTCTTGCCTTTGTAATCTCCAAGTGGTCCTTGATTAGTACATCCATCATCTCATCATGAGTAGCGACAGATATGCCTGCATTCGACGTTTATACTCATCAAATCTATCAAGAGAACACACATCAACATGGTTCTAGCATACTGTGTGTTATCCATGATGCAAGTCTTGAAAATCGATAACTTGAAGGAAAGTTTTTAAAGAATTTTCACAAGCATAACAAGTAGGATTCCTTCGAGCGTAAAGCGCCTCCGATACCAATTGTTGGTCCCTTGAAAAGGCTTTAGTTAAGTTTAGAGGGGGTGAATAAACTTAACACTTAAAACTTTGAGTTAACAAATTCTGCAACTTCAACTGCGTTGATACTTGATGTTCTCTTTGAGACCTCGATAACTTCTTTGATAAAGTAGTAGTCTCACCGACAGTTCGATTCTTGAATTTGTGCGCGTGGAATAATATCAAAATTAAGCCTTGTTACTTGTTGTTAAATATGTTACTAAGTATTAGATACTCATTAGTGTATGTGTGTGATTTCGATTGCTAGATTCAAAGAGTTGATATGAATAATGACTAAGTGCGAAAAGTAAATGCGATGAAGTATGTAGAGAGATTTTTATAGTGGTTCCAGGTGATGTAATCTTGTACGTCCACTCTTCTCCTGTGATGTTGGAGGAAATTCACTAGTAATCTTTGAGTTATCTCATTACAAAGAATCCTAGGTTGCTTGTCCTTCACCAATAACTATGGCTTCACAAATCGAAAACTAAGAACAGTAGGATTGTGCTCCCGAGTCTTCCACTTTGGTCCTTGAAGGGTAGAATTGCCTCTTCACCACCTCCACCACAAACCAACAGTCTTTCACACCTAACAGATGCTTCAACTGCTTTCAAGAGGCTCTTTATAAAGTAAAGAATGAATCAAGTAAATGATTCAGTTGCAGCAGCTTGATTAGGATGATATAATCAAGACTTGCAATCTTCAAGTGTGTATGCTTGATGCGCTTTGAACACGAATGCACTTGAAGAAAATAACTAGATCAATGAATTTTAAGCTCATGAAGTTCAAGAGTGTTTTTCACCAATGTTATCACTTGAAGTTTATTCCAAAAATTCATCCTTTTTCCTTGAGTTGAAAGTCCTCTATTTATAGGTAGGAATGTATGTGACTTGAATTTGAAATTCAAATGTGACCGTTCCTTGTATTTGTCCCATCCTCACTGCATTCTGTCACTATTCATAGGATCGACATTTGTCCAGATTACTTTTGACAAAGGCGATCTATCCACCCTTTGACTTGTATCCAATGGATAAAAATATGGATCATCCTAACGTCTTTTTAATCTCAGCCTTTGATTTGCTTGATAAGTCAGAGGTAGTTGGTTGTTCTTATCCATGTAACTTCTCAATAATCTTGAATTAATCGAGGCATATATCGGCGAGTTCATTAGTCTATTGTAAAAACAATCGATCTGCTTGAATATTATATTTTTGTCTCAGTAAAATATAATGCAATGATTCCTTTATCCAACTTTTATTTGTGAAGTTAGATTACATCATTTTGAATATAACTAAGTTCCAAACATCATCCAACTTGTGGAACTTAGACCTTTCTACACAAGGTATATGTAATCAATTTAGGTCATCACGGACTTGCCTAGATACCGATTCCATATCCTTGACATTAAATACTAAGTTTGATCCCTTAGCCTTCATTTACCGAGTTTGAACCTCACCCTTGGGCTCTTGACCTTCTTGGCGAGAGTTGCGAGCACCGCCCCACTCTACGACCTATCTACCCTCTCGACCTAGACCATCTGGCGATAAACGATCAACGACTATTTACAAATGCTTGTTTGATCAAACCTATTTATGAATCAAACTCTAATAAACCTATACATTTTATCTAGACATCTTTTTGCCTTTGCACTATAACAGCTAGTATGGCACTCATCATCAAAACTAAGAAATAAGTCCAACAGCTATATACAACTAATTATAATAATACTAATGTCAGTCGATCACAGTTCAATTCTTAAGTAACAGCCAATCAAGTTACTCCGGTCATTTAGAAATGGTCTTAGAGAGCAACATCAACAACTGTTAGACTATAAAAGCGGTACTCATTTGTTTTATTGCACCGTCTATCTTAATAAACTAACAGTCTTATCAACTGTTAGACTATAAGACTAACCAAAATCCTAAAATTACAACTAATAAACCAGAAAGACTAACACGGAAAATTCTATGTGAATTCTCTAAATTTTAACATTCTATATAAAAAGGCAAATTCTGCTGAACTGGCACAAGTACAAACAAAAATTTTGTAGCTGGAGACTCATATTAGATTAGCTTAACACCACCTGCTAGACCAATTCCTAGCATCAGACAGTTTAGAAGAAAAACAAGGAGATGCATAAATAAACCACTAAGCTACAAAGTAAAGAATGAAAGTCCGTTTTACAAAAAAATAAGATAGAAAGCCTAAGTTTTACAATTTTTTAGTTATTAAAGTAAACGTATCACACTCAGTCACTTAACCTCTCAGTTCAACATTAAACAAACAAGAACGTCAAGCAGACCAAGACTGACTTGCAAAGACACAGTGCCGACCATACAACATCATCAAATCAAACTCAGAGCAGCAGTTAACAACTCGGATATTAGAACAGATCATGTATGCAAGACTCAAGAGCAAGGAAAAACAAGTTGCTCACAAGAGTTACCAAACTCAAGATAGGTTGTTTCATAACACATAGGCATCCGGATTCGTGACAAATTACTCGGCTTAGATAGAACTAAGACACATGGCAAAGAACTTACTTATTCATATCAGATGCAAAACAAGGTACACATCCATTAATCATTGAACATCAAGTTAAAAGCTGAAATAACTTGAATATTGACAGGATTTATGAATGAAACAGAGAGTAAGAAACACCCAGATAAGTGATGTAAGTATGGTAGAATACAAGTAACATAACAAGTAGCAAGAAAAGTGATGCAACTACGGTGAAGGGAGTTGAACTAGCAGAAATGCAGAATAGAGCCAAATAAATGAATGCAGAGATGTCAACTATCGATTTACCAAACCACTAAAATTGATACAAAGATGAAGAATACTAGCAATCAACACAGAAATGGATGGACAAAATAAAAACTACACAAGCACACATTGCCAAGATCAAGGAAACGGATGCTATAAAACATCCACCCACTCTTTATAAACGATTGCCATTACTCCCATCAGGTGTGAGTACCAAATCAAAGCCAACATTTTCAATCTAAAAATTGCACTTAGAAAAATAAAAAATAAACCAGGACCTGTGAAGATTCAGTCCGCTCCTAACTGCTATAAGATGGATTATGGTGCGAAAATTGGAGGGTAAGAGCAAGAGTCAAATTTTGCGAGCGTGATGGTCCGATTTTGAGTACAAGACGGATTGGAAGACGAGGTGCAAAAGGGGGGTCATCGAAGATGGAGGTGCCTAGCAATTTTGTGGAGGCGGGTGTTTTACTCAATGAAAAGTTAGGGAAAATTGATAAGGCGGGTCTTTTACCCGCTATTGCAAATTATTTTATTTTGAAAAATAAAATAGGAGAATTGATGAGGCATTTATGAACGCCCTGACTATTAATAAAATAATAATAAATTGTTCATTTTACTGTAGCAAAACGCAGGGATCAGGCAAACGCCCCATTACGTTTCTGATAGGGCATTTCTTATTAAATGTCCTAAATTTAGTGTCTTAATAGGCATATTTTGTAGTAGTGAGTTGTGGCACCAATACATGTTTTACGTTATTACGTATATTGTATATATTTTATAACAAAAATATATATAAACAAAAATCTTTCTAAAAATGTAATATTCCGATTTTCGGGAAAGGACAGACGTGTCATTTTGCGAAAACGAAATATTGGGTTCGGTTCCTTTTATTCGGAGTTTAATAATTTGGATATTTATGTATATAATTCGATTTATATATATAAATATTTAAGGGAGAAAAATCTGGTTTAATAAGGGTGATTAAGGAAAATCAGTGCAATTAGGTAATATTGGGATTTTTTTCTATTTAAGGAAAAATTAGCCTAATCAACCCTTAGAACTTTTAATCAGATTTTTCCACCTCCAAATTCACTCTCTGCGTGTGTGAGCAAGGGAATTAGCGTGTGTTTTTCTGTGGTTTTTATGTGGTTTTTCCACCTCCAAATTCACTCACTGCGTGTGTTTTTCTGTGGTTTGAAGTCGGAATTAGCTGCTTAAAAGGTAAGAGGCTCTTCCTACAATTTCAATTATCGTTCATAAGGTTTAGATCGTGTTTAAGATGTTCTAATGCTAGGAAGATGTGTTTTCATTGATCAAAGGATCATAGATGATTTGGTATGTTTAGATATATTTTTCCTATGTTTTACTGTGTTAAGTTCGATGCCAATTAGGTTAGAAATGGATTGGAAATCGCGTCTTGATGATTTTAGCGTCTTGGGAAAACCCCGGGCAAACGGGCGCTCGCCCAAGGAAAACGGGCGTTTGCAACTGTAGTAGCTCAAACGGGCATTTGCATAAGGCAGACGGGCGTTTGAGGTTAGATTTTTTATTCATGATGTAGCCATTTTTTACGGACGGGCGTTTTGGGGTTAGTGGACGGGCATTTGATGTCGAACGGGCGTCCATAGGATATTCAAACGGGCGTTTGACCTGTTTTACCTTGTTTTTACTTTTCTATTGTTTCAGCTTGGTTTTGGGCTTCATAACCATGTTATAATCGTCTAAACCCTTAATTTGTGAAATGCGAACATTCATAAACATAAACAAGCCTCGATTGAACTTCTGATTCGTTCAGTTAAAACACCGAATGTACTCTTAAAGGGAGTTGAAGTTCGGATCCGTCGGAAGGGCATGAAAGGGCTTGTGCTTTGGTGAACTAGAGTTCATCATTGTCTTTGTAATTGATAGGATGTGTTGTCTAGTTGTCTAAGTGAGGTAGTAGAGTTGATAAGGTGAGTTTTATTCTAAAAACACTTAGGCGGCTAGTTAATTCACATTAATAATTACATATGTGTAGTAAAAGATAAAACATCATTTATTCTCGGTTAGGCACTATTTCATATCGGCGATGTGATACGTTCATACAAGGTGAACAACGCTACTGGCCTTAAACGGCTGAAGGGTAGTGGAGGAAATTCATCGGACGTATACGCATACCGGGGAGACCCCGGATCTAATCGGTGCTAATCACCGTTAGTTAGCAAGTATATCTTTAGGGTCGATGAACGCCATGCATAAAGGTCCTTGAGTAATGATGTAACAAAGATAAGTTAAGCTAAAACGCTTAGTCATGACGTGTTGATGGACACGGTGAACCCTAAAATTGAGTCGGCCTCGTTAAGACAAATCTCTTAATAATGAACCTTAATTAAATTGTAGCTTCTACTTTACTTTGTACAATGTACTTACCTAAAATGCATGTTTATTTATGTGTTTGGGGAGAGAAGGCAACGCAATTAAATGATGAGTTCGAGGAGGACTTTGATGACGATGTTTGAGGACGCCGGACTTGAAGACCTTGTTTATTATCTATTTATTTACATTTATTTCATAGACTTGGATCGTTATTGGATCTTGTAGTTACTTTTGGTACTTTGAAATTCGTAAAATTTTGCATTCGTTGGTTTCGTTTCGGATGTAATAATATTACATTTCCTCTTTAGTTCTTTATTTCTAATCTTAGTTATTTGAAAAAAATTACCCGAGTCTTTTAGCTTCCGTTTGCTTTTATTTGATACGACGTAATAGAGGCTTACGTGTAATATTATTTATTTAATATTATGCGTGCCGAACGTTTCGATTTCCGGATAAGGACTCGGTGTCCGGGAACGGGGCGTTACAGTTGGGATCAGAGAAAAGCGTCTTTTAGGCTTTCTTTCTTTTAAGATAAGTTTTATTTAGACCTCCTAGTAACGTTTGGTTTTTTCTGATCATCAGGATGGTGTTCACTAGAACCGGAGCGGGTGCAGAAGCGTTTGGAGTCCGCCGTGAAAATCCGACACCAGTCGTAAGAGGCGGTTTTGTGAGGCAGAATCCTTCACCACACCCGAGCCCCACTCCACCCTCTCGTACTGCGACCCCTACACCACTATCTCAGTAGGGCTTGTCACCGTGACCTCATCAGGAGCAATGCCCACAATGGCATGTGGGAAGTTCGGTTCAGTTTTCATTGGTAAGTGATGTTCCAGCGGGTTTAGTACCGCCACCAGTGAGCTACCCTCCACCAAGGTATAACTACATCTATAGAGAACCAGGAGAAGCACCTATACGAGTCATCAGAGGGGAGACATTCCACCACCCACATGCCCCTCCAGGTGAGTGTTTACCCTCCACCGGTAAGCCACCCCTCACCACCAGTTTTTCATCATCAGCAGCATCAGACCTTTTACCCTCCTCCAGTAAGTCATACACCTCGACCTACTATACCTCCTTCACCCCGTTTTGACCATCAACAAGGCTTTGGTTACCCACCCTACGGTTTCCACAAACACCAGTACCAGCAGCAGGAGATACCCTATGGATACCCTCCAGTTTATCCATAAGCCCCACCAGTTAGACCGGCACTTGAGCAAGCACCACCGATTGATTGGTATACGAGGTTGAGAAGAAACAGAGTTCCGGATTTCTATGGGAATGTGGAACATTCCAAGGCCGAAGAATGGTTAAGAGGCTTTGAAAAGGCTTGCAGGAATATACATGTTCCCTGAATCGAGATGGCCTGGGCTTGGCGGTTAGTTTCCTTTTAGCAAATTGAAGCTTGGATCGATGCCATACAGAGCAGTAATGGGAAATTAACAGATTGGGAAGGCTTTAAGGCCATGTTTTATAACGACTATTTTCCAGAAACGGTGCAGGCAGACATGGCAAGTCAGTTTTTGAAACTTAAACAGGGTAATTATATGACAGTATCCCAGTACACCAACAAGTTTAACGAGTTGGGAAGATTCCACCCTGAGTTGATGAAGGTCGAAGAGAGGAATTGGCTCTTTATAAGGAAGGTTTAGCCTATCAGATACAGTCTGGTATGTTAGGTTTCACGGCTAAGAATATGGCCGAATTGTTGAATAAGGCTTTAGAGGTTGAGACCTTCAGGAAGAAGGCCACTTTGGTTATTGGGAACAAGAGGAGTTTTGGAACAGTCCGTGACAAGGTCACAAACTAAGAAATTGGATGCAAGAAGCTTAACTTACCAATGGAACCTTTAAGAAACACTTTGGAGATAACATTAAAGCAACTTGTTTTGGGCTCATTCAAGGATCATATTGGGCTTAACAAGAAGGAAGATTCAGCCATTTATGGTATATGGACTTGTGATTGGGGCTGATGGACTTTGGAATCACAAGTTCAGTTTTGGGTTAAGTTTTGGATCATATGAATAATAAGCCCAAAACCATATGTATAATTAAGGTTAAAAATCTGGAAATGCTACTCAAAATGGCGCCACTTTTAGCATTGGAGAAACTAGGTACATTGTATTTGGAGCATTAATGATTCAGCAAAGTGCTTTGTACCTAAATGACTTAATTCATGGCCTGACCTGAACCTAGGTTGGCGCCCACTCTTGAATATTGTTTCTAGGAAGTCTCTTCATTATTCTAGGAAGTCTTTTCATCTTTATTCATGTATCCAAATCTGAAATTCAGCCTATATAAGGCGTGTTCTATGACTTTGTAATGCAGATTTCAACTTTGAGTGAATTATATAAAATATTGTGAGTTTATCTTGTTACCTTGTTGATTAGGTAATTCGATTGACTTGAGAATTTATCAAGGATTTGAGCAATCCTTGTGCGGCATTCTCAACTTAGTTTTTCGAAGTGTGATTCCGAGAAAAAACTAAGTCCTTGCTCGTTGTTTTTCCTTCTTTCTTCTTCGTTTCCTTCGTATTTTCTTCATTGCATCCTTAATCTAGATCCAGAACCGTATCAATTGGTATCAGAGAATAGGGATTAAGGCTGCAAATATCCAAAAAATTTTTCTTTCTTGTTCGTTCTAGTTAAAACAAAAAAAAAAAAAAAAAAAAAAAAAAACCAAACAGCCATCTATTTTTTTTTTCTACAAACTTCAAGTGTTACTAATCTTTTCTCCATTGTTACTACTCTTTTAAATTTTCTTTTCTTTAATCTAAAAAAAAAGAACATAAAAAAAAAAAGAACGGCAATCTTCAACTCTCAAGTTCAAGTTCAACACATCCATCCTTCTTCCTATTTTATATTCTACATCACATTCAATCCTTAACTCCTAAATCGACTTTGTTGAGAATTGCCCGCTTTTTGCTCATTTTTTTGATTTATTTGACGGCTGTCATTTACCTACAACAAGACGAGAGGGTGAGTGATAAACACGAGTGATTGGTGAGGATTTTATAATGGCAGAACATGAAGAAAATGAGACTCCTTTGGCAGGACAATGGCGTTTACATTCTGAAGCCCTTCATCGAGAGATGACAACACGTTTTGAGGAATTGCAACAAACCATTGCTGATCAAATGGCCGAACAATTTCGTGAACTTGGCCTAGGCAATGGAAGAGGTGGTGGTCGTGGAAGAGGAATAGAGGACGTGGTCGTGGTCATAATGGAGGACGTGGAGCTGAATTGTATAGTGATATCGAAGATGACTATGAACAGCCATATTATCACGATGTTCCGGACGATAACTTGCAAGGTTTAAAATACAAAATTCCTTCCTTTGATGGCAAAGCTGATCCCGGAAAGTATTTGGCGTGGGAAATGAAAATGAACCAAATTTTCTCGGTTCATAATTATAGTGATGCAAAGAAGGCAAAGATTGCTACGTTGGAGTTTACGGACTATGCAATGAGCTGGTGGCATAGTTTTCAAGAGAATAGACGTCGCCGGGGTGAACCACCTATTACTAGTTGGACACTTCTAACGGAACACATGCGGATGAAATGGGTCCCGAATCACTATTTTCGAGACCAAGGATTCAAGCTTCAGCAATTAACACAAGCGGGTAAATCTGTGGAAGAGTTTCATGAGGAGATGCAGTCCACTATAGTTCGAGCTAACATTCATGAGCCCGAGGATGTTACAATGCAGCGGTTTCTTTGTGGACTACGAGATGATATTACGGGGCAAGTAGAGTTACAAAATTATCAATCTTTATCGGATATGGTAAACGGTGCTCTCATGGTTGAAAGGCGGCTGAAAGCAAGGCGTGAGGAACGTAACAAGGCTAATAAACCATTTGGCTACCGCAGCTCTTTTACACCATCTTTTCAACAAGGTGGAACTACAATTGCTGATCCAAAAAAGATTGAAGGTGGTGGACGACCTAATGCCCATAAAAACAAGTTAAATGAGATTTTAAGTCCTAATAAAGGTCCCAAGGCTGATGTGGGACGTTCTCGAGACATTGATTGCTTTAAGTGCAAAGGTAAAGGACATTATGCAGCAAATTGTCCTAACAAACGCACCATGACTATTGTGGGACAACCTTTACCAAGCGAGGACTATGAATCACATTCGGAAAATGAAGAAACTGAGGATCCAGCCGAGTTGCAAGAAATTACTTCAAACGCACTTGTTACCAATGATTATGGCGCATGCTATGTGATTCGGAAGACTTTGGCTGTTCACTCAAAGTTGGATGAATCCATTCACCGGGAGAACATCTTTCAGTCCACATGTGGAATTGGAGGGCGTACATGCAATTATATAGTTGATTCCGGAAGTTGCACCAATTTGGTAAGCCATCAACTTGTCCATGACTTTAATATTGCTGTTTTACCACATCCCCACCCGTATAATTTGCAATGGATGAATGATGAGGCTGATGTGCGTGTGGCTGCTCAAGCTTTTATTAAATTTCGCGTGGGAAAGTTGGTTGATGAAGTCTTATGCGATGTTGTACCGTTATTTGTAACTCATTTACTTTTGGGGAGACCATGGCAATATGACCGGGCTGCGATATATAATGGTCGTTTGAATACTTGGACTATCACTTTAAATGGCGCTAAGGTTACTTTGCACCCCATGACACCTGTTCAAGTTCATTCCGAACAGCTGCGTATGTCTAATGCTCGAAAAGCTGCGTTTGGTGAGAAAAAAAATAATATCGAGGGAGGAAAAGTTGAATATAGGAATGTTGTTCCGGAGAGAAAAAAACATGAGGGCGTTTTCTCACCGCTTGAGGGACGAACAGTTGAAAATTCTAAAATGAACTATTCTAAAGTAAGGGAGGGAGTTTCCAACGAGGGAGTAAAAAGGTCGGCGCAGCTACGTGAGGGAGTGGGAGACTCAAATCACGAGGGTAAAATAAAAGTTGAAAATTCTGTTGGTAAGGGAGCGCATCACAATTTTCTCGCCAAGTCTAGTTTGATAACTACGACTATAAATGGTGGAAATTTCGTTTATCTCATTTTTTTCAAAGAGGTCGACACTTCCCCTCATTGTTTTATTACTATTGCTGATCTAACAACCTCTCTTCCAAGTGTTATTTGTGAGGTTTTGCGAGATCTGCGATGTGTTTCCGGAGGAGGAACCAAGTGGTTTACCACCACTACGTGGCATTGAACACCAAATAGACTTCATTCCGGGTGCAACTCTTCCCAATCGACCAGCTTATAGAGCCAATCCTACGGAGACACTCGAAATTCAAAAACAAGTGACGGAGCTGTTGGATAAAGGCAAGATACGTGAATCTTTGAGTCCTTGTGCTGTACCCGTCATTGTGGTGCCTAAGAAAAGTGGTGAATGGCGGATGTGCACCGACTGTCGTGCAATCAACAATATCACGGTAAAGTATCGTTATCCTATTCCTAGGTTAGACGATATGCTTGATGAATTGCATGGTAGTAAACTGTTCACTAAAATTGATTTAAAAAGTGGCTATCACCAAGTTAGAATTCGTGAGGGTGATGAATGGAAAACAGCCTTTAAAACTAAATTTGGCCTTTATGAATGGCTTGTTATGCCTTTTGGTCTTACAAATGCACCATCCACGTTTATGCGTTTAATGAATGAAGTTTTGCGTGAGTTTATTGGGCATTTTGTGGTTGTATACTTTGATGATATTCTTATCTATAGCACCACACTTGATGATCATGTTGCACATTTACAAGCTGTTCTTGATACACTTCGACGTGCTAAGTTATATGCTAACCTTAAAAAGTGTGAGTTTTGCTTGGATAGGGTTGTTTTTCTTGGTTTTGTTATTAGTGCCCAAGGTGTGGAGGTGGACCAAGAAAAGATTCGTGCAATCAAGGAGTGGCCTGGTCTTAAAAACGTGGCTGATGTTAGGAGTTTCCTTGGCTTGGCTAGCTTCTACCGGCGGTTTGTGAAAGACTTTAGCACGATTGCAGCACCTTTGACTGAGCTCATCAAGAAAAACGCTGCATTCACTTGGGAAAAACGTCACAGGGAGTCCTTTGAAACTCTTAAGCTTCACTTAATTTCAGCCCCAATACTTGCTTTACCCGATTTTCATAAAATGTTTGAAATTGAATGTGATGCTTCGGGTATTGGTGTGGGGGGAGTTTTAAGTCAAGAAAAACGTCATGTGGCTTATTTTAGTGAAAAATTGAAAGGTGCTCATTTGAACTATTCTACTTATGATAAAGAACTTTACGCATTGATTCGTTGTTTGCAAACGTGGCAGCATTATCTTAGGCCTCGTGAGTTTGTCATTCATACCGACCATGAATCCTTGAAATATCTTAAAGGTCAAGGTCAATTGAGCAAACGTCATAGCCGTTATATAGAATTTCTTGAATCGTTTCCTTATGTCATTAAATACAAAAAAGGTAAGGATAACATTGTTGCGGATGCTTTGTCTCGACGTTACTCGCTGATCACGTCATTACAAACTAAGTTGCTTGGTTTTGAAAGTCTTAAGGATTTGTATGCGAAAGATGAGGATTTTGGTGCTATATTTGTTAAATGTCCGTCATCTACTTTACCCGATTATTCTGTGCATGATGGATTTCTTTACAAAGGTGATAAGTTGTGTATTCCAAGATCTTCCATTCGTGAATTGTTGTTACGTGAATCTCACGGGGGTGGTTTGATGGGTCACTTTGGGGTGGACAAAACTTTGGATATGTTGCGCACTCACTTCTTTTGGCCACGCATGAAATCTGATGTGATTAATTTATGTGCTTCTTGTCTTGTGTGTAAACATGCTAAATCACGCTTGCAACCACATGGTTTATACACTCCTTTACCAATTCCAACATCTCCTTGGACGGATATTTCTATGGACTTTGTGTTAGGATTGCCTCGTTCTAAAAATGGAAAAGACTCAATTTTTGTTGTCGTGGATCGTTTTTCTAAAATGGCCCATTTTGTTCCATGTAATAAAACGAACGATGCTTCCTATATTGCTGATTTGTTCTTTAAAGAAATTGTCCGTTTACATGGTGTTCCTCGTACAATTGTGAGTGATCGTGATACGAAATTCGTGAGTCATTTTTGGAGAGTTTTATGGATGCGATTGGGCACTTACTTGTTGTTTTCTACTTCGTTTCATCCACAAACTGATGGCCAAACTGAAGTAGTAAATCGAGTCTTAGGCCAACTTCTTCGTACCGTTGTTAAAAGTAACTTAAAGAATTGGGAACTTTGTTTGCCTTATGTGGAATTTGCTTATAACCGTGCTAAGCATTCAGCAACTCAATATGCGCCATTTGAACTTGTTTATGGGTTTTTACCGGCTGCACCTTTTGACTTTGTTCCTTTACCTCCTGGAATGCAGGTTAGCTTGGATGGTGATGCCAAGGCTGCACTTGTTCAATCCTTGCATGAAAAAGCTCGCCTGAATGTGCAAAAAGCAACTGAAACTTACATGAAGAGGGCAAACAAGGGGCGAAAGGAATTGATCTTTCAACCGGGAGACTTAGTTTGGCTGCACCTTCGCAAAGAACGTTTTCCCGAACTCCGCAAGACAAAGCTGAATGCTCGTGGTGCTGGTCCTTTTCAAGTGCTAGAGAGGATCAACAACAATGCTTACAAGTTGGACATTCCTCAAGATTGGAGCATTTCTCCTACGTTCAATGTTGCCGATTTAACTCCTTTTCAAGACTATTCAGATCTGAGGACAGGTCCTTTCCACCCGGGAGGGAATGATATGCATCATCTTTCCAATGATTCAACTTTGGACAGAAACGACCCACTCACTTTTCAAGCTGGTCCGATGACAAGGTCACAAACTAAGAAATTGGATGCAGCATTAAAGCAACTCGTTTTGGGCTCATTCAAGGATCATATTGGGCTTAACAAGAAGGAAGATTCAGCCATTTATGGTATATGGACTTGTGATTGGGGCTGATGGTCTTTGGAATCACAAGTTCAGTTTTGGGTTAAGTTTTGGATCATATGAATAATAAGCCCAAAACCATATGTATAATTAAGGTTAAAAATCTGGAAATGCTACTCAAAATGGCGCCACTTTTAGCATTGGAGAAACTAGGTACATTGTATTTGGAGCATTAATGATTCAGCAAAGTGCTTTGTACCTAAATGACTTAATTCATGGCTGATCTTGAACCTAGGTTGGCGCCACTCTTGAATATTGTTTCTAGGAAGTCTCTTCATTATTCTAGGAAGTCTTTTCATCTTTATTCATGTATCCAAATCTGAAATTCAGCCTATATAAGGCGTGTTCTATGACTTTGTAATGCAGATTTCAACTTTGAGTGAATTATATAAAATATTGTGAGTTTATCTTGTTACCTTGTTGATTAGGTAATTCGATTGACTTGAGAATTTATCAAGGATTTGAGCAATCCTTGTGCGGCGTTCTCAACTTAGTTTTTCGAAGTGTGATTCCGAGAAAAACTAAGTCCTTGCTCGTTGTTTTTCCTTCTTTCTTCTTCGTTTCCTTCGTATTTTCTTCATTGCATCCTTAATCTAGATCCCGAATCGTAGTGCGATAGAGAGATTGAATTTGAGATCAAGTTGATACCGGAGCGGCACCAGATTGCTAAGGCACCCTATAGAATGGCACCGGCTGAATTGAAAGAGTTGAAAGCTCAGCTTAAGGATATGCTTGAGAGGAACATAATTCAGCCTAGTACTTCGCCTTAGGGTGCCCCAGTGTTGTTTGTCAAGAAAAAAGATGGTAGCATGAGGATGTGCATAGACTACAGAGCATTGAACAATCTTACCATCAAGAATAAGTACCCTTTGCCAAGGATTGATGATCTGTTTAACCAGTTGCAAGGCAAGAGAGTGTTCTCCAAGATTGATCTTAGGTCAGGGTACCATCAGTTGAAGATCAAGGTAGCAGATATACCGAAGACGGCTTTTAGTACAAGATATGGACATTATGAGTTCTTAGTCATGCCTTTTGGACTCACTAATGCTCCATTTGCATTTATGGATTTAATGCAGCGTGTTTTCATGCCATACTTGGACAAGTTTGAGATAGGGTTCATAGATGACATCCTAGTATACTCAAAGGATGAGAGAGAACATGAGGAGCACTTAAGGATAGTGTAGGAGACTTTGAAGAAGAACCGGTTGTATGCTAAGTTCTCAAAGTGCGACTTTTGGTTGGATCAAGTAAGTTTCTTGGGTCATGTCATTTCTGGAGATGGCATCAAGGTTGATCCGGCAAAGATTGAAGCGGTTGAGAAATGGTCCAGACCGACTACAGTTTCTGAGGTTAGGAGTTTTCTCGGTTTGGCTGGCTATTATAGGAAGTTTGTACAAGACTTCTCAAATATAGCTACACCACTTACCCGGATCACTCAAAAGGATGTGAAGTTCGAGTGGACCAGTGAGTGTGAAGAGGATTTTGAAACGCTGAAGAAGAAGTTGACTACAGCACCAGTTTTGGCAGTGCCGGAGATCTTTGCTAATTACGACGTTTACACGGATGCTTCGGGACAAGGTTTAGGTTGTGTGTTGATGCAGGGAGGGAAGGTAATTGCTTATGCATCCAGACAGTTGAAGGTGCATGAGAAGAATTACCCAACCCACGACTTGGAGTTAGCAGCGGTTGTGTTTGCCTTGAAGATTTGGAGGCACTACTTCTATGGAGTTAAGGCCAGGATCTTCACCGATCACAAGAGTTTGATGTATTTCTTTACCAAAGAAAATCTGAATATGAGACAAAGGAGATAGTTAGAGTTTGTTAAGGATTATGACCTGGAAATTCAGTACCACCCGGGTAAAGCAAATGTAGTGGCTGATGCTTTGAGCAGGAAACCAGTGTTTGCAGTTTCAAGCATTGAAGACGTAGCAGAAAGGTTAGATGGGTTGAGAATCCGAAGCTTTGATCAGATTGAAGACCGGCAGTTTGTGGCACCGTTTTTAGCAATGTCTGAGTTGATGGATGACATTCGGGAGAAGCAAGATGAAGACCCAATTTTGGTTGACTTGAAGCGAGTTGCAAGGGAAAAGCCTACGGTTGGCTATGTGTTAGATAAGAATGGAAATCTTTGGTACCAGGATCGTTTGTGTGTGCCTAATGTTGGTGATTTAAGACAGAGAGTCTTGGAAGAGGCACATAGGATTGCTTTTGCAGTTCATCCGGGAGCTACTGAAATGTACAGGGACTTGAAGGAAAGGTTTTGGTGGCCCTCGATGAAACTGAAGATAGCCAAGTTCGTTGCAAAGTGTGATACTTGCCAGAAGGTTAAGGCAGAACATAAAAGGTCAAGAGGAATGCTTAAGCCATTGGACATCCCGGAATGGAAATGGGATAAGATCACCATGGATTTCATCACCGGTTTACCTAAGACGATAAGCGGTCATGATGCGATTTGGGTGATTGTGGATAGATTGACCAAGTCCACCCATTTCTTACCGTATAAGGTTGATATGCCCTTGAAGAAGATGACGACACTATACCTGGATAATATAGTGAAGTTACACGGAGTACCTATCTCGATAGTTTCGGATCGTGATTCGAGGTTCGTCTGTAACACCCCGATTTTTCGAGCAGTGTATACTGAGAATTCATAGGATTCCGAAGTTCATGTCACTATATTAAGCTATATTTTGTGTGTGTAATTTGAACATCTTCATATCTACATTTAAAATGATTTAGTGATATCAAACTCTTTTAAATTGTTTTTACTCATACCTTATACTGAGTATATATACGGTTATGTGACCATATGTAGAAGGGTGTATACGAAATATAATGATAACTAGTGTCAGATAATTATTATTGAACTAAGTATACATTGAATTTTTTATAATGAGTTATCCATTATTTTATTTTTATTACTTTTGAATAACTTCCTAACTGTAAATCATTTTGATTTGATATTAATTTATTAGCTTCCATTTCAACGTATACTTTGATCTTAACTTCATGCATTTAACACTTGAAGGTTACAAGACAATCTAATTATAATTTATATATCTTGAGATAATGCTAAACATATGCAATAATTATTCTAGGGAGTTTAATAGACTTCAGTTTGGAAATCACACTATAAAAGATATGATTTCACTATTCTACCAAGCAAAACAAATGAATTCTACATCTTTAAAATTTCCTTCCCAGTGTCCTTACTTTTCTTATTATCATTAAGGGCAGAAACGTGAGCATTCATCTTCTCCGTCATTGGATGGCAACTACATTTTTTATTTATACATATGTGTTTACCACCGATGCTGCCATGCATATCAAAACCACCACAAAATACACAATCGTCGCGAACCGAAACCGAAAGTATAGCCATCAAAGAGTTTGACTACGAGCATCCAAGCTTCCATAAGTATATATTTATAAATCATATTCTTGTTCACACTCTGAAGCCTCCTATTATCATGATCAAATGTTTGGGATGTTGAGCAACCTCGTTCCTTAGCCGTCATGAATATTTGAGTTGAGGGAATAGAACTTAATTTTTCATCCAACCACAACGGCATGTATCTGGAGTCTGGCAATGTCTTGTAATTGGAAAGAGGCTGTAATAGGAAAATACATTGGTGTTAAAAAGTTGAGCAGCACTAGTTCTTAGTGCGTTGTATCGGAAGCGTCAAGGTGGACACGGTTTAAATTATTGGATATTCGAATATTATTTGTCGTCCGTAAGGTGAGTCTTTTATTTTGATATAAAGCCAAAAGTGTGTTTTATATTATTTTCAAATATTTTGTGTATATATATCGAATGAACTTTTCAACTCGGAAGTCATTTTCAAATGATTTCTTTAAAATTAAACGACTTGATTTGAGCTAGTGCACATTTTTTAATAAATAAAACTGATACTTGGAATTGACGGATAATACTTGCTCGCTCGCTCGTGCCACGAAAGTGTCAAAGCTCTGGTGGCTAGGGGGATTAGAGTTACTGCTCTAGGAGAACGGCTAGTCACCGTTCTCGGGGCCTCTTGACACGAAGTCTTTCCGACAGTAGCTAGAGTGCTCGCTCGTAAGAGTGGGGACGGTACCTTTGTTAGGAAATCTACGCGGGAACGCAGCGGAATTTAAAATTTTATTTCCTTTTAACCAGGATCGACTTCGTTTAAGCAATAAACAAACGAGTTAGTAGACAAAGTGGTTACCTTGGTTGATCTAAAAGATCGACGCTTTGACCGCCTAATGAGAGTAGTTCTCGCATAGAGCCCGCCAAGTGTTCGGCCTCTACCGCTAGTCCACACGAACACCCGCGGAATCCCATCATGGATTGCTATTGGAAAACTCCGGTTGCTAGACCGGCCTTTTTCCCCTCTCTCCAACTCTCTATAGGATGCTCTCTATTTTACACAAGAACTATTAGTTCTTGGAATTGTGTTGTGCAAAAGAGCTTGACACCCACCTCTTATTTATAGTGTAGGTGGCGCCATCTTCTAGAGTGGAGGAGAAGAAAACATTTTCCCAATAAAATAAGGAAAATATAATTGATTGATTTATCTCATTTATTATAATATCTTATATTAAATAAATCTAGGATATTGTCAATATCTTATATTGAATATTCCCAAGATATTGTCAATATCTAATATTGACTATCTTTATTTTATTACCATAAATCAATTTACACATGTGTATATATCACATATATATTACACAAATAAATCTATATAATATATATATATACACACAAGTTGGTGCGCATGCAAATCTTCAATTTGCATTGATGCGCCACATGCATGCATCATTTATATATATATATATATATATATATATATATATATATATATATATATATATTAATATCCAATATTAATATTTGGTAATATTATTAATTAAATTGCACAATCCAAGTGTATCTTATACACTTCAATATGGCGCCACTTATCAATATAAGTGTATTTAATTAATCAACTAAATTAATATCTTGTATTTAATTTATTCATAATAAATAAATATCACAATATTAATTTACCACTATAACCTTTATAGTCTCTCGAGATAAACTTTCCTTATTTGGTTATCATCTATAACCACATTTTAATCCGCTAGATGTTCTTATGTGTGTGACCCGATAGGCTTCGAATATGTTGGCCTTAGGCACAAAGTGCAAATTACTTAAAATGCCCTTCATGCCTAACGATCACGGGATAGCGTCTAGCAACACACCGTGACTTCAATCATCGGAAGAGTCAAATGCAATGACTACTACCTTTCATGTGAAACAGCTACCATGTAACTTACAATCCTATCATTGTAATAATATCCATACGGTCGTACGTCGAGTGTCAAACATTAACGACCGTATCTTATAATCTGGATATCATGCTCTCTCTAAGTAACTTGTTTACTCCCACTTTGCAAAGATTCACGAGAGTAAGACATTCCTTATAAGAAGGCCATTTCGGATATTCGATCCCAATCATAGGATACGCGATTCCCGGACGACAAATCATGTATACTCCGCATGCTTCAGTATCATACCCAATCACTACCGCATGATCGCCCCGTGGCTAGGGGAAACCTCAATAGTCTCAAAGAATGACAATCCACACCGTGATGCCATGAAGACTCGGTCTTAAGGATAATTACACAACCGCCACATAGTGTGACACTTATCCGTGTAAGTGGGTCGATCTAACGTGACGCATTCTCTAATACACGCCCACGCATACCCAAGTGTCTCTACACTTCGATAGACGAGATCCATCCACGCCTCTTAAAGACAGAAGACATCTAATACGCTAGTCCATTTTATACTATCAATGCCCTGCTTAATAGTACATCGACTAGAGACATTTAAGTATCAAACTTCTTAAAGTGATTAGAGATCTCATCAACCATAATCGCCTATCATGGTTTCTCTATCACGCTTTAATACTAAGGACGTTATCATATAACAATTCATAATTGGTTCTTTAGAAGAAACGGATATATGACAACATAAAAGCCATTTAACATATGTATAAACATAAAGAAATAGTAGAAATGATCCGACCCGGTCGGATCCGGTCCAACCCGATTGGGTTTTAGGACACTATTCCAACAATCTCCCACTTGGCCTAAAACCAATCACTCGTACACACACAAGACCAAGTTGAAACACAAGAATCTCATGCAATACTCGCAACCACCACTAGCCATAAACGGATCGCTATCCATGGGGCCTCATACTATCTTCATATCATGTTCCAAATGACCAAGTCAAAGGAACCGCCTCAACACACACATGAATCTCTCTCGACGAGACCACGGTCCTTGCTTCAAGCAATGAATCCACTTACTATATCAATTTATACGAGAAAGGTGGAAGAACCATACAAGGTTCAGGAATGAACCTTCTAGATCCATGTATCGCCTTTGCTCCTTTAGCCTACTAAGGCACTATTGTGTTTTGGCTAAGTTGTAGAATTTACATGACCCATATGCTAGAACATTTCCACTCAACTGTATCACTTAATCAAAGTGATCGCAAACCCAGACTGTAGCTCCCACTCGCCTTCATAAGACTTAGGACATACGTCTGTATAACTATATTTATCTGATTCCAAGTTTCGATAAACTAGGAACTCTTCCTTAACTTGTTTAAGGATATTCTCGACATTCACCAGATTTACTTTCATACTTGCTCATGACTATTCATGGACTATGAACATCCGGCATCATCTACAAGATGGTTCATATCGCATTAGCGAAGGAAACCTTCCATAAGCACCATCATCTTTCACCTCATCTTTAGGACCAACGTCCTAACATAGACAGATCTCGCGATCTATGCTAAACTTCTTTTAGCATCACATCTATATAGGTAAGCTATAATCTAACAGCAGTTAAATCTATCGCTATAGATTCTTATTTCTAAAATTAAGAACTGCTAATCCAAATGCTTTCGCAAAGACCTTGAACTACCAAACATTAATTGACTGTGACATGGGGTGATAATTCTCGAGAGAGATATCCAATACCTTACTCGAAAATCGTAACACACTCCCACTATCCATCTTGCACATTGGGCATATCCTTCTTTTGACTTAGTCAAACTCCTTTGATTGTCAAACAAAGAAATTGTCTAGAGAAACTTGTTTGAGTCCATAAATGGATCTCGTGGGCTTACATATCATGTTATCGTCTATGAACATTGAGCTTTCTGCCCAACGTCTTCAACACTATCATATAGTCATGATACAAAGTTATAACAAGCATTATCTGAATAGAATCGGGCTCACCTTACATGGACATTCCTCTAGATAAGATGTACTAGGTTCATAACCTGGTTGTCACTGATGGAATCTAATTCAGATATTATGGCTCCTGGCCATATCTCTCAATCTTGCCTTTCAAACATTCTTTCATAAGTCGTGAGATATTCATTCTTCAAGATGAACATACCAACAACCTTTTCGCTTTGAGGTTATCCACGGACTTACGAGAACTTTGTGTGCACTTTGAGCGGTGATCTACACCTCATCGCTATGCGGCGTCTGCTCAAGTTCCATTGGTTGAATATATCTTTGTGGTTCTCAAACTCTTTTGAGATACGATTCACTCCCACTGTTTCTTTTGGAAGAAACACTTCCTTTAGAAGACAGCATGTTTGGAGACAAACGCCTTTTGCTCCGCGGACGAGTAAATAATATCTAGCGTACTTGCTAAGATATTCCACAAAGTTGCATATGCCGTACTAGGCTCCAAGCCTTTCGACTTTGCCTATGACAACCTCAAATCATCGGCTAAGATAGATTCGACATTATCCTCTTTCCATATCTAATATGGACTTTATTCAACATTTCATTTTAGGAACTCGGTTAAGTGTAAGGGCACTATCCCGAAATGATAAGGGATACTTCGTGATGGCTTGCGCCACACCTTTATCATATAAAGTGTTGTTTCCATTTTGTGAACACAATCTAATTGCGTATCCCAAAGATGGTATCCTTGAAGGAGAATCTTATTCCCTTTCGTGACGACTTCAAACACCCTTCGTATTAATTACTTCAATCCAATTAAAGATTAACTCCTAAGTAGCTCATCAATCTCATATTCGCACTAGCTCAAACTTTTTGGGCTTTTCGAATTGTTGTACTTCAATAAGTACATTCAACTATTTCTAAAATAGTCATAGAGATTGACAAACAATTATTTGTGGCATTAATTGTCATAAGCCAACAAACATCGGTATGTTTAGGCTTTAGACAATTTTTCTAGATTTTACAACCTTTTCATAAAGGGGTATTTTCGTCATCTTTAGATAAGATACGTTTAACCCACATGATTCATAATCATATGGTTCAACATCATCAGAATGACGTTTAATTACACGCTTCTCTTCCAGAGAGACTATGTCTAGAACAATCACAAATATTAAGGATAACAGCCATACAAATATTTAGTTGAGATCATCACATATATCAACTATATAGTGATATCAATCTAGTATGTTAGATTCAGTGACCATCCAACTTTATCGGAATAACATTTATTCTTTACAATTGAATATGTCTACTAAATCCTAACAAATAATCGAAAGCATGTTCTTCATAAGAACCGAAATAATAACATTTATTTAGTTCCTTTATCAGCTTACTTAGATCCGCAATATGGTAAGTGTTACAACATTTGTTTAACCTTCCATATCTCAGATTTAATCTTTCTAACTTAATCACACTCGTAAGATATCATATATCTAAGAGTTGACTTGAACTTAGATAGATTTATCTCAACTCACTTGCCTAGAATAGAAACTTCAATAAGTTCTCTATTTAAGCATGCCCTAACTTTCATTTTAATCCTCCAAGCACTTGCAAATGTTTCTTAGTGTAGTCTTCATAAGACTTAAGAAGGATCACAAGAGCTATGTCTTTAATTTCCTTTCATAATGAAAATTTAAAGTTAAATAGTTCATTTAACCTTTTAAATCGTATTTAAAATATTAACTATTTAATTAACCTTTAAGCAATGGTAGAATTACGTCGATACTTAAATCTTACAATTTTGAAAACAACCTTTTCAAAATTCGATGTGGTCATTCTTATTCAACGTTTGAATTAATTGTCATCGTATGATCGAATGATCATCTTGGATCAGATCAATATATGATTAATTCGTTGAAACTTATTTCAAATGATTTAATCATATCATGAGCTTCCGCTTTCATTAATAATTAAAGCCTTGGAGTACTCCATCAAATATGTAGCCTCCTTGTCTCTAACTACTATAATGGGATCTCTCGTGTCATTGCTTATTTTAAAAGGATTAAAATTACTTAACCATATTTGAGAACGTTTCTCAAGATTAACAGTCGTAATTTGGTTTTACTAATCGAGAATTAAACATAAATATAAAGTCTCAAGTAAAACTACAACATAAAATGAAAATAAAAGAGTGTTGTTGTTTATACACGCAAAATCAAAAATGGTCTTTTGGTTTATGATTTTGCTCCCACTAGTCAACTACTTCCAATTGACTTTCAAGAATTTTTCAAAATTCTTTAGTGGTTGAGATCCAATCTAGTTACCTTGATTCCCGCGTGGTCGATCAACCAAGATAATTTCGAAAGGTAGGTAACTCTTTTACCATTCACATCTCTATGTGATTCTTAGTGGTTGACTAGTCAACTCTTTGGCGATACACATCACTATGTGTTAGTCAACCCTTGTCTCTAAAGTCGACGGCCCCTGACGGTGGCCAATCACCGAAAGACTCTAGTCAAGTCACAACCCAATATTCACGAGATCTCATACGATCATATCTCAATAACGACGATATACCGAGAGGTAGGTCAACTCCCGGCGGTGGTCGATCGCTTGATCCGAACACAGGCTCTTCACCATCGTTATAATATTGGGAGACAATATTTCGACTTGATTTTTGTTGTGGAAGTATTTATGTAAATTAATTCACTTAATTAATTTTTAATTGCGGTCTCATCAAATATATCTATCTCTATAGACATACATCCTACACATTCATCTAGATCGTGCCTAGTCATGCATCTATCGTATCATATAAAATAAATACAAGCACAAAATAAATAAATGCGTAAAGTAACCGGTATGATCATGGACTTTTCCTAGGTGCGGTTTCGAATACAAACTGACGAAACCGCGGGTCACAATCTAAGGGTAGCTGCAACCGCCAATAGGATCTTTAATGCGCCATTCTCCAATGGGATCTTTATTCTTCTTTCTTTGGTCTCCATCTTCTGCTCCATTCTTGTTACATTTAATTCTATCTAATAAAATAAATACACCCGCCGCACACGGGGGAGTCAACGGGAATGGGATAAATGCAGAAAATAAACTAGGTCACGTTCTTCATAACGGCCTAGGACAACTTTAAACCAACAGAAAAATTAAATCATTCACATCTATCCTATCGGTCGAGTCCATGATCAATCGGGGTCCATATAATCATATTATATCTACTATATCTAATCCATACGATAACATCTTATGAAAAAGATAAAATTAAAATTTAACTACTTGCGTCTTAATTAATCAATTAACATTTAATCTATTAAATAATTTTATCCAATCAATTAACTAATTAACATTTAATTAATTAAATGATTTAATCGAAATAAAATTAACGATTAATTTTAAACGATTTTAATTTTAATTATAATAAATTAGAACTATTCCAAAATAAATCAAAATTAAAATTATTTCTCTTTTGTTTCTTTCCTTTTGATTCGTAATCAAAAGGGATGCCTTTAGTTTCCTAAACCAAATTTGGCTTTGGCCTGACCACTTTCCAAAATCAAAATTTTGGAAGTGGCCTAGGCCTAGGCCCAAATATTTGAAAAGGGCCTAGGCCTATTCCAAATCAATTATTTGGAAAGGCCAAATAATTTTGGTTTAGGCCTGGCCACTTTCCAAAATCAAAATTTTGGGCCAGCCTGCAAGCTTAGACTCATTCCAAATCAAATATTTGGAAAGGGCCTAGGCCTATTCCAAACAAAGTTTGGAAGGCCATTATTATTTTAATGCCATGTGGCATCCCAATGGCCAAACTATTTGAACCATTGGTTAGCCATATGACACAACTAAACAAAACGAATTACCAATCACAACCATGAACCATATAGAAACACAAAATACACAAAACAAAAAAAAGAGACTCGCTAAGCACCGCCAACCACCGACACCATAATGCCGCCGCCGCCGCCGCCGCCAGACGGTGGTGGTGCCGCCGCCAGTCGGCCGAGCACCACCCAATCCCTTTTTTTTTTAATTCTTTTCGTGTATGGTTTTGCGAATCTAAAATCTTTCATCTTTTAATTACGTGATTTAAAACGATAAAATTAACTACGCAAAATAACATGCTTATTGCTTAAGCTCGAAGCTCTCTCTGATACCACTGTTAGGAAATCTACGCGGGAACGCAGCGGAATTTAAAATTTTATTTCCTTTTAACCAGGATCGACTTCGTTTAAGCAATAAACAAACGAGTTAGTAGACAGTGGTTACCTTGGTTGATCTAAAAGATCGACGCTTTGACCGTCTAAGAAGAGTAGTTCTGCATAGAGCCGCCCAAGTGTTCGGCCTCTACCGCTAGTCCACACGAACAGCCCGCCGGAATCCCATCATGGATTGCTATTGGAAAACTCCGGTTGCTAGACCGGCCTTTTTCCCCTCTCTCCAACTCTCTATAGGATACTCTCTATTTTACACAAGAACTATTATTTCTTGGAATTGTGTTGTGCAAAAGAGCTTGACACCCACCTCTTATTTATAGTGTAGGTGGCGCCATCTTCTAGAGTGGAGGAGAAGAAAACTTTTTCCCAATAAAATAAGGAAAATATAATTGATTGATTTATCTCATTTATTATAATATCTTATATTAAATAAATCTAGGATATTGTCAATATCTTATATTGAATATTCCCAAGATATTGTCAATATCTAATATTGACTATCTTTATTTTATTACCATAAATCAATTTACACATGTGTATATATCACATATATATTACACAAATAAATCTATATAATATATATATATATACACACAAGTTGGTGCGCATGCAAATCTTCAATTTGCATTGATGCGCCACATGCATGCATCATATATATATATATATATATATATATATATATATATATATATATATATATATATATATATATATATATTAATATCCAATATTAATATTTGGTAATATTATTAATTAAATTGCACAATCCAAGTGTATCTTATACACTTCAATATGGCGCCACTTATCAATATAAGTGTATTTAATTAATCAACTAAATTAATATCTTGTATTTAATTTATTCATAATAAATAAATATCACAATATTAATTTACCACTATAACCTTTATAGTCTCGAGATAAACTTTCCTTATTTGGTTATCATCTATAACCACATTTTAATCCGGCTAGATGTTCTTATGTGTGTGACCCGATAGGCTTCCGAATATGTTGGCGTAGGCACAAAGTGCAAATTACTTAAAATGCCCTTCATGCCTAACGATCACGGGATAGCGTCTAGCAACACACCGTGACTTCCCAATCATCGGAAGAGTCAAATGCAATGACTACTACCTTTCATGTGAAACAGATTCGTGTAACTTACAATCTATCATTGTAATAATATCCATACGGTCGCACGCCGAGTGTCAAACATTAACGACCGTATCTTATAACTGGATATCATGCTCTCTCGAAGTAACTCGCTTACTCCCACTTTGCAAAGATTCACGAGAGTAAGACATTCCTTATAAGAAGGCCATTTCGGATATTCGATCCCAATCATAGGATACGCGATTCCCGGACGACCAATCATGTATACTCCGCGTGCTTCAAAGATCATACCCAATCACTACCGTGATCGCCCCGTGGCTGAAAACCTCAATAGTGTCAAAGAATGACAATCCACACCGTGATGCCATGAAGACTCGGTCTTAAGGATAATTACACAACCGCCACATAGTGACACTTATCCGTGTAAGTGGGTCATCTAACGTGCGCATTCTCTAATACACGCCCACGCATACCCAAGTGTCTCTACACTTCGATAGACGAGATCCATCCTCGCCTAAAGATATAAGACATCTAATACGTGCTAGTCTGCTTATACTATCAATGCCCTCGCTTAATAGTACATCGCCTAGAGACATGTAAGTATCAAACTTATTAAAGTGATTAGAGATCTCATCAACCATAATCGCCTATCATGGTTTCTATCATCACGCTTTAATACTAAGGACGTTATCATATAACAATTCATAATTGGTTCTTTAGAAGAATGATATATGACAACATAAAAGTCATTTAACATATGTATAAACATAAAGAAATAGTAGAAATGATCCGACCCGGTCGGATCCGGTCCAACCCGATTGGGTTTAGGACACTATTCCAACAACCTTTTCCCCGAAGATTCATGCTACAGCCGGGAAAGCAAGGGCTGACGGTTGGTGTGTGGGTCCTAGGGCATGGATAGGGTTGGCTGGAACCGTGTAGGAGGTTTGCATGGCGAAGGTTGATTCTTTTCCCTGACAATCGGCCGGACTTGTCAGGCATGGCTAGTTCTCGTGGAGTGCGGTTGAAATCCATATGGTAAAACGGTGTTAGGGCGGTACTTGACTCATCGGCTCGGCCAAAGCAGGTGCTCGTAAATGAACCTGACAAGATTTCTTAATGCTCGTGCACTTCAATATTAACAATTGTTCTTTCCATTTGTTCTAGTAATAAAGATTTCCACTGTTTTTTTTCAAATAATAAACTCAAGATGTTTTTTTTATATATATATTAATATTATTATTATATATATAACACTTGCACACGCGGTTCATACCAGCCCTTTGTTGACGCCTCATTTCCTTTGTTTCTTTTGTTTTTTTTTCCTTTTATAAATAAATATATACAGATTGTTGATCGAGGGGGGAAATGGAGAATATAAGTGTTGATACTGATCGAGATTTGTGGAAATAGTTAGTGATTTTTTTTGTAATATTGTAATGAAAATTAATTATTGAATTATTGTCAAGTCATTTGTGGATTTATTATGTTAAATTTTGGATTTAATGGATTATTATTTTGGGATTTTAAGTCTTGGTATTGAAGTCGCGGCGAGAGCTTCGCAACCCCTCCTAGAATGATCCCAGTGGACCTAGGGGTCGGGAGTAGGGATTTACATCGTCAGTCGGTTTTGGAAAAGTTTACAAGCAGCTTTTGGAACCAAGTTGGATTTGAGTACGGCCTTTCATCCTCGATAGCTTGGACAATCCGGAGAAACCATCCAAACACTTGAAGATATGTTGAGAGCTTGTGTTTTGGAAGTAGGAGGATCATGGGATGATTACCTACCTGTGGCGGAGTTTGCCTACAACAACAGTTATCAAGCAAGTATAGGCATGCCACCGTTTGAAGCGTTGTATGGAAGAAGATGTAGAATGCCGCTGTTTTGGGATGAAGTCGGGGAAAGACAAATCACCGGGCCGGAATTGGTTGAGCAAGCAAGAGAGCGAGTTCAGTTGGTTGAGAAGAATCTGAAGGCAGCTCAAGATAGGCAGAAGAGTTGGGCAGATGTTAGAAGAAGACCTCTTGAGTTAGAAGTTGGTGAAAGAGTTTATCTACGAGCTTCACCAAAGAAGGGAGTAAAATGCTTTGGACAAAGAGGGAAGCTAAGCCCTAGGTACGTTGGACCTTTTGAGATTTTGGAAAGGGTTGGACCGTTGGCATATAAACTTAAGTTACCGGAATCCATGTCAAGAGTCCACAACGTGTTTCATGTCTCATTGTTGAAGAAGTGTTTGACCAAAAGTGATGTTGAGACCACTGTTGATCCGGAGATCCTGCAGGACA
This sequence comes from Gentiana macrophylla, assembly GCA_026214975.1. Taxonomy (NCBI): domain Eukaryota; kingdom Viridiplantae; phylum Streptophyta; class Magnoliopsida; order Gentianales; family Gentianaceae; genus Gentiana; species Gentiana macrophylla. Next base: position 47,505,563 of record CM047807.1, on the reverse strand, counting down.
ATCTTTCGTATGATGAGGCACCGATCAGAATTTTGGACCGGAAAGAAAAGATGATTAAGAGACGGTTGATTCCTTTGGTTCTGGTGCAAAGGAGCAATTATTCACCGGATGAAGCTACTTGGGAAGTTGAGGACGATATGATCAGCGAGTTTCCAAATTTTATGGACTTACCAGGTATGTTCTAAGTTTCGAGGACGAAACTCCTTTAAGGGGGAAGAATGTAATATTCCGATTTTCGGGAAAGGGCAGACGTGTCATTTTGCGAAAATGAAATATTGGGTTCGGTTCCTTTTATTCGGAGTTTAATAATTTGGATATTTATGTATATAATTCGATTTATATATATAAATATTTAAGGGAGAGAAATCTGGTTTAATAAGGGTGATTAAGGAAAATCAGTGCAATTAGGTAATATTGGAATTTTTCCTATTTAAGGAAAAATTAGCCTAATCAACCCTTAGAACTTTTAATCAGATTTTTCCACCTCCAAATTCACTCTCTGCGTGTGTGAGCAAGGGAATAGGGCTGAGGTAATTTTCATCAGTTGTTAATTCAATCCTTGACGGTTTTCAGATCAGAGTCGAGCACCGGAATCGTTGTGAAGAGAGCAACGTTGCGACATCAAAAAGTTGAAGCTTTGATAAGGTATGATTAAACCCTAGCTTTGTTCTTCTTCGAGTTTGAAGGATTCAAACTCATCAATTCGTATTTTTTATCGTTTGCAAGCGTGTGATAGAATCTAATCTAAGTTTGGATTTATCACATGTTTTCCTGCAGAAAAGGATCAGGTTTGCTACTGTTTTTCTTTGGTTTGAAGTCGGAATTAGCTGCTTAAAAGGTAAGAGGCTCTTCCTACAATTTCAATTATCGTTCATAAGGTTTAGATCGTGTTTAAGATGTTCTAATGCTAGGAAGATGTGTTTTCGTTGATCAAAGGATCATAGATGATTTGGTATGTTTAGATATATTTTTCCTATGTTTTACTGTGTTAAGTTCGATGCCAATTAGGTTAGAAACGGATTGGAAATCGCGTCTTGATGATTTTAGCGTCTTGGGAAAACCCCGGGCAAACGGGCGTTTGCAACTGTAGTAGCTCAAACGGGCGTTTGCATAAGGCAGACAGGCGTTTGAGGTTAGATTTTTGATTCAGGATGTAGCCATTTTTTACGGACGGGCGTTTTGGGGTTAGTGGACGGGCGTTCGATGTCGAACGGGCGTCCATAGGATATTCAAACGGGTGTTTGACCTGTTTTACCTTGTTTTTACTTTTCTATTGTTTCAGCTTGGTTTTGGGCTTCATAACCATGTTATAATCGTCTAAACCCTTAATTTGTGAAACGCGAACATTCATAAACATAAACAAGCCTCGATTGAACTTCTGATTCGTTCAGTTAAAACACCGAATGTACTCTTAAAGGGAGATGAAGTTCGGATCCTTCGGAAGGGCATGAAAGGGCTTGTGCTTTGGTGAACTAGAGTTCATCATTGTCTGTGTAATTGATAGGATGTGTTGTCTAGTTGTCTAAGTGAGGGAGTAGAGTTGATATGGTGAGTTTTATTCTAAAAACACTTAGGCGGCTAGTTAATTCACATTAATAATTACATATGCTTAGTAAAAGATAAAACATCATTTATTCTCGGTTAGGCACTCTTTCATATCGGCGATGTGATACGCTCATAAAAGGTGAACAACGCCATCGCCTTAAACGGGTGAAGGGTAGTGGAGGAAATTCATCGGACGATATCGCATACCGGGAGACCCTCGAGCTAATCGGTGCTAATCACCGTTAGTTAGCAAGTATATCTTCAAGTCGATGAACGCCATGCACAAAGGTCCTTGAGTAATGATGTAACAAAGATAAGTTAAGCTAGAAACGTTTAGTCATGACGTGTTGATGGACACGAAGTGAACCCTAAATTGAGTCGGCCTCATTAAGAAAAATCTCTTAATAATGAACCTTAATTAAATTGTAGCTTCTACTTCTTACTTTGTACAATGTACTTACCTCAAATGCATGTTTATTTATGTGTTTAGGGGGGAGAAGACGAACAGGTAAATGATGAGTTCGAGGAGGACTTTGATGACGACGTTTGAGGACGCCGGACTTAAAGACCTTGTTTATTATCTATTTATTTACATTTATTTCATAGACTTGGATCGTTATTGGATCTTGTAGTTACTTTTGGTAGTTTGAAATTCGTAAAATTTTTTATTCTTTGGTTTCGTTTCGGATGTAATAATAATACATTTCATCTTTAGTTCTTTATTTCTAATCTTAGTTATTTGAAAAAAATTACCAGAGTCTTTTAGCTTCCGTTTGCTTTTATTTGATACGATGTTGTAGAGGCTTACGTGTAATATTATTTATTTAATATTATGTGTGCCAAACGTTTCGATTTCCGGATAAGGACTCGGTGTTCGGGAACGGGGCGTTACAAAAAAGGTCTATATAAACAAATCGGCTCCCTATAGGCATTCCCTGTCCTTATTATATTTTCGTTTTTTTATACTTTTTAATACTAACTTTAAGATTTCAGCAATTTAGTTTTCTTATCTCTCTAAAAATCCATTTATTTTTATCATAGTTATCAGAGCCGGCCCGGCCCGGCGGTCGAACCGCTCTAACCGGTGACCCGGTCACGGAACCGGTCCGGGTCGTGTATTGGCCCGCTCATGTAAGGTAAACGCTCAGACCCGTAAAAACCGGTGGTTGAACCGGTGACTCGTGACCCGGCCGGGTTTTAGTCGACCCGGTTGGTTTTAAAAAATAATGTTTTTTTATCAGTTTTATTACGAAAATACCCCAACCTAAAGCCCTAAATGGCTAAATCTAATTCTAATCGACATTGTTCTTGCTTCAGAGACTCCATTGCTGCTGATTGCTCTACGCCTCTTCTTCCTCAGGTAAACAATCAATATTTTCTTTTCAATTTCGACTTTCAAGTTTCAACTTTCTACTCTAGTTTCATACTTTCGTTTCATCTTCCCAATCTTTTCTTTTCAATTTGAAATTTTCAAGGGTTCTGTTTATTGTGTTTTTTTGTTGTTTTACTCTTTGACTTTTATGTTATATACTTATATGTGTCATTCTGCCCTGCAATATTAGTTTTTTTGCTCTTGTTTTATTCTTTAAATCCTATGTGTGGTATAATGATTGTAAGAGATGGTGGATTGTAAGAGATGGTGTAGTCCGAAAAAGTTCTTCTTGAGTGAGAAGAAATGTGTTGTTGGATTAATTATACTATTATAGCAAGGACACTTTTGTTATGTTTAGAATGGTAACTAAAAATGTCTCTGCAATTGCTATGAAGCCATTGCTAAATATGGAGTTTTCCTAATTGATAGCACATAAATGACATAATATAGTAATAGTATGTTCCTAGATTTATATTTGGAATGGTGTCCATAACCTATTTGGAATGTATGAGGGGCTAAAATAAAAATGAAAAGTGGAAACTAGATGCACAAGTAAAGAAGGATAGACCGGGAAAAATGTAGTATTAGAATTTTAAGATGTTACAATATATGGACACCATTGGCTGATGAACATATATATTATGCAATTGATTACTAATAATTTCTTAAGGTTGTCATTCACATATTAGGAATACATTAAACTAACATTTTTATGGTTTCTTTGTTTTATTATCATAACAGAGAAAATATGGCTAGTAGTGAAACCGCAACACCAAATTCTTCCACCGGACAAAATCAAACCCTATCAAGGGGGAAGGCGGATCCGGCATGGGCTCATTGTAGGGAAATTCCATCAGAAGACAAGAGACGCAATTACAATAGTTTGTCTTTATTGTGACAAGCATATTAAAGGAGGTGGAATAAACCGATTCAAACAACATCATGCTGGTATAAAAAGTGAGGTTGCATCGTGTACCAAAGTAAGTGCCCAAATAAGATTTGAAGTGAAGAAAGCTTTTGAAAGTACTTCTACGAAGAACAAAAGTGGGGGTAGAAAATGTGGTGCATATTGTAACTGATAATGCTTCAAATTATTTGGCCCCCGGGAGATTATTGGAGAAGGAATTTCCAACAATATTTTGGTCACCTTGTGCTACTCATTGCCTACACTTGATGTTTCAAGACTTTGGAAAGTTTGAGGAGGTAAACTTACTTGTCACTCATGCATCCAAGATTACAAGATATATTTATAATCACTGTTATCTCTTATTCTTGATGAGAAAACACACTGGTGGTAGAGAAATACTCCGTCCTGATCCAACAAGATTTGCTACAAATTTCATTGCATTACAAAGCATTTCGGCTCAAAAGGATGCATTGACAGCCATGGTGACGTCAAAAGAATGGAAATTATGTGCTTATGCAAAGGATAAACAAGGAAAAAAGTTTGAAGAATGGGTGTTGGATTCCACGTTTTGGAAAGAATGTGCTATCATTGTCCAACTTACAGAGCCACTCATGCGAGTATTAAGGTTAGTTGATAGTGATGAAAGGCCGGCAATGGGCTATTTGTATGCTGCTATGCATAAAGCAAGAGAAGAATTGGTGAGACGGTCACATAGACAAAAGAGAAGGGTTGATGCATATTTGAAAGTCATTGATTATATATGGGATAACCAACTTTTCAAAAATCTCCATGCAGCTGATTTTTTTTCAATCCCGCCCATCAATACAATGCGGATGACATGGAAAAACATGGACATACCGGGTATTCTCTTTTGGGTGTCAGTGAAAAATATGCATATGGGAACCCAACTTTGATGGCTAAGTTAACCAAAGAATCAAATTTATTTCGTGGAGCGGAAGGTGATTTTGGTAGGCCCTCTGCAATTCATGATCGTGATGCCATGATCCCAGGTAATTTTATGAATGAAGTTTTATAGTTTTAGTTGCATTGATGTTTTTCTCAATTTCCTGATATCAATCATTTCTTTATTCCTCTTTTGTATCCTGATTAGATTTTGTTTTATGTTTAATGGATGAGTGGTGGACATGTTATGGTAATGGCGCTCCTAATTTGCAAAAGTTAGCTATACGAGTATTAAGTCAAACTTGCAAATTATTTCGGATGTGAGAGGAATTGAGTATATTCAACATATTCACTCCAAAAAGAGGAATAGATTGGAGCATCAAAGACTGAATGATTTGGTCTATGTACACTACAACTTGCGGTTACAACAAAAGTAAATCATTACAATTCCTATTTGTTGTACTTATTTTTTTATGACTAAATGATATTGGCATTGTCACATGTTGTTTTTGCTTAGGAGTGCAAAGGGAAGAAATTACGACCCTATTGACTACGGACAATTTGGTGTCAATGGAAATTGGGTTTTAGAAGATGAGCCTCCCATTTTGACCGTTGCAGAATTGGAAGTTTTTAGAAAGGAATTTTCAGAATTAGATTTTCAAGCATTGAGGACTGGTAAGAACTATGTTTATCATCTTTTATTGTTTATCTATCTGTGTAATGTCAACATTGAAGTAAATTACCATCATTTCTAAATAAGTTGTTTCTTTTAGGAAAACTATCAATTAACTAATCATATACATTTTGTTAGATGAAGGTAACGAAATTCTGAATTTGGATGACTTGGATGATGTTGATGACGAAGGTCAAACCAATATTGAAGAAAATGTTAAAGAAGGGAATGAAGACCCTGCATGAGAAGAAATTGGTGGTTATGAATTTGGTCATTGTTGGGAACAAGGGGACTAGTTTTTATTTGAATTAATAATGTTATAATGCATGGAACAGCTCTTTTGTAAGGAACTTTGATGGTTTTCCACTAGTATCGCCGCAGTGTTTTGGTATCAAAACACTTTTCATTTGTATTTGTTATGATTTGGATGTTGGAATATTTTGGAATTGATTATGGTTGTCAAATTTTAGTTTTTTTATTTATTTTTATGTATGAAAATATTATTTTTAAATTTTAAGTAACCTTATGTTGTGACCCACCGGTCGAACCAGTAACCCACCGGTTGAACCGGTGACCCGGTGACCCGGTAACTTTTCCCGGTCAATGACCGGGCCGGGTCTGATAACTCTTATTCCTCTCCTCACCAAGAGGACATAGAAAAAACCACATTTTTCATAAGGACAACCATTCTTCCTATAATGCCCTTATTAATTAGTTGATCTCCCTCAATATTTTTTTAAATAAACAAACGACTCATAAAAAGATTTGTGGAGTGTAACTGCTCCTTAAATGTAGGAGTTTGTTCACTAACAAATTGCCTCTTATTTTTAAAATATCCGATTTATACCTGTAATATATTATTTATCCTCTATTAATTGCAACCGTATATCTATATATATCTATATATATTTGAAAGGGTAATTTAACCAGATTACCCGTATTTTATGCAAATAACCCACTTTTGATCCGCTTTATACTCTGTAACAAACGCGCGCATCATTTAACTCACCGACTCTCAATAAAATATCTCTCCTTAACTTTTTTTGAGGGGAATATCTCTCCTTAACTAACTACTAAATTTCCACGATACTCTCAACAAAATCAATCATCTCTAATTTCAAATCATCTCACTATGCATAGTCAGTTCATCGACTAATTATTGGAAGCGTAGTTCATCTGCTAATTTGTAACGAAACACCATAATTTAATCCACTCTTCATCCCACTTATGTGCTGTAGATCTTTCCGTTAATCCAATCACCAATTATTTCTTCAAGAGTATCATTTTCGTCATCATCCTCTATTTTCACGTCTCCGCCCTCAAAATCTATCCAGTTTTCTTCTTAAAACAAATTTCATAAATTTATTTTTTACGAAATCGGTTTCGGCTGCTTGGTTATTTTTGCAGGCACAACTATGAAAAACTATGATGGGAGGTAAATCCAATTAGAATGATTACATCTATTGATAATCACAATTTTTTTAGCATGGTAATGTTTAATGGATGTTTATCGGAGATCAAAGTAGAGATAATAGACATTTTCTTTGTTCATCTCCTTACATCTACTCTTTTACTCCCTCCATCCCATTTTATTTGTTCCGTTTGACTTTTCACACGGATTAAGAAAAATGTAGTTAATGTTTTGAACCTCATTAAATAATCTAATATTTTTATATTTATGCCCTTTAAGTAGTTGTTGGAGCATTTAATGCTACACATTTTTATTGTAAATATTGTAAATAGGGAATGACATTTGTAGAAATTTGATAATAAATGCACAAAGTGGACAATTAGTTTGGGACAACCCAAATAGGAAATTTGGACAAATAAAATGGGACGGAGGGAGTATCACTTTTTTTCAATATCTAGGAAGCCTTACTTACAATTTTTATTATCCGAGAGTATTACTTACAATCAAAGTATAGGTAATCTCCTCAACTCCCCATTTGATGCTATGAGTTCTGATAATCGTCAGAAAATCGATGTTTCTTTTTCTTCGTCCGTCCATGGGTTGCTGAAAGCCGATGTTTCTATGGGTTGTTGTCTTTATGTTTATCTTGATATTTTGTTTATTGTTGAAAGCCGATGTTTCTATGGGTTTACGTTGTTGTCTTTACGTTTTAATTTTCTTCAAAGTTTGACATATTTTGCATTGATATAATTGATTATCTCATTTTTTGTGGCTGCAAGCTTTCTATTGCTTCCTTTTAAGTGACAGGGGATGAAGAGAAGGGAAAGCTTTCCTCTGATGAAAACGACCGCCGACTTCGCTGTTGTTATCATATCTCTTTCAATCATACTTCTCTGGCCACCGGTATAATTGATTTAATTTCCAGATTCAATTGGATACATTATCACATTATTGTTTTCCACAAATAATTGTAACTTGATTTTTTTAATCAATGCCTTTATTTACATATAAAAAATGAATGAAACAGTGATTGAGCGGTATATCAAGATTGAAAATTGCAGGAAAAAGTCGAAAGCCCTATTTTACAGATTCTATCCTTTTGCAATTTGGTCGGGATGGAGGTATGATTTGTGCTCTTCTTAACCAGTTGAATCTCCTCTAATTTATTCGATTTTATGGTAACTTGCATTGGATGGTGCTAGCTAGCATGTGTGTTTTTGTTTTGGTTGGCTAATGACGGAGCCAGGAATTTATTTTTGGATGAGCTTGTGGACTATATCTATGTATGGACTGTATTGTTTAAATTTTTTTGTTGTAACAAAAATAACAATTGGGTGAGCTTAGCCACCATAAGCCCTTGCTATAGCTACGTCCTTGTTGTTGGCAACTTGGCATTTTTGGTTGATCTTTTCTCATGTTTTCGGGATCTTTTGGGTTTTTTTATTCTTTTGTGGTGGTTGAATGTTAGCTCAATCAACTTGACAATCGTTATGACTTGAAACAATTGTTGTTTGATCTGCTTTTCTTGCGTTCTGCATTGTTTCAAAAAAAAATAGTTAGATTCTTCATTCAGATTTCTACTTTGTTTCTGCTTTTGCCATCGGTAAATTTTCTGTGTTTTTTTAATTTCTTTCGTTACTGCTCCTGCGTAAACATGTTTATTCTTTTTATTGTTGTGCGCCTATTTGAAAATCGCATTTTATGTGAATTTCTGCTATGTCAATCTTATATGAGTTTCTGCGTAGGTAGGTTTTTGTGATCTTACATTGGCCCTCTTGCTCAAGTGCCTTCGTGTGCTATGGAATGCCCATGCAATACTAATGTTTTTTTGGTCGGTCTAACTTGCTTTAGTTGTGTATTTATTTATTATTTTTCTGCTTTTTTCGGTTTCTTTTGTTGTTTTTGGATTCAAATTCATGTTGAATTCGACCCTAAATGTGAAATTGGTCGCTGGTTTGTGGTTTTTCGCACTTAGTTGGTGCTTTAATTGAGTAAAAAAGAGTTATAATCTTCAATTGGAAAGTGTTCATGGAATGTGCATGAGGCTCACAGTTTTCTCTCATTAATTAATGGGAAAGCCGTAATGGTAATTTTATAACTTTGGTTTGGGTGAAAAAATTACTTCATGCTTTAATTTCCGTCTATTAGCGGGCCGCCCACCATGTGAGACAGATGAGGCGGTGGTCTTAGCCCCAACGGTGCCGGGACCCAAACATTAATGAATAAAAAATTGGATATTTATTTATAAGGACTAGTTTGAGTATTCAATTAGGCACTTAGGACACACTTAAAGGATAATTGGTTATAAGAACACAATACACATCTTGGATGAAATTAACCCTCCAGTCTTTCGTATCATATGCCTCCTCCTCCGTCGAAACTTCTGATCTACAGGCTAAGTGTGATACCCTCTCTCCTGTTTGTCTACCCTCTCTTCTCTCCTTTGTTGTGTTCTGGCCTGCCAACCGAGGCTCTTCATGGCTGATGCAGGCCTAGCAGCATCCATATGCCTTCAGGGTCTCTGGGTCCTCAAGTCTGTCTTTCCCTTCACGTCGATATGTTCATCCTCGAGGGTTTCCATAAGCTCCTCGACATGGTCAGTGGCATTGAGGGCTCCACCAGGTGCGATCTCGAGGATTCCAAAATCAGGGCAGTGGCTATTCTTGATCTTGTATTTCTAGTCCACGTATTTTTTGTTCTTGTTCTCATAATAGCAACCTATGCTATCATGCCAAGATCGTTGGAGGAAATCGGAGATCATGTTCTTATGAGGCCTTGCCTCCAATTGACTCAGTCGGTCACAATCACATTCAGATAAAGACTATATCGGGTACACAAGCCTAATTAGATGGATTACCGAGTGCCCAATCATGATGCTGTTGCTGCTAATTAGGTGTCTGCCTTCCTCTTTACTTTTGTTAGTTTTTCGCCCTACTTTCTACTCTAAATTTTGGATCTTATTTTTGTAGAGTTTACATGCGAATTGTATGAAATATACTTGATAACTCCCTTTTACTAATCCAAGAAGCAAACCCATATGCCCTTATGTTTCAAATAGACATTCTTAGAAGACATGCTTGGATTGTATTGAGTTGTCTACGGAGCCTATTGGATTCTATGCTTCCTTAGATGTGTGAGGGTGAAGAATCCAAGTTTGAGCTTCCGTTCACAATTCAAAAACATGTACTGTTAGTGAATGGAAAAAATACGTTTCTTCCCACTACCAAAAAATTTTCAAATCTTCGTTGATTTGGTGAATATTGTCAACTTGTCTATTCATGTAATTGTTAAAGCGTTGACACACATTATCATTCTACCATTTTCACATGATTAAACATCGGAGATAGCTGCAGCTATTTTTGTTGGATTGTCCACCAAGTTTTCTTCTCTGCGCATCCCTGATTTACTTCTCTTTGTTTAATTGTTGCAGAATTAACGATCTTGGTAAATTTCCTGTCTTGGGTAGAAGAGGAAAGAATAAGAAACAATCTACAAATAATGCTCGTGATGACACGGGAAGTGGCAAGGAGGAGAACATACCGGTGAGGAAGAGAGGAAGGCCTAAAAATCACTTAAAGAAGATTGATGATGACGAAGTTGAGAAGATACTCAAGATAGAAGAAGAAGAAAGTGAAAGTGCAAAAGCTCTATTTCGAACAAAGATGTGAAGAAGCAATCTGCTACAGAGAATGGCAATAAGAGGAAAAGGGCCTCACAAGGAAAATAAATTATGATTATGATTTCTAATTGTTTGGATCTTTTTTCATTTTTCTTTTTACTGTGCAAGTGCTAATGGGTAAATATATAGTGATGTATCCAGAGATTATGGTCTTTGATCTTATTAACATGCATCATCTTGAAACAAAGAAAGAAAATCTATACGTTGATGGTGTGTTTGTGTATGATTTGGAATAAAATTGATGCGGTGACATTGATGTCACTGCATTTACAGTTAGAGAATTGATGCAGTGACATTTTCACTGCATATACAATTTCATACAAAAATTGGTAACTTTGTAAAATAAGTGTAGTGTCATTCACATTAGGGTGTAATCGACCCGAGTCGATACTTCCTGGGGATTGAACTCGAATAGACTAAAAAAGTTCGGGCTCGATTGAGCCATAAAAGGCAACATCAAACTCAACTGGCTAAGTACTCGATATAGCTCGACTCGGCTCGTAAGCTCGATTTAGCCTTAAAATCTTCCTAATTTCGGGACAAAAAAGTTCTTCAAATAGGGGCATCACAATGAAGAAGTTAGTGTCATTGGGTGTCTCTGCATCGGGGTGGCCACTGCATCGCGGTGGTCAATGGATCGGGGGTGGTCAATACATCGAGGTGGTCAATGCATAGCGATGGTCAATATATCGGAGGTGGTCACTGCATCGGGATGGTCACTGCATCGCGGTGGTGAATGCATTGGGGTAGTCACAGCACCGCGGAGGTGAATGCATCGCAGTGTCTTTGCATCGCGGCATCTCTGCATCGAGGGTGGCCACTGCATCACAGTGGACAATGGATCAGGGGTGGTCAATGCATCGTGGTGGTCAATGTATCATGATGGTCACTGCATCGGAGGTGGTCACTGCATCGGAGGTGGTCACTGCATCGGGATGGTCACTGCATCGTGGTGGTCAATGAATCGCGGTGGTGAATGCATTGGGTTGGTCACTACATCGCGGTGGTGAATGCATCATAATGTCTCTGTATCATGGTGTCTCTGCATCGGGAGTGGTCACTACATCGTGGGGTCTCTGCATCAGGGATGGTCACTGTATCACGGTGTCTTTGCATCGGGGGTGGCCACTGCATCGCGGTGGTCAATAGATATGGGTTGGTCAATGCATCACGGTGTCACTTCATCAAGGTGTCTCTACATCGCAGTGTCTCTGCATCTGGGGCGGCGACTGCATCGCAGTGGTCAATGGATCTGGGGTGGTCAATGCATCACGGTGTCACTTCATCGAGGCGTCTCTGCATCACGGCGTCTCTGCATCGGGGGTGGTCATTGCATCACGGTGTCTCTGCATCAGGGGTGCCCACTGTATTACGGTGGTCAATGGATCTGGGGTGGTCAATGCATCACGGTGTCACTTTATCGAGGTATCTCTACATCACGGCGTCTCTGCATCGTGGTGTCTCTTCATCAGGGGTGGTCACTGCATCACGGTGTCTCTGCATCACGGTGTCACTTCATTGTCGTGTCTCTACATCTCGGTGTCACTTCATCGCGGTGTCTCTGTATCGCGGTGTCACTTTATCGCGGTGTCTCTACATCGCGGTGTCACTTCATTGTGGTGTCTCTGCATCGCGGTGTCTCTGCAATACGGTTTCACTTCATCGTGATGTCTCTGCATCGCGGTGTCACTTTATCATGGTGTCTCTAAATCGCGGTGTCTCTGCATCGCGGTGTCTATGCATCGCGGTGTCTCTTAATCGTGATGTCTCTGCATCACGGTGTCTCTGCATCGTCAAATGTCATAACATCGTGATGTCTCTGCATCGCAGTGTCACTTCATCACGGTGTCTCTGCATCACAGTGTCTCTGCATCGGGGGTGGTCACTGCATCGCGGTGTCTCTACATCAGAGGTGGACACTACATCGAGATAATGGATCTGGGGTTGTCAATGCATCACGGTGTCACTTCATCGAGGCGTCTCTGCATCGCGGTGGTCAATGCATGAAGGTGGTCACCAGGGGAAAAACGGGAAAAAAACACCCAGAAAATAAGACGCCATTAAAAAAATAAAAATAAAAAAACAAAAAAAAACCACCAAGTAGCTTGGCTCAAGTGGTAAGTGACTTGAGAATGCCTAGGGAGGTCACCGGTTTGATTGTCCTCTGAGGCGCCATGTTGAAAGATCTCCTGGCTAGGCCTTACTCCTGAGTAAGAGTCAGACTCTGCAGGCACCACCCGGGACGAACTCCGGATTAGTCGGACCAGTGGGTTCCGGATACCGGAGGCTTTAAGCAAAAAAAAAACGCCCAGAAAAAAATACGCCCCAAAAAAAACGCCCAAAAAAAAGGAAGAAAAAACATTAAAAAACAAAAGCAAAACAAAATTAGGGTAGTTTGGTCCATGTACTAATTATGTGTCCTTATAACCAAATAAGATTCCTTAGTGTCTTATTTGCCTAATTAAGTCTAATATCTGTCCTTTTGGACATTTGCCCCTAAAAAATCCGTGTAGATCCAATCCGATTCAACCTAATAGAATGTGGCCAAAAAAAAAATTAATCGAATCGATAAAGGCCTAAAAAAGTTTGCTTGGCCTAATTTGAATCGATAAATATGTAATTTCGAACTAAAATGTCTAATTCGACGACTTGGTCTTAGGCCCAAAAAATACCAGGACCGGCCCTATCTATTGGCATATAGTGTTTTAGCATGATATATTAGTCTGTTAAAAAAAACATGATATATCAGTAAGAAATTTTAGGCACTCTAAGCAACTTAAATAGTATGTTCCTTATTGGTTTTTTTATAGGATTATATTCAATATAGGGGTGCTTATAGGCACTCTTTGTTAGTTAGGATAAGAGACTAAGGGTAACTTTCTTTCTTTTCGGTTTTTAATTTTATTTTTTGGAAGGAAGCAACAACTACTTTGTTAGTAGTTGTAAATTAGTTCTGCATGAGAACATCGATAAATGAATACATAGGATTGGAAAAAATATTCATTTAGCGAGTTTATTTATTTATCGATAAATGAATATTTATTAATTTAGATAATATTTTTACATTTTTTTTTCTTATGATTAGTATTTTTACCTTTAATGTACAAATGTTTTTAGAAATGTGATGGACGTCGAACATCTTTTGAACTATCCTAACGAGAATGATGCAGTTATGGAACCGCCTACAGATGAAGAAATAATTGTGTCCGTACTAAAAGATGAGAATGATCCTTAACCAGATGATAGTAGCGTCATACCAAATGTGTCATCAAAAGAAGCATTCAGGCAGTAGTCAGCATACAAAATTACTTGCTACAACACGTGCAAAACACTCCAGAAGTTGTGCATGTATTGCAAAAAATTAAGGATGTGATGCATTTTGGTAGTAGGCAAAAACAAACAACTCTAGATGCATTTTTTGAGAAGAAATGAATTCTTATATTAAAATTATTGATTGGATGAAATATTTTTGTTTATATATATATATATATATATATATATATATATATATATATATATATATATATATATATATATATATATATATATGGAAGTGATTATTCATTTATGTTTACATGCAGGTCCTTAAGACTCAAATTTTTTTATTCGTTAATGATTTAATGCGTTTAGCGATGTTTATTCATTTAAGCCTTTCTAAAGTTTCTAATTGAGAAAATTATTCATTTAGACGAAGTTATTCATTTATCGAACATTCGTTTATCGAGATTCTACTGTAAATTAGTACTTTTGTTTATCAAATTGTCATTTTCACCAAAATAATTGGGTGTCCTGTAACAATCTTACTATTATTTTTGTTCTTTTCAATAAGTCTCACACCTATTTAATATTTAGGACAACCACACTTTAACACATCCATTAATTGGATCAAAATTCTGGTGTTAATGCTATTAAATGGTACACTTTTCACAACCTCCCATACCTATGCAAAAAATATTGCAGTAACAATTCATTGCAACTGTGGTTGCTATCGGGTAGTAACATACATATAAACGACAGTAACATCTGTGGTTTCTATCACGTAGTCACATACATAATTGAAGAAACAGCTATCATGTAGTAACATACATATAAACGGCAATAACGGCAGTAACATCTGTAGTTCCTATCACGTAGTAACATATATAATTGAAGCAACAACTACTGTGTAGTAACATCCATATAAACGACAATAACATATGTGGTTCCCATCACGTAGTAACATAATAATTGAAGCGACGGTTACCCTAGTTGCAAATAAAAAATGTAGTAATTAACTCAACTCAATATACGTGGTTCTCCCCAATTTTTTTATGTTATTAATATTAGTATTTTTTTTAATTTTACCTCCCGAAATGATTCAATCTTTTGTTTGCATGAAATCATCCCACGATTTTCTCTTATTAGTTGTCACCATTAACTGAAAAAAAAAAAAAAAAAAAAAAAAATCATGCACTCTGATAGTTTTTAAATGAAGGTATTTCGGTACATAGCAAGGTACAAGATAATGTAAGAGTTATAGGAATATTGTGTAAAAATATTACTTTAATATAACAATACTGATAATGTTAGAAATTATCACGATAGTGATTGCGATGTTTATATGCTGGATATCTGGTTGTTTATTTAAGTGTTTGCCGGCGGTGCACGGCGACGATAAAGAAAGTGCTGTGGTCGGACTGAAAGCTATGAATGCGAGCTCGTTAGTCGACAAATTGACAGAGTAAGTCTGCTTTTTATAATATTGTAGATCCCTTTGTGTTACATGGATGCCACTATATATAGGCGTATCGCTAAGTATGATTAAGCTAATGACGACAAAACATAATAAAATATGATATGACACTAATTAGACTAGACAACTGACAATGTGGACTCGATGTGGGGCAGACCCAACACTTAGCCATTCGCTGAGTCTTCATCTTTTGATCGTCACATGGTAGCTTGTTCGTCTATTTTTTGGGTTTATAAAAGACATAATGAATAATCAACGATGGGGTGTTGCAATTTTTTCGGTTTACTTCTATATGTGTATGGTTCAAAATATTTTTTGTTCGGTATGCCATATATTACCTCCGTCCCACGAAAAGTGTCCACTTTTTTGTAGGGCACACCGATTAAAAAACGCAATTAATGTGTTTTTTTTGTAGCAAATGGACGCAAATACCCTTATTAATGAGTTTTTTTCATTTAATATATGTGTATTGAAATCAACATGCACTTATTATAATATTGCTAAAAAATTGAGGGAACTGTTCATATTCTTTCTTTAGCAGTGAATATTAGTAGTACTAGTAATAAATGATTACTTTGGGATTAGAAAATGTCAAAAATGAGTATTTTTTTTTCCCGGAGAAAAGGATCTTGGATATATATTATCAAAAAATGTACACCACGTGTACCATAAAAATGAGTAATTTTAGAAGAATGGTATATTTGAAAAAAGGTCATTAAATGATGCATTTGTATTGAGGAATGACACTTTTTAAGAAACAAAACTTTTTTTAAATATGGACATTTTTTATTAGACGAGTCACGGAGGTAGTAGTGTTTACCTATAATTCTCAATAGAATTTCACGGGACATTGGAGTTGAGTAATGCAAAAAAATGGAAGCGTTATATGTTTTTTTTTTTTTTTTTTTTTTAAAGCGGGATAGCAAATGAAAAAATAAATAAATAAAGAAAAGATTTTTTTTTTTTTTTGAAAGGAACGATTAAAAGAATTGTTTGTTGAAACATGAAAGCAAAAATAAAAATAAAAATAAAAAAAAAAAAGACTGGACAGGGTTTGGGGATAGGGAGTCGGGACAGCGTGCAATCACCGATTAACCAATGCCCCAAGAAAATATTATTTGGTTCATTGTAGATACTCAAGATATTAGGCATGTGAGAATATATTTAAGATTTCTCTAGAAAGTGCACATGTGCATATATAGTAAATATATTTACTAATTGTAAACCCTCGTGATAACGCATGGAAATTCAACCATGTGAGTGTATATAAAATAAAATTTAAAAAATCTATACTACATATGTTACATGCGGAATTATTAGTATGGAAACTTTTACCGGATAATGGATTCAAACATTGTGTATCCAAATATATTAACGTAGCCAACATAATTTTTGTGTTTGAATCATTCATGACAAAGGAGTAAATATAAAATTAAATATATTGATGTTAAAAGTAAATGCATTACACGGATATTAACCGCTTTAGCTTTCGCTCATAAAAATTAAAGTCAAAAAGTTGATTCCAAACATTTCAATTTCACAACAAATGCAAAGTAGCTCAAGCTATGTATTCCTCTTGAGGCCAGGAATCCTTTTATCTTTCTTTCTGTCCATTTATCCCCGAAGGCCCTCATTCTAAAGACCTTGAAATTTCATCTACATATTTCCATTCAATATATTTTTCTTCAATCATCGTCTTAATCACCATATATTACCATGAAACATGCTTGTCTTAATAGTCTATAACCAAAACATATTTTCATGAGATTTTCATAAGTTGATGATGTGCTCTTCAAATACTATTATAATAAAACTTGACCATGCTATGCGTTGTGAGAATTACAACCCGCAAAAAACACACTTTAGCCAACATTCAAGAAATTATGAAGAAAATTTTTCCGCAGATAGAAATATTAATCTTAAAGGGAAAAATATTATATGCCTAACGGGTACTTTTACCTACTTCTACACCATAATTTTGTATTGGGAATAACATGCATTCCTACTACATTCAAAATTGCACATCTTCATGGGTGAAGTTTAACAATAAATAATTGGCTAAGAATATTTAACTAAAGAAGTTCAGGTTTTGAAGAATTATTAGCTCTTAAAAATTACAAACCATCAAAATATTGAAGATGTATGTTAGACTAAGAATGAGAAGAGTGCAACTTATAGCCAAATCATTTTATGACCTTCAAAAGTTTGTTAGACTAAGAAAAAAAATCACTGCACACATTATTAACAAATTAACTTTATCTCAACTCATGAAAAGACGGACACTTTCATTCATTTGGCTAAACACATGTAAAGTGAACCAAAACAAAAAAAATTAGTTTCACAAAATTATATGGATGAATGAAGTGCAAGGTACCTTATTGGTATCTAAATCCTTATCATGATTCCTCTTCAAACAAATAGAACTTTAAACCACAAACATGTCACTGAAATCGGAATGAATACATCTTCATCAAAAGAAAGAAAGAAATCATTGAACATCTAACAACAATCTATGAGATACAAACCCCAACACAAGAAAATAAATAATGACTACGTTAGAAAAATACCGGTGTGAGTGATGAAATCTATGCATCAAGCGTGGTCCAAGCACTCTCCCACATCTTCGGAAAAATAAGATACCCCAACACTTTCTAAAACAAATACGGCAAACAAAATAAACGAAGCAAAAAAAATATAAGGGTAAATTACAAATTTACCACCCATCACTTGCTATCCTCATATCAACATAAATCGTCGTCAATGGAAGCATCCTTCCCGTCGAGCAGCTGAAATGGTGAACCATGTTTTAAATAAATGCATTGTGTACTAATCACTTGCTCGTTCCACGGAGTTCACCTGAAAAATTCATCAAAACAATTCACCTGAAAAATTCATCAATACAATCTGAAACCTAAATCATTAAAAGATAGTACTAAAGACAAAATATTAATTCAAAAGAAAAACAACATACAATTCACACATGATACATCCATTAAAGCACCTGAAATCAATTGATAATGGAGTAGATGTACCCAAAAAGTTTTTGATTAGCCTGCCGGCGGTCAAAAGCCTTTAGGTTATAAAACCTTACCTTATTTTCACCAACATTTAAATTGGTAACTAATTTTACGGACGGCCGTGAGATGTGAAATTTGGTCTGAGAACTCCTGATTTTCTCAGTTGATCCTTCTATTTTGGAAATTAATGATCGCATAATATATCCATGGCCTTAAACCTCCAAGACTATTTTGGAAATTAGTGACCGGAGAATATTATATGCCCGATCCAAACTAAAACAATATACAAACCAATGATTTGGTTTGAATTAGTTTCGATTTGGTTTCATCAAATTCATTATTTTTATATGAAAACATATATACACTTTACGCAAATCAAACAATTTACAGATGACAAATTCAACAAATTTTGAACATAGTTATTTAATAAAACGAATCTATCACAAATGTACAGTAAGTAGGAATAAAGACTTGCATTGTAAAAAAAAACCTCAGTACATTAAGAATGGCGGGCAGGCTTGATTATCAAACACTTTGAGTCCATCAACCACATCATCACAACGGCGCACATAAGGTACAATCATGTCCGCCGGAACCCCACTACTCCGATTATATATCCGGCAATAATAATTCGCCGGAGCATAATGGAAGCAAGGCTCCATTGACAAAGCACGTTGGCAAGGCGGATTATTATTAGGCCCTAGTTTCCCGTCCTCATCACGAACCTTTTTAAGTATCCATGGCCTTAAACCGGCCTCCAAGACTTTGAGCTCAGGAAAATGTTGATCAATTGTTTTTTTTCTCCTGTCTTTCCTCTTATATTTGAAGACTTAAGGCCTAGTTAAATTTGAAGAGTTTGTTTGTTATGATTTGATTTCAAGATTTGATTTTGTGCATAGAAAATTTGGAGATTAGATCAAGAGAGAATTGGTTGAGTAAGTTTGGATTTGAAGGATATGCAGAGATTTCCGTTGAACTAATGTATTTTAGCGTGGATATATGTTTTGTTCGGGTATAAGCAGGATCTTTTTCCGGGTTTGGATCAAAATTGTGGGTAATTGGGTTAAATAACCCTTTCAAATATATATAGACTAGTCAATAACCCGTGCATTGCACGGAATGTATCGACATAGCACATATTTGTTGAGAGACACGGGATGTATAAACATAGCACGTACAAACCGGAACAACACCGGAAATATTCATAGTGAAATGCATTACACGGGATGTATCGACATAGCACAAATTTTCCATACCCTACCCACCCTACCCACCATTCCACTCTACCCAATCTTACCCACCACACCACTCTACCTTACCTTACCCACTACCATAACCTACCCTACTCTACCCTACCCTACCCTACCTTAGCATCCCTACCTTTCCCACCACTTCACCTTACTTACCCTACCATACCTTACCCACCACCACCCCTTACCCTACCCCACCCAACACCACATTTACCCTACCCACCACCCCACTCTACCATACCTTACCCACCACCCCATCATACCCTACCTTACCCACCACACCACCCTACCCTACCTTACCCACTACCCCAACCTATCTTACGTATCTACCCTACCCTACCCTATCCTACCAACCCTACCTTACCCACCACTTCACCTTACCCTACCCACCATTCCACTCTACCATATCTTACTCACCATACCACTCTACCTTACTTTACCCACTACCCCAACATACCCTTCTCTACCCCTACCCTACCCTAGCAACCCTACCTTTCCTACCACTTCACCTTACTTACCCTACCATACCTTACCCAACACCCCTTACCCTACCCCACCCAACCCCACCCTTACCCAACCCACCCTTACCTACCACCCCACCCTACCATACACTTTATTAATTATTATTCAATCATTGATTTCATTGATTTTGATTATTTACGTTTTTAATTTTAAATTTAGTTTTTTATATTTATTTAATCAATAATCAATCAAGGATTTTGATTAAGATCTTGTTGATTTTTTTATTTTTTTTTGGTTTTTTATTTGTTACTTATTAAATTAATGATGATTAATTAATCACTATTCAATCAATGATTATATATAGATTCTTAGGATTTTAGTTAGTTTTTATATTTTTATTTAACTCAAGGTTTTTTATTTATATTTTCATTTTTCGGGGGAGGTCCTTTTGATATCCAAAAACTGCTCAGCAACAGTCGGACAGGTGGGGAATCTTGAGGTGAACCAGAAAAGTTTGGGTAGAGCCGGATCTAAGCGTTGGCAGGGTATGATTATTTAATCAATAATGATTATTTAATAAATAATCAATCAATGTTCCTAAAAAAATTAATCAATCATGAATTTTATTTAGTTTGTATATTTTTACTTAAATCATTGATTCTTGTTTTATATTTTCATTTTATATTTATAATTTATTTTCGTTTATATATTATTAATAATTATTGATGATTCATTAATTATTATTCAATCATTGATTTCATTGATTGTGAGTATTTACGTTTTTAATTTTAAATTTAGTTTTTTTATTTTTATTTAATCAATAAAAATCAAGGATTTTGATGAGGATCTTGTTGATTTTTTTATTTAATTTTGTTTTTATATTTTCATTTATTAATAATGATTATTTAATCAATAATCAATCAATGTTCTAAAAATAATCAATGATGGATTTTATTTAGCGAATATTTTTAGTAAATGCATCTGCGAGGCTTTTTTTTTTAAAATGTGGCACACGTTGTTTTGTTTAACAAATGCGCGTAATATTAGGAGAGTTATTTTTTAGTTATTAGGAGAGTTATTGTGTTTTATGTGGAATAATAATATTTTAGGAAACTAATAGGTTGTAATGCGGAATTATTTGGGTGGCAAAATTATAGGGATGCAATTAAAGATATTCTGCATTAAGTGTCATTAATTTAAGAATATCTGGAATTATTTGGGTGGCAAAATTATAGGGATGCAATTAATGGCTGAGTATTTTGCATTAAATGATATATTTGTGTTTAGATATTTTTTAAAATACAATTTAATGTTAGAATACTCTCAGCAATAATTGCAAACACTAAATTTATAAATTTTTAAATACTATAAGTAAATGAAAAATATTTATTAAGTGTCACAATGTTATGAGTATTTGACATTATTATACTGGGATGGATAATTTATAATTAAAATTGGTTATATTTCATTAATGTAATATAATTTAAGAATTTTTGGTATTAATTTGTAGGAAATGATTTTCTTTATCATAATTGTATTAAGCAGAAAATATATTCTGCATTAAGTGTCATTAATTTAAGAATATCTGAATTATTTGGGTGGCAAATTATAGGGATGCATTTAATGGCTGGATATTTCGCATTAAATAAATGATTTTCTTTATCATAATTGTATTAAGCAAGAAAAAATATTCTGCATTAAGTGGCATGAGTAATTTATAATTGATTTATTTATTTTTCAAAATATAATGTAATCTAAGAATGTTTGATATTATTGTAGGCAATTATTGTTAGGCTATTATGCATTATTTGACATTATATTTGACATGTAAGCTCAAGAGATATTTCAAAATGTAATGTAATTTAAGAATGATTGGTATTAATTGAGATGTATTATAAATATGGTATGATTATTTTTATACGTCAAAGTAATTGTAGTTTATAATCGATTTTTATATGACGTGTATTATATCTTCATAATAGCAATATGATATTAAAAATTTAATAAATAAAATAATAGTATGACATATAAAACTTAACAACTCATATAACTATTATAGCATAAAATGTAAATCAAAATTACACAGTTTAATGTTTGGAATTTAGTTTCTTATTACTAATATAAAAAAGAATTTAGTATCCAAAAAAATTTGAAAGTCATAAATAAAAGTAAAAAATGAAAAATCATTAATGGAATCCTCAACCAATAACTATAGGATTTCCTTTGTAATTTTGGTGGTCAACACATAGTCTAAGCATCAATTGTTCAAGAAAAAAAGTAACGGTTTTGATTTTATTTCTCACCATCTAAGCATACCCATGATGTAAATACATGGGAAAAATGTCAATAAAAGGTGATGACATAATATGAATACATTTATTGGTGTATATTATGTATTAATATTGCATATATTTTTTTATCTCTATTTAATAATTAAATGATACATATTAAATCGTAATTGATCTTGTGAGAGGTGTATACATTGTATTAATATAATATGAACACATTTTTTTAGGGCGATAATATGAACACATTTATTATGTGTATTCTATATTATTGCATATATTCTTTCTATTATTGGTTTTTTTAATTATTTGTATTTTTTTAAATTATTTTTTAGGCAATAATTGTTTTTTTTAATGTAATATGAACACATTATTATGCTCCCCTTCCATACATCATTGGCTGCAAAAACCAAAGAAATGATATTGCATAATGAAAAAATGCTGTAATGAAAACTACTCCTAAAATCTAACAACAAAAAAACAAAATATGAAAAATCATTAATGGAATCCTCAACCAATAACTATAGGGATTTCCTTTGTAATTTTGGTGGTCGACACACATAGTCTAAGCATCAATTGTTCAAGAAAAAAAAAACGGTTTTTTTTGAAAGATCATTAATCAATAATCAATTATGGATTTTATTTTACTTTATTATTATTTTTTCTATATTTATTTTTTCAAATATGTCATTTTATTTTACACAAAATTATTGTAATTAGGAAAAAAAATTATTTGATAAGTAAAAATATATTGCTTGATTGTCTATTATGATTGATTTTCATATTTATCAATTATTATTATATACTATAGATATCATGTAGTCTGATTAATAAAAAAAACTTTCTTATTTTGAAAATAAGGAAAAGTGAAAATACAAACCTGGTTAGTCTTATTTCTCAACCTTAGGTTTCTTCAAAAGCTTGGCCTTTAAAAAAAACAATAGAGAAACATGTACGATACAAAAAGAATTATAAAAAAGAAACAATAATAAAACACCAATCATAACACGATTAAATACGGTTGAACACCTATTTACCTTTTTCAATTGCCAAAAAGGTTTGAATCAAAGCCAAAAGTAGGATGAAGAAAACATGTACGATACAAAAAGAATTATAAAAAAGAAACAACAATAAAACACCAACCATAACACGATTAAATACGGTTGAACATCCAGTTTACCTTTTTTCAATTGCCAAAAAGGTTTAAATCAAAGTCAAAAGTGTGAGATACGATTCTAGAGATAACCTACCAAAGAAAATTAAAGAAGGTAAATGATATATATTTAACCTACCAAAGAAAAAAAAAAAAGCAAGGAATAAGAAATGTACTGGAAAAATGCGGCGTGAAAAGGGTTCTTGAGAAATGGAAATGAAAAAAAAAAAAGATGCAGAAAGGTTCTTGGAGAAATGGGAAATGAAAAAAAGATGGAATAAGAAATGTATATATAAATGGTTGGCATGATTTTGGGTTCTCATGTATATTTGGCATGTATATAAAGATGGAATATTTTATTGTTTTTTTTATGGCAACTAATTAATACCCAATATTTTTTTTACCGGGTTTGGGTCGGGTAATTAACGAAAACGGGTTAAATCCCCCTCCTCTATATATTATATATAGATATAGATATATATATATACATATATATATATATAGATACTATATATTTTTACTGGTGTCTTAATTGTATTCAATCAATTACCAAATTACTCCTTTTTAGCATTAGTGTCGCCAGCGCTTTAAATTTTACACACGCACATTTTTTTTCCACCTTTTTTACTCATTATTTTCTATGAAAAGATTAGTATTAATTAAAAAAAAAAACGGAATGGAGTAATTGTCGGAAAGTGTTAAAAATAAAATATTATTTTATTTGTCCGACCGACACTTGTGGGAGGATTGTCAAAAATTATATACGGACTTTTTTTGAGAAGGAAATATACGGAGCAGAAAAAAAAAAGGAATATTCCTGTGCGTCTGCCATATATATTATATATAGATAACAACACAAGAAAAAACCCTAATTACTTTTGAGTCTCTAGCAATTTGGAGAAAAACGAATATAATTTCTTGAAACTATGGCGCTTCCTGAAGACGCAGTATCAGAGATTTTATTGAGATTGCCGGTGAAATCACTGCTCCGATTCACATGTGTGTGTATGAATTGGTGTGCCCAAATAAAGACTTCTCACTTCAAACAAAAGCATCTCGCTTCCCGACTTGATAGGGATGATGATGAGTTTATTCTTGTCAAGAGGACACATCGTTGTGGCTGTAATGATGATCTTGATAATTGTAAAGATGTGGTGACTTGTTATGGAGATTACAAATCACTTCCCCGTGGGAAAAAATTATTTAAAAGGGATATTATTGGTTCGTATTGTTTAAGCTTCTCGACGAATGTCAACGGCATAGTTTGCATTACTCAATATGGAGAAGGTAAGTTTAATTTAATTTTGTGTAATCCCGCACTAAGAGAATTTGAGAAACTCCCTACAATTAGAGGTCTGCCTGTTCGTTTCGTTATTAATCCCGTCCAAGTAAGAGCGGTGGGACTCGGATTTGATGATTCTATAAGGAATTATATTCTAGTTAAAATTCTTAGCCTTCAGAAAAAGGATGATGATGATCAAGATGCCTTTACGGACCACAAATGTATTGTATACTATCCAAGGACGTCTGGATCTTCTTGGAGGATGGTCGACATGCCTGCATTTGTAGTGTCCGCTGCAGCTAATTACTTTGAACATGATATGATTTATTGTTCTTCCTTTTTCTCCCATGGATCCATCCATTGGTGCATAGTTCGGGATCCTAATCCTGTGATACTTACTTTCAACACGAGTACCAAACTATTTCAAGAGATTGATTTTCCTCACGGTTGGAAAGGAGAAGAATATAAGCACTATGTGTATCCTTATCTGTTTATGATTGACAACTCCAGTACTATTGCCTCGGTGGGTGAGCACTTTACTGCATCTGGACAGACGTTTGACGTATGGGTGATGAAAGAATATGGTGTGAGGGAGTCTTGGACTAAACAATATTCCATCAGCTCTTTACCCGGAAGAATTCAGAAGCCGTTATCTTTTTGGAGAAAACATCTCCTTCTACTTCTAGCAGCAAAAGGGAAAATCATTTGTTATGATCTGTCCAAAGGGCAACTATGTGATTCTACTTTTGATCTGCGTTTTTCAGATGTGGAGTCAATAGAAGTTGTAACTTGCGGTGAGAGTTTATTTTCAATCAATTAATTAAGCAGAGTTTGTAGTTATTTTTTACGTAGCTGGATCGAGCGAGGAGAAGCATATCATATTACAAGAAACAATTAATGGGTGGTGTCCTCGATCCTTTTTTTTTCTTCCTTCGTCAGTCCTGCTTTTCCAAATTTACAACAGTTGAATGTTTTTCTTTTTGTTTTTTTTTTAAAAATTTAATTTAAGGTGTGATGTTTTGTTGTTAAACAGTTATTTGCTTTGAAATATATATATTACTAGCCTTTAACCCGTGCACATGCACGGGAATACAGAAAACACACACACAAAAAGTTATTTTAAAAATACATATTCATCATTCTCAAACATAATTAAACTGACTTAAAAGTCGATACACCAAATATGATGTAGCATTTGTTTTTTAACTGGTCAAGCACGAAGTTTCTGTTACAAATACTGATCTTAACACTAAAAACATCAATAGTCAATAATGCAGTCCATGCTACTTGAAAGATAAATATTCATGGATAGCTTTAATCGACTGATGTGCGAAGTTTTTTTTTCTTTAGAAGCACGTATGGGTATCTGACCATAGCAAGCAAATGTGCATCCTTTGATAACGAAAGAATTTCATACCAAACTAATCCTTCTAATCCTTTGTGATTGAAAATTTCCGCTCTTGTAACCGAAGAAAGCCAAAGAGCTCTTACACCTTCATACACCATTCACAAAAGCAACATTAATCATGAATAGATTAAGTCACACAAACACTGAGCTTCACTCTAGATTGAATTGGTGTATTGAGATCAACAACTGCCAAACATAGTCCAAGATGCCTGCAATTTTGAAGAGCACTTTTACCCCTCTCAAATGAATCATGGATCCAACCATGATATGAGAAACCATTATGTGAAAAGTTTCTTGTCTTGCTTGGCCAATGATGCTGGCTTTGAAATAGCACCATGGTGGTACTACCTATCATCGTATTTGAAGGTAGAAGACTTTTTTATGCATGCATTCTCATCCTCTGTAGATGGGTATCCGTAGCTCAAGAAATACATCTATACCAATATTATACAAAAATTGACAATGCAATATAGTCTGAGGGGACTTCCTTTAATACCTTAAATGTGTTGTAGCATTAGTCTAAATTTAAGGTTAAAAAAAATGTTAAGGCTCCCATAATTTTTCATTCGTTACTTTTGAGAAAATAATAAAAAACGAAAAATAGCACATGCATGTTTCATCACCTGATTTCAGAGTAAAAAAAGAAATATGACATGACATTTACCACTAAAGAAAGTAGAGACTTATCCTTATCATATAAAAAAAAATGTTAAACAATAACCATCTCAACACAGACGACAAATAAGATGATCGATAATGTTGCATCAACATCCATCAGTTCCATGTGTTCCTCTCATGAGGTTCCAAATTATGTTTAAATGGAGCAGGAGATACATGAGCCGGTTACCATCAATCACTTTCTTAGAAGCTTGAATCGTAGCATTACCTCTACCAGTAGTTCTAGAATTAGCAACCAAAGAGACCCATGAACACCAAAACACACAAACAATAACTTTGAAAAATGTCAAAACAAAACAAAACATACGATGTAACGGCAATTCAACCAGAGCAAAAACAACCAACAGATAAGGACATGCGGATAATCTCTAAAAACAATAGTGTTTATTGTTGTGAAGTGTCTTCGTGATCATATAAATGTCTTGGATAAATACACTAAAACATGTGATAATATACCTTGTAAGCTCTATAGGCAATAAGCAGATTCACAATTCCAAATAGCTCATATACGAAGATAACAAATTTTCTGCAATACTTTCATTAAAGCATTGCAAAAAATAGCAAAACTAAATTAACAACTTACAACTAATAAAAAAAGAAGTCAAATGAAACATATAGGATCTATAAAAAAATCACAACGTTTACTTAAACACACAAAGCATTTAAAGTTAAAAAAAAAAAAAAAAGAGAGCATATATGTTCATTGGGATTGAATGAAAGAAAGAGTGAGACGAAAGAAAAAAATAGAGCAACTGACACGAAAAAGAAAAAAAAGTGGATAGAGTAGAACAATGCCACATTCTTAAACCCATTTCCTTACCAATCCACTTATATGCACTCGTCGGCTTTCAATAACCTCTCTGTTGTCACAAATTAGGCCTGCACTCGTCGGCTTTCAATAACCTCTCTGTTGTCACAAATTAGGCTGCGCGAGGAAAAAGTGAAATCATAACATAAATTGAACAAACAGGATATAGCGATCAAATCGCTTGTATTTCTTCACAATCCATGAAATGATCACTCAATTGAGGTGTATACTTCACAAAATAATCCGTATCCGTTCGATCAGTGTGTGCATAGAAAGATATTAGGTCTAAATTAAACCGTGATTCATCAGAGCCATCATTTTCTCACTTCCGATCCGAACTTCGTTCCACCCAAGAAATCTGGCATAGATGAATTATGAATGTCGTCCACCCCAATCTGAAAATGAAATATCCATTTGTTCAAATGCCGTAGGAATGCATATTAAGAAAAAATCAGATCGAAAATACAAGCAAACACCATGAATATGCATGCTACCTAAACACGATGATGAATCTCCTCCATCTCCAATATGAAAATTCAATATTATAGATTTTGCAAAACACAAAATCAATCACCGAAGACGATGAAGAATACGTGCATCCACACGCCTTCACAATTCGCGGATATGCATTTGCATCAACTATTTATCCATGTGTCATAATCAAATCAACTCGGCATGATAAAAAACTTCCGTAGAATAAGTTCATACACCGGTCATTTTTATCTAAAGCTCATATTGCTTATCATGAAGTCGTTTGATTGTTTTGGATGCCCAAATCGATATCGGAAAATAAATCGAAGGTCTACCGACAATGAACACAAATTCTACAACTCATTATTCATTACAATTGCTTCTGTGATGATGAAATATAAGAAATGAAAAATAAAAGAAAAATAAAAAGATAAGAAATGAAATGTATTGCTCTTTCTCTGGCATATTCATTGATATAACATCAAGTATTCCATGATATAAAATATTTTCCATTAAAAAAAAAAAAAAAAATCTAAGATATCAATACCAGGAATGGTCGATCAAGAGGATTATAGGATACGCCTTGTTTTGTTAAAAAAGGATTTGCAATGATTGAAAGGATTATTGAGAAGTGGATTTTATAGACAGGTTGAAACGGAGATATGATTAATGGAAAATTTTGCGAGATATTACGGGATTGAACTTGAACGGATGATTATTTCAACAAATGAAGAAAGAATCTTACCGAAAACTTTAGTGAAAAAACTTAAATGGAAGAGTTTGTTTGGTTGTTTTATTAAAAAAAAAAAAAAAAAAAAAAAATGGAAACAGAAAGATCAATTTCCTGAGAGTGGACTAATATTTTTTTTTGTTTTTATTTTTCATTTTTCGTGCATAAACCAGGTCAAAAGTGGGTTTTAGGCGAAATCCCGGGTAATCGGGTTAAATTGTGCTTTCAAATATTTATAGATATAGATTTCCTTAGAAAGTCGAGTATGCAGTAAGAATATTAGTCGATCAAGCATACTGCATGATTTCACACTAGGACGGAGCCAAATTTGTGATACACTAATAACAAGCGCAATCAATTAATTATCTTAAATACAGTCCACCCGACCATACATAAAAGTGCACTAACCCAGCCACCGTGTCTGACACGTGTCGGTAGATTAAATTAATATTATTAAAAATTTAAATATCCGACACGGCACCGACACTCCCAACAGTACTCCTGAACCCAATTTTTTAATTCTTTTTTTCCCTATATTTAAGTTTTTTCAATGGAAACGTTAAAATGCACGATTTTCATTTATATAATAATTAAATAAACAATACGTCGTATCAAGTTTATATGTTTTTTTGTTGATAAGCAATCATATATTTTTACAATTTGTAATATTTTGAAGGTCAATCAAAAAAAAATTGACACCGTATAAAGGTCGAATATATGTTCTAGATATTCATAGAGTTTATGTAATACATATCTTATTTTGTCTAGTTTTTTCAGATGTTTACGAATATTTTTTTTGATAAATTGAATTTTATTTATATTATATATATACAAGTCATAAACCCGTGCATTGCACGGGATTTTTCAACGTTATTGTTTCATGCAATAAAATAATCTAAATCCATGAACATGTGTTTCATTGCAACCGGTAAGTGCTAATTAAAGAAATCAAATGATATGTCTTGTCCATAAGTAATAGCGTAATCTAACATAACATGAGTCATAAATTTATAGAGTAAAATACTTAGAAAACAATTGTGCCATGATTATGAAGCAAGAAGTAGTGTAAGTTTCTTATCCGCAACTACCAAACCACTCAAACTTAAACACCTGAGAAAATTAATTGAAGATTTTGTTACTACGTAAAAAGATATAATGATATCGAACAATAACAATATACACTATTAAAAACTCGTGTTTAAATATAATTTTTTTATAACATTAAAAAATTATTACGTTGTATGTGTTTTCTTATATTCATGTGTTTGAAAGCATGAGCACATTCTCAACCCCTATCCACTTTCAATATAAATGCAGTTTGTTGAGGTTCTTTAGAATGTGGCGATGGTAGAATGTGTAGAACAAATGTGTATGCACGTCCCAATGGTGTATTTATGTAACGATCAAAACACTGACGTCCATGAACCTATATCATTATGTACTTTATCAAAACGCTGAAGTCCATCAACCTATATCACTAAGATATAATTTGATTTTATCATATTTCAGCAAGAAAATCAACTTGTAATTTGCAATGTCTATTGTTAATCTTGTAGGATATTATTTTAATGTTTGAATATTTTATAGTAATTGGCAAATATGAAAATAGTTATTTTTGAAAAATATAATTTCATGTAAGAATATTTAAGTAAATAATGTGGCAAATTTGTATGGGGTGATGAGAATATTTCATATTAATTGGCATATTTGAATTTAGGTATTTGAATTTATTATCTGTTATTCAAAATGCAATTTAATTTAAGAATATTTCTCATATAATGACATATTTATTTAATATAAAAAATTTCGTATTAAATGACATATTTGAATTTAGTTATTTTTTAAAATGTAATTGAATGTAAAATATTGGACATTAAATGAGGTGACTAATTTGTAGGGATGGATTAATGTAAGAATATTTGGAAAATTCGAATTTTACCCCATTTTCTAAAATAAAATCGAAATACACACGCCTTGACTTTCAAAATCGCCAACTATCCCCGCCTTAAAATGAGCGAAACCTCCCATAAATAGGCGATCCTGCCCCATTCCGCCTATAAAACCGCTCATCTATTGCCGATTTCTCCCATCTCGCTTTTGACCCCGTCCAATTACCCGGTCATGCTAGGCGGTTTCGCCTTTCAAGGTAGGCGGTGTTGCCCATACACCCGCCCAAGGTGGGTGGTTACGACCATTTTTTTGGAATTCTCTACAAATAAGGCCTTAAATGGGCGAACCAAATTTTCAGTTTCCCCTAAGATTTTCCTCATCCAACCGAATTTTTTCATAATTACAGAATCACTTAAATGAGGAAATAATATATAATGTCGATATTTAATTCCCGGAATCACTTAAATAAGGAAATAATATAATCAAATATTTAAAAAATGAATTTGATAATATTAGAATCACTTTTTTTGAAGGGCAATCTTAGAATCAATTAAATAAGGAAATAATAATAGTCAAATATTGAATTCCTATAATAAGGAAATAATATAATAATTAAATATTTCATTCCTAGCCAAAAACTCGTGCACATGCATGGGACAATCAAATTGAATGAAATAAGAACTAAATCGGTAATATAATCATACAATAAAATTTATGAATATAATGAATGAGACGATTAAATTCCATAAAATAAGAAGAAAACCGGTCATCCGAAATCTAAGTGTTGAAACGTGCGATAACAAAAAATAAAGGACGCGTGTAGCACGAATGTGTGTGAAATTCCCAATATTTTCTCAATATGTTGATGTCCGTCATCCTATCATCCATTTAGATTTTATTTTTATCAAGTATAAGCAAGATAAACTATTTCAAAATTAATTTTTAATAGAAAGGATGCTTAAAATCACCATTTTCATATCTTTCGTCAGGGATGAAGGTGTAAAGTGGTGAAAACCTCGTCGTCTCCAGCAGTCAAGTATTTTGCATACGATCAATTACATATTTTATATTTGTTCGAATGCGATGTCTAAAAGAAAAACAAAATATGTTATAAATGTTGAAATACTATAGAGTATAACAATATATTGTATCAAATGTTGATCTGCTATTGAATCTGAATAAAAATCCCCTAATCAAGTGCAAACCAAATTGCTTTTGAAATCTAAATAAATTTTATCTTAAATTTGGCACCCTCGCTTTTGAATTTGAAATCTAAACAAATTTTATCTTCAATTTGACATCCTTGGTTTTAATAGATTAATGATTGTTATATTTCATATCGAAAAAATGGTTGTTACATTTGTTACATTTTATTTTAAGATTTGATCTCATATTATCATTTCAGAAGGTTTATATATATTTGTTTGTATTAGTATTATTTGTTGTTAAATTAACGTTAGTTGTATTTGTTACATTGGTTTAAAATATGCATCATTTCTTTGTTCCACCAACCCATTGCAAACCATATTCCTTTGAATATGAAATCTAAGCAACAAATTTCCTTTGAATATGGAATCTAAGCAACTTTATCAACAAAACCTTTATAGATTTCATCTATTATCTTATAAGTTTAATTTTACGGAGTGAGTACAAAAAATAAAGCATGAAATGGAATTATAAAAACATATAAATATCATATTATAATTTGAGGGAAAAAATCATGAGAACCTTTTAATATGTAATTAGAATGTGATGGTTAACAAATAATCATATGAATGAATATTCACACTTCATAGTTATGTAATTCATATCTTTCTTTTCTGCAATAACACTTCATAATTATATTCACACTTCATAATTTGTCTCCTTCTACATTTAAAATGTCTATATTCATTACATTTTCTAACATGAAAATTCACCAACCTCCAAATATTTTTTATATTAAGCTACATAATCGACAGTTGCACCTATTATCAAATTGAAAAAAATGATCAATAACATCAAATCATCATGACCAGTAAGAGACACACACACAAAAACAAATGCAAAAAATCCCCGTAATAACAGAACATGTCGAACTAAAATAAAGAATAAAGAAGAAATAAAAGGTTGTTTCATTCCTCAAATTGCATGGATGAAAAACAATGCGAAAGGAAAAAAATCACACACACACACATTGATACATTGAGTCTTAAATTTACCTAATATAAAAAATATTCAAAAGGTCATTAGAAGATGCAATGAGAGATCTACCTTCGCCACCTCTGAGGTTGTAGCGCCAAGCGCTTCAAAGACTCACAAATAAAATTAAGATTGGATTAAAGTAAACAATTAAAAAGTCTATTAGATCAATATAGCGTAAGTTAATTACATGTAATCTTTTCCAAAGAATTTCAAGAAGCGTAACAATGGTGCAAACACAAAGTCTGTTAAATCGTGAAACCTAAAAATACATTAATAAAAAAATTAGGTGATGAGGATGTGATGGTGGTTTGCTTTGATATTCAAAACAGTTCTAGATGTGTTAAGCATACATAAGGGCATAAATTAAAAATGAAGGGCGGAGCATATGATAATGAGAGGTACCTTATCCTCTTTAAATGTCTTTTAGCAAAAATCTATGAATCTACCTGCCTACCAAGATATGTAATCACACACGAAAGCAAAACAAAAATTCACTTGAAAAATGAGTCAAAAGTAACATTCACAAATGAATTAAAGTGAAAATCAAAAAAGAATAAAGCAAATCTAACAGAGTTTGAGGGAAGAATGATTTGTATTATTAGTGATCCGTACAATATATATAGAGTTTGTGGCATGATAATACAATATAAATACAATAAATGAAAAGAATAAAATATACACAATAAATGTAGAGAATCATCACATGGAAAAATATGTTGGGAGTAATTAAGATTTTGAATTTTGAATTTTGGGAGTAATTAATATTAGGGATTATTTGAGATAGGAGTTATTGCGGAAGATTTTTAAAAAAATATTTGAAAACATAATGATTAATTAACATATGGGCAATAATGTGTGAACACAATTAATAATTAAAATTTCTAACATTTAAAAAAAAATAATCAAAAAAAAAACATTTAAAAAATGATTCCGGGTATAAGATGGATTATTTTCCGGGTTTGGGGCAAAATCGCGGGTAATTGGGTTAAATCCCTTCATCTATATCTTATATATATATATATACTAGCAATTTACCCGTGCTATGCACGGAGATAACTCAACGTAAAATAAAACAGTGAATGAAATAAATTTTCATAGAAGATAAGAAATGATAATACTGTAAATAATGTAAACAATCTTCCATTACAAACTATTAAACATATATTAAACATGAGAACAAACACACCTAACGTTTATTTTTCAAGAAAAAACGACAACAAAATTGTCATGTATCATATTGTACACAGGATTAAGTATACACAATAAATATATATAAGAATTAAAGATATATTTCATACATGATTTTTTTTGTTGAATCAATCATAAGGCTATTTAGACGTGTAAAATACTATTCGCACGGGTATGGCCGAAAATTTTCACTTGATAAAAGATATTTCAAAGCCAAGTTGCACGAAAACCCGTACCAATTTGTGGATAATGACCCGTCGGAATACTAAGAGCGCAGCGGAGTGTCAAACGCAAATCTAAGCATAGCCAAAATAGATGCAAATCTTCTATAAAAAAAATATAAATTTTTTTTTTGAAGCAAATCAATTTATCGACAAACAGGGTATAAGCTCATATGACCTTGATTGTCAAATAATGTTGTTCCAATCTTTCGACGCCTTATCTAACTTCAACGACCATGATCTCTCCCCTGCGGCCCCATGTTACCCCCACCTATTTTTCCTCCAATAGTCCACCCTTTAATAACTAAAAACTGAAGGAAAAGTACAATATTCTCAACATTTTATAGTCTATTTTATTTCCTTATGGCCTACTTTTCAAGATATTCGGCCTACTTTTCAAGATATTCACTAAACCAATTGGAATGAACAAACGAATTTAGATATTGTTTATTGCTGAACGCAACAATAGTAATAAGACATACATGATTTTGTTGCAATTCTGAAAACATCCATATTAGGCACATAGCAGCATAGCAACATCACTACATCTAAAGCATACACTCTCATATATGAACCTACAAATGATCTATTCTTGATGAATAATTCTGAAAAAGCACAAAGAGATGACTAATAAAACTGAATATGAATAGGATTAGTAGCATAGGCAATTGTATACCATAAACTAAGTTCTAGACGACACTCTTGATACAGTTGATATGCTAACCATAACTGATGCCATGTGAACATAAAGCATCAACATTTGCCCACTAAAAAATATACAACCACGATCTCTACCATTTTGAGCGAACTCTGTTATTAAAATAATCTTTATTAAAGTTGTTATATGCATACCTTTCATTCAATCAACATAAAGAAAGACCCCTTCACCGTTCCTCACCAATTGTTATTTCGCAACCAACAACCTCATTATCACCACAACATATAAGCTTCATATGACTCAGAATTAATTCCAACTCGAAAATTGTGACTTCATGAAAATTTGAAAGTTTAAAAAAAAAAATAATGGGGCTATACAAAACAGAAAAACTAACCCGAAATAAAATACAACAAGCAAACTTTCCAACCACAATTTTACCCTGCATTCAAAGAATAAAACTTTCAAACCAAAATTTTACCCAAACTCATTAGAAAAACTCAGAACCCGAAATTGCATAAATAAAAAAAAAAATAAAAAATTAAAGCACTTAGCAATCGTACCCTATAACACAAAATTGCTAAAAAAAACTAAAAAAAATTGTTATCTATATTTCATGGCATCCATCAAAGAAGTGGGAGACTAATAACAAAAAGGGGACTAATGACAAAATAGCATTAAAAAACATAACCAATAGAGAGAAAAAATCGTAGGAATCTTTCCGAAAATTGTGTAAAGTACAGACCAAAACATCCTCATACCTATTTCCTTTTGCCCATTCCATTGAAAATTGACATATTGGACAAACTTTTGTAGGACTAACTATCAGCACCTATCCAAACACCCTGCAAAAATATGGAACAAAACCATAAACTAACTTACATAATCATGAATGCGAAGAAAGACTTTATGTGAATGGATAAAAATTTATAAGCGCATACGGTATGATCACATGAAACATCCGATGAATTTCAAACATGTTTATCAGGAATGAACAACAACCAAACATAATAACTAAAATATAAAAATCAATTCTTGTAGCACTAAAGATCGTTATTTTTCGATGGAGAATTTTTAAAATGGTTGCGACACTTCATATGGAAGGGAGATCAGGGGAAAATTTGTGGCAGGAAGGGAAAGCTCTGGTTAGAATTTGATTTGATACAATATTTATTGAGCAAAGATCCTCGAATTTTTGAAAATTAAAACTGAGAATGATCTTTTCCGATTTGACATTTTGATTTGATACAATATTTATTGAGCGAAGATTCCCAAATTTTGAAATTTAAAACCGAGTGATCTTTCCTGATTTGTTAATCAATCTATTTGTTATTATTATTATTATTATTATTATTATTATTATTATTATTATTATTATTATTATGAATTCTGATAAAATAAAATAAAATATTAATTTCATGATAGATTTCACCTATGATAAGCTCACGGTCTATGTGTGAAAAATCATTAACATTTATCATACAGATTTTTCGGTTCATCTTTCCAAAATCTTGTACCCGTGTGGGGAGTTAATGCTATTTTTTAGGAGTTATTACTATTGTTTTAATTATTACTTTTTTATCAAATTTTTAAGTTGACTTGTGTATTTTTTTTATTTTTTAATCAAATTTTTAGGAGTTATTACTTTTTTATCAAATTTTTAAGTTGACTGGTGTATTTAATACCGGGTTTGGAGCGGGTTCAATCGGATAATTAACGGGATTGAGTCAAAATCAATTTTAAATCCTCTCCTAAATATATATATATAGAGATTATTATTATTATTAATATTATTATTATTATTATTATTATTATTATTATTATGAATTCTGATAAAATAAAATAAAAGATTAATTTCATGATAGATTTCACCTATGATAAGCTAACGGTTCTATGTGTGAAAAAATCATTAACATTTATCATACAGATTTTTCGGTTCATCTTTCCAAAATCTTGTACCCGTGTGGGGAGTTAATGCTATTTTTTAGGAGTTATTACTATTGTTTTAATTATTACTTTTTTATCAAATTTTTAAGTTGACTTGTGTATTTTTTTTTATTTTTTAATCAAATTTTTAGGAGTTATTACTTTTTTATCAAATTTTTAAGTTGACTTGTGTGTTTAATACCGGGTTTGGAGCGGGTTCAATCGGATAATTAACGGGTTTGAGTCAAAATCAATTTTAAATCCTCTCCTAAATATATATATATATATATATATATATAGATATGTCGTACTAATATTATTCTAATCTTTGTGAAATATAAGGGCTTTGCCGAACTTATATATATATATATATATATATATATATATATATATACACTAGCAATTTACCCGTGCTATGCACGGAGATAACTCAACGTAAAATAAAACAGTGAATGAAATAAATTTTCATAGAAGATAAGAAATGATAATACTGTAAATAATGTAAACAATCTTCCATTACAAACTATTAAACATATATTAAATATGAGAACAAACACACCTAACGTTTATTTTTCAAGAAAAAACGACAACAAAATTGTCATGTATCATATTGTACACAGGATTAAGTAAACACAATAAACATATATAAGAATTAAAGATATATTTCATACATGATTTTTTTTGTTGAATCAATCATACGGCTATTTAGACGTGTAAAATACTATTCGCACGGGTATGGCTGAAAATTTTCACTTGATAAAAGATATTTCAAAGCCAAGTTGCACGAAAACCCGCACCAGTTTGTGGATAATGACCCGTCGGAATACTAAGGGCGCAGCGGAGTGTCAAACGCAAATCTAAGCATAGCCAAAATAGATGCAAATCTTCTATAAAAAAAATATAATTTTTTTTTGAAGCAAATCAATTTATCGACAAACAGGGTATAAGCTCATATGACCTTGATTGTCAAATAATGTTGTTCCAATCTTTCGACGCCTTATCTAACTTCAACGACCATGATCTCTCCCCTGCGGCCCCATGTTACCCCCACCTATTTTTCCTCCAATAGTCCACCCTTTAATAACTAAAAACTGAGGGAAAAGTACAATATTCTCAACATTTTATAGTCTATTTTATTTCCTTATGGCCTATTTTTCAAGATATTCACTAAACCAATTGGAATGAACAAACGAATTTAGATATTGTTTATTGCTGAACGCAACAATAGTAATAAGACATACATGATTTTGTTGCAATTCTGAAAACATCCATATTAGTGATATACTACTTTTATATGATTAAAAATACGTTATATTATTATGTTTTATCAACGAATTCTATATAAAATATATGAAATTATGATATAAATAGTATGAAATGTTAATCTTTATAATTTAGAGTAGTTAGTAGTAATAATAATAAAAAGTTATCATTTTGTACCGATTTTAGTAAATCGGAGTGTAAATGTCGATTTACGTGGGTATTTGTGGTATTTTATTGCGATTTATAAACCAAGACCCCGAGAATCGACATATTGAAGTATAATCATATCTCTGAAAGAATTTAGAGAGTGTCACGAGCTTAAATGGTCAATTGAATTGCTTAAGTGGTCAAGTGGTCAATCGAAGTGGTCAAGTGGCTAATCGATTTGATTTAGTGGTAATCGAGAAATATCTTCGACAAACGAATGGCTCATCAAAACTACATCATCTGAAGAAGAGTCCTTCACGAAAGTTGTAGATTTTCCCGAGAGCTTTCCGATGCCTCTTGAATCATGATTTTTGGAGATCCAGAACTCAAGATATGAATTTTATAAGTTATATAAATTATAATTATAATTATATAATCCTTGCACATGCTGAGTGATCAAGGGGGGTGGAAGCCATCATTACACCGCCCAGTCCGACTTGCTACCGGCCCGGTCCGGCCCCAAGATCCATTTCTATATAAAGGAGCCTCGAGTTCAACGGATCGAAGGTACCAATATATATATATCTACTACATATATATATATCTTCTCCTCTTATTTTCTTTTTAATTAGTAGTTTGTAAATAGGCCTTAAGGCAAAAATAATAATATCGTAATCTTTATTTGTAATGCTCGGAAATTATCGGAAGTTCGGTGTTGTTGAAGTCGTTGTAATGTCCGGAAGAAATACGACTACGATTCAAAGATTTGTAATCGGGTAAATTTTCTAAAAGTATTTATGTTTGTTTTTATCTTTTTCGTTGTTATAATGTTTTAGGCTAACTCTAATAACTAGCCAAAGTTATGTAATCGTTTTATTTCGATCTTTTCGGTAAAGGAATCTTTGTCTAATTAAAATTGATAAAAATTGAGTTAATTGAATCTTTTTCTATTTTGTAACGTATTGATAATATTCGGATTGACGTAATTAACCAAGATGAATCGCACCATATAACCTAACGATGAACCGACCGGAGAAGTTAGGATATGAGATAAAAGATAGAAAAACCGGAGGGTAAAATTGGCCGTCGCGTAAAGCGTGACAACGGAATCTTATTTCTACCGAAGCGGTTTGTCTTGGGAAAGATTAATCTTATTAAAATTGTGCTCGAGATCGTAATAATGTTAAAATCAAGATTTAATTGAAACTAACACCGAAAGTTAAATCGATCCGCTCGACAACCGGAGCCTTTTGAATAACATCGGCCGTCGACAAACGGAGTAACCTCTTTTATCCGGGGTAGATTTGTACTCGCATTACTGCTCGTACTAATCGAGATTAGCATGGGGCGATTGTGGAGATTGAATCGATGACAATGACATATGACAATTTCATACGCTCATGTGAGGAGGAATTGTTAACCTCAGGAGTGCACCGTTTCATTTACTCAATTGGACCTAATATAAAAGGAAAGATCGAGCACATTCCGTTTACTGGAAAAGATCGTATAAATCAATTATATAAACTTTGGCTAGTTCTACAAAATTATATGTCTAGTTCTATAATATATTGGTATCTATATATTTATATCTATATATATATTTTGCAATCTATGTACATTTATATATATTTATATATCTATATATATTATATTAGAATAACTTTTAAATTACGCATTTATTTTATGTTCAGTAGAATAGTAGTAATATGTGTTATAAAATTGCGGTTTAGATCGAGTTAATAATGACTCTTTGGTGTTTAACCACACTTAAAAGAATTACCACGTTTCCCGAGGATTCGACACTCGACTCACCACACTAGCACTACTGATTTGACCCGATACAGCATCGGTTTAAGGACTTGTATAGCACTAGAAAAGGCCACGTCAGCTTTCTGGCACCGTTGCCGGGGACCACGTCGCTAATTTCTTTCTTTGTGTCTATGGTTACTACTTGTATTAGCTCAAAATTCTCGAGAATAAATCAACACTTTTCTTATCTCATTTCTATTTTATTTTTCGTTGGTATCTACTTTCTTTTAGTTATCAATTTTCTTTTTCTATAAAAGTCGAGTTTTTTTTTTCTATTTTCGTTAGTTGATGACCAGAAGTGGTAAGGCCCCGCTCACTCCTTATAAGCCTGACATAAATACTTACGAAAGGCAGTTAAGAGTAGAGAGTAAACGTGGTCATACTAGTCAGGGAAATCCTGACCAAGAATCATCTTCAAACAAAAATAAAGAAATGGCTGAAACTAGTGATGAAACAAATGAACAGAGGCTAGATCATGCTCCAGGACATGGACAAAACCCTGTTAACCCTAATAATAAAAATAATAATAATAGAAATAATCAAGATCGGAACCAGAATAATCGTAATAACCCACCAAACCCGAGACCTATCTGTGATCAAACCGTAAGAAGAAACCAGACTAATCATCCCATACTTTTACCCAATGAAGGAGCGAATAATTTCAAAATTAAATCTCATCTTTTGGTTTAATTGACGCAAGAGCCCAATTCTAGGAGAGGATGATGAAGATCCACATCATCATCTCTATCTTTTGAAGAAGCTGTGCAATACTGACCAAAAATCAAGGTGCTCATAAGGAATTAACGAGGATGACTATGTTTCCTTTTTCTTTAAAAGGGCGAGAGCCGAGATTGGTTTATGTCTCTTCCACATCATTCACTTACTAGTTGGGAAGACATTCAAACTGAATTTACAAACAATATTTCACTCTGGAAGAAATTTGGAATTAAAAGTCGAGGTTGCTAACTTTAGACAAGGATCTGAAGAAACGCGCTTGGGAATGCAGGAAAGATTTAAAAATTGTTAAGAGCTTGTCCCGATCATGGTTATTCCTTAGATATGCAAATTCAACTTTTCAGTCAGTAAATTAAGAAAAGACTCACGTCTTGGATGTAGATCATGCATGTGGTGGTTCTTTAATGATGAGTGAAGCTCAAATAGTTTACGATGCTATAGAAAAGATTTCCAAAAATAACGAGAATGTGGGAAACCGGTTCTAGCACCGAGAAAAGTAGCTTTGCGGGGAGAATGTACATCTAATACGGAAGTTCTAGCACATTTAGAAAATTTGAGTAGGAAATTTGATGGCCTACAATCTAACAAAAACCAAAGTTCATAGAATAGTACACCAACTGAATACTCAAATCAGGATAATATGCCATTAGGAATCGAAGAACCAACAGGATATTCAAGAGAGGAGGTGAGTTTTCTTCAGCAGCATAAGAATTTGAACAATGCATACTCAAACTCGTTTAATGCTATTAGAAGAGATCACCCTACTTATCGATGGTCTGAAAACCCTAGTAAGCAAGGACAACCGCCGTATCCAGTCCCATATAGGAATATGTCTAATAATCAAGTTTACCAAGAAAACACATCTAATCAGAATTTACAATCATTACCTAGATCCTATCCTCAACATACCACTCAAAGTATACCAGTAACTCAAAGTTCAACTCAACCTGCAGAAGGAGTTGAAAAATGGGAAAAACTAATGGAAAATATGATGGGTGTAGTATCTACTCAAGCTAAGAATATGGAAACAATGATGACTTCTATTGGTACAGTCACAAATGATATGAGTACAATGAAAACATCTATGAGTGGACATGATACCAGAATGAGAACGATAGAAGCCTCATTGAGGAATATGGAAGATCATTTGAGTAGGGAAGGTGAACGTAATAACAGTAGACCCCCTGGAGGATTACCAAGCAATACTGAAAGAAATCCGAGAGAGGTAAATGTTGTAGTTACGAGAAGTAGAAAACTCTGTGATAGTAATGGAATAGAAAACTTCGGAAATAATGAAGTAGAAAATGATTTAGATGGAAATAATGATGAAACTAAAAATGAAATTGAATTCACTGATGAGGAAGAAGAAATTATAGAGAATTTTTTGAAAAGGAATAGAAGTTTGGAACCTGAGAATGAAGGTGAGAAATGGGTAAAAATCCCTAGGATTTTGAAAGATCCCATGGATAAAGATTTAAGGAATTTATTCAAAGAACATGTTAGAATAGAGGATAATGAAAACAAGGATGAAAAACAAGAAGAACTGAAGGAATCTGAAGTAGAGATTGATTCAGGGAATGTTTTAAAAGAAAAAATACAAGAACCTGATACTTGGCGATCAAGTAATATTCAAAAGTTTAAGGATAAAGGAAAAGAGAAAATGACTTTGGGATCAAAGGTTATAGATTTAGAATCTTTACCTTACCCACCTAAA
This sequence comes from Gentiana macrophylla, assembly GCA_026214975.1. Taxonomy (NCBI): domain Eukaryota; kingdom Viridiplantae; phylum Streptophyta; class Magnoliopsida; order Gentianales; family Gentianaceae; genus Gentiana; species Gentiana macrophylla. The sequence goes on along the minus strand of CM047807.1, from coordinate 47,463,065 downwards.
GATCAAATTAAAAAGATTAAAACTGATAAGAAGTATGCTCGTTTCCTTGATACTTTTCGTCATATTCATGTTAATATCCCTGTTATCGAAGCTCTATGCCTGCTTATGGAAAATTTCTGAAAGATATTCTGTCAAACAAGAAAAAATTAGAGGATTATGAGAATATATGCCTAAATGAAGAATGTTCATGAGCTTTGCGATAAGTTACCGTCTAAACTGAAAGATCCTGGAAGTTTTACCATCCCATGTGAAATTGGAGGATTTCTGTTTAAGAAGGTCTTATGTGATCTTGGAGCTAGTATAAATCTCATGTCTTATGAGGATTATAGAAAGCTAGGCATAGGAAATCTTACTTAAGATCGAAATGACTCTGGATGGCGGATAGATCGATTAAATACCCTAAAGGAATTATTGAGGACGTATTGGTTAAAGTAGACAAGTTCTATTTTCCAAAGAGACTTTGTAGTTATGGAAATGGAAGAAGGATATTCAGCGCCACTTATCTTAGGTTGACCATTTCTAGCTACAGGAAGAACTTTAATAGATGTCCAGAAAGGAGAGTTAATTCTGAGAGTCAATGAAGATGAAGTTACTTTCAATATTTTCAAAGCTATGAACCATCCATACAAATCACTAGAATCATGTTCTTTTATAGAAGATATGCATTCTGTCTATGATAATCAGTTACCAACTTTTGAAGACAGATTAGAAGAATGCTTAACTCTATCTATCTATAAGGAAGATGAGAAGACACCGAAATGAAAGAGATAATCCTTTCTCTGTAGATAAAGGAAGTTTTACTTTTAAACCATCATGGCATAAGTATTTGGAATTAGAATTAGAAGGACCAGGTTCTTAAACCATCACTGGAAGATCCACCTAAGAATGCGGAATTGAAACCATTACCTTTAAATCAAGTATGCTTTTCTTGAAACTAATAATCTATTACGGTTATTATTTCATCATCTTTAACTGAGCATCAAGAAGATCAATTACTTAGAATGTTGAAAAAGCATAAGAAAGCTTTTGGATGGACATTGCCGATATTCGAGGTATTAGCCACGAGATTTGTGTTCATAAGATAATTCTCGAAGGAAGATGCTAAACTTGTATTCAACCGCAACGCCGCCTCAACCCAAATTTGCAAGTTAATTGTTAAGAAAGAGGTCATTAAGCTATTAGAAATGGGGATAATTTTTCCCATATCGAGATAGTGAATGGGTAAGTCCAACTCAAGTTGTACCAAAGAAAGGAGGTTTCACGGTGAAGAGAAATGAAAATAATGAATGGATTCTCGACAAGAGAGATTACAGGCTATCGAATGTGCATTGATTTTAGAAAACTAAATGATCATACTAAGAAAGATCATCATCCACTTCCATTCATAGTTCAGATGTTGGAACGTTTAAGTGGACATAAGTATTACTGTTTCTTAGATGGTTATTCATGATATTTACAAATATTCGTTGCAGCAGGAGATAGAGAAAAAACTACTTTCACTTGTCCTTATGGAACTTTTGCTTATAAGAGAATGCCTTTTGGTTTATGTAATGCACCAGCTACGTTTCAAAGGTGTATGATGGCTATATTTGCTGATATGGTTGAGAAATTCTTAGAAATTTTTATGGATGACTTTAGTGTTTACGGAGATTCATTTGATATTTGTGTGTTACACTTAGAACGAGTGTTACAACGCTGTGAAGATACCAATCTAGTACTAAACTGGGAAAAATGTCACTTAATGGTATCAGAAGGGATTGTTCTAGGACATAGAATCTCTGAAGAAGGTATTGAAGTTGATAAAGCTAAAGTCGAGGTAATTGAAAAGTTACCTCCACCAGTTAATTTAAGAACCCTAAGAGGATTTCTTGGACATGCAGGATTTTATAGAAGGTTCATTGCAGATTTTTCGAAAATAGCTAAGCCTCTAAGTCATTTACTTGAAAAGAAAGTACCTTTTAACTTTGACAGTAAATGTATGGAAGCTTTTCAGACCTTAAAAGCGAGGTTGACTACTGCACCAGTGTTAGTAGCACCAGATTGGAGTTTGCCATTTGAGATTATGTGTGATGCAAGTGATTTAGCTGTAGGAGCTGTTTTAGGTCAAAGGTATAACAAAATTCTCAAAGCTATTTACTATGCATCTCACACATTAAACACTGCTCAACTTAATTATGCAACTACAGAAAAAGAACTATTGGCTGTAATTTTTGCCTTAGATAAGTTTCGATCGTATATTGTTGGTTCTAAGGTAATAATTTATACAGACCATTCAGTACTGAAGTATTTACTGAGTAAGAAATATGCTAAACCTCGTCTTCTTAGATGGATTCTCTTACTTCAAGAATTCGATATTGAAATTAAAGATAAAAAGGGAAGTGAGAATGTAGTAGCAGATCATCTAAGTAGAATGGAAAATGAAGAAATAGGAATTGAAATTAAAGATTCATTTCCTGATAAACAACTATTTAGAATAGATACTCCTTCAACCATGCAGTTATTAAAGAATAGAATTCCTTCTAAGGAAATGTCACCTTGGTTTGGAGATATCATTAATTACTTAACTTTGTGATTATATTCCGTCTCATTGGACTTGGCAAAGTAAAAGAAATTCTTTTACGACTTAAAATTTTATTACTGGAGGAACCAGACCTTTTCCGTAAATGTTCGGATGGGATAATCAAAAAATGTGTGCCTGATAATGAAATTTTAAGTGTTTTATCATTTTGCCATGATCGTGAGGCAGGAGGTCATCATGGAGGTTGGAAAACTGCTTTTAAAGTTTTACAATGTGGTTTTTATTGGCCTACACTATATAGAGATGCTTATAAGTATGTTAAATCTTGTGAATCTTGTCAAAAATGGGGAAATGTATCTAAAAACATGAAATGCCTATGCAACCTATTTTAGAATGTGAGTTATTTGATGTTTGGGGTATAGATTTCATGGGACCTTTCCCTATATCTTTTGGAAAAAGATTTATTCTTGTAATGGTAGATTATGTCTCGAAATGGGTAGAAGCTGAAGCTCTTCCAACTAATGATACCAAAGTTGTCATACGATTCCTTAAAAAGAATATATTTACCAGATATGGCATTCCTAAGAATGATCATTAGTGATAGAGGGTCACACTTTTGTAATAGACCATTTACTAAAATAGTTGAAAAATATGGTGTAACGCATAAGTTAGGAACGCCCTATCACCCGCAAACCAGTGGACAGGTAGAGGTGTCTAATAGAGAAATCAAAAGAATTGTAGAGAAAACAGTGGATTCAAATCGTAAAAACTAGGCAGTTAAATTAGATGATGCATTATGGGCATATAGAACAGCTTTTAAAACACCAATTGGTTGTTCTCCCTATAAGCTAGTCTTTGGTAAGTCTTGTCATCTCCCAGTTGAGTTAGAACACCGAGCCTTCTGGGCTATTAGATTTTTGAATTTCGATCATAAGGCTGTCGGTGATCATAGATTGCTTCAATTAACAAAACTAGAAGAATTTCGTCTCGATTCTTATGAAAATGCTCAAATCTACAAGGAACGCACGAAATCTTTCCATGATAAGAGAATCTTTAAACGTGAGTTTCATGTAGGTGATCGAGTGCTTTTGTACAATTCACGTTTAAGGTTGTTTCCAGGTAAGCTTAAGTCAAGATGGACAGGTCCATTTACAGTAACACGGGTTTACAAATCTGGAGCTGTTGAACTAACTGATGGAAATACAACTTTTATAGCCAATGGCCATAGAGTAAAGTTATTTGTGGAGGGAGAAGGAATCACACTAAAAGAAGAAGTAATGCTATTGATTGATCCCCCGACAAATTGAAAAAGCGAGAGAAAACTAAAAACCGCGAAAAGCGAGCGAAAATCACCGAATACCAGGTGCTATCTATCTTTACTCTACTTTTCTGTGTTTTTGTTTATGTTTAAAATATTTTCGTCTTTTACCGGATAGACGTAAAAGAACTGGATGCCTTTTTTAGATAGATTAGGAGTTTTTGTTTTACTTTTAAAATTAGGCCTTGATAATGATGTCGCGTTTGCTATAGAAGCTTTAGTTTTTAAACAAAACAAGAAATTGTTTAGAGAGATTAGATTGAGAGAAGTTTGTAATGAAACATCAAGAAGTGCGATAAAAAGAAGGGCAAAGTTTCTAATGAGATGCAGAATCTGTGGAAAAAGTGAACATGTTGGACGCTGTGGGAAAAACACAACCAAATCCCAGGATGAGTGTTTGAATATTGTTAGGAAGGGAACGATTAGGTGGTTATCTGAAAATCCCGATGGAATTCCGAGAGATAATTCAAATGCTTCGTTTTTAGGAGTTAGGTTGATTGAACATTATATCAGAACTCTGGAAGATTTAGAAATCGAAGAATCAGAAACCCCTTAAGTTTCGAGTCTTTTCTTATGTTTTATTTTATAAAATTTTCGCATAACTTCTGAGAATTTTATAAAATTGGATCTTTATGAAATTTGAGGAGTTTTATAAAAGTTTTTTTTAGTTTTAATTTAGATATTTTATAAGAGTTAATTTAAAATTTTTATAAGCTTTTTATTAAGTGTTATGAAGATTTTATTAAATTTTTAGAAATTGTTATAAAATTATAAGATTTCCTTCAAATTTTATTTCTAAGATTTTATTAAGTTTTAAAAAATTATTATAAACTTATCTTTAAGATTTTAATTAAGTTGTATAAGAATTTTTATAAGTTTTAATCAAAAAAAACATAAAAAGTAAAAAAAAAATCGGAAAAAGTGAAAAAAAATGAACACGGACCGATCCGGCCCTGAACCCGGACCGAGCCGGGGTCTAAATGGATAAAAAAACGGGGAATCCCTTTTCTTCTTCTTCTTCCCTAATTTTCTAAACAAACAGCCGCACCCCACACAAAACCCCACCACTCGAAATTTTTCTTCAATTATTCCACAAAAATTCATCTCACACTACACCACTACTTGATTTCTTCTTCTTTCCATCTCTTCTCTTATACACAAATTTGAAAAAAAAATCAAAAAGGATCAAAAACAAGCTACATTCTTTTCCGGCGACTCTACCACTTTTCCGGCCTACTTTTCAACGTTTTCTTCATATTAAGGTATTATTTAGTTTGTTTAGTTATCAATTTCGTATTTTTCATAATTTTTTGGATTAATTTCAACTGTTTTGATTTTTGAGTGTGTTGTGACATTTTTATTTTTTTGTTGTTTTTGTTGTTGTTTTTGTTATTGATTGGCTTTACCAAAATCGTAGAATGGCTGAGTCGAGTAAGAAAACCTCTAAAAAGCGTAAATCAAACATTCCTATATCAACTCCGGTCGTAGGCACTATAATTTTATCACCTGAAGAAGAAGCCGTAAGCTTCAATAGAACAGCATCACAAGAGGCTAAGAATGCGTATGAGAGAATTTATAGTAAATGTGATGTGTTGGTTGAAAAAGGTTTTGTTGGACTTATTTCTTAGTTTTGATGATGAGTGCCATACTAGCTGTTATAGTGCAAAGGCAAAAAGATGTCTAGATCAAATGTATAGGTTTATTAGAGTTTGATTCATAAATAGGTTTGATCAAACAAGCACTGTAAAGGCCTGCTGATTGATATCGATGGGCGGTCCAGGTCGATGGGGTAGATGGGTCAGTAGACTAGTTTTTGAACCTGCTGAAGACTAGACTGAAGGCTGAGGGTTCAAACTCAGTTACTGAAGGCTGAGGGTTCAAACTCAGTTACAGAAGGCTAAGGGATCAAACTTAGTATTTAAAGTCAAGGATATGGAATCAGAATTTAGGCAAGTCTGTGATGACCTAAACTGATTACATATACCTTATTAATAGAAGGTCTAAGTTCCATAAGTTGGATGATGTTTGGAACTTAGTTATCATTAAAATGATGTAATCTAACTTCACAAATAAAAGTTAGATAAAAGTAATCAGCTGCATTGTATTTCATATACAATAATATGATGATCAGCAGACTGATAGGTATCTCAGCAGACTCATGAACTTGCTGATGTATTACCTCGATTATTTCAAGATTATTTTGGAAAATCACATTGATAAGGACAGCCAACTACCTCTCGACTTATCAAGAAAATCAAAGGTTGAGATTAAAAGACGCGTTGGGATGATTCATATTTTTATCCATTGGATACAAGTCAAAGGGTGGGCAGATCAGCCATCAAAAAAAAGGAATTCAGCGATGTCGATCCTATGAATAGTGATGAGATCGCAAATCGATGGGACAAAAACAAGGAACGGTCACATTTGAATTTCAAATACAAGTCACATGCATTCCTACTTATAAATAGAGGACTTTCAACTCAGAAAAAGATGATGAATTTTGGATAAACTTTAAGTTATAACACTGAGCTGAAAAACACCCTGCTGAACTTACTGAGCATAAAGCTGCTTATCTAGAGAATTTCTTCAAGTGTATTCTGTATTCAAGCTGCATCAAGATTACACACTGGGAGACTGCAAGCTGCTGATTACATCATCCTAATCAAGCCTGCTTTGCAATTGAATCATTTATTTGATTCACTCTTTATTTTATAAAGAACTCTCAAGAAAGGCAGTGAAGCATCATGTTGGGTGTGAAAGACTGTTGTTTGTGGTGGAGCCGGTGAAGAGGCAATCCTACCCTTCAAGGACCAGGTGGAAGACTGGGAGGCGCAAAGAATCCTACCTGCTCCCGTTTCAGCCAGTGAAGTCATAGTTATTGGTGAAGGACAAACAACTTAGGAATCTTTGTAAAAGTTGCATCAAAGATCTCTAGTGAATTTCCTCCAACATCACGGAGAAGAGTGGACTGACGAGGATTACATCACCTGGAACCACTATAAAATCTCGCCTACTTACTTTCAAAGATTTACTTTTGCACTTAGTTTATCTTATACATCCGCTTACCGAATCTAGCAACCGAAATCACACACTTGCACTCACCGAGTATCTAATACTTAGTATCATTTTTAACAACAAGTTTTAAGGCTTAATTTTGATATTATTCCATTGCACAAATTCAAAGAAACTCAACTATCGATGAGACTACTATTTATCAAAGAAAGCAGCTCACAAGTCTCAAAGAGAGTCTGAAGTATCGTAGATTCTTTGAAGTTGCACGAATTTGTTAACTCCAAAGTTTTAAGTGTTAAGTTTATTCACCCCCCCCTCTAAACTTAACCAAAGCCTTTTCAAGGGACCAACAATTGGTATCGGAGCGATTAGCTTCGCTCAAGTAATCCTACTTGTTGTGCTTGTGAAAATTCTTTAAAACTTTCTTTCAAGTTACTGATTTTCAAGACTTGCATCATGGACAACACTCAGTATGCTAGAACAATGCTGATGTGTTCTCTTGATAGATTTGATTAGTATAAACGTCGAATGCAGGCATACCTTGCTGCTACTCATGATGAGATGATGGATGTATTAACTGATGGACCACTGGAGATTACCAAGGCAGTAACAGTTGGTGATACAACTGAGTACATTCCTAAACCAAAAGAGAATGGAATGCGAAGATAGAAAAGAGCAAACCTCAACAACATTGCTATTGATATCATTTACGTACCTTGGATAGCAATATGTACATGAAGGTCAAAGATTGCAAGATCGCAAAGGAACTTTGGGACAAGATTCACTTGATCTGTGAAGGCACCGATGCAATAAAGAAGAACAAAATCGAGTGTAGCCAAAAAGAGGTTCCAAAAGTTCAAGATGTTGCTAAATGAAACCATTGAGCAAATGGAATCAAGATTCAATGCAATCTGGATGAACTTACCCCGCCGAGTGTAAGTTATTCAAAGAGGAAATAAACACCAAAATCTTGGAAGCTCTACCTCGCAAAGATGTTTGGAAAATGAAGGTGATTTACAATTGAAGAAATGAGAAAATTTCATGAAGAAGACACTTTCAAATTGTTTTCGATCCTAAAGGCTTATGAATTTAGCAAAAGCTTGTGCTGGCGAAAAGGAAGAGCCAAAGACCATCAGCATTGGCTGCTTCACATCATGAAGAAACATCGTGAGGACAGGATGATATCTTTGGATGAGATGCAAGAACAAATTGCCCTACTTGAGCAAGAAAATCGGGATGATGAAGACCGGAAAGGCCCTGCAAGAAATTTTACAAAGAGGCCTCTTGAAAGAAGGAAAGAAGAACCAAGGAAAGATAATGACTATCTGTGTTTTCATTGCAAGAAACCAGGACACTTCAAACTCGATCGTCACCGAGCTAAAACAAGGCAAGGAACTCCGATTATCTTTGCTTCAACCGCAAGAAGCCTGGACATTTTAGACATGATTGTCGGACTCATCAAGACCAAGAGTCAACAAAGAAGACATGGCAAGAAGGCTATGGTTGTTTGAATGAATCGAGGGTATGAAGTGGAATACGAAAAGGAAATGAATCGGATGACACCGCATGGCAGTTGGGCGATATGGAGGATTATGCGTTGATGGCCAATATGGATGAAACTCGAGGAGGGTATACAACATCAGTATCCATCAACACTCCTGCTGGAAGTGATTGTGAATCAACTTTGTGGTTCAAATCCTAGAAATTCGACAACAATGAGACTTTGGATGCCATCCTTAATCAATCGAGGATAATACAATCTGGTTATGAGATTGTGAAGGCTGAAAAGAAGCTCTTGAATTGGAAGTTGGAAGATTGAAAGCTGAATTGAGGGTTCTCAAAGGTAAGAAAAAGATGTTGGATGAATCGAATAAGTCTGCTGAACATCCAAAGACCTCTCAATCATTTGAACCATCTTGTTCCAATCTCGCATACAAATCGGGAAAGCCTTATGGAGATAGAAACAGGCTTGGATTTGAAACTCAACAATCTAACAAGAATGGATCCAGTGAAGATTCTCAACCTAGTTCCGCATTGGTCCTAAGTTTGTACCGCACTAGATCCAATTCCCAAAAGGTTGCCGAGGCGATTAAACCCAATGAGAATGCTTCAAAGAAGCAAAATCGTGAAGTCAAAGAAGTCAACGACTCTAATAAAAAGAGTAAATCTAAAAGTAGGACTCTGTACCTTCTAAGCTTCTTTGATAGCGCACTGCCTACCAAGTCTGGCTGGACCACGGAAAGGTAAGAAACAGAAATATTCCAAGGATAAGAATCCTAAACCCAAAAATGTTAATCATTCAAGGATACTTATCTCGGGGGAAAGGTAGACTATTTCCCACTTGATGATGATTGGAACATTCTCACTGCATCTACTTGTTAGATACAACAAGTATAACCATGCAAATTAAGGTAAAATCCTAGCAATGGAATCAGCAGAGAGGACTTATACAAGGCCTCAAAGGACTCCATATTACAGACTGTTCCTAACAGGACAACAAACAATCAAGTTATACTAATGCTTCTAACACCAAGAATCACTTTAAACAACATTATAAACCAAAAGGCCGGAAAACATATATGATTCCTACACAACCCTCTTATTAGAACTTATGGATGTGTGGAATACATGTATGAACCAAAGTATGAACCAAAGTATGACACATTTAGAGGAGAAGACCTTATGGAGACATGCCAAGGGTCATGCTTACCATCGACCATTATGGACCCAAACAGGTTTGGGTACCTAAAATGCATTAACTTTGTTTTGTAGGTGTGCAGTACTTTGACAAAGGGATGTTCCAGACACATGACAAAGAATAAGCACTGCCTAACAAACTTTGTGGCAAAAGATGGCCCAAGGGTGAATTTTGGCAACAAGAATACACTGGATATACAAGAGGATATGGCACACTTGTGAGAAATGGACTTACAATCAAGGATGTTGCATATGTGGAGAGGATTGAATACAACTTGCTTGAGCCTTTGGACAATTCTGTGGCGCGGGGTTACAAAGTCACTTTTGACAAAGACAAGCCGCATTGTCATTAGTGAAAGAGGTGATCAAGTTGTACTTGCCGCGTAAGACAACGAGAATATGTATGTTGTGGATTGGTCTACAAATAGCCGAAACTCGCCTGATTGTACACACCAAATCGTAACTCAATTGGTTATGGCACAAGAAGTTAAATCACTTAAACTTTGATGACATCAATCAGTTGGTGAAGAAGAAACTGGTGATTGGTTTACCTGAGATCACATTCAAAAAGGATGCTATATGTGATGCTTGTCAGCAAGGTAAACAGATAAAGTCAAGTTTCAAATCAAAGACCAAACAATCAACTGATAGAGTGTTGGAGCTAATGCATATGGATCTTTTTGGACCAATAACTCCAACAAGTGTAACAGGAAAGAAGTACACCTTAGTGATTGTGGATGATTATTCTAGATACACTTGAGTGATATTTATGAACAAGAAAAGTGAAACACTTCAAAGCATGCCTAATCTTTTGAAAAGATTACAAAATGAGAAAAGTTTAACGATTAAAATATAAGATCGGATCAGTCTTGAATTTCTCAACAAAGTTATAAGAGAATATTGTGAGCATGAATGGTGTACTACATCAACTTGTCTGCTTTTACACCTCAAAAAATGGGGTTCTTTGAAAGAAAGAAACAGAACTTTAAAGGAAGCGGAAGAACAATGATGTGTGAAGCATTGCTACCTGAAAGATATTGAGCTGAAGCGATAAATACATCATGCTACACACAAAACAGTAACATCAATGAAACAAGAAGCTACCGAAGACACCTTATGAGGTTTGGAATGGAAGGAAACCTAACATATCCTATTTCCATCCATTTGGAAGCAAATGTTTTATTCTAAATCATAAGGTACATTTGAAAACATTCCAACCAAAATCGATGAAGGAATTTTCTTGGGATATTCTTGATCAAGCAGAGCATTGTGGTAATGAACAAAGGTCATCAAAACATGAAGAAACAATCCATGTTGTGTTTGATGAACCTAAATTTACTTGGTATGGAAGATGAAGATTGTGGACTGCTGAGAATCAACAAGTCAGATCCAGTTGTGTTGAAGTTTTGGAAAGATTCAATGACTTGAAAGTTTCTCGACATCGCCCCTCTTGAACACCTGCTGATTATGTTATTGATGCAACAATCGAAGGAGTTCAAGGATCTGTGACCCCTCAGCAGAAGAAGCTACAAAGAGACCTACCAAGATGATGTTCCCGAAAATCAAATCAACCAAAATCCACAATGGTTAAGGAATCACCTGTGCCGAACAAGTTATTGGCAATGTACAACAAGGTGTGAGAACTAAGACAACCTGGAAGCCATGTTTACTTGTTTTCTATCTCAAATGGAACCTAAAGTTGTTGAAGAAGCAATTTCGAGATCCAGTTGGATAATTGCTATGCAAGAAGAATTAAATGAATTTGAATGAAATCAAGTTTGGACACTAGTTGATAGGCCAAATCATGCAAATATCATTGGTACTAAGTGGGTATACAGAAATAAACTTGATGAATCTGGTACCATTGTAAGGAACAAGGCCGGACTAGTTGCAAAGGCTATTCTCAAGCGAGATGAATAGATTTTGATGAAACTTATGCACCTGTTGCAAGATTGGAAGCTATCAGATTATTCTTGGCACATGCTGCATATAAGAACTTCAAAGTATATCAAATGGATGTCAAGAGTGCATTTTTGAATGGAATTCTAGAGGAGGAAGTGTATGTTCAGCAACCTCCTGAATTTGAAGTTAAAGATCAAGAAGATAAAGTGTATAGACTCAACAAAGCACTTTATGGATTGAAACAAGCACCAAGAGCATGGTATGAGACTCTATCTCAATTCTTGGTGGACAATGGTTTTATAAAAGGCACCATTGACAAGACACTTTTCAGAATCAGTGAAGGGGACAGCACCTTGCTGGTACAAATTTATATGGATGACATAATTTTTGGTTCTGGAAATGATTTACTTTGTGAAAAGTTTGCAAATTTAATGAAGAGCAAATTCCAAATGAGTATGATGGGAGAAATGAACTACTTTTTGGGATTGCAAGTTAAACAGATGAAAGATGGAATCTTCATTCATCAAACCAAGTATACCAAGGAGTTACTGAAGAAGTTTGGTATGGAAAACAAAGACTAAGAATTCAACTCCTATGAGTACAAATATCGAGATTGGATGAAGATAAAGAAGGCAAAGATGTTGATCAAACTTTATACGATGATGATGATAAATGTCAGACCTAATCGCCAAACAGACTGATATATCATTTCTTTGTAGGTGTTTGTGCAAGATTTCAATCTAAACCTAAAGAAAGTCATTTAGGTGCAGTCAAAAGAGTTCTCAAGTATCTAAAAGAGACTTTGGGAGTAGGGATATGGTATTCCAAGGAAGGAAGCTTCAAAGTGATATCCTACTCAGATTCTGATTATGCTGGTTGCAAGATTGATTGAAAAGCACCTCGTGAACTCAATCGGCTTAATGGGAAATAGACTGGTTTCCTGGTTTAGCAAGAAACTGAATTCTATATCAACTTCCACTGCTGAAGTTGAATACATTGCTGCTGGAAGTTGCTGTGCACAAGTACTTTGGCTAAGACAACAATTAAGGGATTATGGAATTGAAGAAAAGGAAATTCCAATTATGTGTGATAACACAAGTGCAATTGCAATCACGAGAAAATCTGCTTTTGCACTCTGTAACCAAGCACATTGATGTGAGACATCATTTTATAAGAGATCATGTTGAAAAGAAAGATGTGGTGGTTCTATACATCCCTCTTGAAGATCAACTTGCGATATTTTCACTAAGCCACTTGATAGTGAAAGGTTTGCTAAGTTAAGGACCGAACTTGGAATCATAAAGGTTGACTGATATTCACAAATGTCTTTGGAATTCACCAAGGGATTAGTCTTTGCTATGTTGGGTGAGCTCACTTAGCAGATTAGTCATTGGTATCGGCAATTTCATGTACTTATGTTTGGACAATTGAGCAAATGAGGTTGCCAAGAGGGGATTGGTTTTGTCATTTCTCGTGAGCTCACTTGATGATCGGTCATTGGTATTAAACTTCATCTTGTATTATCAATTGAACAAAACAATAAGAAAACAAGGATCGGCCAGTACTTTTGTCGGCCAGTCTTTGAAGCCATTTATCGCCAGATCACGAGGCCACCTCTTGAGGATCACCTCTTTGGATGGAACGTTAAGCACCAAAGTTATTAAAGTCAAAAAGCATATTGGCGGGATATTTATTTTATCCTTTAATAACCGCGATTAACACGATCTAACGGTTATCATACGTTATGGAACACGTGTCAAGCCGCATTTATTCGATTAATCATGGTTGACATGGATGTGTACGTGCCGATGTGATTTCAACCACTTCTCGTCTATATAATCGATCATTATCACGATGGACTCTCTACTTGCAATTTCTGCGCTTTATCTCTGCAAATCCTACATTGTGTGAACACAGATTTGAGAACAATTTTTCTTCATCTTTTCTTATTTCAATGGCGGAAAGGATTGAAGTTCAAATCGAATCAAGCCAAAGTGTGAGAGGCTATGTTGTTGATGCAAAACAAGCAGAGTTGGCTATTAATATAGGTCGAAGGATAAGGAGGTTTGCGAGGCTTGGAGAACAAACTCAACATCGATTAGAAACAATCTCATACACCAATGTTATTGATTTCTCGGAAGAATATGGTTGTGGAAGAAGGAACTGAAGCATTCAAGACAATCAGAATCTTTGAGAGAGCTTGTAATCTCCTCTAGTCTACTGAGAGGAAGTGTTTGGATTTGAAGAAGTGGTGGATGGTCCACAATCCTGAAGCAATGGGATTGGACAAATTGGCGTTTGTTGATCGATTAAAACAAATGCGACCACCAAATCCGTGCAGGCATCAACCTGCGAGACACATTGGAAATGAGCATACCTGTTGAGCAAGCTCATTGCAAAGAACATACTTGGGCTAGTTGGCGTTATGGATACTCTATCAGGAACCAAGATAGAGCTGATGATGATCATCTGCAGGAGCATGAGGTTTGATTGGGCTGGTTATTTCATTCACTATATGAAGAAAGTAGCCAAGGAGGAGAAAGTAGGGAAAAGGAAATCAAAGGCCTTACCCTTAGGATTGATGATTCAGACTCTGCTGAATCATTTGAATGTTCCTGACCTTGAATCTTCCCAGATAAATCAGTCTAGATACAAGAAGGAAATTGATCATGCCATCCCTGGTCTAGATGATGATGAAGAGGTTGCTGGAGAGGCTGCTGGTGATGATAGTGATGGTGATGATGGTGATGCTGGTGGTGAGCAGGTTCAGCAAACTAAGAAGATATCTATCAAACCTGCTGCACCAAAGAAGGCTGCTGAGAAAAGAAAAGGTGGAAATACAAAGAAAATAACTGAAGTTTCAAAGCCTTCAAAGAAGACAAGAAAGGAAACAGCACAGACTGTTGAGTCTGCTGAGGGTCAAGTGGAGGTTACTGACCCTGCTTTGTGTTACAAGGAAAAGCTGTTGAAATTTTGAGAGAACAACAAAAAGAAGCCACCAGGAAGAGGAAGTCTCACAGGATCGAAAAAGATGATGATGAACCTCTTTCCAAAAGAATGAAGGAGATTGCCAAAAGAAAAAGCATGGCAAAGGAAAAGAATTGAAAATTTTGGAGGCACAGAGAGAGCCCAAGAGGCATCGTGAAGAAGAGGAAGAAGAGGTTTGTTGAGGCCGAGCCCCTTAACTATCATTCCGCTTTGTGGTGATTATGACTCCTCATCCGACGAGGTTGTCAAGTCTACGATCTTTGGACGGGTTGTTTTTGAGCAATCTGTTGAAGATATACAACGATCTTCATCGACCTTGAGCTCTTTGTAGTATCTCTGAGGAACCACAACAAACCACCGAACCTCGAACTCTTTGTGGTAGTTGAAGAGGTAATTGAAGACTTGGTTGAAGACCACAAAGTGTGGCAAGAACTCGGGGGAAGAGCGATCTGTTCTTGACCTCGCCGATGAGCATGTAAGTCGTGGGGAACCAAGTGTGATCTGAGATGGAGTAGTAGGTACAAATGTACAATCTCGGCCAACTCTTGACTTTCAAACATCTATTGAAGAAACCACGAGCTTACTTGTTGGAGCTTTTGGAGGACACAGTCGCTCTTTGAACCGGCCATTAGGAAGCCATCTATGCCATATGAGAAGCATCTAAAAGGCAAAGTAGATCCCAACTTCAAAAAGGTGCAAAACTACTTTCGGTGGAAGTTTGGATTACACAAGAAATAGAAACCACATTTCTTGATCCAATGAGTGGATTTGAAGAATAGGCTTTTGAGCAGCTAGGTGTGGACAGCCTGTTGGATTTAATAGACACTAGCATGTTGCAATCCAGGCTGATGGATCTGTTGGATGAAGGAAAGAAAAGTGGAGCTATTATGTTGAGAGATCCAAAGTTCACACCAGATAGTGATTCATCGATTACGATGATGATACCCTATGTTTCTGGGGAGACCCGGATGGAGTGGCTAGAGAGACATCAACTGAAGCCACCGGTCAAGAAGCCGCTGCTGAGATCGTAAGTCTCATTCTGAGAGGCAAAGAGATGGAGAGATGGATGAGGATCTACGAGGATCTCACCATGGATGATTTGGAAGCATTGATCAATGAAGGAATCAACTTTGAGTCTTTGGTAGGCTAGGCGATGAATCTTCTACATTCCATGTTGTAGAGCCTCTTTGCCAAACCGATCTTTGAGCAGTGAGGATTTGGATGGAGAGAAGGCTATTGATTTCATTGAACCTAGTGTCGATTCGGAGGAATCCATTGAATATCGAGGATGGATTTGACTTTGAGGGCACTCTTACTAAATCTGCCATCATCCTGCACAAGATTGGTCATGCTGAAGGTTTCCAAGTGGATAATGACAATATATTTAATCCACAAGGAATTGAAGAGGAGGTACAGAGTTCTTTGGGATACAAACAAAGACTGGACAAAGGTTGGAAACGAGAAGGTGCACAGTCTTGAGTCTTAAACAAAGACTGGACAAAGGTTGGAACTTGGTTTGGGTTTGGAGAAACCCTTGTTGTTGATGAGGTCTTGTAGTGGAGCCTACTCTGGAGGCAAGACCACTTGAAGGAAAGATGGTCGATGCTATCACATTAATGAGGATGATTAGCAAATTCTGGACTTTGACTTCGTGATGAGGAGTTTCATGCCCTGAAGAAGAAGATATTGATGTTAATCCCCTCGGCATTTGTACTGTTTTTGAAGAACCTACCATTGATCCTATCCTGGATGAATATGAGGACCTAACCTGCTTTGGACTGGATAGGAGTTGGGCAATGGTAATGAGCAATCGAGGCCACAATACAATGTAGAGGAGCTCACGATGAAGCCACCGTGGAAGGATGACCAGGAAGTGCCGCTTGAAGTGCTAAATGAGTTAAGGACCGTAAGGCATGATATGCAACGATTAAGGACACAATCGACAGACAGGAAGAAAGATTTGAAGAAGCTCGACGAAGATGGTAAATGAAAACAAACAATCAATCGCCACACGATTTGCTTCAAACTTCACATCTACTCAAAATGCCGTGAATGATCCGATATTAGATGTGAGGGCATCAAGGTTGGAAATCAAAAGATAAATTTACGAAAGATCAACTTATTTCTATCCATCGAAACTTGACAACCTTGCCGCAACACCGAACCTCTTGAGCCACCGATGCACAACAACCTGCTATGCCTGATCCCAAACAGACTGGAAGGATCAACAGACCGGAGGAGACCTTGCAATCAAGGATAACTTCACTTGATACAAGAACTGGAACTATGGAAGGCCAAGCGCATAGAGTGGTTATCTCACAGAGAGAGTATTCATGGCCTTATCTCCCGTTTTTGTTGATGATGTCACTAAGGGGAAGAGGGCCAATCAGTTGCAAGAAAGAAAGGAGGCTGCAGACTCTTTGCACGTAAGAGATGGACAGATGATACAAATGCTTTTCGAGCAACTTTGCACTGCGGAGTTCAACTCACTGATGATCTTCAAGACAGTACAAGAAAGAGTATTACAACAGGAGGAGACCTTATCATGACATGGGGTTTCATGAAGGTCTTAACTCTTTCTTGGGTTTGAAATTTTGGGAAGAAAGAGTCGAGCCTTAAGGGCAAGCAAACAGCAGCGAAGAAGTAGCAAAGGTGATAAGGTGCTACCTATTACAAAAGCAAGGGACTCACTGGATGAATTCAAGGAGTGATATGAAGTTTGGATTCAGAGTGAATGAAATTAATCTTATCCTCCTCAAGCTTGGAACTGGTGGGAAGCAAGTCAATCCCTACATTGATTTTACACTCATTGAAAATGAATGGATGAGGATATGATAGAACAAATCGAGCCTATCAAGAACAAAGTTTGAGAAGGCTAGAAGAGAAAGAGAAAAGAGACAATAGATCAACACATACTTATTATTCTTTATCTTTCTTTGTATCTAGTTGTAATAACTGAACAATGATTATAATGAGAATTGACTAAATTTGTTCTATTTTTGTTTTATATCTTTTTGCTTTGTTGATTAGGTGAGGGTAGTGGCATCATCACCAAAAGGGGAATTGTTGGACTTATTTCTTAGTTTTGGTGATGAGTGCCATACTAGTCAAGTTATAGTGCAAAGGCAAAAGATGTCTAGATCAAATGTATAGGTTTATTAGAGTTTGATTCATAAATAGGTTTGATCAAACAAGCCTTCAGAAAGGCTCATTGATTGATATCGAGACTGGTCTCAGTCGATGAGGTATAGGTCGATGTAGACTAGTTTTTGAACCTCTTGAAGACTAGGTGAAGGTGAGGGTTCAAACTCGATTCTTGAAGGTGAGGGTTCAAACTCGATTCTTCAAGGCTAAGGGATCAAACTTAGTATTTAAAGTCAAGGATATGGAATCAGACTTTAGGCAAGTCTGTGATGACCCAAACTGATTACATATACCTTGTGTAGAAGGTCTAAGTTCCATAAGTTGGATGATGTTTGGAACTTAGTTATCATTAAAATGATGTAATCTAACTTCACAAATAAAAGTTAGATAAAAGTAATCAGCTGCATTGTATTTCATATACAGTAATATGATGATCAGCAGACTGATAGGTATCTCAGCAGACTCATGAACTTGCTGATGTATTACCTCGATTATTTCAAGATTATTTTGGAAAATCACATGGATAAGGACAGCCAACTACCTCTGACTTATCAAGAAAATCAAAGGTTGAGATTAAAAAGACGTTGGGATGATTCATATTTTTATCCATTGGATACAAGTCAAAGGGTGGGCCATTTGCTTTGTCAAAAAGAATTATGACGATGTCGATCCCTATGAATAGTGACAGGTCGCAAATCGAGATGGGACAAAAACAAGGAACAGTCACATTTGAATTTCAAATACAAGTCACATGCATTCCTACTTATAAATAGAGGACTTTCAACTCAGAAAAAGATGATGAATTTTGGATAAACTTTAAGTGATAACACTGAGCTGAAAAACACCCTGCTGAACTTACTGAGCATAAAGCTGCTTATCTAGAGAGTTTCTTCAAGTGTATTCTGTATTCAAGCTGCATCAAGATTACACACTTGGAGACTGCAAGCTGCTGATTACATCATCCTAATCAAGCTCTTTGCATTGAATCATTTATTTGATTCACTCTTTATTTTATAAAGAACTCATCAAGACAGTGAAGCATCTGTTTGGTGTGAAAGATCGTTGTTTGTGGTGGAGAAATGGTGAAGAGGCAATCCTACCTTCAAGGACCATGGAGACTCGGGAGCGACAATCCTACATGTTCCCGATTTTAGGTTTGTGAAGCCATAGTTATTGGTGAAGGACAAACAACTTAGGAATCTTTGTAAAGGCTGCATCAAAGATCTCTAGTGAATTTCCTCCAACATCACGGAGAAGAGTGGGTGACGAGGATTACATCACTGGAACCACTATAAAATCCGCCTACTTACTTTCAAAGATTTACTTTTTGCACTTAGTTTATCTTATACATCCGCGCCGAATCTAGCAAATGAAATCACACACTTGCACTAATGAGTATCTAATACTTAGTATCATTTTTAACAACAAGTTTTAAGGCTTAATTTTGATATTATTCCATTTGCACAAATTCGACAGAAACTCAACTATCGAGAGACTCTCGCTTTCGGCCAACTCACGAAGTCTCAACTCAGACTCACAAGTATCGTGAGGCTGCTTGAAGTTGCAATTTGTTAACTCCAAAGTTTTAAGTGTTAAGTTTATTCACCCCCCTCTAAACTTAACCAAAGCCTTTTCAAGGGACCAACATGTTTAGATTTGAATGACTTAGGAGATGAAGTTAAGAACATTTTTACGAGGCAGCATTAGTGGTTAGAACTAGCAAACGACGAGAGAAGGGAGATTAACACGACTTTAGTAGGCGAGTTTTATTCGCTTTATCTACATTGTCACAAGATGAGCTCACTAAGTCGCAAATCAGCCCCCAAGAACTAGAAATGTTCCTTTTAACCACGACGTCATAAATGCAATTCTAGGAGTTGAAGTTTTCCCGATGATGAAGATTCATGGTAGTTTGGAATCTAGATGATCCTGCAAAGCTTTGAACAGATCGCCTGAGAGCTCGAAACGCTTTTGACCCAACATTGTGGGTTGAAAATCGGTCGGTTTAACTACGGGAAGTGTATTAGAGGTTTAAGGCGCTGATTAAAAGATTTATTAGCCATACTCTCTACCACTCTAGTAAACATACTGCGTATGGAAAGGAAGATGTTTGTATCGCTTGGGCGATGGTAAATGATGTTAAGGTGGATGTTGGAAAGATCATATTTAAAAGAGTTTTCGAGAGTATTGTCATCGCCAGACCAGGGAGTCATCTGTACTTCCCATGTTTTATCTCAGATTTATGTCGTAGGGTGGGAGTACAAGTCCTGCCTAATGACAAGTTATCTCTGGCAGATGCAAATCTGATTGGACCAAGTTTGACTAGGCTTCCGGATGGTAGTATTAGCTCTTTGATTAGAAGTCGTCAAACTCAACCAGCTCCACAAGTTTTCACATCTTCCTCTTTTCCATCTTTTTCTAGTCAGCCTCAACAAACTCCTTTCTCCAACACTATCACCTATGATATGTTTCAATCTTTAGTGTCAGACGTTGCACGTGGTCAAGCCAACATGGCTTTGTATCTTTGAAAGTAATAAGCAGTGGTGTGATGATATTCGTAGAGGTTTAAGGAGAAACGAGCAGTTGCTTCGTAATCCTACCTTTGATGATCCTGCCTATCCAACTTGTCAGTCAGATCCTTATACCTTGCAGTTAGGTAACACCTATTCCACCACCTTCGAGCTTTCATCCATCGTCATATCCTTTTGGGAGCCAATCTAGTGGAGCAGGTGTATTTTAAGACGGTGTTCGTGAGACCAACGATGTCTAGTTGGGGAGGATTCACCGAGTTTGCACATATCACGACTGGCATGAGTTCTATGGGTCTTGATAGTTCAGTCAGGACCACGACTACAGTTCAGCCACCCGCTTCTCAGTCGTTTCCGAGTTCAAGCTTTCATGTCGATCCTGAGGAAGGCTATGAAGAAGATTAAATTTCATAATTTTGTTTGATTAAACATTTTTACTGTGCATTTTATTCGACATTTTTCATTTAGATATTGGTTTGTTTTCGTTTTCGTTTATTTTGATCGTTTTATCGAAATATGGTTTGCATTCTAAATCGTTTTAATTTTTATAAACTATAAAAACATAAAAATAATTTTGTATCGTTACTAAGTCGTTTTAAAATATATATATATATATATATATATATATATATATATATATATATATATATATAATGTGTCGTTTTATCGATTAAGTATCACGTTAGATGAAGGTTTATAAAATATCTTCAAATAGATATGCAATGTTCCACACGTGAAGTAAAAAAAACAAAGCACAATTTGACTTTTACCTCTGTCCTCAGTAAAAGAAAGATGAGGCCGGACCGGTCCGGCCTAGTCCCGGCCCGAGCCGTGAAGAGAAAAGGAATGAGTCATTCTTGAGTCCGTCTGATGCACACACGTATGTTTTTTACTATCTATTTAAACAAGTAAAGCTATGAGCAAGATATACCATCTTCTTTCATCTCCTTTACTTTCTATCTGTTTATCATCTAGTTTTAAAAATGTCGAACCAATCTTCGCCTTCTGTCAATTCTTACGAGCCTCACACC
This sequence comes from Gentiana macrophylla, assembly GCA_026214975.1. Lineage (NCBI taxonomy): Eukaryota > Viridiplantae > Streptophyta > Magnoliopsida > Gentianales > Gentianaceae > Gentiana > Gentiana macrophylla. Next base: position 47,441,927 of record CM047807.1, on the reverse strand, counting down.
CCGGATGCTCCGGAATCTCAAGCTTCTAACGAGAATATCATTTTACACCCTCGTTTTGCTAATTCTCCAATCCGGTTGGAGAAAGGTTTAAATTTCGATAAGATTGATCGATGGGGTAAAAGCGATTATTCGAGGATTTGGCTGAAGAAGTTCGTCAAGATGCATGAGAGGAAGGATAAATGTCTCGATAGTTCGAGAATTTTATTCATTACAATGACAACGTCCATGATTGATATAACTCAAATTGTCTCGTTAAGAGGAGGAGTGGTCGTTCTCTCTCTTCATCTATTATCAACCAACTTTTTGAAATTCCTCCCATTACGATGCCACATTTGAAATGAAGTGGGGATTAGATAATCCATATAATCATTTGAATAAAGTCCATGAGTCTTTCCAATGTGTCATTTCCACTTTTCACACAAATCACGATTTGTCTACATCGTGATTTACTTACACCTAAAGGTGTGGAAGCATTTTATTAATTCTAGTATATCCCACTGGATTTTGCAAGCCTTGCCGAAAATGAAATGCTTCTACTTTTTGCTTTGGCATTTGGTGAATTTGTCGATTGGGGTATTTTGATTCAAAGGACAGTGTTGGAGTTTGCAATCACGAGAGGTAGTAGGGGGAAACCTATGCCTAATGCTTGGATGATTTCGCGTCTGTGTACTCAAATGAATGGAGTTGGAGAGCTTGAGACGGATGAAATTTTTCGGTCTAGGGATAATAGAGTTGGTTTGTCACCGGTTGATACACCGGGTTGTTCGTCTACGATTTAGATGGTGTGTTTGTGGTCAATTTATGATGTTTACGTTTTTAATAAGTTAAGTTAAGTTAAGTTTGAAGTTTTTTTTAGTTCGGTTAAGTTTATGTTCTCTTAGTTTGTAATAAGTTTGTATCTTGTTTAATATTTATGTTTCAGTTCGTTATTATTTATGTTTAATTTTAATAATATATTATTTGTTTGTTATTAAATAAATATTAGTATACGCTAAAAATGAACTCAGAATAATAACGATAATAGATAATTTTAATTTTATTTTCAAACCTACTTTTTAATACTCATTGAACATCGGAACGATGCCACTTAAGTAAGTGGGAGTAGAGTTAGGTTAGAAAATTCATTAAATTTTCAAAATAATTATAAATTATAAAATTATCAAAAAAAATTATGACTTATTTTTAATTTTTAGATAAATTAAGTAGTTAATATATAAATATGAATAAAAAATGATATAATTTGGAAGAATAAGTTTTTAATTAAGTAAAGTATATTAGATATATTATAATTATATTTTATGTCTAATTTAGATTTTAATAAGATTTTAAGTTTATATAATTAAGTAATTAATATTAGATATTGTTTTCATGAAATTATATAAGTATATTGATAATTATAAGTAAAATTTTTAGAATCATTTTCTTTTCAAAAAATGAATTATGAGTTTGGAATTGGACTAGGGATGTCGATTTTTGGCACCACAAAAATATAACTATATCCAAATAGCCTACCTAAATAAATTTCCAATTTTTGTTCCTACCTTAGCCTTGATTAGAGTGATCAAGACCTCACTCGAAATTGTTATTGTGATTAAATAACCGACCTTTAGCTAATTTTGGTCTACATTTCCTTGAAAATACCGCAAGTTTGTACGTACTTATGAAAAGAGATGAAGACATAAAAGCTAAGTTTTGGTATATGCTGAGATTGGAAAAATTAGATAAGTATTAGTATATTCGATCTTACCTCATGACACTTGCAAGATAGTTGATTTTGGTAATAAGTTCGGATATGTTAATATTCTATAGAAGAATTAAGAACGAAGCACCATATTTACATAGAATTAATCAAATACCAGGTATCTTCCTTATCTGTGATCGACAAATTAAAAATAATAAAAGAACATATCGGTTGTAGCTACCAATGATTTGAGTGAGTAGGGTATTATCTCGAAATGTCCTATATCACATAAGGTATAAAAGCTCCCGATTGCCTGATGATAGTAGTCCAGCTAGGGTATTATCTCGAAATGTCCTATTGCTGGGAATGAAGGCACATAATGAAAAAGAAAAAGTCGAATCATAAGATCTCAAGAATGATTGCAAGTTTAAGGAAACCGGACTTGTAATTTTCGATCGAAAGAGTAGTACTCCGATCAATCTTGATGAAGCAATGCTTGTAAGTTTGATTTTCTACACACACTCACGCTTTTAGTTCTTGATTGAAGGAAAAAAAAAAGAGAGAGAAAATCTGAAAAATAGAGGGAATAAAATAGGATGCTATTAATCGATGATTATTTTTTGATCAAGAATATGAAGATGTAGGTACGTACGACTTGCCTCTTTCTTTTTTTGATTTCCTTTTTTCCGATTAACCAACATCTTGAGCCTAAACGTTATAAGCCATTTTTGTCAACTACCTGACCAAGTTTCCGATTCCAAGATTTCATAATAGTTGCGATTAAAAATAATTCTAATATTTTATTTATATTTATTAAGTATTACATGTACAATTTCATCTAAATAATATTTAATGTTTAAGTTATTTAAGTTATATACACTTTTTGTCTTCTTATAATTTTAAATTAGAATAAGTAATATATTTATAATATTGACAATATAAATTACATTAAAAATTATAATCTGATCAATTATATTATCTTTTATTACCGCTTATTTTTGCTCGAGGACGATCAAAAGCTAAGTGGGGAGTAGTTGATATACTACTTTTATATGATTAAAAATACGTTATATTATTATGTTTTATCAACGAATTCTATATAAAATATATGAAATTATGATATAAATAGTATGAAATGTTAATCTTTATAATTTAGAGTAGTTAGTAGTAATAATAATAAAAAATTATCATTTTGTACCGATTTTAGTAAATCGGAGTGTAAATCGTGTCGATTTACGTGGTATTTGTGGTATTTTATTGCGATTTATAAACCAACCCCGAGAATCGACATATTGAAGTATAATCATATCTCTGGAAGAATTTAGAGAGTGTCACGAGCTTAAATGGTCAATTGAATTGCTTAAGTGGTCAAGTTGTCAATCGAAGTGGTCAAGTGGCTAATCGATTTGATTTAGTGGTAATCGAAAATATCTTCGACAAACGAATGGCTCATCAAAACGACATCATCTGAAGAAGAGTCCTTCACGAAAGTTGTAGATTTTCCGGAGAGCTTTCCGATGCCTCTTGAATCATGATTTTTGGAGATCCAGAACTCGAGATATGAATTTTATAAGTTATATAAATTATAATTATAATTATATAATCCTTGCACATGCTGAGTGATCAAGGGGGGTGGAAGCCATCATTACACCGGCCCGGTCCGGCCCCAAGATCCATTTCTATATAAAGGAGCTTCAGTTCAACAGATCGAAGGGTACCAATATATATATATCTACTCTATATATATATATCTTCTCCTCTTATTTTCTTTTTAATTAGTAGTTTGTAAATAGGCCTTAAGCCAAAAATAATAATATCGTAGTACTGTTGTAATGCTCGGGAAATTATCGGAAGTTCGGTGTTGTTGAAGTCGTTGTAATGTCCGGAAGAGTACGACTACGATTCAAAGAGATTATAATCGGGTAAATTTTCTAAAGTATTTATGTTTGTTTTTATCTTTTCGTTGTTATAATGTTTTTAGGCTAACTCTAATAACTAGCCAAAGTTATGTAATCGTTTATTTCGATCTTTTCGGTAAAGGAATCTTTATCTAATTAAAATTGATAAAAATTGAGTTAATTAAATCTTTTTCTATTTTGTAACGTATTGATAATATTCGGATTGACGTAATTAACCAAGATGAATCGCACCATATAACCTAACGATGAACCCGACCGAGAGAAGTTAGGATATGAGATAAAAGATAGAAAAACCGGAGGGTAAAATTGGCCGTCGTAAAGCGTGACAACGGAATCTTATTTCCTACCGAGGCGATTTGTCTTGGGAAAGATTAATCTTATTAAAATTGTGCTCGAGATTGTAATAATGTTAAAATCAACGATTTAATTGAAACTAACACCGGAAAGTTAAATCGATCCGCCGACAACCGGAGCCTTTTGAATAACATCGGCCGTCGACAAACGGAGTAACCTCTTTTATCCGGGTAGATTTGTACTCGGTACTTGCTCGACTAATCGAGATTAGCATGGGGCAGTTGTGGAGATTGAACTGATGACAATGACATATGATAATTTCATACGCTCATGTGAGGAGGAATTGTTAACCTCAGGAGTGCACCGTTTCATTTACTCAATTGGACCTAATATAAAAGGAAAGATCGAGCACATTCCGTTTACTGGAAAAGATCGTATAAATCAATTATATAAATTATGGCTAGTTCTACAAAATTATATGTCTAGTTCTATAATATATTGATATCTATATATTTATATCTATATATATATTTTGCAATCTATGTACATTTATATATATTTATATATCTATATATATTATATTAGAATAACTTTTAAATTACGCATTTATTTTATGTTCAGTAGAATAGTAGTAATCTGTGTTATAAAATTGCGGTTTAGATCGAGTTAATAACAGCTCTTTGGTGTTTAACCACACTTAAAAGAATTACCACGTTTCCCTGAGGATTCGACACTCTGACACACCACACTAGCACTACAGTTTGACCCGATACACTGTCGGTTAAGGACTGGTATAGCACTAGAAAAGGCCACGTCAATTAGGCACATAGCAGCATAGCAACATCACTACATCTAAAGCATACACTCTCATATATGAACCTACAAATGATCTATTCTTGATGAATAATTCTGAAAAAGCACAAAGAGATGACTAATAAAACTGAATATGAATAGGATTAGTAGTGATGAGGTCGAATAACACTTAGGGATCCAAATAACCTCTAAGACGATCCAAACAAGAACAGAGATAATGGGGATGGTGATTTTGTGTGATTAAGACTGAGCCTGAGAGTTAGCTTCTCTCAAGTTGCCTACGTATCCAATAGCTAAATTGGAATCAAGTCATTCGTAGTTCCTTAGGGTTGTTTATATAGGGAGGCGTCTCACCCCTTTTCTTGTTAAACAAGTCGTATAATCCTTAAACCCTAAGGATCATCACGTGTTTTCTCTCACAAAAGATAATTATGATTATATTCGAATTATGGGATTTCCTTACGGTAATCCAGGGATTCTCCTCTAATATAGGCACATGTGTTATTTATCACTTAAGGAAAGAGCCATCGGCCTTCGACGGGCTCCTCAGCCACTGACTGAAATGCGTATCCTACCTCCGACTAGACCGAGCCGCGATGCGGTCAGGGTAGTCGGGAAGGTCATCTGAGACTTCCTCACGGTAAGGTTTCTTGGTGTGGGCTCCTGGCCATAAATGCTTCCTTCTTATCTTTCTCTCTCAATCTTGGGTGTTATAAGAGTGACACGTGGTCGGTCTATTTCCACCATCGTCATAAGCCCCCAGTGCGGCCAGATCGCTTAGGGGCTGAGCGGGACTGAGATCACTCGGACGTCTCAAAGTAATATGCTTACCATGACACGTGTCCTTGCTACCGTTTAGATCGCCCGTATTAAGTGCGTGAAACGGCGTCGTGACACAATAATGGGGCGGTTATTCCAAGACTTCTTTTGGGGTTTTATAACTCTAGTCTCATCAATCCTTTCAGACGTTACTCTTTAAATCAAGTGTGAAGTCGGGACGGTTGCCATTCTATTCTTCCATTCCTTCGATTTCTCAAGTAAGTTTTCTTTCTTCTCTTGTTTCTCTAAGTCTTTTCCGTTGTTAATGAACGAACCTATAATTCTTCTTGATAGTTCCATCGAGGCGTTGTTTGAATCGGGCCGAATTAGAAGGAGAAATTACCACTACCAGGTCGATCTTGAGACTGTTCTTTCTTTTTCAATCCTCCCCTTCTTCCTCATCTTCTAGGTTTGTCCTTTCCTTAAAGCTTTTATGGCTCAAATCATCAGAGCAGCCTGCCATGGCATTGATACCAAAATAGCTCCACAGATTTGACCAGATCTCGTAAACAATACAACCTAACAAATCCACTTTTCAAACCCATTATCCCGCCCCGGCGTTTATGCCTATCAAGCTCCGTGGTCTTTGCGCCGTGTCTGAGGAGCAGCTTTTATGCGGTTTACGATTCCCTATCTCGCCCGACCATTTTATCTGTCTGGAGCATTACAACCTTAGGTTGGCCCGGATCGTGCCCAACGGGATAAGGGCAATAGTGGTTTTGCCATTTGGTGTGTAGATGTGCTGCATCCCTTCAAAGTTCAAACATTTCGATTTTTTCTTTCAACGCAAACAAGTGCACAGGCGGTGGGTACTATTGCTTCCCTGCTTGGGGGATTTCATGCCTGACGTTCAATTTACGGGCCGGAGATACCTCATACAAAGGTTGGAAGACCGCATTCTTCTTCATATGTCCGGAGGTGGCTCAAAACCTAGGCGGTGGAACTCCTCGACTTGGACAAATGATCCGCGACCAACCGGCGTGGATCGAAGCGCTAGACGACATTCGCGCAAAAGTGGGGTTTATATCGAGAGAAAAAAATATTCTTCTCGAGTTGATTACATTTGCCCAGCTTGCTCATCAAGGCCCCTAACCCTACAAGGAGTTAACCAAGGAAGAGTACAAGATGTGTAGGACTTTAAAGTCTGCTCCTTATCGTATTTTGCTATTTGTAAAACATCCTCTAACATTTCTTGTTATTTACATTGGCGATGTCTTCCTTGTCGATCTCTTGGAGGACGTGAATGATGAAGCGGTTCCTTCATTAACCCCGACGAGCCTATCCCGGAGCCTGAGGCGGCGAGGAGCACATACACCCGAGCCTCTCCGAGCTGCTGGGACCGCCCTGACCCCCACCTCAGTCCATCTCCTATCCGAGCAACCAGATGACTCACCTGGGGAAGCGGAGAGGATAGATGTGGATGAAGATCAGGGGACCCGAGAGGATGCGATCGAGCCTAGCCGAAAGAAGAAGATAGCCTCTTCTTCGGCTCGGAAGAGTCGATCTAAGAAAAGGAAGGCTGGTCGACAGACCATAGAAAACATTGAGGACTCTCCCGAGGCGAACTTCCCTCAGGCACAACCGGTTATACGAGCCGCCGGACCAGGACCTGCGCGCCGCGCGTAAGCTCGGTGTACATATGTCGGTCTCTTTCTTGTTAGTTTTTCTTCCTCTTGACTTTTTCTTTGTCCTTGCGGGGGAGCTCGGTCGGTCGGGAGTTCTGGATCGCCTTGCCGAGTCGGCGGCAAGCAGGAGGCTCTGCGGGAACAATTGAGGAGCTCCGGCGAGTCGGGAAAGGCACAGAGAAGCCTCGAGGACTAAGGACCGAGAGATTGCAGCTCTGAAGAAGGAACCGGGTCGAGACTAGGACCAAGTGCCTTCTGCTGAACTCCGTGGCCAAGCACGATGAGTATGTAGCGGAGAACTCGAGCTCGGGCGGCGGCGGCGCCAAGGTCCGGCTGAACTCACTACTCTGGAAGCTTCTCTTCCCCGGGATGCCCGAGTTGTGCATGAGTATAAGTCCTCCGATCATCTAGCCGAGCACTCAAGGTCTTCTTTGAACCCTGTCATGCAACATGGGTATACAATGGGTGTGGGCGAGGCAAAAGAACGGCGCCTGGTGGTTCTTTCGGACCTTAGACATTACCGCTCTATGTACAAAGAAGAGGGCGGTCGATCTATGACGATCGTTGAGAGAGCTCCGGGGCGGTGAAGACATCGGGTCAAAGTATGCCAGACGTCGTCCTGCTTCTCAAAGTGCTGGTCCAAACCCATCTTCGTCAGAGCAGGCTCCAAGGACCCAGACCTGATTGTTTCCAGACCTGATTGTTTATCCTTGTTATTTTTTTTTTTTTTGAAAACTTTGAAACTTTTTGTTATCCAAGTTTACATACTTTATTTCATACTTTATGGTGCCACCTTGCTTGTGTTTTGTACTTTGAATTCACTTGGTTTATTTTGTGCTTAGTTATTCGCATTACGCCTTATAGATGTCCTATTTCCCCCAGATGATGGCATGCATTACCGATAGTTAGGATGACATACTAAGTCTTGATTAAATTCTGGCCTGACCTGCAGACTTAGGAGGTTTGACTTTTGCAAACCTTCTGAGTATAACCTGACTCAGTTAAAGCCCTGTCCTGGCTTGAGGACTCGGAAGCTTGTAGTATTCAAGCTTTACGAGTCGACGACTGCGAGACTCAGTTAAATCTGTCCTGACTGCAGACTAAGGAGGTTTGACTTTTGCAAACCTTCCGAGTATAACGACTCGATTAAAGCCTGTCACGGCTTGAGGACTCGGGGAAGCTTGTGGTATTCAAGCTTTACGAGTCACGACCTCAGAGACTCGATTAAATTCTGGCCCGACTGCGGACTTAGGAGGTTTGACTTTTGCAAACCTTCCGAGTATAACTCGACTCGATTAAAAATAATCTCACTCTGAGCATAATAATAAATAACATGTAAGAAATCATATATTTATTAGAAATCAAGTATCTTTGATCACACTTTTATTGAAAAAGACAACATAAAATGAAAAGATAGAATCGAGCCTAGATTCATCTCAGGCATAAAACTTCCTAAGGTTGCTAGCATTCCAGCTTCTCGGTATGGTCTCACATCATTGGCGTCGACTAGTTGGTAAGCACCTTTGCCATGAACCTTTACTACCCTGTACGGACCTTCCCAGTTCGGGTTAAGCTTCCCCTGGGGAATTTGCTTGCTGACCTCGTTTTTCCTCAATACCAAGTCTCCTTCCCTGAAGTATGAATGCTTCACTTTAGAGTTGTAATACTGGGATATCTTTTGCTTGTATTTTGCCATCCGGATGTAGGCTACTTCCCTAGCTTCTTCCAAGTTATCCTTGGCATGTCTGAGCTCGGTATCCTGGTCAGTACTTGCATGGAGCTCAGTCCTCGGAGAAGGGAGCCCCACTTCACCGGAATGATCGCTTCACAACCATAAGCTAAGGCAAAGGAGTTTCCCGATGGCGAATTTGGAGTCGTTCAGTATGCCCAAAGAACGTTAGGCAAATGCTCGACCCATGCTTGTCCTCTTCTTCCAACCTCTTTTTCAACCCAACCTTGAGCTTTTGCTGTTTGTTTGCTCCACTGGCCGTTGGCTTGAGGTACCAGCGAGAGGTGAAATGTTGGACTATACCCACTCGGCACACCATGACTTGACCGCCTATCTTCAAATTGCGTTCCATTGTCTGACACCAGGATCTTGGGTATTCCAAAACGACAGATAATATTCTTCCATAAAAATTTCTGTATTGCTTTCCCCGTGATAGTGGTCAAGGCTTCAGCCTCTACCCACTTAGTAAAGTAATCGATGGCCACGACTAGTCTTCGTAGGTTACCCGGAGCTCGGGAAGAGGTCCAACCAGATCTGCCCCCCATTGATAAAAGGGCCAAGGAGAAACCATGGGAATCATGTTCTGGGTTGGCTGGTGAAACAAATTATCATGCACCTGGCATGACCTACATCTCATTACTAGATCGTCTGCATCTGCTTGCATGGTTGGCCAATAATACCCGAACAAACGGCATTTACTTGCTAGAGTCCGGGCTCCTGCGTGGTTTCCACAAATGCCGAGGTGGATTTCCCTGAGCAGATAATTTCCTTCCTCCTGGGTAGCACACCTAAGCCAAGGTGATATAAATGACCGTCTGTATAGGATATCATCAAAGAGAGCATACACCTTGCCTTGTAGCTTGACCTTCCCGGATTGAACCTTGTCGGTTGGTAGAACACCGTGTTTTAGATAGGGCGTTATGGGATCCATCCAGGTGGCTCGTTGGCAAATCGGTTGAACTTCATTCAACGCATAACCCTTTCGCCGCCAGCCGCTCCACTAGAACTTTTTATTTGAGAAGAAATTAGATGCCAACTTGGAGAGGGCATCGACCTTTTGTTCCTGGATCGAGAGACTGCTTCTATATGAAGCCCGACTTGAAGTTCTTGATGAAATCGTGGCGGTCGCCAAGTATTTCTTCATTGATTCCTCCTTTGCTTCATATTCACCCTTAATATGGTTAACCACCAACCGGAGTCACCGAATACATGCGCAGTTATACGCTCCCACTTGGCGGCTAGTCGAACCCGATAATCAAAGCCTCGTATTCGCCTCGTTGTTTGTAGCCGCAAAGTTGAAGCGCAGCGCGATATGGGAATTCTTCCCCGCCGGACTAAGGAGCAAAAGGCCTGCTCCTGCTCCTTCCTTTCGATGCTCCATCCACAAAAGGGTCCATGTATCGACCGACCGGCCGGCGCTTCTTTATCGTCTCGACTTGAAGCCCTTCACTAGGAAGTCCGCTAGAGCACTGGCTTTGACTAGCATCTGGGTTGGTAGTCCAGTCATACTCTGCCCACTCGATAACCCATCGGCCAATCTTCCCGAGGTGTCTGGTTTCGCCAAGATCGGACGCAGGGTTGATCTGTAACCACAATGATTGAATGTGCTCGAAAATGCGGTCGCAACTTCCTAGAGGCATGGACTAGAGCCGAGCTAGCTTCTGCGTTGGTATACCCGAGCTCGGTCCATGTAAAGCCCGGCTCACATAAAACACGGGTGTCTGCTGTTTTCTTCTTCTCTGTCAGGATCGCACGATTGCCTCATCAACTCTTGCCAAGTATAAAAGCGAGTTTCTCCCTCACGGGAGATGTTAGGGTTAGCGGCTCGGCCAAGTACTCCTTTAAATCGTCAAATGCCTTCTGACTGTCCTCATTCCACTGGAAGGGACTTGCTTTCCTCAGGATTTTAAAAAATGGTAAAGCACGCTGTGCCGACTTGGATAGGAACCTACTCAGGGCGGCCATGCGGCCGGTTAACCTTTGCACCTCCTTGATGCTTCTGGGTGGTGGCATTGTTCTTAAGGCTTCAACTTTGTCCGGGTTAGCCTTAATTCCTTCTTTTGAAATCATGTAACCCAGGAATTTTCCTGACCTGACCCCAAATGTACACTTTTTTGGGTTAAGTTTCATTTAGAGTGCACTGAGTACCCCAAATACTTCCCGGACGTCGATCATGTACTGATTTAGAGACCTGCTCTTGATCAGGAGATCATCCACATAGACTTCCATGCATTTCCCGATCTGTTTCTCGAAGATCTTATTCACTGCTCTTTGATAAGTGGCTCCTGCGTTCTTCAATCCAAACGGCATAGTAACATAGCGAGCGTTCCTTATTCTCGTAATGAATGCCGTCTTTTCCGCGTCGTCCGGGTCCATGGCAATTTGGTGGTATCCTTTGTATGCATCTAGAAATGCAAAGATTTCAAATCCAACCGTTGAGTCAACTAACTTTGTCAATCTTAGGTAGTGGGTAACAATCCTTGGGGCAAGCCTGTTCGGTCGGTAAAATCTACACACGTTCGCCAAATACCATCGGCTTTTTACCAGGGCGGGTTGTTGGCAAGCCAGTCGGGTAAAACACTTCACGTATGATCCCGGCTGTAATAACTTTTCTACTTCCTTTTGAATGGCCTCCATTCGGTCTTTTGCAAAGCGCTTTTCTTTTGCCTAATCGGTTTCGGGCCGGATCCACATGCAACTTTGTGTAGAGCCGATTCGGGGACAAGCCTGGCATGTCATCCGTCTTCCATGCAAACACGTCTTTAAACTCCTTTAAAATCTCAACGAGCTCTGTTTTAAACCGATCTGGGATCCATGATCCTATGTTGGCTGACAAGCTTTCTTGTTCCTTTCCCAAATTTACTAACTCGATCTTATCATCTGATGACCAACTCTCTTCCTCCTCTGGGAGTAACTCTTCCACAGATACCTGTTGTACCATCATTTTTCCATTTACAGTGGCCGTGTAACAGCTCCTGGCTGTTTCGACATCACCTTTGACTACTGCTGTCCCCTCCCAGGTCGGGAACTTCAAACTGATGTGAGCCGGAGAGATCCCACTCATGAGATCTATTAGGGCGGTGTCGCCCCATAATAACATTGTAGGTGATGGGGCCACGACCACCACATAACTCACCATGAGGATCCTGTCCCCGGTGCTTTCCCAAAGGTGGTTGGTAAGGTGATCATGCCCATGGGGTGAATCTGGTGGCCTGCAAACCCGAATAAGCGGGGATGATCTGAGTGCTAGCTCGCATCCTTTAACTTCATGGATTGAAACACATTGTAGTACAGCACATTGACTGCACTTCCAGTGTCTACACAAATACGCTTCACCGTATGTTTGTTGATTACCGCCTCGATAACCAAGCCTTCATTATTGCTGATGAGGGGAAGAGGATCACGAGGGCCATAAACGACCTCCCCTGACAACCTTTGTCTCTTTCCTGAGTCGGTGTTAGTCATTACTCGGCTACTACTCTGCTCCTCAGGTCGGGACGGTGTACTCGGACCACCTGAGATGGTATTAATGGTATTGATGGGGCGATTATCTGGCTGCCCTTCCGGTCCAGGGGACGGGTCCCTCCTTCGTCTGTAATCATCTTTTCGGTCATGACCGAAATCTCTCCTCTTGTATTCCCGCCTTCCCCGAGGTTCTGGGTGACGAGACCTATCTATTACCTCATCGAGTTTACCTTCCATAACAGCAGCGTCGATCTCTCTCTGTAAATCCCTGCACTGCTCTGAGTCGTGACCAATGTCCTCATGAAACTTACAGTATTTGGTTTGATCCCTTTTTTCCCGGGGACCCTTCATAGGAGGTGGAGTACGGGCAATGCCTTTCCTCTGCATTATGGCGAGGACCTGCTCGCGTGATCGATTCAAAGGGATAAAGTCCCTCTCTTGCAGGGCCCCTTTCTTTCCGAGTCGGTCAGTTATGGGCGCAGCTACTCGGTCCCATATTGGTTTGCGCTTTCTATCAGATCTGTCCTCTGCCTTCTCTTTCTTAGGGGCTTCCGACTCCCTCTTTAAACGGTTGGCCTCTTCACCTTGACAGTGTTTATATGCCAGATCCATACACTCATCCATAGATTTCGGAAGTCGACCATTGAGCTTTGCATACAATCTACCTTCTCATGAGACTGCTTTCGAAAGAGGTGATCGGGAGGTGTTCATCGAAGATTCCCGACTGCCTAGATTCCTCATTGAATCTTTTAGTCTTTAAAGACACCGTTTCTTCTTTTACGACGAATTGTGAGGAGTGCGTGACATTCCTCTGGAAGGGGTTTAAGCGGTGACAAAAGCACGCAAAAATTTTCTTGCCAGGGTTTCAAAATTCTCAATAGACCGAGGTGGTAACTTCCGGAACCACTCACGAGCCACGCCCATGAGTAAGGCCGGAAGGCTTTGCACTTCATCTCCTCGGGTGCACATCTAAATTCATGTGCGTTAGATCTTCGAAAGAGGTGGTCCTGGGGATCTTTCGTTCCGTCGTATGCTTAGTTTTGGGATCTTAAATCTCTCCGGGCGTGGGTAGTTCAAAATGCATTACGAGAACGGTGATTCGATAGAGATCATTCGTTTTCTTTCCCAGGATCCCATCTAGTTACCTTACTGGCGACCTCCCGGGCTGAGCCTTAATCATGCGTGTTGCGTGATGAGAGGTAGAGAGAGAGAGTTTCTCCTCTATCTTCTTTATTTTCCGCGTTATCTTTTGGGTCCACGTTTTGTGGAGCTTTTCTTCTCCCCCTTTAGGGCCAATCCCAGATACACTTTTGAACGCCCGTACGTCCAAATTACGTAATGCCTCCAAAGAAGGCTGCTTTGTCTTTGGATCTCGCCAATGTTTCCTCCGGATTGGTTTGCGGTGGCTAGCGATGGCCGTGGGGTCTATGTCTCAAGTATCTCTAGTTTGCCGCGGTTTGAGTCCTTTTTCCGGTATTTTTTGGTGGTACCATCGCTGTTTCTTGATCAAATCGCAACTTGAGAGCCCCTCCTTCTAGCGCCAATTGATGAGGTCGAATAACACTTAGGGATCCAAATAACCTCTAAGACGATCCAAACAAGAACAGAGATAATGGGGATGGTGATTTTGTGTGATTAAGGCCGAGCACGAGAGTTAGCTTCTCTCAAGTTGCCTACGTATCCAATAGCTAAATTGGAATCAAGTCATTCGTAGTTCCTTAGGGTTGTTTATATAGGGAGGCGTCTCACCCCTTTTCTTGTTAAACAAGTCGTATAATCCTTAAACCCTAAGGATCATCATGTGTTTTCTCTCACAAAAGATAATTATGATTATATTCGAATTATGGGATTTCCTTACGGTAATCCAGGGATTCTCCTCTAATATAGGCACATGTGTTATTTATCACTTAAGGAAAGAGCCAGTCGGCCTTCGACGGGCTCCTCAGCCAGCTCGACCCGAGCTGCGTATCCTACCTCCAGACTAGACCGAGCCGCATGCGGCTGCGGTCTGGTAGTCGGGAAGGTCATCAGAGACTTCCCTCCTGGGGTAAGGTTTTACTGGTGTGGGCTCCTGGCCATAAATGCTTCCTTCTTATCTTTCTCTCTCAATCTTGGGGTGTTATAAGAGTGACACGTAGTCAGGTCTATTTCCACCATCGTCAAGTAGCATAGGCAATTGTATACCATAAACTAAGTTCTAGACGACACTCTTGATACAGTTGATATGCTAACCATAACTGATGCCATGTGAACATAAAGCATCAACATTTGCCCACTAAAAATATACAACAACGATCTCTATCATTTTGAGCGAACTCTGTTATTAAAATAATCTTTATTAAAGTTGTTAGATGCATACCTTTCATTCAATCAACATAAAGAAAGACCCCTTCACCGTTCCTCACCAATTGTTATTTCGCAACCAACAACCTCATTATCACCACAACATATAAGCTTCATATGACTCAGAATTAATTCCAACTCGAAAATTGTGACTTCATGAATATTTGAAAGTTTAAAAAAAAAAAGGGTATATACAAAACAGAAAAACTAACCCGAAATAAAATACAACAAACAAAGTTTCCAACCACAATTTTACCCTGCATTCAAAGAATAAAACTTTCAAACCAAAATTTTACCCAAACTCATTAGAAAAACTCAGAACCCGAAATTGCATAAATAAAAAAAAATAAAAAATTAAAACACTTAGCAATCGTACCCTATAACACAAAATTGCTAAAAAAAACTAAAAAAAATTGTTATCTATATTTCATGGCATCCATCAAAGAAGGGGGAGACTAATAACAAAAAGGGGACTAATGACAAAATAGCATTAAAAAACATAACCAATAGAGAGAAAAAATCGTAGGAATCTTTCCGAAAATTGTGTAAAGTACAGACCAAAACATCCTCATACCTATTTCCTTTTGCCCATTCCATTGAAAATTGACATATTGGACAAAATTTTGTAAGACTAACTATCAGCACCTATCCAAACACCCTGCAAAAATATGGAACAAAAACCATAAACTAACTTACATAATCATGAATGCAGCAAGAAAGACTTTATGTGAATGGATAAAAAATTTATAGCGCATACGGTATGATCACATGAAACATCCGATGAATTTCAAACATGTTTATCAGGAATGAACAACAACCAAACATAATAACTAAAAATAAAAATCAATTCTTGTAGCACTAAAGATCGTTATTTTTCGATGGAGAATTTTAAAATGGTTGCGACACTTCATATGGAAGGAGATCAGGGGAAAA
Source organism: Gentiana macrophylla (assembly GCA_026214975.1). Lineage (NCBI taxonomy): Eukaryota > Viridiplantae > Streptophyta > Magnoliopsida > Gentianales > Gentianaceae > Gentiana > Gentiana macrophylla. Next base: position 47,426,306 of record CM047807.1, on the reverse strand, counting down.
TTTGTGGCGAGGAAGGAAAGCTCTGGTTAGAATTTGATTTGATACAATATTTATTGAGCAAAGATCCTCGAATTTTGAAAATTAAAACCGAGAATGATCTTTTCGATTTGACATTTTGATTTGATACAATATTTATTGAGCGAAGATTCCCAAATTTTTTAAATTTAAAACCGAGTGATCTTTCCTGATTTGTTAATCAATCTATTTGTTATTATTATTATTATTATTATTATTATTATTATTATGAATTCTGATAAAATAAAATAAAAGATTAATTTCATGATAGATTTCACCTATGATAAGCTCACGGGTCTATGTGTGAAAAAATCATTAACATTTATCATACAGATTTTTCGGTTCATCTTTCCAAAATCTTGTACCCGTGTGGGGAGTTAATGCTATTTTTTAGGAGTTATTACTATTGTTTTAATTATTACTTTTTTATCAAATTTTTAAGTTGACTTGTGTATTTTTTTTTATTTTTTAATCAAATTTTTAGGAGTTATTACTTTTTTATCAAATTTTTAAGTTGACTTGTGTATTTAATACCGGGTTTGGAGCGAGTTCAATCGGATAATTAACGGGTTTGAGTCAAAATCAATTTTAAATCGTCTCCTAAATATATATATATATATATATATATATAGATATAGATATAGATATAGATATTGATATACCATAATATAAAGTGAAGTTATTTTAACCCAATTATCCATTTGACCCGCTCTAAACTTGTTTTTGACCTGGTTTATACCCGAAACAAGCAAATATTAAATAAATAAATTTGATAGAAGAAAACACGGTAAATCCCTAAAATAATGGAAGTGAGTACCTGCTATTGGTCACGCAATAAAATACTAATTAAATTTGTTTGAAGAACACATGGTAAATCCCAGGCCAGCATTATGGCCACAGCCAAAATTGTTATTGCCAGGGCTGTTTTAGAATAGGATAAAATAAAAACACACATGATGTGCTGTGGTATTACCAATATTTTCACTCGCAATACCAGCCACCTAAATCCCTAGAATCATGGATTTGATTACCTGCAACAATAGTAGCTCAGAAAAAATCTTTGAGAATCAATTCAAATTTTGATAAGTATCTTCAAATTCAGTCAAAATCGAAAGAGGAATTGGTTTTCCACAACAAATCAGCGCAAAGCAAATTCAGCGGAGGGGATGAAAGAATGCTCTCTCTCACAAACACCGCATATAAGGTATGGTTTGTGGCTTCTAACTCTTCGTATGAATCTCTATCAAAAAAATAAAAATAAAATAGGATGCTCTGCAAGATGCTACATGATGCAATCCAAGATGATCAGCCCCGCATTCACGAGCCCAAGGATCCTATTATTGTTCGAGATGGCCCTATCACACGTTTTCAAGAGAAGAAGGTTCGAGAAGCTTATGCAAAGCTGGTCCAAGATGTTGGAAAGGAGAATGAGGCTTTGAGGATTGATGATCCAACTACTTTAAGCCTATTTGTTGCTGATTGGGCTTGATGAGTTGAAGCCCAAGTGTGGGACGCCTATGCTTATTAAATTCAGATTATTTTATGGACTTTTAATTATGCTATTTTTAATTAGGCCTTTTTATTTAATTAGGAAGTTAATATTCAGGCCCAACTGATAAAGTGTCGCCTTCTTTCTTTAGGGATTAGGTTTCTATTTTGCTATTTATAGTTGTCGGACTTGAACATATTATTCAGATTATTTTGGAGATTAAACCTTAGTTTTTAAATCGAGAAACTTTTCAGAGATTGGAGTTTCTTTCAATTATTCTGAGATAGAATAGTTGGGTGGTTTTCCTGAGATAGGAATTATCACGAGGCAATAATCAGAGATTGATTATTGTTGTTACTTTCGTTTTATTTCCAAATAGTCCACGTTTTATACAATCAGATCGAAAAACCCTAGCTCGAATTCGTATAAGCTTTAGTCAATTGCTGAATCAATAAAGGTCGAAGCTTTGATCTAGATCCTACAATCAGTTTGCTATCACTACAAATCCATAATTTTGTTTCTTGGTTGTGTTTTTTTTTTTTTTTTTGTAAGTATCAAAGCAAATTCAACGGCGGGGTTGGAAGAATGCTCACTCTCACACCGCTCATAAGGTATGGTTTGTGGCTTCTAACTCTGCGTTTGAATCTCTCTCAAAAATAAAAAGTTAAAAAAAAAAAATAGGATGCTCTGCAGGATACTACAAATCCGTAATTTTGTTTCTTGGTTGTTCTTTTTTTGTTTTTAAGGGCCTTATGTTGTTTAATGACAGATTTTCGATTTCGGTCGACAAGCATCTCCAAAAATGAAACCTTTCATACACAGAGCAGCGATAGAATATGACAAAAATGGTAAATTTGTAATTGTGAATCATTCATGGAGGATTAATATTCTACATGAAGATTAAGTTGTGTTAGTTTGTTTTGCCGCACAAGCCTAATTTTCTTCACCGGATGGTTTGCAGTTTTGTAAATGACGCCATTGTTTCAAGGATAATTTTCTTCTCCTGAGGTTCACAATTCAACATCTTTTGATGCATTTTTCTATTATGATTGTCTATTCTTCCTGAGAAAGTTGAATTTGGCATTCGGGTTGATTCACTATGGCAGTGGAGGAGAGGAGAGGAGAGAAGTCATCAATATAAATCGACTTTCCTTAAAATATTAAGAGCAACTTTTTATTGATATTCTCATCGCATCCGGGTGGGTAAAACTTCAAGTTCTTTTGATGTATTCTTTCTTTCCTCGATGTGTATTCTGATGGTGGTGTTCATGGAAATCAATGCTCTTCATAATCGCCACCATTGCGTTTTTATTCAATGTTTATTGAATTTGGTTGTTCATCCTCACATTTGGCTGTTATATTCCTTTATTGAATTCGTTCGTTCGTTCACCAATTTATCGTCATCAGTGGTAAAATCTTTCTTTTTAATTCTTTTTTCTGGTATCTATTATATACCATGATTAGGGTTGAAATGATATATTTCGTTTTGTACTGAATTTTGTTGTCATAGAAAAACCACAAAGATCCTTCATTTTGTGTACAAGGTTTAGAATCTAATGTGAAATCTGATCCTTTTCTTTAGGCTCTCTAATTACTTAAATTTTGTGTTTTTTGTGTTTGGGGTCGGCTGCGAAGAATGAATTTCAGCCATTCGAGAACAATGCTGCGAGATTTCTTCAGATTTGCATATACAGGGTTGAAAGCTCGATTTTTTTCTTCTACGCTTGATTTGGCTTCATCAAACATCTTGAGGTATTTGTTGGTTCATTAACCGATCGAATTTTTTCATATAAATTAGTGATGTTTTATATGGATGTAAATGTAGTATAGAAATATACTTACTCACCTTTCATGTGGATTGTGCTATTTCAAAGTTTCTGTCCGCAGGTACCCGAAAACTATTGTAGTCTTGGTGTTTTAAGTAAGTGGTAAGGGACAAATGGGTCCAAGAAGGCTCTTGAATTTTGTCATAATCACATGTAAAATGATCTCATTAATTGATTTCTTCATCTTTCAAGCTATCCCAGAATGATTTTGGACGCGTTTTTCATTCTGACAAAGTATGAAATTCATTTGTTTCTTAACTTTGTTGGCTGAATGTAGGATTTGTTGTACTTGGATATTTATTCATTGTAATAAAATGACTTTTGTGTTGAAGTTGGGCTTGCTATTAAAAGTTACTTGCATATAAGCGGTATGAAAGGTTGATGGAGAAAATTTATTTGCATGAATTGAATATAATATCAAAAACAAAATTATCTTATTTTCCTTTCTTCCTGGACAATCCACATGTTTGTATTAAGAAAGGGGGGAGGTTTATGTCTTATGGATATTGTAGGATGTAATATCGCCGGATGGATCAAGATCCACCCGATTACGCAGCTGAAAGTATAAGATCTAGATCTAAACAATCAAAATACATAAAATAATATATCTAACCTACGAGGGCGTTAGATTACTTATCAGTTTATGGTGAATAAACTCTAAGAACAATCTTCAATCCAAGATCCAAGCTAGATGAGAAGCCACAGTCTTCTAACGTGTGTCTCTAAGCACCACCGGGTGAATGGTGTTTCAAGCCGCTTGACCTCCTCGATATGCTACCGGAAAATCCCGAGGATTATCCCAACTCGAAACCCTAAGTGTATGAGCCGAAAATTCAAAGCTCAAAACACTTACAAAACCGAAAATTGTGATATTCACAAGGCTTGGGAGAACTCTCTTTATATAGGAGAGTAATCATTGTCCTCCAAGGATTTAATAATTAACAGATAATTATTAAATTAATCCTTAATTTAAATAAAAGATAAATATAATAATTATCCAAAACAAATTAGGATAAATATTATTATCTAATATTCCATGATTTATCACTTAACAAATAAATGATTAAATCAAATATTAAATAATTATCCAAGAAAACTAATTTCCCAATAATTAAATAACAACAAAAAAATGCGCCCCAACCCTATTAAAATAGGCCATACGCATTTTATCACAAATGGACCGAGTCCACGAAAAATTTCTTTTCCATGTATTTAATCATCTAGTCCAACTAAACAATTAATCCACATGTCAATTAAATAGTCCAATCCAACTATTTAATTATAATTGAGGTGAAACGACGAGAAAACATATGCTATGTTAGGAGCCACGTCGGGGACCATGGACCCATATTCAGTAGCTACAATAAATTAAATAATATTATCCGTCAGACCGAACAATAATATTCAATCTATTAATTCCGGGATTACACCACCATAAACCCGCCCGAACTCTGAATATAGATAACTTATACTCAACTATGAGTTGATAAGCGTCAATTGATATAATCATTACATACGAATAAATCCTCCATAGACTGTTCGTTTCGATTCGGGATATCTCCGTAAACCCTTCTCGAAACCTCTTATCATTATTTACCATTAATCCCCTAGTGATCAATTAGTTCATAACTAATATAATATGAACTGTTAGGGAAATTCAAAGGAGCGAACAATGACGAACCAAAATGAATGTCTTTGCAATGAAAATAACCGGATATACACGTAGAGTCGATTTGAGAATCTTTCTGCGAAAACTATCCGCCCCAAATGATTGTCTCGGGTAAACACGAATATTTTCACGAGATAAAACTACGTTCCACTTTCGTCTAGACAATATAGGCGAGAAAGAAAGCTACAGGAGTTTGGTGATATTTTGTGTGTATCGAACTAGAGGTTTCAAGCAATCATACAAAGAACATGTATCTTGCTTTCAAGTGTTCTTCTTGTTTTTCAAATGTAGTTCCAAGTGTTCTATATATCTATCTTGATTTATCTTTGCAAGAAAAACAAGATATATCTCCTTTCCAACCCTTCAAAACCGATTAAGAGGGTGTTTTAACCGAAAGGTACCAACCAAAACCGCCAAAAACCGCTCTGGCGAAAATTTTGCATCTTTGGGCGCCCGTTTGGAATCATGGGCGCGAGTACTCTGGGCGCCCGTCCGATTCTTAAGACGCTTCGTCCATCCGACCAGGATGCATCCTGTATGTAAATCCACACTTCGACGCCCGTTTAGTGAATCTAGGCGCCCGTCTGAATGCGACGCCCGATCAATAAGCGGCGAGAATCGGTTTTGTTCAACACTTGATCTAACACTCCGTAAGCTTGTAAATATCAATTGTAAGCATGCACCCCGCATCTCCTAACTCATATTGATTGTTTCAAGCTTACCAAACCTCAAACTAAATCCAATTACACTAAATCACATTGGTGATATAATCACCAACAATCCTCCCCATTTAGTGTAACCATAAACTTAGTTAAAACTTATCAACACACAACAGTTCATCTTTCAATGATAATGTCACGCAGATTGAATTACCATCTAGTATATTACACATTCCAAAATATTCGAGTATTGGGGTGTGTCTAAGCATTGAACCCTCTATCCATTTGAATACTTCAAAGATAATACACAAATGAACCAAGATACAACTTCTATATTGCTTGACACCAATTATCCAGGCCTTGTGTCCATATCCATTTCATGAGTATATAGAAAGTCAACCCCACTTTCTTGAAGCGGCCAAACTTCATACTCATATAGGTGAATCTTTCTAATCATGTACACAAACACTTTTCCAAAAGATATCACCTACACAACGGGTAATGCACGTCTTTCGGGACTTTTTCATGTGCCAAATCTTGAGAATGGGCCTTCCACATTGAATTACGCCTATGGCGTTGTACCATAAGGAATTGGGTATCCCACCCCAAAGATTTAATGGGTTCTACACATCCCGATAACAAACTTTTTACCAAGTTTCAAGTCAATCTATATTTGGTTAAACAAGATTGACTAAATCATGAGTACTCTTTGAACAACCACCATCATCCTTTGAGTTATAAACTCACAATCCAACTTTTCATTAATACATTGGTGTCTAGATCACCATAGTAATATTTGACAATTTTCCAAATAAACACATTGGATAAGCCAGGATGAACTTGGTTATTAATTACAAGGGAATTCGAACTTCTAAGTTATCAACAAAGAAATCCAATTCCATAGTCCAACCGAGAATTTATGCACTTAGTAACTCATAAATGATACTTCATCCTAGCACAAATTACTAGTTAACCGAGGATTCGTCTAAACCGAAGGAATCTCATATAACTTCACTATAGAGTTTAAACCTCCCCATGATCAGTAGTTTAAAACCTTGATGACAATACCGTCAATTATGAACAACATGATTTGGTTAATACCAAAATCAACACGTCAACAATGTAAACTACTACATCACCTTATATTCCAAGGCAAATCCAATCTTTGTAGATCGAGCATGTTTCACTTTTAGTATCATGAATAGATATAAACCAAAGCAAAACACCAAACATGTATTCAACATACATCAAAGGACAAAGTCATTTCCTTAGACACTACAATAAAATTTTATATTGATTGTAGTTCTTGTTCTTAGACACCACAAACTTTCATGAAATAATGTAAATAAACATACATACCATTCATCCGTAGTCATAGCAATTTTTCACAAAGTCATTCCAATGAACTTTTCCTTACCAAAAGATTATAATCGACTTTGCATCAATCAAAAAACCGCAGCAACTTCTCAGAATTTCTGACAACTGTCAACATCGAACCAGACCGTAAACTTGATATCACTGTGATCCTCGTCTCGCCACGATTCTAACGGTATCTCCGGATTTTCAAACCGATTCCTGAATCAAGAGTTATGCCCAAAACACTAGGACACAACCATTGATAAAATTCAGAAAAAATGCAACTCTTCATTTTGAAACCGACATTGTTCTAAAAATTCAAATAGTTTTCGCAGATTGTTAGGGAAATTCAAAGGGGAACGAACAATGACGAACCAAAAATGAATGTGCTTTGCAATGAAAATAACCGGATATACGCGTAAGTCGATTTGAGAATCTTTCTGCGAAAACTATCCGCCCCAAATGATTGTCTCGGGTAAACACGAATATTTTCACGAGATAAAACTACGTTCCACTTTCAGTCTAGACAATATAGACGGAAAGAAAGCTACAGAGTTTGGTGATATTTTGTGTGTATCGAACTAGAGGTTTCAAGCAATCATACAAAGAACATGTATCTTGCTTTCAAGTGTTCTTCTTGTTTTTCAAATGTAGTTCCAAGTGTTCTATATATCTATCTTGATTTATCTTTGCAAGAAAAACAAGATATATCTCCTTCCAACCACTTAAAAACCGATTAAGAGGTGTTTTAACGAAAGGTACCAACCAAAACGCCAAAAAGCTTTCTGGCCCGAAAATTTTGCATCTTTGGGCGCCCGTTTGGAATCATGGGCCGCAATCTTTGGGCGCCCGTCCAGATTCTTAAGGCGCTCGTCCATCAGGACCGAGATGCATCCATGTATGTAAATCCACCGCCAGGCGCCCGTTTAGTGAATCTAGGCGCCCGTGCGAATCTGACGCCGTCAATAAGCGGCGAGAATCGGTTTTGTTCAACACTTGATCTAACACTCCGTAAGCTTGTAAATATCAATTGTAAGCATGCACCCGCATCTCTAACTCATGTCGATTGTTTCAAGCTTACCAAACCTCAAACTAAATCCAATTACACTAAATCACATTGGTGATATAATCACCAACATGAACTCCAGCGGATCGATCGGTTTCTAGGATTAACAAATAAGGAAATGTCTGTCTACTTCCGAGGAAGAAATGGATTCCATATCTGTGATAGCACAGACTACTCACTCATCTAAAATAGAGCCAACAAAGTGTTGGACCATATCTTGCAGAAGTGATCGCCTACTAACACATCAAACTCTACCTAGTCTAGCGGTTATGCAGTGATCACCTCGAGATTGAGATTAATCCATATATGATCATCTTGTGATTGATAAGACTTCTCGATCACGAATTATATCGAGAACTCAAATCAAATCGGTCGATCTATATGATTATCATCATATATAAAACCCCACTAGGTACCCATTACCGGCAGTCCGGATAAAGTATCACACCTAAATTCTAGGCGCATTATTAGCAAATTAATCTTGAGACCCGTGCTCAGTTAATAAATGCTCTGGACTAAGTTAATTGTAAGTACATCTCACTAACTCAATCCTCTTGTGTATAGCCATACATGTTGAGTTATGTGATTACATAAGCAATCTTCTTAGGGTTTTGTGAGTGTCTTAATTATAAGCATACATGCATATAATAAGATGAATTATTAATTATGTCACAAAAGCAATTAGATAATTGTCTTTCAAATGCACATTCTGCACAAGAGATATATAGGAGAGCATTTGGGGTCATGGCTGATATAAACTTTTGATTTCTTGAGGTACGATCATAAACTTTTTGGGGAACTCTACCTTTAAGGCGTTTTTAATGTCTACTTACATACGTCTTCTAAGAAATGGTGTAGCTTGAGAAATATCTTTGTTTGTAAATATTCTGCTACGAGCTTTTAAGATAACGACCTTATCAAAGTTAAAGATCAAGTTTAAGAATTTGCTTAGGCTTATCGACATTGTTCAGCAGGTTCGAGAAGATTCTACCTTCACCCTAATTGAAATTATTTCCAATGCAATATTTAGGTACAAAGTGATGATGTGTGCAATGTGGTGAAAAATGGAACTGATCAAAATGGGATGTTTTTAGGAAGAGTAGAAGAAATGGGCATCAAAGACTTAACAATAATAAATCATTATTCAATTTTCATTATCATATAATTCAATGACATTGATAGTCATATACTTTAGTTTACACTCTTATTTATTATATTTTTGTATTTTCAGTTTAATTTATAAATTTTTATTTTCCCGTGTGATGTGATCAGTCACGAGGCATTTTATTTGTTTTGTTTATTTTAGTTTTGGTGTTTTAATGAATAAAAGCGGCCTTGGAGCGAGTGTCGAAAGTTCTTGTATGTTAGTATATTGGATTCGGTGTTTATTTTTAGCAAATAATAGCCGTTTGGGCTTATTAGGGTTGAGTTAAGATTGTTACAAAATAAAGTGGCGAAAATTACATTATAATTTATCTCACATCGGTTAGGAGATTGTCGATCTTTTATTTTGTAAGCTTTCATATAAAAGCAACCACTTGTAATTTTATAAAAAATCAATGATGAATCTATTATAATGAAATTGAGAGTTTCTCTTCTTCCTTGGTCTATGATTGATCGAGAAGCATCGCTGCGGTGATCTCTTTGTCGTAGAGATTGCAGCACTTTGAGAGAACTTATCGGCGTTAACGAGCAAAGCGTTGAGTTATTCTTGACCTCTCTTCCAGGCTATTGCCCGGTTAGGTTAGGGTTTTCCCAGCTCTCTATTGGTCCTTTAAATCGATCTCTTGGGATCGTATCGCATCGATTAGTAGCGTTTCGGCGACGAATGTATCAAATATCTTAGTTTGTTTTTCTTGTTCATCGAATTCATCAAAAAAAAAAAAAAAAAAAAATCAGTTTTGTTTTCTTTCTTGCGCCGTTCATCATCAAAAAAAAAATGTAATACTTTCCTTCTTGCTTGTTGTGCTTATAGCATCCGTATTGCAACAACAACTTTTTCTTTTCAGCTTCTTGACTATATATTGGATTCCATCTATTGCATCCTATTCGCCACAAGTTGCAAGTTGTTGCCGTATAAAGCCAAAAACAAAGGGAAAAATAGTTTGACCTAAATTTTATTCTTCCTTTTATTTTATTTATTTTCCCAAACAAAGTTCAGTCAAAAAAAAAAAAAAACTATTTTATTAATTTGGGGCGACTTTTAGAGAGAAAAAAACAGTCAAAAAAGCAGCCTCTATCACATCCAGGGTGTGACACTTTCTTATTTTCGACCAAAAAATAAATTAAAAAAAATATTCCGACTCGTTTCTCTTGCATTATCAAACTATTCTTGTACTAGTACTCCCTTCTATAACCATTTTCCTTTCTTCCAAACACTCTTTTCCATCCTTATCCTAGTGGTCACATCTAGGTAGTAGGTCTTAGATTCAACTTGTCGGTTTGCTCGTGATACGATTTGCTCAACAAAGGGTGCTCCTACTACTCGAGAATGAATGAGGTGAGTGATAAACACAGTGGTTGTGAGACAAGATGGTGATGTGGTAGACATGGGGATGGCGAGCACAGTGACGGATGGTCGTTTAAGATAATGTCGAGACAACTTGACCACGAGAGATAACCGACCGTGTAGATCGAGAGAATAGCTAGAATCGAACATCTTTTGTGAATGGCTTGGCATGCCTACCCCTGACCATGGCTGAATTGGTAGCAGGGTGAATGAAATGATGAGAGGAATGGTGGTAATGGTGGCAATAGGAATGGTGGTAACGGTGTTAATAATAATATGAGGCAAGTTAAGATGAAGTTGCCGTCTTTTTGAGTTCGATGGATCACGGATGCTTACTTTAAGTGGGAATCAAAGATGGAGCAGTTTTTGAATGCAATAACTACTCGGCGAAGAAGTTCAAGTTAGCTCAACTAAAATTCACGGGTATCTTTATGATATGGTTGAGGCGGTTGAATTTTGCTTAGCATTGTAGCCATGAAGATGAAATTACTACGTGGATAGAGTTGAAGAGGAGATGAAATATCGCTTTGTGCCTAAATCTTATTTTAGTGAATATTATCAAGCCACTTGCAAACTATTCGACCAGGCGGCGTTACATCATGACTTATTATCAAGATTTGGTCATGCTTTTGTGGCGAGAGCTAATATCTGACGAGGCCGGCGAAGACTAAGTCGTACTTTTTGGCGAGGTTGCGGTTAGATATTGCGTGTCGGTTAAAGCAGTGTGTCCTACCTGGAGGCCATGTTACGTCTTGGTGAGACACGAGAAGCTTATTAAGGATAGGCGGGAATCGACCGTCGGAGGAGCAGTGGCGGGAAAAATGGAAAAGGAATGTGAGCGTAGGCAACAAGAGTTTGAACTTAAGCGGCGTATCTGTGAAGTTTGCACTTAGGGAGCGAGCGAAGTGATTGTTAAGTGATTGCAAAGTGGTGATGTCAAATAAGGTAGGTGATAGTGTGGTGGAGGTGGTGATGTGCCAATTGTTGAGGATCATGTGGGCGAGATAGTTGGCGTTGAAGAGGCATCCGTTGAAGAACTTGTTGAGAGTCGTGATGAGCATCACGAGAGGTTCTTGATACACCATCGAGGTTCCCGATTTATCTTTGCGGTAGTTTGTGGTGAGAAACCGGTGCATTGTTTTATGGATCCTTTTGATGTGCGTGTTGGCGAAGCCCTTACACCATATTGTTATGATTACATTAGCCTACGCCGAGTGTTCTTGACATCAATCTCAAGCCGTTGGACTTTTCTTTTGTTGCATTGATGAAGAATGACTCGTTCGTTCCACGCACCATTGTTGTGATGTCATTTGTTCGCCATATTTGATCCCGGTATATACGTGCTTTTGCTTGCGGGTTGTTCGGGTTTGATTTGTGATCTTTGCTTAGTTCTATGGCGTCTATTGATTCGAGGGCGAATCCTTTCCAACCGGGAGGAATGATGTGATCCGTCCCGAGACATTTTATTTGTTTTGTTTATTTTAGTTTCGGTGTTTTAATGAATAAAAGCGGCGCTTAGGCCCGTGTCGAAAGTTCTTCGTATGTTAGTATATTGGGTCAAATGTTTATTTTTAGCAAATAATAGCCGTTTGGGCTTATTAGGGTTGAGTTAGGATTGTTACAAAATAAAGTGGCAAAATTACATTGTAATTTATCGCATCAGGTTAGGAGATTGTCGATCTTTTATTTTGTAGCGCATATAAAGGCAACCACTTGTAATTTTATGAAAAAATCAATGATGAATCTATTATAATGAAATTGAGTTTTCTCTTCTTCCTTGGTTTGTGATTGATCAAGCACATCGTTTGCGGCGAGTGATCTCTTTGTCATAGGATTGCACCCATTTCGAGGAGAGCTTATCGGCGTTCTTGAGCAAGCGTTGAGTTGTTCTTGACCTCTTCTAGGCCTGGCACTTGCCCGGCTAGGTTAGGGTTTTCCCACTCCTATTGGTCCCTTTAAATCGATCTCTTGGGATCGTATCGCATCATCACGTCGTCAATGCAGAGTTTATGGCTAGTGTATATATATATATATATATATATATATATATATATATATGTGTGTGTGTGTGTGTGTGTGTGTGTGTGTGTGTGTGTGTAGGCGTCGTGTCGTGTCCTTAAATTTTAAAATTATCTGTATCGCCGTGTTCGTGTCTTATCGTGCGATGTGTCTGTGCAACATAGATAGTAACTCAATTTGGCGGCAAGGACAATCTATTACAAACAGTGATTTCTGCGGTACATATATAATCTTTTTTCCTCTTCATGACAAAATCAAAAAAAAAAAAAAAAAAGAGAGAGAGAGAGTATATAAATATGATGATATTTTATTCATTTCACTATATTTTTGTATGGCTGTTGTTGGTAGTATATTATGATTAAAGTTCTATCTCTTCTGGAATTTCAAATTTCCAAGGCAATATGCATATACAGTAGCAAAGGAAACAGGAAGAGAATCAAAACAACAGCTACAAGTGGTAATTGATCATAGTGAAATCCAAATACTCTTTGAGAAAGGAAGCCACTGTTTTACTGCCTCCAAAAACCTCAATTTCTTTATGCATATCTCCATATTGTGATGTAGCCAGCCCTCTCAGTGACCAAGATGTTGGAACTAAATAGTATAACCATATCCACCATTTTGGCATATGCTGCATGCAAATTTAAAAAAAAAAAAACAATCACATGTTTCATTCCAAATAAAGATAACTTTGGATGCCTTTGGTAGATATGATGAATGCTTACATGTGGAGGGACTACGAATCCGAGAAAAGATGGAACATTGCATAGAAAGCCGATTGTAGAATAGCAGCCACGGGATGGCTTCTAGTTATCGATACTATCATCATTCCGAGATAGCTGTAGAACAACAACGTACAAAACATCGTGTACAAGAACCAAAAAACCTTGTAGCCCACGAAAGGATAGCCAATCATTGAATAGGTAATGGATGTAAAGATCACTGCTTGAAGAAACACATATGGAATCTCTACCAAAACCTACAAAAGAATATGACAACATTAATGACCGAATTAGAGCGATTCTCAATTATATAGCTAAACTGAAAAGTGAAAAGATACTACCACTACTAATTAGTTAAGTACCTGAGCAAGTGCATAGGCCCAAATGGAATACATCCCAGTGAACCGCTCTCGATAGAATACAGGTCGTTCGGTGCTGACGTATGGCAGAATCGAAGAGGTGTTGTTGATTCCACAGAACATTACAGTGCAGTACATGGAACCAAATATATTGAACAAGCTCTGCTGATTATGTCTATAAAATTCAAGTCAAATGTCAAGTTTGTGAAGAACAGAAGATAAAACGAGTTTAATATTTCGCATGTTTACAGGCAAAACATAAATCAAACAGAAATAATAAAGTCAACACAGAGAGAGAAAGAGAACTTACATTTTCTTGGCTTGATTGAAAAACAAACTCCCAAACAATAAAGACAACATAAGAATGAACATGATACGCCGCAAATTGTACGAAGGACTCCTCCAATAAGACCAATACTGTTTCCATAGACAAGCTTTCAATTGGCCAAAACCATTTTGGGAGTATCTTGACGGAAAATACAAATCTTTAGAATCAGAAGGTGGCGGTGAACTTAATCTCTTTGCGAGCTCTTTATTCTGTTGATGCAATGTCAGATTCTTGTACATCTCTGCAAAGTCTACACCTAAAGATTTTGAAGTCACCTCTAAAATCCATGTTGCTGGGTTATAATTTTTACTTATTCTTGGCACACGGATATACTCTGCTATCATCCAGGGAAAAGAAAAAAAAAGAACAAAGGGAGAGAACACGTTTGTTAATAGCATGCACTTTGATGTTAATATTAAAATTCACATGGGTTTAGAAAGGCGACCGACCTCAAAGTATTCAATTATTTTACAGGAATGCTGGCCTAAAGGTCCACAGTAAATCATGTGCCCACCGGATTTCAGGAGAATTATCTGCAAAATGTATGAAAGAAGGTGTTCAATTTATCAAGTCACAAAAAAAAAAAAACTTGATATGTTCGCATATCAAGTTTAGCACTTGCCTCGTCAAAAGATTCAAACATGTCGATACTTGGCTGGTGTATAGTGCAAACAATTGTTCTCCCAGTTTCAGCAACTCTTTTAACGGCTCTCATCACTATGGCTGCTGCTCTTGCATCTAATCCGGTGGTAGGTTCATCAAGGAACATTATCGATGGGTTGGCAACTAGCTCCACAGCAATCGTGAGTCGCTTACGTTGCTCAGTCGACAAACCATTGACACCTGGAATTCCTACCAACGAATCTTTGATTCCCTCAAGTTCAACAGTTTCAAGAACTTCCTTCACGAAATCCTATACACAAAATCAGATTTTTTTTTCTTTTAATTTAAAAAATGAAGTTAGAAAAAGTGATATCAAAGCCGACTGGTTTAAACTTTGGATTAATTCGTACAGATTTAGTTTTGGAATCGATCTCAGGCAGAAGGCGTAGCCAAGGCGAAAAGATAAGAGATTCTTCTACGGTGATGTTAGGAGAATGCACGTCGTTTTGCTCACAGTAACCAGAAATTCTTGCAAATGTCTTCTGCACTTTTGGGTATCCTCCAATTTTTATTTCTCCCTCTATGCTACCTTTAGTTTTCCTACCAGCAAGCACATCAAATAGAGTAGTTTTTCCAGCTCCACTGACACCCATAAGTGCTGTAAGAACACCGGGTCTAAACGTCCCTGTTATATTATGCAGAAGTTGGAGTCTTTTATGTGCAAAACCACGCTTCTTCATCGCCTGAGAGATAGAGATAGGGAACTCGTTTATAAAAAATAAAAATAAAAAGAATATGTTCTTCCTTAGAGTATAAATAAATGGAACAGGGAACTTTACCAAAGGGGTCTCAATATAGTATTGGAGATCGAGAAATGCAACTGTCAAGGGTTTAAAAGGCAAAGCTATCCTTCCTGAAATATCAAAATCAAGTGTATTTTTAGCTTAGAAGTGGAACATCACTAGATTCGTACTACGAAAGTATAGTCCAGGGAATATAAAAAATAAAGGAAAAAAGAAGAACAACAAACCAACCTCTTCTGGATTCTGTAGAAGCTAAAGGTAAGACATCGATGGACTTGTTCGTATCATCAGATGCATTACGTTTATTCAACTTTTCTCTGGAAATAATAGCACGAGAAACAGGAGCTGGAGGAACCACGTACACAATTCAAGACATTCAGTTTTGGGCTTAGACAATCAGTCTGTCTGTTAGGCTATTTATTAACTACTACGTCAGAGAGACAAACACTTACGTTTTAAGAAACTTAAGGCCAACGTGAATCAATGTTGAACACTAGTGTAAAACAAAAAATAAAGCACCAACCGCTATCCAGAAAACATGTCGACTAAATTTCAGTCCATGTGCTTCAAGTGTTTCTTCTCCTATAGTGGTATTCATTGGAAGCATCTAAAGACAGGGTGAAGAGTAACAGTCAATAAGGGAATGAAAAGTTTGCAATCCTTCTATTATTAATGTTCTAAGCATTCAGATCAGTAAAAAAAAAAAAAAAAAAAAAAGATGAGTGTATTACCAAAACTGTATCACAGCTAAAATGTACAAAAATAGAGCCAAACTTGAAACTACAGTATATTTCCTAAAACAAAAGGCAATAGTGTTGGTGTTACCCTCTTTTATAATGAAAGTGTATAAAAGTCAATCATACCTTTTGCCACCTTTGAGAATAAAATTCATTAACAGCTAGTCCCATTTCGCCGTATGTCAATGGAGAGACCCAAAACGCCCACTTCAACCAAACAGGCATAGAGGCTGAAATGAAGCCAATTCTTTGTTACTTTCACAACATATGAGATAAAAGATACCAAAAAAACAAAAAAGCTTACGTCTTGATATAATGAAGCCCCCGAAAATGAAGGAAAATGTTAAGGAGAAACTACTAGCTGCATTGTAAGCAACCAAATTCCGGGTGATGGATGCTAAGAAACGGAACATGGACATAGATGTTAAGTGAACAGCAAATAGAAGAATCAGCTGACGGAAGAACCTATCAAATATTATTCTTTGTTAGTTAGCAGCTCAAGAACAACAATGACAAAATAAGTATTAGATCTTAGACTTGGTACATACACATACCTCCAGATATTGAGACTGTAGCCAATGACAAAATAAGTCAAGCATGTCCAAATAATAGAAGCCAAAATCGACAGAGGAACCTTCAAAATGAAGGAAGGAATTGCATAGGCC
Source organism: Gentiana macrophylla (assembly GCA_026214975.1). NCBI lineage: Eukaryota > Viridiplantae > Streptophyta > Magnoliopsida > Gentianales > Gentianaceae > Gentiana > Gentiana macrophylla. Next base: position 47,409,481 of record CM047807.1, on the reverse strand, counting down.
CAAGCTGGATAAAAATGTAGATCTCTCTGTTTATAGAAAACAGCAAGTCTTGAAACGGTGATTGCCCCCTCAGGGAGTCCATCGATAAAGAAGATAGCCAGACTATAAAACAATGCTCCCATATAATAATTTGCATCGATTAGATCAGTTGTTTCCATCCTTGTGCGCAAGAACACTGTCATCGCGATAGATGCAAGTGTAAAGAGCTGCAAAGAATTAAGCGTCTAGATAAGTATGAATTGGTGATACAAATTATACAATACAAGGATTAAAATGAGCGAAGGTTGCAAACCTGGATAGATTTGAAAACGTAGACAAATGAGTTCCTCTTCATGAGAAGATATTCTCTAGAGAAACAAGCCTTAAACAGAGACCATCTTGTCAGTGAATACGTGCCGAAACTAATGGCATCATTATGATTCTTGGACTTCACTAATGGCATAGAAAGTTGTTGCTTAAGTATCTCTCCGTATTCCGATTCATTAAACTTTATTGAGAACATATGTACAGAATGGTAACTGTAGGTATCTTGGCTACCATGCCAATATTGTGCCTGATCGTTTCTTGAAATGACCTGTCAATACGATATTCAGTATGTATATAGCTCTTGAAAACAATCAGTGACTATATACGGAACAAACATAAAATATATATGATTACGTTACCTCCTGCAAGAAGTCTGCCACTCCTTTCCTTTCAGGACACCTGAATCCGCAACTCTCAAAAAAGTCCAAAACTCTTTCTCGGGGTCCGTGGTAGACAATCTTTCCCTCTGCCAGCAAGATAATATCATCAAACAGATCAAATGCTTCTGGCGGAGGCTGAAGAATCGAAACAAGTATTGTAGCATTTGTTATATGAGCCACATGCTGAAGACAAGCGATAATCTGATATGTTGTCGAACTATCCAAGCCATTTGATATTTCATCCATGAATAGTGTCTTCATTGGGCCAACAATCATCTCTCCTGCAGCATGAAACAAGTACTCAAATGCTGGATACTCGTCCAAGACAAAAGTCCACGTATTGCACTTGTACCATGTAGAATTACAATCTCTCCTAAAATCGTAAGTTTTCATACCATGCTATAACAATAACATATTATGGTTACCTGTTGTCAAACGTTTCTTCTGACCACCAGAGATTCCTCTCTTCATGACATCCCCAATGAGTGTGTCCGCACAAATATCAAGTCCGAGTACCTAAAAGAAGCAGAAAATGGTTTTTTTTTTAATTTTAACAAAAAAACATGGTTGTTTCTTCGATTTATATCTAGAAACCAACAAAACTATTTCTTTACGAGGAAAGAGAAGTTACTTTTAAAATATAATCCGTACGAAGTTTGGCCTTTTGTCCTTCAACTGAAATTGCCTGGAAGTGTGAACAGAAATCAAGACAAAACAAAAGAGATGACCTTGACCAATAATGAAACTTTAAGGGTGCAAAAGTTAAAGGAAAAAGAATCATGCAATAAGTACAATCCTTAATTAAGAATAGGTACTCAGATACCTACACTCTGCATACAGCAATTTTCTCTAATGTTTACACCACAAACAATTCATATTAGTCAAAGAATCACAATCAATGGATGCCTAAAGCTGAAGCATGTAAACTCAATTTTTTCGCAGTCTCTAAATGGTAATTTATTCCTCTAAAAAAAATATAATCAGAAGTATGAATGCATCAGAAAAATGTTAGAACATAAAGCAAACATTATATCTACCTTCATGTAAGTATCTATATCAGGATCTGGACAAATTCCTGCCTCTTTCTCCCTCCGGCTTAGTTCAATCATAATCTCTTTACAAGGAAGAAAGACATTTTCAATTCAACATTTTTAAGTAAATATTACTAGAATAATACGACATATTCTGTACAGCAGAATACATGAAAGCATATATATATATATATATATATATATATATATATATATATATATACCTTTTCTGCTTCCAACGCCTTGACAGCAGGAAGAAAAATCTAGTGCTTCTCTAACTGTCATTTCGGAAATATGCTGGTCATACTGGCTTATGTATGCAGATGTTTTCTGAGGCACAAATTCGTGTAATCTGTATCCGTTGTATGAAATCTCTCCAGATACCTACCATTACAATAATAAACACCATCAAACCTTTACATTTCTGCTACACGTGCGTCTAAATTGAAAAAATCTTGAGAAATGTTTATAAAAATGAATACTCACCCATAAACATGATTATACAATACAATTCACTCACTAGTTAGACAAAAGAAAGGAAAAATAAAAAAAAACGGTAAGGACCTTGAAGGCTTTATCAAGGTTGCCCGAGAGAGCCTTCAAAAGTGAGGTCTTCCCACTTCCAGGAGGACCTAGAAGTAAAGTCATTCTGCATTTAAAATGAATTGTAAGTCTAAGAATCATACTGTTTTTGACAATTCATTGACCTTTATCAAGTGCCCAGATAACAGTAACTTAGCGATATCTCCCCATTGTAGAATGACAGGGGAGAAAAATTGTTGTTAAACATAAATAATCCAGAAATAAAAGTTCTTGTTTTTTATGTAATAAAATCTTTTTCTGTCCAACAAAAAAAAAAAAAAAAAAAGTTCTTGTTGTTTACCTCCCAGGCTTAATGATGCCACTGACACCATCAATGATCTTGATCCTGGACATTTCTGACTTTATACCAGGCACCCTAAGATGATCCTGTCCAGAAAAAGTAACATAACCCGCAAGGCCAAGAATTAATTAAATTCACAACCTTCATGTTTGATGCATTTCAATTCTACTGATATTACTTGAGGTTTTGGACAAATGGAATTCAAAAAACAGCAGGCTTCTCAATTAAGTCATGCCTACTCTTACATACATACATATATCTATATATGTGTGTGCCTTATACATCCATGCATGTATGGCGTTTATTTCAAGAAAAGGTAGCTCAGTAGCAAAACGCAATGACTGCAGTTAAAAAGTAATTAAGATCATTATATGGAAAGTTGTCAGGAAAAGACATAAGTTGAGTATGATATAATACCAGAAGAAACCTTTTCAAAGAATTCCAAAGAGTTGGGAGGGGCTTCCCATCAACAACTTTACATTGAGCTTCTACATGTAAATCGTCATATCGTACTTGTACCGTGGGCAATTCGATTCCAACTCTACACGAATCAATTGGAACGAAAACTAAAATTAGACATCAAAGGTAGCTAGAAAGTTAAATTTACCAAAAAAGCACCTCCTTACACAAGTAACATAATTGAGGTAAAGGCTTACTTATCCAATCGTTTCCTGATCTTCTGCAACAAACGTAGATTATCATCCTCAATATTCTTAATGAGGTTGTCAATGAACAGATTCCTCTCAAAAGCATCGAGCTTCGTGACATCAATCACGCTTTTTGTTTTAGGCATGCCATCATTTTCACTCGAGTGATTTATAAACAAGGATGATCTCAGCCTTTTAGGACTAGGCATTCTCTCAATAGCTGCCCACTGTAAAGCAGTTTCTTCATCAGGGCCATTGCTCAATTCTGAATTGCTTCTGAAAAGGCCCCAAAATGGCAAGCTCAGAGCCCTTCTTATTCCTGACACCTCATCTTCTCTCGATGATTCAACGTCATCTTCACCAATTAACTGAGCCATTTTCACAATAACCCTCTTTTTTTTTTTTTTTTTTTGAAAGGGGGAATCTTGCCCTTCAAAATTCCAGGAATGGTAAAAATCAAGCTTGAATGATCAAATCATGAATGATTTATGTATATATATAGTTACTCTTCTGGTAGCCAGATGAGACAGAATCAATTTAAGAAATCCATTCCAGTGGACAGTCCCACGTGTATTTTTCCAGTTCAATACTCCTATAGCAGTTGACTTCAATAGTAAACAACTTATGTATTTTTCCAGAATCTTTAGTAAACTGGAAGAAAAGAGTGTAAGAAACAAGTACGTATTACTATTAGGCTATCCACAAGTATATATAAGCAAAGCATTATCCGTTAAATGTCGGCAAATACTCTTTTATTCTATATACAGACAAAACACCTATCAGACCCTTGGAATTTTTTCATTTTGTGCATGTTTGGTCATTACCAACCATTCTAACAACTCGGCGTCTTTCACACATCAAGTGGAAAAGATAATAAAAAAAATTATAACAAAAAAAAACAAAAAAGAAAAAAAGGGACGTGCAAAATTGGAGAGGAAACAAAGACTTGACTACAAAAAATTATCGAGAAAGGAAAATGCTATAGCTACACAAGAGGGAACGGATCCCTACGCTACACATGGTGAGGTATAATGTGATGTCTTGTGATTTCCGTCTAAATTTTGCGGATCTGTCATCGAATTTGAGTCCGGATCAAGTAAATTCTTTTATTTTAAATTTGCTTCACTTCGTCCAAATTTGGATGGATCCGGCGAAAATTTGGACGGAAATGGTCTGTGTACCATTCTTCTTCCACCATGTGTAATGTAGTGGGGATCGCGTCCCTACAAAAGATGACACATTTTACGGACCATTTTGTTTAATACCTCTGATAGGTGTAGTGCCCGAAAGACAATTTCTGTAATTGTTTTTGACAAGATTTATAATTCATCTTAATATTTACATTTATGCTTATAATAATACATCGGAAAACCACTAAGTATATTGGTATGTAATCATATTTCGATTCATATGGCATCTGTACACGAGAGATTGAGTTAGTGATGATATGCTAAAAACTATTTAGTCCGTGGTGAATTTAATCGTAGTATGGTCTCTCATGATTAATATACCAATAATCTTGCGAAACACTTAACGGTGTGACCGTCTTATCCGGACCATCGGTATAGAAGTTACTAATGGGGCATTTATATATGATGTCAATCATATAGGACCGGAACGATTTGATTTGAGTTCTCGATATAATTCTGTGATCGAGAAATCTTATCGAATCACAAGATGATCATATATGGATTAATCTCAATCCTGAGGTGATCAAAGTCTACTACTTGGTTCAAAGTTGTGTTTGATGTGTTAGTTAAGGATCACTTTGATACATGTGATCTGAACACTTCTCGTTGGCTCTATTCTGGAATGAGTGAGTAGTTTGTGACTTCACAGATATGGAATACATTCCTTCCTGCAGGAAGTAGAGAGATAATTCCCTTATTTGTTAATCCTAGAAACTGATCGATCCCGGGAGTTCATATTATATTAGTTATGAAATAATTGATCACTAGGGAATTAATGGTAAATAAGGATAAGATGTTTTGAGAAGGGTTTACGGAAATATCCCGAATCAAAACGAACAATCTATGGAGGATTAGTCTATATGTAATGATTATATCAATGAACGCTTTACTCGATGATTAGAGTGTAAGTATATATCTATAATCGATAGAGTTCAGTTTCGGGTGTATGGTGGCGTAATCCCGGAATTAATATATTGAATAAGAAATGTTACGTCCGATGAATATTTTTACTTAATTTATTGTAGCATTTCTACTTATGATAGGTGAATTAAGATGTAGCTCTGCATGCATATATGTTTCTTGACGTTGGGCCTCAATAATATTTAAGTAGTTGGACTATTTAATTGATGTGCGAATAATTATTTAGTGGGCTAAATAATTAAATACATGGAAAGACATTTTAGTGATTCATTACAATGAGTGTGGCGTGTGAAACCACAATTTTAGGGTTGATAGGTGTTTTTGTACATGTTGTAATTAGAGAGAAATTAGTTTTCTTGGATAATTACATGTCATGTGATTAATTATTTATTTGTTAAATAATTAATCGGGAGATATTAGATATTATCTATTATATATCTAAATTAGTTTTAGAATATATTAGATTTATCTTATATTTAATAAAGGATTATTATGATTAATTATTTAATTAATTATTAAATCCATGGAGAATGATGATTTCTACCGTATATAAAGAGAGTTATGCTTCTATTCATTAACACACATGTAATGCATGCATACACACAAAATAAGCTAAGGAATTCGGCCAAAGCTTAGGGTTTGAGTTGGGAAAATCTTGGGATTTTCCGGGTAGCATATCAAGAGGGTCAAGTATCAAGAATCGGCTTCCACCGGTTGTTGCTTGAAGATACACATCGGAAGACTATGGCTTCCGATTCTCGGATCTCGGCTTATTCTTTGGATCTCGCTTATCTTTTGATTGGTAAGTAGATCTAACCTTCTTATGAGGTAGATCTTAAATTATGTGATTTAATGTTATATTGATTGTGATCCTTGTTATTCCGCTGCGTAATTGGGCGGATCTAGATCCGTCCGGCGATATTACATCCAACAACCTCCATATGGAGTGAAATGACATGTTTGGGTGGACATATTTGGTTCAAATGATCAAAATTATCGGAAGCACGATATAAACTGTGTGATTTTATCACTTTGTTGGTCACTTCACTCCATATGGAGTTAGTACCGAAAAATTTCCCATGTTATGGATCCTCGCCTACCGATGGGTGCTACACCATAATAATAGTGTATGATGTGCGTGTCTTTTTATTGTGTTAATTTTGTTGTGGACACGACATAGTCACATAGTATTACTAGAAAGTAGTAGTGCTAGTGTGACAAGGATGACACAACATACTTTTTCGTATTAATCATGATGTAGAACATCTTGATTGTAATATGTCTCATCATAGTTAAAAGTGTGTTATGTCGGTTTGTTGTGATCATTTTGATGTGAACGTTACACTACCATTAACTTACAACATAAAAAAAGGACCATGATAGTGGAGAACGCAAGCCCATAAAGGAAGGTCATTGTTATTGATACCACATTGAATTTATTTATAAGGCACCCGAGTGATTTCGACGGTTCCAAAAAGTTGAATTTAAGCTTAAAATTCGACTCTTAATAGATCGAAAACAAATTTGACTTTTGCAAAATCGAATTTCATACAAAATATGATGTCCCGATAGATTCAATCAATAACGGTGTCTATAAAAGAAAAATGCTTCAAACACGTGTTTGTTGGAAAAGATAGAGAAAAGACCAAAACACTTCATAATTTGTTACTAATAAAACAAATTAAATACAAATACTAATGCAAATAACTTTCACCATACCGCAAATCAACTTTATTCCATACGATTAATGGTATTTCTTTTTGTTACAATTCTTCAAATCAAATTTTTTTCTTAAAGTCTCCGCTCCAGAACCAACTAGTCCAATTAATCCGAAGTTCGGATCGTGTAAATCTTACTAAGTATATTTCTTTTATTGAGTAAAAAAATCGATCGAGGTTTTTCAAATGATGATCGCTCGAAGAGAATCGAATTTGACCTCCTTAGGCATTCTCGACTTTATTCAAAAAGATATGCCATCGAAATTAAATGAATTTTTTTTTTTTTGAAATGAAGTAAATGAAATTTTACCAAAAATATATTTGAATAAAAAAAATAAAAAAAAGAGTAATGATGGAGGCACAACGGTTGTAGAAAACTGTTGATCATAATGAGTTAAAAAGATAATGATATGAATCTAACAATGATCAACAGTGTAGATAACTGTTGTGTCATTCGTTGTGGCAAAACCGTTATGCATTTATCATTACTAAAAAAAAAAAAAAAAAATTGAAACAAAACAATAACAAATTAATTAATTCCAAACGGGCTATCTAGTTTTTACTAAATTTAATATTTCTGTCACATGATCATAGGGGTTCTTTACTTGGCCAACCATCGTCCTTTAATTAAATTCAAACAATATGAACAAAAATTACTTTCCTTACAACTTAAAAAAAAAAAAAATAATAATAATAATAATTCAAAAGAAAACGGACCCTCAATTTGCCGTCGGAAACTGGGATTGCAACCACTGCTTGAAAAATTGAATGGCCTCGTGAATATCTGCCCTTAGGCTAATAAACCAGCTGAGCAGCCTACTCCACGTTCCGAGAAATACTGTAAGGAAGCTTGAAAACGATGGCGAATGTGAACACGACGCAAAAATCTTTACCCTCCATATGATGTACTCATGGATTGGATTTTGGGAGAGGATTGGTTAGAATAAATTGAATCGTTTATATAAATATTACTGTCACTGTCATCATTCACTTACGCTTTGTACTAAATCCAATACTAGCAGAAATGGGTCCCGGAATAATTGGCAATGGCAATGAAATAAACAGTTTTTGTTTTAGGCTGAAAATTTTGCTGAAAATATTGCTAGAGATGAGCCATGTGCAGACAGTAGGATATTTTCAGCAGCTATGGAAGAGGAAGTGGAAAGAGGAGCAGACCCCTGTAAAGGAGTGTCACCCAATTTAAATAGGGAAACTTGACCATATATGCTTGTAAAGATATATATTGGATTACTATTCTCCGCATTAAAAGCTTTGGAAAATATGCTTACGGCTCATTTGCGGCCTATATGAGTCGGAGGAGCTGGTTTTTTTTTTTTTTTTTTTGAGATGGAGGGGTTTTTTTTTTGAAGATATTAAATGAAACTTGATTTTATTATGCTTGAAAACTTTTATTTCTTGATGATTGTTTATAACATGATACAACATTTTTTATTGACAAACAAAACCAGGCGGATCACAAATTTGTTCCAGGATGTATCGTTTGAGTGCAAATTCATTTTTTAAAAAATTCGATTAGTCACTTAAGTAAAAATATTTTTTATCGATAAAACGACGTTTCTTAATAACAAAACAACGTTGGTTCAATACTAGAAAAATTCTAAGTACATTGTTTCAATACTAAAAAAGAAAAATGATAAGTCGCGACGAAAAGCCAACGGCAGATATGTCTTAAACATGATCTACACCATTGATTATTTTGGGGCGCATGTCCCAAAATAATCAATGGTGTAGATCGTGTTATGTAACATTGTTGTGTCTTCGCGTTACGACTATCACTCTCTAAAAAATTCAAACTACATTGTTTCAATATTAGAAAAATCTCGGATCTCAATGAAGTCATTCACATTCCACTTTAAACATGTACATCCAACATTGGTTTGAGACACGATTTATTATGGCGAGAAAGGAATTATCATTCTATATATTGGAGTATAATTCAAACAATAATTTATCAGCCAATATTCGGATAAAGATCGGTAGTCACGCCCAAACTTTCCTAACTTAGGATTACCCAAGTTTTCCTAACTTAAAGCACTTGCAGTAGAATCTGTAAATAATGTGTGTGTGTGTGTGTGTATATATATATATATATTGATTGATGACTTGATTAAAAAAAAATATTGAAGACGTTGTAATGCATCATTCACACATTCAGCTTCAACAACAAATGCTAATCAATTATTTGCACAATTGCTAAATAAATATTACGTTGTATAGATCTTCTATCAACTCGTTACGGCTCTTAACAATAAAAGTTTTACCACCATTTTAATATGTCTTATTTTTAGGGGTTGTATATATTTTAATGATGTATAATAGAGATTCTAATGCAAATGACTCTCTGTGTTAAGATTCTATAAAGAGGAAAAGTGGTGTTTGAGTCAGTAAGTAGAGAATCTGTTAAGAGACAGCGATCTTTAGTCTTTCTTAGAACTCTAATACCAAGCTATGCTGCTACGCCTCTTGAATACCAATTAAGTCCTTATCCGGACATGAGGGTTCGATCACGTGACATTGAGAATATTAGCAGATAAATTATTGTGTGTTATGCTCCAATATATAGAATAATAACTTTTTTGGAGCAAATATAGAATGATAACTCCTTTTTCTCCTTTAATAAATCATGCACTGGCGTAGATCAGATCTTGAATCCAGAGATTTTGTTTTTTACATATTGAAACAATGTAGTTTGATTTTTAGTATTAAAACAATGTAGTTTTGCGTTAAAAAAATGTTGTTTTATCAATAAAAATATCTTTTGCGCCTTCAGTGTGCATTTAAATTTTTGATAAAAAAATGTAATGTTAGACTACGATAACAGCAATTAGAACAAATTCTTGGATCCATCCCGTTTATGTTTACCAATAAAAATGTTGTATGATGTTATAAACAATCATTAGGGGAAAAAAAGTTTCCAATCAAGTTTCCCTTTAATATTTTCAGCTCCTTCTAAGAAAATACAAACAAAAAAAAAAAAACAAAATAAAACAAAAGAAAAACATTTTCAGCCCCTCCCACGCATATGTGCCTACAGCCTACAATGTACTTTGAATTTTTTCTAGTATTGAAACAATGTTGTTTTGTTATTAAAAATGTCATTTTTATCGATAAAAAAATGTGTTTTAATTTCAAGGTGATTCAATCAAATTTTGTAAAAAAATGTAATTTTAAACTGGATATAATATCTAGACAAATTTTAAGATCACATGCAATTTATGTTTGTCAATAAAAAATGTTGTATCATGTTATAAACAATCATCAAAATAATAAAAGTTTTCAAGCATAATAAAATCAAGTTTCATTTAATATCTTCAAAATAAAAACCCCTTTCATATTTCAGCTCCTTCTCAAAAAAAAAAAAAAAAAAAAAAAAAAAAAAAAACACAGAACAGCTCCTCCGACGCATATGGGCCGCAAATGAGCCGTAAGCATATTTTCCAAAGCTTTTAATACGGAGAATACTAATCCAATATATATCTTTACAAGCATATATGGTCAAATTTCCCTTTAAATTATACCATCCATCACCTAAATTTGTTAAATATTGTTATAAAACTAACCTGGACCGAACTCTGGACTAGTCGGAGTAGTGTATTCCGAGGCTTCAAGATAGGAAAAAAATTTAAAAGACAAAGAAAGAATAAAAGACAAAGTACGGAGAAGGGGAAATTGTTTGTGCATTAATTCATTGATAAAAGGGTATTTATAAGATTCTGATATGAGAACATAATAATTTGAATGAATCAAAATCTACACCTAAATCAATCGAATAATAATAATCTCTATCAATTATATCGTTTCATGACACTTTCACTGGATATCTATTATTCAACATGAACATATATGATATGTCTTATCAAAAGATTCTTAGGAAAAAAAGCAGTAGAAAAAAAATCTTAGTTATATTTATCTGTGTTTGATTCACCTCCCTGAACCAAGTATCAATTTAGATTTTTCAAGCGTCGCTGATCTCGGGTGCAACTCACGAATTACTAGCAATAGGACTATATCTATCACAGTATAGCGAAGCGAATCAAGGTCGATTCAAGATACAATTAATCAAGATTGAGAACAATTAAGACGGACCACGCCCAAAAATGGTACATGGTGATAATAATATGTAAGAGCAAACACACAAATGCACTTGTATGAGTTTCTAAAGATTAGTTCTAACTATGTGTGATTAGTTATTTTCCCCAATTTATGTGCCGATCTTCCTCGTAGGTAAATTTTAATTCTTTGTCAGTTACGGGTGTTAACACCTAATACTACGCTACTTCCATTTGCAAGGAGAGTAGGTGCATATGTGACCCTAATCTCGATCGGGCAACTCTTTTGATAAGTTATATTATGAAAAAAAAACAAGAACTACATGCATATGGTTCCCAAAAAACTCTACTGCTCAATGTGCTATGACAGTACTGCTCAATGTGCTATGATATTGCTTTGATTACTTGTCACTCGTTTTTCTATTTGTAATACTCTATTGTGATTTGTGCTAGACAAACTTTGACTCGAAACACATATAGGTCAAGGAAAATGAGCCTTCAAGTGGAAGGATGATCGCGTGTAAGTCACAAACGTCAATATTACTAGCAAGAATACTAGGTACATCGTAGTATAGTAAATGCGAGTCAAGGTCGATCCCAGAGAGACAATGCAACTTATACATATAAACAATTATAACCTAATTAAGAAGAAACATAGAGGTGGTCATTGACCAACAATAACATAAAAAAATGTTATTCTCTCCCGCTCCTCACCGATCTCCTAACTTGGATTAGTTAATCGTTATGTTTACTTCCCCACATAATTTACCTAGATTAATCGTGACCTTTTAATGATTGTTATCATATTTATCAACTACGGGTGCAATTCCTACTCCTATCTACTCTGACAATGGCAGTAGACAATCTATACACAAGCTACCCTCCTTAATTGGTCCATAATAGCCCATACGCATAAAGAACTAGAATTGCCGATATTGAGCGTTACCTCATACCGCTAACCCGCCTGAATCCGCCTGTGCATTATCGACATTGACCAAAGACGTTCTTGGGTCCATCAAGACTATGTCCTAATTAACACTTCACTTGCGGTCCTTCATGTTAATTTACAATTACGAATACTAGATTGGCGGACTATTACTCGTTTAATTATTCTTGCCGATCAAGCGTATTGTAGTGAATCCCAGTTAGGTTTTCTAAAATATGCCTTGGTAAACCGGTATAGACCGCCCGTTTCTTGAGAGCGCGCTTTTCTAATTTACGGATCTACATTGCTCAATACGATTAAAATAAGTAAATTATGGGATTGTTAAACATGCAGATTAACTAAAACACATAAATACGAACATATCTACCATATTGAAGACAAAAAGGAACGTTCAAAGCTTCATACCTTCAATAATGGCGATCTAGCTCGATCTACTCAAGCTAGAGATGATGGAAGAAGGGAGGAAACCAAAAAAACTCTCCAAAGCTCAAAAAACTTTATTTCATAATAATTGTAATGTAATTGTAATATTAATGAAAAGTTATTCAAGATGTATTCAATAATCTGTAAACGCGTCCTTATATAGATACAATGACCGACTTAAGACTCTCTAAAACCCTAACCGACTTAGACAATGCGGCAGAATAAATTTCGTGTTCCACAGGCGCGCCGGTTTACCGGCCTCACCTCGGGTTACCGGGCCTTCTATTCTTCTTTTCTTCAACAGCTTCTTCTTGACTTCAATCACTCATTGATGCATTCCTTTTGGTCCATATCCATTCTCCAATGCTCCAAATTCGGTACATCCTATGAAACATGCAAAACGAGACAAAACAGTACCAAAACATCGAGAAAATAGCATAGATGCAGAATTACGATCCTGAAAACACTCACATAGCATTTATCACATATTCCAAGCAATAACGAGCCTATCTACCCTCTCTTGAGCAGAATTCGGGGTGAATATCGGTATAATTATTGGTACAATTTAGAGCATTATAAACTACCCCTCACTTAGCTTTTGATCGTCCCGAGCAGAAAGGTGAAAAGAAAATAGCACTCTGAGCAATACACAAGTTAATTAAAAACAACTATGCCTCACAAAGTCAAGATCAAGATCATGCCACTCATATTCATTAGTAACATATTAAACACTATTCACGTCATGAGCCAATATGTGTGTGCAATAACTTTCACAACCGCCTAGTAATGCAGACAATCTCACATTACATCAACCCGTAGTCGAACTAACCAGTCTCGAACATGTTATTTGTTAATTAATTGAGCTGCAAGGTGGATCGAGAACCGAGCATATATTACTCTTAGGCTCACGTTTATCGGTCTATGCAAAAGTCGTGCGTCTTACGCTCCATCGACTAAGATATTTCCAAAGAGAATATAGATGTGTATATTTCAATGCACTTCTCTTTCTTGGCGGGTGAACTCTCATTAATTTAACTATCCTCACGGCCCCACTCATGATAAACTATCGAATCCGAAATTCCTTTGCCTTTATAAGCGTAAGCGAAACATGATTCGTGAGAAAGCCAGGGTCAACTCTAGTCAAAGCAATATGTTATCGACTACACACCATGGGAAGTGAGTTATACGTGCTTAAAATGGTGGCTCATAACAGAATATATGCTTAATATGCCACTACTTCAGAAGTGGACACTTTCTCTTACTCGTACAAAGTAAAACAAAGATGAAGTCAATTAACTCGAAAAGATCAAAGATATCATAATTTTTTCAAAATTCTGTCAAAAAGAATCAAAGTCTAAGTGGTAAATTGTGCATCAAAGAGAATCAAGACAATCACGCTATTCATGGAATATATGATAAAAAGCCAAGTGACGTTCCTCTACCCCCCACGTAATCGAAATATTGTCCCCAATGTGCAAGATGAGAAATGAAAAATGAAAAGGAACTTAGCTTCGGTTAAGGGTGGAACCAAAGAAGAAACGGATCGTCGTCCAAATCATCGGGCTCATGTAAGTAATCCATGAAGAATCTGTGCTAAATAACTGACGACGGAGGTGTATCAGAGAATAACGCAGGGATTAACGCAAAAGAAATAAACCATAGAAATAGAGAAAAATCTCTGAAATATATATTTTTTATTATCAAAATTCAACATCTCAAAACTAAGTCCACAAGCCGGACTTATATAACTGTATAAAATAAAAAGTTACCTAAAATAAAACAAATCACCATTTATTCCCCGCAATAAATTAGCGTGGAAATCAAGTCACATTATTATGACATGTGCTAAAAAGAAAATTTAAATATTCCTTGATTTTTCTACTGAAAATTAAAAAAACTGCCATAAATAACATAAATCAGAATAAGTGTCGGATCCTCCTGCGCATCGCCTCTTCCGGATTGGAAAGAACTCGTCCTCGAGTTCATATGCATCTTTCCACGGTCAAATGGTTGTCCAATCAGAATTTTACACGTGTCATAGCATAATGTGGGTGCATCATCTTTATACCCGTAGCGAGTCAAATAATTGATAATACGTACATAATAAATCATATCTCCAGCAAATCTCATCTTTAAATTATATTCATGGAAAATTAGATTAAATTCCATATCCACGAATATATTTTCCAAAGAAGTATTGCTTTTTTGTTTCAAAGTCAAATCAACACAATATCCATCATCTTCATCTTTATAAGAATTATAATGCATCTTCTTCACATTTTCATATCTCTTATTTTCCTCTCTGTATAAAATTTCCACAGCATATTGATTACCAACACAATGCTTCTTTAGGATTACCGCTTTGACAAAAATATCATCCTCGTCATCGAACCACACTCGTTCTTCAAGCAAGATGTCGTCATTTTCCAAAGCTGTTCTATAATAATTCAGATCGTCGATTGATGAATTCTCAACATGACAAAAGTTGTTAGATGAATCAAAAATAAGACTTTCATTCACACAAAAATCATCATCCTCTGGATACTCATCATAAGTCGGATGAGAACCGTGACATTCATCACCATCTATAAATTGGAAAATCTTATTATTATGAACGTCAACATCATATTGTTCAATAGAACCATGAATATCATCCCATATAATTTGTTCATCGGTAACCTCTCTATCTTGATCAAAGATAGGTGTTGTGTTTTCAACCCACTCATCATCACATTTAACTTTTTCTTCGAAAAAATCAACATCACAATCCCATTTAATTTTTTCTTCAACAACACATCCATCATCATCATAGATGGGTGGGTTGTCATGATAATCAAATTCATCAAAAAAGACAAGATCGTTTTCAATGAAAATATCATCATTAGAAAATCCGGCAAATTCAATTTGACGTCTAGGTCTCTACGACGATTTTCTCGATCACGATGCTCCGAATATCGAGCATGACCATGATACGAGTTTTTGGAACTAGAATCGAAATTAGACTGATACATTTTTCGATTACGGAGTTCCACAAGTTCTCGGTTTAACTCTGTTATTTTCCGCTGCAAGTATTTTCTCCTCGAACGTGGGTCGACGGGATCGTGATGCCTGTGGACTCTCTCAGTCGAAACCTGTCCACGAACACGACCATCATAACCACCATCCATTTGAAATTGATGATAACTCTCGGCCCAAGAACGTAGGGATGCTCTGATACCAATTGACGACGGAGGCGTATTAGAGAATAACGCAGGGGTTAACACAAGAGAAATAAACCATAGAAATAGAGAAAAATCTCTGAAATATATATTTTTTATTATCAAAATTCAACTTCTCAAAACTAAGTCCACAAGCCGGACTTATATAACTGTATAAAATAAAAGGTTACCTAAAATAAAACAAATCGCCATTTATTCCCCGCAATAAATTAGCGTGGAAATCAAGCCACATTATTATGACATGTGCTAAAAAGCAAATTTAAACATTCCTTGATTTTTCTATTGAAAATTAAAAAAACTGCCATAAATAACATAAATCAAAATAAGTGTCGGATCCTCCTGCATCAATAACTCAACAAAACCAAGAATAATAGTGGTGACATGAAACTATATAATAAAAGTGTGGCAGTAAAAGAGAAAATATAAATCCAAAACAAATTAAGCCAACAAAATTATTATATGAAAATTATTCTGCTACATCAACTAAGTAGGAAAAGAAAAATAAAATAAAAACAAGAAAAATGGAAAACAACAATAAAAATAAATAAGAGCTAGTCATCATCAGAATAACCCTCACAGTTGACTCCATGCTCAAAATCGAGAGGTGGTGCAGAACTCAAGGCGGCGGCGGTGGAAGAGGATGCTCTATGACGAGGGGCAGTCCTAGGTGGTAGGGTAGCAGGTGGAACTCCTGGAAAGTCAATAATCCTATCCATCTTGCTATGTAGATTCACAATTTCTCACGAGTGCTCCTCAAGCAAGGCTCTCTGAGTTCTCGGTGCTCCAAGCACCGGAGTACACTTTCTCTCTGCTCTAACCCGTCTCTGAACTCTCGAGACTAACTGCGAACTGAGCTGTGGCTTAGGATCTTCCTAATCATCGCTGACAAGCATCTTCACCTCGGCCTCTAGAGCAAACATATCAATCATCAGCCCGTATGGTAGCAGCTCTCGCTCAGAAGTGGCGGCAAGCTCATGAATACGGATATGCATCAGTAGAACGATGTTGATGGGGGCACCCGTCTCTAGGTAGAATATCAACTCTACCCTTACAGTGGTGACAGTGACCGTGTGCTTCGTCGGAAGAAGGCGAGCACAAACAAATCGATTGACCATCTTCCGGTCCCAATATAGCTCATTCTCTAGGAAGATGGTGGGGGCTCCAGCAGGATTACGCTTCCATTGCACCCCTAAGAAATCAGCAACCATATCCATCCTCTCGAGATCAGCAATGTTGCTCGAGGATGTGTACTCATCCGGGCCCACCGGTGGATTTCTAACCCCAAAATGAGCGTTGATCCGCTCGATAGAGAAAACAACCTTGATACCGTGAACCATAGCAATTGTGGCTCTGGGGTTATTTGAAACGTATGCATAGAATTCCCTTACCACCATGGCATTGAACCTTGCCGGTGCCTCAGCCATGTCCAATAAATCTTGTTCTTGTAGGGCCTCCGGCAATATTGATCCGCAGTCGTCCAAATGTAAACCTCGTTCTCGAGCCACTGGTCTTGCGTTCCAATGGCCTCGGAAAGACTCGTAAATAGCTAAAGAACAGAACTGCGCAACCCCGTCTATCAACGGATTGGCATCTTCATACACTATCTGATATCCACTGGGATGAACAACTGATCGTTGACGCTTAGGACCCATCCTAAATGAGTACATAAGCTGTTTTTGGAAAATAACCCTCGGTAAACCGGAGGTATGGTTCGGTTTACCGGCCTAAACTTTTCTGATTTTCTTTCAGGACTGTGCCTCTGATGATAGAAGAAGAAAAATTGCAGCACTTCGCCAGAAGTAACAAAGACCTTCTGGACGAGAATGAGGGGTTGAAGGAGGTGGTGTTTAGGGTTTGGAAATGGAAGGAAATTGGTTTGGTTATGGTGGTGGTTTGGTGGTGATATAGTGGTGATAGTGGCCGACTTTTGAAAATGAAGAAGAAATGGGAGAAGTGTGGTGAATGAAAGAGATGAAAATGATAGGAATGATGATATTGGTGATGAAGGGATGGTTTAAATAAGAAGAATGGAGTGAATGCGGATGGTTTAGTGGGATAATGGGTAGAGAAGTTATTAAGGTGAGGGATTTGAGGAGGTGATTGATGGGATTGAGGTGGAGTTATGGTGGAGTGTGGGAAAGGATGAAAAAATTGAAAAGAGGGGAAAATGGTTCAGTTTCTGCTGACTGACTCTATCTGGTGCAACGTTTGCCCTCCACGTGTCTCTAAAAATTCAGCTTTATAAACTGACGTTCAGAAATCTAAAAATCAAGCCTCGGTAACCCGGAGGTTACCCTCGAGATACTGGGGGTATCTTTTCCCTAGATTTTTTATCTGCCTTTGCTGCACTTCTAACTCAACCTGTCTGCTTCTGCTTAATTCTGACCTCAAATTGACTACCCTTCACTCTTCAATTGTTATTTCCGACTCAAAACCTAACCTACTTCACTAGAATCCACAACGAGGTAAAAAAACCTTTCCACAACCATTCGGTTTCAGGATCATCAGAATCATAATCTGAAGAAGATATATCAATTAATTCGCAAGGAAACTCACCCGGACGATACTAACTATACTCCTTCAGGTCATCTTCAGGCTCTTGGTTGATTGTTTTTTTCCTCTTTTTCCAACTGTTGCTTTACCGCTTCGTAATGCTCTCGTGCTTCAGATCCAGGATACATGGAAATCGGTGTGATATTCAATATTGTCCTAGGCATATTGCTCGGCTTGTTTGCTCTTTGTCTACTCTGAATCGATCGAATCCCTGAAGTGTTCTGATCAACCTGCAAAAAGACAAAATAAAACAAAGAAAATGTTACCAACTTCCGCTGCAGCTGGGTGTGACCCCAACTGTTGCGGACCTACTAACTAAAATCAACAGGGAATAACACAAAATAACAAGAACTGTTCAGAAATTGATTTTTCAGGCCTCGGTAACTCGAAGGTTACCTTCGGGAAACCGGCCCTGAATTTTCTCTTTCTGGCAGCTGGGTGTGATCCCAACTGTTGTGGACCTTCTAACTTAAATCAACAGGGAATAACACAGAATAATAGGAACTGTTCAAAAATTGATTTTTCAGGCCTCGGTAACTCGAAGGTTACCTTCGGGAAACGAGCCCTGAATTTTCTCTTTCTAGCAGTTTAACATATGCAGGGTTGATACAGAACGACTCAAGACTCAAAATAAAATAAAATAAAATAAAAATGACTTCTTAATTAGAATTAAAACGTTTATATTTAAAAAATTGGCCATTGTCCCCGGCAACGGCGCCAAAAATCTTGATCGCGTGTAAGTCACTAACGTCGATATTACTAGCAAGAATACTAGGTACATCGCAGTATAGTAAATACGAGTCAGGTTGATCCCACAGAGACAATGCAACTTATACATATAAACGATTCTAACCTAATTAAGAAGCAACATAGAGGTGGTCATTGACCAACAATAACATAAAAGAAAACAAACATGGTATTCTCTCCATCTCCTCACCGATCTACTAACTTGGATTAGTTAATCGTTATGTTTACTTCCCCACATAATTTACTTAGATTAATCGTGAGCTTTTAATGATTGTTATCATATTTATCAACTACGGGTGCAATTCCTACTCCTATCTACTCCGACAATGGCAGTAGACAATCTATACACAAGCTGCCCTCCTTAATTGGTCCGTAATAGCCCATATGGATAAATAACTAAAACTGCCGATATTGAGCGTTACCTCATACCGCTAACCCGCCTGAGCAATTGTCGACATTGACCAAAGACGTTCTGGGTCCATCAAGACTATGTCTGATTAACACTTCACTTGCGCTCCTTCATGTTAATTTCTACGAATTATGAATACTAGATTGGCTGAACTATTACTCGTTTTAATTATTCCCGCCGATCAACGTAGTATTGTAGTGAATCCCGTTTAGGTTTTCTAAAATATGCCTTGGCAAACCGGTATAGACCGCCGGTTTACGAAGCGGCTTTCCAATTTACGGATCTACATTGCTCAATACGATTAAAATAAGTAAATTATAGGATTGTTAAACATGCAGATTAACTAAAACACATAAATATGAACAGATCTACCATATTGTTGACAAAAAGGAACGTTCAAAGCTTCATACCTTCAATAATGGCGATCTAGCTCGATCTACTCAAGCTAGAGATGATGGAAGAAGGGAGGAAACCAAAAACAACTCTCCAAAGCTCAAGAAAACTTTATTTCATAATAATTGTAATGTAATTGTAATATTAATGAAAAGTTATTCAAGATGTATTCAATACTCTGTAAACGCGGCCTTATATAGATACAATGACCGACTTAAGACTCTCTAAAACCCTAACCGACTTAGACAATGCGGCAGAATAAATTTCGTGTTCCACAAGACGCCGGTTTACCGGGCCTCCTCGGGTTACCGGGCCTTCTATTCTTCTTTTTCTTCAGCAGGCTTCTTCTTGGACATCAATCACTCAGCCCAATGCATTCCTTTTGGTCCAGATCCATTCTCGAATGCTCCAGATTCGGTACATCCTATAAAACACGCAAAACGAGACAAAACAGTACCAAAACATCGGGAAAATAGCATAGATGTAGAATTACGATCCTGGAAACACTCACATAGCATTTAACACGTATTCCAAGCAATAACGAGCCTATCTATCCTCTCTTGAGCAGAATTCGGGGTAAATATAGGTATAATTGTTGGTACCATTTTGAGCGTTATCAAAGGAATGTTGGGAGATTTTAAGAATGAACCCCAAATGGCATGACTAATTAACACAAAGTCGGCAGACGATAGTCAAAGAACTACACGAAAGCGGGCTAAGAGAACACACTCATCATCAGAGCCAAAAACGGAGCCACAAATGGGTGAGTCAATACTCAATGATACTTTTGATACCATGGAAACCCACACTGTAATACTCTATTTCCGACCCCTAGGTCCACTGGGTCATACTAGGAGGGGTTATGCAGCTCTCGCCGCGACTTCAATAACTAGACTATAATTCCAAAAAAAAATCCAATAAATCCACAATATTTACATAACCCACACAAGAGTTGACAATACTTCAATAATTAATTTCATTACAGTATCACAAACCACAAATTACAATAGCTCTAAAAATACATTGAAGTACCATCCAAAACATTAATTTAAATTTCCTCGCATCTTGATCAAAATCATCTCCTATACTTTTCAATCCCCTCGATAATTAACCTGTATTTATATTTTTAGAAAAAAACAAAACAAAACAAAGAAGAAGTAAATCAAGAAAGGCTTGGTATGATGAAATAGCGTGATGCAAGTGTTATACTATATATATATATAAATACATATATATATATATATATATATATAAATACATATATATATATATATAAATACATATATATATATATATATATATATATATATATAAAATTAAAAGAAACAATACTTTGATGTAAAATTTAAAAATAACAACGGAAGTCTTTCTTTATGTCTTAACAATGGAATAAACATTTTTTTCAACAAACAGTTAAGTGCACGAGCATTAAGAAAACGTGTTAGGTTCATTTACAAGCATCATCTTTGGCCGAGCCGACGAGTCAAGTACCGCCCAAACACCAGATTTACCAATTGGATTTCAACCGCACTCCACGAGAACTAGCCATGCTTGACAACTCCGGCCGATTGTCAGGGAAAAGAATCAACATTCACCGTGCAAACCTCCTACACGGTTCCAGCCAACCCTATCCATGCCCTAGGACCCACACATCAACCGTCAGCCCTTGCTTCCCCGGCTGTAGCATAAATCTTCGGCAAAAGGTACCGTCCCCACTCTTCTGAATGAAGCACTTAGCTCTTAATGGAAAGACTTCGAGTCAAGAGCGCAAGACTCGGTGATTAGCGCGTGCTCTAAGCGATAACTCTAATCCCCTAGCCCCAAAGCTTTGGCACTTTCGTGTCACGAGCAAAGCGAATGAGCAAAAGATTGTTCAATCGATTCCAAGTATATCGATTTTATAGTTACAGATTGTCAGACTAATTCAAAATAATGAATATTTTATTGTTTTATGAAATCATTCGAAAACGACTTCCGAATTTTATTAAGACATTATTTGATATAAGTAAAATATTTGAAAATAATTATAAAAAAAACACATTGACTTTATCAAAAATAAATTCAACTCACATTTTTTTATACACGGCTTATGAAATCACAAAACCCATAACCACGGCTAGCAATTGTGATACCCCACAGAACACACCAAAAACTAATCCCATGTGCATACTTTCTTTTCCTTCGACATCTATAGAACCAAATTATATTAAATGGTAAACAAATTGTTGGTGGGTGGCAACGGAAAAAAATAGTTGATGCTTCGAATCGGCAATAGCAAGTCCGTCATAGAAAACGTTGATAAATTATATTGATTCCAACATGTAATCGCCGTTTAGGACCTAGCAGAGTTCTTATCCTGAAAATGAGCGTTCGGCGCGTAATATTAAATAAATCTAATATTACACGTGGCGCCTCTACGTCGTATCGAATAAAGCGAATGGAAAGCCAAAGGCTCAGGTAAAATTCCCATACAACCAAGAATAGAAAGAATAACTAAAGGTAGAAATATAACTTATTACATCAAGAGAAATCCAATTGAAACTTAAAAGAAATACTGAAATCCTCAAAACTATGAAAGACAAAGACAACACGTTCAGCTAAAGAACTTGAATCCAAAACAGTGACAAAAGCATAATGAAAGACAATAAATAATAAACTCCAACTCCGGCGTCCTCAAACGTCGTCATCGAAGTCCAAATCAAGCTCATTGTCGACCTGTTCATCTTATCTCCCCCAAACATACATGCATTTGAGGTAATTACATTCATAGTAAGAAGTAAAAGCTACAAATTAACTAAGGCTCTTTAACAAGTTTTATTATAATAGTTATCTTTATGAGACCGACTCAATCTATGTTTCACTTCATATCCATCAACATGTCTTGACTAACTATTTTTAACTTAGCTTATCTTTGTTACTTCCACATTCTAGGGCACTATGCATGATGCTACTCACCACGAAGTATCTGAATGCAACCTATTAGTGGATCACACCAATAGCCACGGGCTAGTCCCGAAAGTATACGTGTTCGGTGAAGTCCCTCTACTCCTGGTGATCTCTAATGGCCAGCAAAGTTATCCATCCACGAGTACCCTCTACTCCTGGTGCCTCTAGAAAGGCCAGCCAGTTTACTCGTTTTACCCGAAAGCCTACACATTGCGATATAGACTTGTGTCTTACCAAGAATGACATGATGTTTAATCTTTTAGCTACACAAGTATGTTTATTATTATGCTGTTAGCTAGCCACCTAAGTATTTTCAAGTAAGCTCCCTCACAAACTCAACCCTCTTTCCTAGACCTCTAGATACGGACAAGGCCTAGCAATTACACAGACTTGATGAATTCTAATTCATCAAAGCACTAGCCCATTCATGCCTTTTTGACGGTCCTGGACTTCAGCTCTCTTTAAGAGTATGTCCGGTGCCGGAACCAAACGCATTAGAACTCAGTCAGGGCTTGTTTATGATTAATTAATGTTATTAGATCAAAGATTAACATTTAGGATTCATAACACAGCTAAAAATAATCTTTTTCATCAAAAAGAGGTCCAGTGCGCCCACACCGGGTTCAATGCGCACGCACTAAGCCTCTGTACGTAAAAAACTGGAATTCTGCTCGTCTAGTGCGCCCAGAACTCTTTACGTAAAATTTTCACATTCTAGGCCTCCAGGTCGTCGACCTTTGGCTTATCTCTTACGCCACACTGCAAGCACACGACAACCCCTAAAACTCAGTTTTTGATCCCTAATTGTTCTCAAACTTGTTCAACATCATAATACTGGGAAAATAGCAGAAAAACATAACTTTTATCTACTATAACAACTCTAAATATTTAGGCAACGCAAAGGTAACAATTCTAGCATAAAATCACATCGAATCCTAACATAAACCCTATGAAACCGTAATTAACTTGTAGGGAAGATCCTCTTACCTTTTAGCAAGCTAATCCAATTCCAAATCCTCAGAAAAACCAGCAAAACCTGATCTTTTCTTGCAGGTAGCCTATGTGATCAATTCCAAAAAAGATTAGATTCGATAACCCGCTTCGATTAACACAAGACTACGAAAGATATGAGTTTTGATCTCCAAAACTCATCCAAATTAGCAGCTAGGTAGAAAATCATACCTTGAGAAAAGCTCCATCTTTCTTGTGTTGAAACAACGCCCTCTTCACGACAATTCCAACGCTTCACTCGAATATGAAAATGGTTGAGATTCGACTTAGAAAACGTAAGTAATCTCTCAACCTTTTTCTCAAACTCTTACACGCAGGAGAGGGGAAGATTAGGAGGTGAAATTCTGATTCAAAAGGTTCGGGATAACTAATGGGGTTTATTTTTCCTTAAATAGGAAAATTCCCAATAATTAACCTAATCCATTATTTTCCTTAATTACCCTTATTATTAAAAATCATATTTTACCCAATATATATATATATACACAAAAATACTTTAATCCGTAAATCATAATATTCTATTTTTCACAAAAAGACATGTCTGTCCTTTTTCGAAAAGTCGGAATATTACATTCATTCCCCCTTAATGGAGTTTCGTCCTCGAAACTCGAGCGTGCTCAAACCATTGACCTTCCTTAGCACTCTCTCTTCAACACAAACCAAACCGAATCTTCACTTGTTTTCCCACGGACAACCTCTAACCGATTCTAATCTTGCTAACCATTGAACCACACTCTACCGATTTCAAACCTCGTACACTCAACCCAAAGCTGACCAACCACAACTTGAGTCACTGAAACTGCACTAGCCACTCTTCTACTCGGTGCAACCAACACCGGAAGATACTTTCTTATGTCTATTATCCAAGTAGACAAAATTCTTGGATAGCCGACCTATACCAAGAATCACTTTATGGTCAGTATAATTCAAAACTGTAACTGTACTCTTGCCACAATAGATTTCAACACAACCAACAACTTGTAGTAACACCCTAGCAACTTTGATTACTCTATCCAAAGTCGTTGTTATCACCAAGGGATCCTTGAGGTTGTTCTTACGAACATTGAGGTGGGATACCTGGTTCTGAAACCGATCAACTTGTTCCAACTGACTCACTACTGTCTTAAACCAAACCACTCGCTTCTTACTGAGCCCTAGAACAACAACACCTAGTCTCTACCTACCAAACGTCTAAGGTGAAAGAAAGGCATCTATTCTTTCTTTACCAAAGGATTTAAATGGTTTTGAGAAATCCAGGGGCATACATAAGCCATGAAATAATTGATTTGCACAAAACAAACTGACTGATTTTGAATAAGAGGCAAAGATAACATCTGTAAGTATATAATTTTTACATATGATGCTAAAAAGTCAAAAAAATTGGGAAGCCATAGGTCGGTCAAAATAATTCTTTTCATCTACTGCTATAAGCTATCAAAAAATTTCAGGACTTCACAAACTGAATTTTGTTGCAGATTGTGCTCAAACCAAAACGAATTTACACTTGGTTCCAAAACAAAAATTTTAGTGCAGGATGTTTTCTACAACATATCAAAAATTCAAGTCATTTGGATTTGTTTAGCTTATTCAAAACATATTGATAAGTAAGAGTACCGTCGCAGAATTTTCTGAACAGAGTGCTCATCCTTGTCATGAAATGTATGAACAATCCAATTTGAAAACTGAGTTGATGTAAAGACAGAAGTTGTAGATAAGACAACTTTTTTAAGTGGCTGAAAATTTACAGAATTCTTGGTATTTCAGAAATGATATTACATGGTATATAGAAATCTGAACAAAATTGTTTACTCGTTTCGCATAAAACCAAGTTACAAAAAGAAATGATTAGGACCAAACGTAACAAAAAAAAATATTAAATCCTCCAAGAAATAGAACATGAGAGGGAAGTCTGAAAGTTCCAAAAGAAGAGAGGGATTCTATTAAGTATTCTAGAGGAACGAACTCGAGGGAATCACGTTAGAGATGTGAGCTTAGAACTCAACCTAACCTTCGCTAAGGAGACTCTTGACTTGGTCCTAGTGCAACTTAACCACGGTTTAAGGATTCTTAGTCTTACGAGGATTTACCACCAAGATCAAGAGAGATCATAAAGGTTCTACAAGATCTAAGGAAGCCTAGAAGGCGCTTCTCTCTGATACCAATTGTAACGCCCCGTTCCCGGACACCGAGTCTTTATCCGGAAAAGGAACGTTCAGCATGCATAATATTAAATAAATCTAATATTACACGTAAGTCTCTACTACGTTGTATCAAATAAAGCAAACGGAAGGAAAGGACTCATGTAAAATTCTCTATACAACCAACAATAGAAAGAATAACTAAATGGTAGAAATGTAACTTATTACATCAAGAGAAATCCAAATGAAACTTAAAAGTAATACGAAATCCTCAAAACTATGAAAGACAAAGCCAACAAGTTCAACTAAAGAACTTGAATCCAAAACAGTGACAAAAGAATAATGAAAGACAATAAATAATAAACAACTCCAACTCCAACGTCCTCAAACGTCATCATCGAAGTCCTTATCAAGCTCATGGTCGACCTGTTCATCTTCTCTCCCCCAAACTCATAAATAAACATGCATTTGAGGTAAGTACATTGTATATAGTAAGAGGTAGAAGCTACAAATTAACTAAGGCTCGTTAACATGTTTTATTATAATAGTTATCTTTATGAGACCGGCTCAATCTATGGTTCACTTCATGTCCATCAACATGTCATGACTAACTGTTTCTGACTTAGCTTATCTTTGTTACATCCGCATTCTAGGGCACTACGTGTGATGCTACTCACCACGAAGTATCTGGGTGCAACCTATTATTGGATCACACCAATAGCCACGGGCTAGTCCCGATAGTATACGCGTTCGGTGAAGTCCCTCTACTCCTGGTGCCCTCTAATGGCCAGCAAAGTTATCCATCCACGAGTACCCTCTACTCCTGGTGCCTCTAGAAAGGCCAGCCATTTTACTCGTTTTACCCGAAAAGCCTACACATTGCGATATAGACTTGTGACTTACCAAGAATGACATGATGTTTAATATTTTAGCTACACAAGTATGTTTATTATTATGTTGTTAGCTAGCCACCTAAGTATTTTCAAGTAATCTCCCTCACAAACTCAACCCTCTTTCCTAGACCTTTAGGCACGAACAAGGCCTAGCAATTACACAGACATTGATGAATTCTAATTCATCAAAACACAAGCCCTTTCATGCCTTTCCGACGGTCCCGGACTTCAACTCCCTTTAAGAGTACGTCTGGTGCCAGAACCAATACATCAGAACTCAATCGGGGCTTGTTTATGTTTAATTAATGTTATTAGAACAAGGATTAACATTTAGGATTCATAACACAGCTAAAAATCATTTTTTTCATCAAAAAAGAGGTCCAGTGCGCCCACACCGGGTTCAGTGCGCACGTACTAAGCCTCTGTACGTAAAAATTGGAATTCTGCTCGTCCAGTGCGCCAGCACCAAAACTCTGTACGTAAATTTTTCACATTCAGGGCCTCCAGTGCGCCCGCTCCAAGCGCGGCAACCCCTTAAAAACTCTGATCCCTAATCGTTCTCAAACTTGTTCAACATCAGAATACTCGGAAAATAGCAGAAAAACATAACTTTTATCTACTATAACAACTCTAAATCTTTAGGCAACATGAAGGTAACAATTCTAGCATAAAATCACATCGAATCCTAACGTAAAACCTATGAAACCGTAATTAACTTCTAGGAAGATCCTCTTACCTTTTAGCAAGCTAATCCAATTCCAAATCCTCAGAAAAACCAGCAAAACCTGATCTTTTCTTGCAGATTCAACTTAGAAAACGGAAGAAATCTCTCAACCTATTTCTCAAACTCTTACACGCAGGAGAGGGGAAGATTAGGAGGTGAAATTCTGATTCAAAAGGTTATGGAAAACTAATGAGGTTTATTTTTTCCTTAAATAGAAAAATTCTCAATGATTAACCTAATCCCATATTTTTTTAATTACCCTTATTATTAAAAATTATATATATATATATATATATATATATATATATATATATATATATATATATATATATATATATATATATATATATATATATATATCCAAAATATATATATACATAAAAATCTTTAATCAGTAAATCATAATATTACATTTTTCACAACAATACACGTATACACCTTTTTCAAAAATCGGGATATTACACAACATGGAAAAAAAATAAAGATGAATTTGAATATATGGTGATGGCTACAAGGTAGAAAATGTTGATGATAAGAAAGGGACATATAAGCACTCAAATGGTTGGAAAATAAACGGTGCTGGGTTATGACGCTTCTATGATCATGGAAACTTCAATCTCAGTCGCCGGTTTGTAGTGTCAAACACACGAGACACGATACGACACGCCTCGACACACGATTCGACACCGTGTCCGAATACGTGTCGGTGATTAAATTAATATTATTTAAAATTTAAATATCCGAAGCCAATCGCCGACACTCTCCGACACCTGCAAGCACCGACACAAATGACTCCTGAACCTAATTTTTTAAACACTTTTTCTTTATTTATGTTTTTCTTGATGGAAGCGTTAAAATCTGCGATTTTTATTTCTATAATAATTAAATAAATAATACGTAGTATCGAGTTTATATGTTTTTGTTGATGAGACAATCATTTTTACGATTTATAATAATTTGAAGGTCGATTTCTGATTCTTTTGGCGATCAGTATAAAGTCGAATATCTATTACAGTTATTCATGTAGAGTTTATGTAATCATATCTTATTTTGTCTAATATTTTTAAATGTTTACGATTTTTTTTTTTGATAAATTGAATTTTATTTACGTTATATATATATATATATATATATATATATATATATAACGTGTCGACAGCGTGTCTTGTCATTAAATTTTGAAATTAATCGTATCATCGTGTCTGTATGGTGTCGTACGACATGTCCGTGTCTGTCTGTTTAACATAGTGACGCTTATGAACGTAGGGAGGATCATTTGGTTTTGTGGAATATAAATCTGAGATGGTAAAAGTATAACATTGACGTTCGTGGCTTTTTTCTCCTCACAGAATATCCTCACAAGGATTGTTTGGTCATTACCAGCCATTCTAACAACTAGACGTCTTCCAGTGGACAAGAGAATAAAAAAATAATAATAATAAAAAAAAGGGGGCACATTTTCCAGTGGAGGACCATCACGTGCAAAAAAAAGGAGAGGAAACAAAGACTTGACTACAAAAAGTTATCGAGAAAGGAAAATGCTATAGCTACACAAGAGGACACACGTCACGGGGAGATTATTGTGTGGTGTTTTACATCTGCTGTCATTATTTGGTGTCTTACATCACATGCGGAGACACTGCAGTGTGAGTTTCCAGATGTGCGCTTTTATTCTCAGTATTTAAGCAAGATGGTTACGATCGTTTCTACCGTCCACTTCACCCTTAAATTCCTTCACCACACAATAACTTCCCCACGTTACGAACCAATTTGTTTAATACCTCCGTATAGGGTGAAGTGACATGTTTTGGTGGGGAAATTATTCCATGGAAAGGGTAATAAAGATGAAGCGCCGGATGAAACGATCGAACTATGCGCCAGATCAGGTTAGAAAAGCGATGGTAAGGATTAAGCGCGTATCACGCTATCGCGTTTAGGTATGTCACCATGCAATAATTTCCGTTTTGGTGGACATATTTGGTTCAAATGATCAAAATTATCGGAGCGATATATAAACGTGATTTTAATCACTTTGTTGGTCACTTCACTCTATATGGTGTTAGTACCGGAAAATTTCCCATGTTACGGATCCTCACCTACCGATGGGTGCTACACCATAATAATAGTGTCTGATGTGTGTGTCTTTTTATTGTGTTATTTTTTTTTATGAACACGACATAGTATTACTAGAAAGTAGTTGTGCTAGTGTTACAAGGGTGACACAACATACTTTTACGTATTAATCATGATGTAGAACATCTTGATTGTTAGAGGTCTCATCATCGATAAAAGTGTGTTATGTCGCTTTGTTGTGATCATTTCGATGTGAACGTGACACTACCATCAACTTACAGCATAAAAAAAAGGACCATGATAGTGGAGAACGCAAGCCCCTAAATATATACAGGAATTGGGATCGTCTGTCGTGAAGGGAGGAATGCTGTGACGCGAAACGGCGTCGTTTCGACGCAAAACGACACCGTTTCGAGGTGATTTTTTTTTTCTTTTACAAGTTCGCGACCAAAACTGTGTCGAAACGGTGTTGTTTCGACATCACAGCAGCCTCTGCTGTGATTGACCTACAGCATAGGATCCGACCTATAAATACAGATACAAACTTTGGATATAAAAAAATAGGCAACCAAGAAGCATGATGACGGACCCACATGGGAAGGGGGGACATGACCCCACTCAAATTTTCATTCGAACTTACTAATATATCATTCTAATAATGTTAACCAACTATGTTATATTATTTGGAAAATTCGTTATTTATTATGTCTATTTAGTTCAATTGATGAAATATCTTATCATTGACCTAAGGGTCACGGGGTGTATGTGTTTATTAATTTTTTGGATAAAGATATCCGTGCTTGTTGTTAGTATTAAGTACACATAGCTAATACTACTCCGAAATCTAAACTGATAGAAACCTTCTTATTATAATCTTCTTATTCATGAAAAAAAATCGCTACGATATTTTAGTAACATTTGACATCCAATTATAGGTGAAATCCTGGGTCCGCCACTGAATGACGTCATATCACCTACAGGATGTTTGTAAGGTGTATTCTTACCAGTGGCAATTAGAAAAATTATAATAAGATGTTCTTGATTTCGAATGTATATATAAGAAATCCAAGACCATCTTATTGATGAACGGTAAGTTCACTGATTTTAAATTTGCGAAAAATAAACAAGGTCATTGTTTGATACCACATCCAATTTATTTTCAGGGCACCCGAGTGAATTCGACATCTCTAAAAAATTGAATTTAAGCTCAAAATTCGACTTTTAATAGATCGAAAACAAAATTTGATCTCTGCAAAATCGAATTTTATGCAAAATATGATGCCCCGATAGATTCAATCAATAACGGTGTCCATAAAAGAAAAATGGTTCAAACCCGTGTTTGTTGGAAAAGATAGAGAAAAGACCAAGACACTTCATAATTTGTTAATAATAAAACAAATTAAATACAAATACTAATGCAAATAATTTTCACCATACAGCAAATCAACTTTATTCATACGATTAATGGTATTTCTTTTTGTGTTACAATTCTTCAAATCATTTTTTTTTTCTTAAAATCTCCGGTTTCCGGAACCAACTGGTCCAATTAATTCAAAATTCGGGTCGTATCATTGTGCAAGCCTGACTCTTGTCGTTAATAAATCTAAAACTTTTTTCAACATAATGTATGTCTCGGAGAAATCGAACTTGACCTCCCTAGTCATTCTCGACTTTATTCAAAAAGATATGCAATCGAAATTAAATGAATTTTTTTTTGTGTTTGAAACGAAGTAAATGAAATTTTACCAAAAATATATTTGAATAAAAATAATAAAAAAAGAGTATTGATAAAACTATGCGGTTGTCAACGGAAATAATACAACGATGATTACATCTTTTTGATCATATAATGAGTTAAAAGATAATTGATATAAGCCCTAACAATTATCAATGGTAGATAATCATTGTTATGTCATTCGTTGTGGCTGTAACTTTTATCTTTATCATTACTAAAAAAAAAAAAATTCGAAACAAAATAATAACAAATTAATTAATTCCAAACGGGCTATCTAGTTTTTACTAAATTTAATATTTCTGTCACATGATCATAGGGGTTCTTTAATTGGCCAACAATCATCGTCCTTTAATTAAATTCAAACAATATGAGCCAAAATTACTTTCCTTACCACTAAATTTTTTCTTTTTTTTTAAAAAAAAAAACGGACCCTCAATTTGCCGTCGGAAAACTGGGATTGCAACCACCGCTTGGTTTGCATCCCAGCTATTAGCCCTGGAAGAAAAAAAATTCTTTTTTGATGATAGATGGATAGGTAAGCCGGGCTTTTTCGATGCGGTCTCGGATGGGTGGTCTGTCCGCTTTAATGGAACTCCATTCTACAAGATTTTGTGCAAAGTGAAGGAAGTCCGAATGAGGCTCAACATCTGGAGAAGATCCAATATGCCCAATTTTGCCTCTAAAATTAAGCAGCTCAAAGCCCAACTTCATGATGAAATGCAGCATCCTGTTTCAATCCCATTTCTGAGAGCTCTCAAATCTGATCTTAATAACGCATATGCTGAAGAGGAAGCTTATTGGAGGTCAGCATCTAGGATTAAATGGCTCAAGGAAGGAGACAAAAACACTAAATTTTTTCACTCTATCGCTAACGGGAAAAGAAAGATGATAAATTTCGGTCAATTATCTATTTTCTATCTCATTCATAATACATAGGTATAATATATATAGCCAAATTCGGCTTTCTAATGTAATCGTAATTACCAATCCACCGCTTTTCTAATTACATAAATAATACAATAGTCAATATCGTAATACCCCTCTGCCGGGGCGTTAAAATCCCGAACGCTGAACTTGCGCAAAAAACTCGAATTCTTTGTCGTCCCCAATGCCTTGGTAAAAATATCCATGGCCGGTGCTTCGTAGGAACATAAGAGGGAAGGATCAAGCCGTCCGTTATAGCATCTCGCACAAAATGGCGATCGGCCTCGAATATGCTTCCGTGCGTTAAGTGAAAAACAGGGTTCGAGCTATGTATAACGCAGACATCCGACGAAAAGTCGAATCCCGGAGGATGTCGAACACCAAGATCGGCAAGTAATTGCTTTAGCTTGATTCGATTCACAAGTCAAGGAAGCCATCGACCGATATTCGGCTTCAGCGGAGGAAGCGGACACACCGTGGTACTTTCTTGGACTTCCAGGAGATAGGAGAAAGACCAAGAAACACAAACCACCCACTCAAAAGATCGGCGAGTAATAGGGCAACTTGCCCAATCGTAGTCACACCACCGCTTCAAGAGAGAAGAGAACTATCCGAACGCAGAGAGAATCCACGACCGGATGCTTTTTCAAATAACGAACCAGCGCAAACCGGCTTCCCAATGTTCAACCCGAGGTGCTTGCATAAGCGAGACAAAACCTGAACCGAATAAGCCAAATCGAGCGAGTAACACCAAGATAGATCGAGCGGCCAACAAGGCGCCGGTATGACGCCGATCGATCAACAAAGGCCCGATCATAGCGCCAATTTATGATTACGCTCGATAGGAAAATCTGAGGCTTGCTCCCAAGTAACTTGACCTCATGGATAATATCGAGTGCATATTTCGATTTAGAAAAATGCCCTCTCGGTGTTCCGTGCGACCTCAATCCCAAGAAAATATTTAAGAGCGCCAAGATCCTTCATCTTAAAACATTGCCCAAGATCACGATTCAAAAATCGTCATCGCCACTTTATCATTGCCGGCAATTAGCATATCATCGACATGAGCCGAGCACCACAAAGTGAATACCATCACGAGTCAAAGTAAACAATGAGTAGTCGAGTAAGATTGACAAAAGCCATAGTCACGCAAAGCGAGCGAGCTTAGAAAACCAACACCGAGGGGCTGCTTCAATCCGCACAATGATTTGCGCATTATACAAACTAAGTTCGATCCGGCTTCTCAAAACCGGAAGGTATCTTCATATAGATTTCCTCGTTCAAATCGCCATGCAAAAATGCATTGTGGACATCCATCGATGAATGTCCCACCGCGTTCACCTTCTTTGCCACACTAAGAAAAGTTCGAACCGTAACCATTTTTGCCACAGGGCAAAAGTCTCGTATAATCAATACCTTCTTGGTGATGCCCAAATGCCACTAACCGGCTTTTAGGCGTTGCGAGTCCCATGCTCATCATATTTCTCTGTATAGACCCACTTACTCCCCAATGCCTTTTTCCGGGGAAGAGGTTCCAAAACCCAAGTGCCCTGATCCCCGAGAGCTGAATCTCCTCCGACATGGCCTTACGCCACCTGCATGTTTCATAGCTTCCTTAAATGATTCGGGAGGATTACCAACAGTAATGGCTGCAAGGTACTTGCGATGCTTATCAGAAAATAGATCATAATTAATGTAATGCATAAGAGGATACGGAGTACCCAAGGAACGGAGCGGAAGAGCGTGGAAGAGGACTTTTCTGATCAATCAAAGTGTGCGTCACAAAATCTTGAAAACGTGAATTCGGAAGCTTACATCTTTTACCCCTACCCAATTCTTGATACCTTCACCTGGATCTTGAGGTTGTGGTGAAGGCACTATATCGACCCAGATCACCTCAGACTGTCTGACAGTGTATCGTCCCCTCAACCAGAGGCTCCGGGTTGGAGGGATCCTGTGAACGAAGAGGACTAAATTCACGATCCACTATTCCAACGTCATCAATCATAGGGTAAGGAGGTATATGGGCGGTGCACTATCGGTCGATTGGGAAAAAAGGAAACACATGTTCAAAAACTTAACATCCCTGAGACAAAGATCTCCTCTGCTCTGCAGATCATACAAGGTCCACCCTTCTTAGCAAAAGGATACCCAGAAAGACACACTTAC
The DNA here is from genome assembly GCA_026214975.1 of Gentiana macrophylla. Classification (NCBI taxonomy): domain Eukaryota; kingdom Viridiplantae; phylum Streptophyta; class Magnoliopsida; order Gentianales; family Gentianaceae; genus Gentiana; species Gentiana macrophylla. Next base: position 47,375,033 of record CM047807.1, on the reverse strand, counting down.
GGCTTCGGTGGCAAATTTATGGGCGTGGCGATGGTCATGGGCATAACACAAACATCCTAATATTCTAAGTTTGGAAAGATCTCAAGGTTGACCAAAAGAGAGCGATATGGTGGTTTAAAATTCAAAACACTATTTGGGGTTCTCTGATTATATCTGCTGGCGGCCATAACACATTCCCCCCAAAACTTGAGGGGCAATGTCCATCAAAACGTAGTGCACGGGCAACATTAAGAATGTGTTGATGTTTCCTTTCAACCCGGCCATTCACATTGTGGGGTACCAACACACGACGTTTCAAAAATGATACCCTTTTACTGAAAATCACGGAAGCAAAGGTCTAAATTCTGTCCCATTGTCACTACTGAACTCGTTTAATATTAACCTCAAACGACGAGAGACTAAAGCAATAAAATCCAAAAAAAACATATTCAATTTCCATTTTATTCAATAATAAATAAATCCAAACCGATCGTGAATAGTCATCGACAATTGTCAAAAAATACGTAGCGCCACACGTTGAGGGTTCACTGTAAGGCCCCCATAAATCACAATGTACTAATTCAAAAATGCGACTAGCTTTATTCTCACTAATAGGAAAGGGTTCACGAGGCTGCTTAGCCTTAAAACACACATCGCACCCGTCTTTATTGAAAAACTTAGAAATAGAAATATTCGGAACATGCCTAAGGACCTTTTCTGATGGATGACCTAACCGCCGATGCCACAAAGCCACATCCTGCACACCATCAACAGCAAGAGCCCACATCTCTGGAACACCCACGAACAGAAAAAGTCCATCCACACGCTCACCCAGTCCAATCAGCGTCCTCGTGACTCGGTCCTGTATAATACATAATTGAGCAGTGAATTGCATGACAAAATCATTATCGTTTAGAAAGTGTGACACCGAAAACAAGTTACAATTCAACTTTGGGACATATAAAACATTTAAAAGGCGTAAATTTCCCAATAAAATAACCGTTCCCGAATGGGTCGCAAACGAGGAACTTCCATCCGGCAAACCAATCGGACAATGTTCAATAGGCTTCAATTCGTCAAATAAATTTCGATCACCCGAAACGTGATGAGTCGCGCCAGTATCAATAATCCACGAAAACTTACCCGTTAACCGATCACGAGGCTTAGACACCTTTAAGAGATCGATTATGCCTTGCCATTGAGCCGGGAAATGTTCGCGAGCCCAACTTTTCAAAGAAGGGAGTCTTTGTAGAGGATCGGTGAGCCGAACTTAATGGCCCACTCTTGGTTTGATTTAGCTGTGCAGAATTAGATTGGGCACCACGGCCTCTTCCACCAGCCCCTGTTCGTCCACCCCCACGAGAACCCCGTCCACCACCTCGAACTCCTCTTGGCCGATCACCCCACCACTCGGGGTACCCATGGGCCGAAAGCACGAATCCAGGCATGGCCCTTCCTTCTACAATAGGAACAGAGTCGCTTCCGCATCTTCAAGTGTCTTCTCTCGAGATTTCCCATCGATTGGGCGAAACGCCATCTTGACGTCGGCGTTCATGGCCGGAGATGGTGCCGCACTGTTCGTAAGCTTTCTTCTGCGTGAGTGCTTGATAAGCTCGATCCAAATCTGAAGTGGATCTCTTCCCAACAATTGAGAAACGAATCAAGCATAGATCGGATCCAAACCAATTAAAAACCAATTATAATCATCATCGAGAGTACTTGTTGAAACTTCAAGCAAGGTCACACTTGCATCCATTGCAAGAGCAAGATGGGGTCGCCACCGATTCACTCAATTCGTCCCGATTTGGCTCATCCGCCCAAAATAAGCAATTGTCTCTCCCTTGCTTGCTTACAATACCAATGAAGATTTCAATTGACAAATTTTTGTTCCGTTAATGACCGAAAAACGTCCTTTCAACGATTTCCAGAGCTGCTCGGCATCTTCAAAATAGGTCACTGTTGCCCGGATAGACGGTTCGATCGTGTTCATAATCCATGATAACAACATGGAATGAACGGTATACCAATCTTCCAATTTTTCGTCGTCCGTTGGCTTTTTGATTTTTCCTTCAAGAAAGCCAAATTTTAGCTTTGCTCAAGAGATCCAGATTGAGCGTGCCCACTCATCATCATAGTTAGGGGCCCTTCAATTGCACCGTGGTGATCAATTGTCCCGATGATCGTTAGTCTTTGAGGAAGAAAGCATCAAGCTTTTTCTCCCCGAGGTTTATGTTGTTGCGGCCATGATCAAAAGAAGCGGACGCAGCCTCTTTGTGATTTTACGGTTCGTGATTTGCTGTGTTATTTTTGATAGGTTTAGGGTTTAACCTTGCTCTGCTACCATGATAAATTTCGGTCAATTATCTATTTTCTATCTCATTCATAATACATAGGTACAATATATATAGCCAAATTCAGGGCTTCTAGTGCTAGTCGTAATTACCAATCCACCCTTTTCTAATTACATAAATAATACAATAGTCAATATCGTAATAAAAGAGAAGTCGCATCTCTAGACTCTTCAACCCCGCATCACTTGTGTGGACTGATTCTCAGCATGAGATTGCGCAAGAATTTCAAAATTTCTACTCCAACCTATTCAACTCTACCGGCGTTGACCACAATTTATTACAGATCTTCAGCGACTTGGAGCCTTGTATCACTCCATAAATTGTTGTAAAAGTGGGTGTAAAGATTATCAACAATGCCTTTAATTCCTGCAAATGTAGAAGACTTGGAACCTCACCGTTTCACGATTAAATCGCTGTCCTTCTTAAATTATTCGACCCTTATACTTTGTCCTGGGTTTCACGAATATTTAAGTGAGATAAAACTGAGAGAAAAACCTTTAAACTCTGGACTAAGAGGTTAAAGAGCACTTAGAAGTTTTAAGATATATAGAATGACTAAAAAGGATGCTTACATTTGTTGTTGTTATGTTTAACAATGTAAACTTGCTTATATATAGCATTTGGATCTGAAAAAGAGCAAAGGAATTTGTCCCTTAAGTGATAGACACCAAATGAAAAGGTTCCATTTGGTTTACCCACTTAAAATGACCAAGAGACACCAATAATTCGAGTTTCGGGCACACGGTGGCGCTATGATGACAAAGTGGCGCTGTGAAAACACTGGCCCGAACAAACAAGAAAGTCGCCCAACTTTTAGCCTAGGCAAAACATCACAGCGTGTCGCTTAAGTTCAGTTTGGCGCTGTGACACTGATTTTTGAAAAACGAATTTTCGTTTGTTTTACGAACTCCACTTGCTCATTTTACATCCGTACACTCGTAAACACTTATATAAGCATGCACTCCGCACCTCCGTACTTATATTATAGCGTTACGAGCATAACCATCCTTGTACTAAACCCCGATAACCTGAATGGCTTGTGATTATACTTAAATCACCAACATTCCTCCCCCATTTATGTGTAATCCTTGGTTTAGTAAAAACAACAGTCATAATATAAACCAACTCATGATTCAATGAAAATATCACAAAGATTGAATTTCCACCTAGTACTATTACACGCAAATATTTGAGTATTGGGGTGTGACTAAGCATTGAACCCCTTTACACATTTTGAATACATGTACATAACAATACACATGAATTGAGACTACTCCAAAGTATTATTCTTGACACCATTTATTGAAATCCGGCCTTGTGTCCATATCCGTTCTTGAGCATATAGAAAGCTAACCCAACTTTCCTTGAAGCGGCCATACTTCATACTCATATAGGTGAATCTTTAATTTACCGTGCACCTGCATTAGCACTTTCAAAAGACTCATTAAGAAGATAAAAATTCAACCTAACCACACAGGTTTATAGCACATACCTTCGGGATTAATACATGTGCTCAAGTTCCCAATAACTGGCCTACCACATTGAATTTAGCCTAAGGCATTGTACCAAAGGGAAATTGGGCGTCCTATTATCAGAAACTTATACAGGTTGTAGACCCATCCCGACAACCGAATTTTGTAATAAGTTCTTAGATAATCCTTTCGTCAAATGATTAGCTAAATTCCTTTGAGATCTCACATACACAACCGATATCACCCCGTGAGAGATCAACTCACGCATCGCTATGTCCGACGCCTAAGTGTCGCGACTTACCATTATACACATGACTATAAGCTTTAGATTGTAGAGGAACTATCACAATGGATAGATATTGGTGATATTGGTTTAGGCCATAAAGAAATTTCATGAATCAAAACCTAAGCCATTCTCGCTCTTTTACATTTTGCCGCCAAGAAATAAACTCCGACTCCATAGTCGAGCTAGATATACATGTTTGTTTCTTAGAAGCCCAGAAATGGCACCTCCACCTAAAACAAACACCCATCCACTAGTAGAAGAATGATCTTCACATTAGATATCCAACTAGCATCCGAATATCCTTCAATCACCGAAGGATATGCAACATAAGTCAAACCAAAGCCTTTGGTAGACTTAAGATATCTCAATACACGAACAACCGATCTCCAATGACAATTACCTGGGTTACTCGTATATCTACTTAGTTTTCCAACCGCATAGGCAATATCCGGTCGTGTACTAGTCATTGCATACATCAAACAACCAATGACTCATGAATATTCAAGTTGATTCATGGTTTCACCTTTATTAGGTCCAAGTTTCTCATGAGGCTCCATGGGAGAATTTGCCGGAGTACAATTTTCACAATTAAATTTCTTCAACACTTTCTCAATATAATGAGACTGTGTTAGTGAAAATCCTCATTGATTTCTCTTAATTTTAATACCCAGAATAACATCTGCCTCCCCCATGTCTTTCATAGAGAATCTAGAAGATAAGATTTATTTACACTTATCAACCTGATTTTGGTTTGTACCAAAAATCAACATGTCATCGACATATAGACAGATTATCACACCGTTGCCGGTATCATCAAATCTACTATAAATACACTTGTCCGACTGAATGAGTTTAAACCCACTAGCCAAGACAACCTCATCAAACTTTTGATGCCACTGTTTAGGAGCTTGTTTGAGTCCATACAATGATTTTACAAGTTTACATACCTTATGCTCGTTACCAGGCATAATAAATCCTTCCGGTTGCTTCATGTATATTTCTTCATCCAAATCTCCATTTAGAAATGTTGTTTTAACATCCATTTGATGGATCACCAAGTTATGAATTGCGGGTAAGGCAATCAATAACCTGATTGAGGAGATTCTAGCAACGGGAGCATAAGTATCGAAATAATCGATACCTTCCTTTTGCCTAAAGCCTTGTATAACTAACCGGACTTTATATCGGTCAACCGTACCGTCGACTCTCATTTTCCTTTTGAAAATCCATTTGCAACCTAACGGTTTGCAACCACGTGGTAAATCTGTAAGAATCCACGTATTGTTACCCATTATGGAATCCATCTCGTCGTTGATGGCTTCTTTCCAAAATGATACATCCTGAGATCCCATCGCCTCAGAAAATGTTCTTGGATCATCCTCAATATTGTAACAATATGAGTATTGATATCCAACTTCATTTCTCGAACCTTCCACCAAATAAGTAACAAAATCCGGTGGAAACGTTTTTGCTATTCTAGCCATCTTACTTCTTCGAAGTTCAGAAGACTCGACTTGAGAATCGTTATTCTCCACATTCTCCACTCCAACTATCGTAGGAGCAATAACCTTTGGTCTAGGAATAGATGTAAATCTATTCTCATCAAATATAGCATCACGTGATTCTATAACCGAATGTACAGCCACATAATCACTAGGTTCTAAAACATAAAACCTATATGCCTTGGAATGACTAGCATATCCAATGAAAATGCAATCGATGCCTCTTTCTCCTAAAGTTTTAATTTTAGGATCCGGAAGTCTAACCACCGCCCTACAGCCCCAAACTCTTAAGTAATTCAAGTTCGGTTTCTTTTTAAACCAAAGATCATACGGGGTAGCCGAATTCTTTTTATTTGGAATTCTGTTTAGTAGATAACAGGCCGTTAACATGGCCTCACCCCAAAATCCATTACTCAATCCCGAGTAGGACAACATGGAATTTACCATCTCTTTTAGAGTACGGTTCTTCCTCTCCGCAATGCCATTTTGTTGTAGCGTATACGGTCTGATAACCTCGTGTATAATAATACCATCGACCAAGTAGGTTGGATCATAGTATTCTCCACCTCTATCGGTACGAAAACGTTTAATACTAGAATTCAATTGTAATTCTTCTTCACTTTTATAAATCTTGAATTTATCAAGTGCCTCATCTTTAGTATTAAGTAAATACACATAACAAAAACGAGTATTATCATCTATAAAAGTAATCACATATTTCTTATTTCCCAAAGATGGTGATGCATTAAAATCACACAAATCACTATGGATAAGTTCCAGAATTGTAGACGATCTTTCAACACCACGAAATGGTTGTCTTACAATTTTAGTAAGCATACAAGTAGTACACTTATCCACATTGATATCAAACGGGGGAATTAATGCATTTTTAGACATAACTTGCATACGCATGTAATGCACGTGACCTAACCGAGCATGCCACAACCTTGAGATATTAACATCAGAAATATGCATAACTTGATTAACCTTATTATTTTCAATATTAAGCATAAACATATTATTACACAAATAACCAAATCCTACAAACACACCATGTTTAGATAATATATACCTATCGGACTCATACACTTGTTTATAGCCTGATTTACATAAAAGTGCACCGGATACAAGGTTTTTCCGGATGCACGTAACAAATAATACATCAAAGAGTTTTACAAATTTTCCAGAACTAAAGTTTAAAACAACATTTCCAATGCCTTTTACAACAGCCATCGACTCGTTTCCCATCTTTAGTATGGAGCCACCATTCACCGGTTCAAAATCTTCTAACCAGCTTTGATCTTTGCATACATGTCGTGTTGCTCCCGAGTCGATCCACCACGATACATCATCATCCTGCATATAAAATTCTTCATTAATAAATGGCACATAATTCACAACCGAATTAATACCAATATTAACATTCTGACCTTGATGCTTAGGTGGTCTTTGGTCTTTCGACCCCCTGTTCTGGACCCTTACTCTTTCCGTTCTTCCGCACTCGGCAATCAGCCTTGTAGTGCCCTGTTTTGCCACAAATCCAATAGGCACTTTTTGGCCTTTTCCCGGATTCTTTGTCGCCAGCCTTGAATGGTTTCTTTTTCTTACCATTACCTTTTCCCTTCTTTGTTTTGGAACACTCCCCGGCCTCCATTACATGAATGGATGTCGATTCATCAATTTTCTTTCCCTTGGATTTCACATTCTCCTGCGCCCTGAGGGATTCCTCAATGCGCAGATGGCTACCAAGTTCAACCAAGGAGAGTTCTTCCTTTTTGTGTTTTAACATGTGCTTAAAATCTTTCCATGATGGTGGTAGTTTATCAATGATACTAGAGACAGAAATGGCTTCATCCATTTCCATCTTGTGCTGTGCAAACTGGCCTAAGATACGTTAAAGTTCATTGAATTGTTCCATTACAGAGCGTGTATCTACTATCATGTATTTCATGAAATTACCAACTAGAAACTTTTTAGCAGATGCATCTTCATTTGAGTACTTAGTTTCTAGTGCATCCCATAATTCTTTTGCATATGCAAAGTTTTGATAAATATCAAATAACGAATCGGACATACCATTTACAATGTGACCACGACGTGATGTAGTCATCATTTTCCCATTTGTTCCGCTTACGTAAATTCCTCCAATGGTGCATCATCATCAACTTCGTATATCGGTGCTAAGAACATATACCACTTTCAATGCCGTGAGAAGGAAATGCATCTTCCATTGCCACCTCCGGAAATCAACGCCTTCAAACTTGTCTAGTTTCCCGAAATTCATCAACAAATCCTTTGCATTCACCATTGTGATCAGAAACAATAATTTAAGAAGAATGTTGTAAAAGTGGGTGTAAAGATGATCAACAATGCCTTTAATTCCTGCAAATGTAGAAGACTTGGAACCTCCCCGTTTCACGATTAAATTGCTGTTCCTTAAATTGTTCGACCCTTATACTTTGTCACGGGTTTCACGAATATTTAAGTGAGATAAAACTGAGAGAAATACCTTTAAACTTTGGACTAAGAGGTTAAAGAGCACTTAGAAGTTTTAAGATATATAGAATGACTAACAAGGATGCTTACATTTGTTGTTGTTATGTTTAACAATGTAAACTTGCTTATATATAGCACTTGGATCTGAAAAAGAGCAAAGGAATTCGTCCCTTAAGTGATAGACACCAAATGAAAAGGTTTCATTTGGTTGTATTCACTTAAAATGACCAAGAGACACCAATAATTCAGTTTTGGCACACAGTGGCGCTGTGAAACACCGTAAAACGAACGAAGTCGCCCAACTTTTAGCCTAGGCAAACATCACAGCGTGTCGCTTAAGCTCATCGGTGGCGCTGTGACACTGATTTTCGAAAAACGATTTTTCGTTTGTTTTACGAACTCCACTTGCTCATTTTACATCCGTACACTCGTAAACACTTATATAAGCGTGTACTCCGCACCTCCGTACTCATATTATAGCGTTACGAGCATAACCATCCTTGTACTAAACCCCGATAACCTCAATGGCTTGTGATTATACATAAATCACCAACAGAAATGAATGCTGATCTTTTGACGGTGATTACTGAACAAGAGATTAAAGCTGCTATCTTCCAGATGCATTCTGCAACGGCCCCAGGGCCTGATGGTATGTCTCCTGGTTTTTATAAAAGTTGTTTTAATATCATTAAGAATGATTTAGTAGCTGCTCTCAATAATCTTTTGAATCCAGGAAAGTTTCCCAGTGAAATTAATCACACTTGCATAGCACGTATTCCCAAAGTTGACCACCCTTGTGAAATCTCCCACTTCATACCTATTAGCTTGTGCAATGTCCTTTATAAAATTATCTCGAAGGTACTAGCTAATAGGTTAAAGAAAGTTTTACATGTGTGCATCTCTGACAGTCAAAATGCTTTTGTCCCAAATGGACAGCTCTAAGATAGCTACATTATTGCTCATGAGGCCTTACACTATATGCTTAGTAAAAGAAGGGGTAGAGACTGTTATATGGCTGTAAAACTTGACATCTCCAAAGCCTTTGATAGGATTGAATGGCCTTTCCTCTTCTTCATAATGGAAAAAATGGGTTTTGATGTAAATTGGATCTCCCTCATTAGACAATGTGTTTCTTCAATGTCATTCTCGTTTCTTATCAATGGTAACAGGGTTGGCTTTCTCAAACCGAAACGTGGCATTAGACAAGGGGACCCCCTCTCCCCTTACCTCTTCAAAATTTGTGCTCAAGGCCTCAGCTTCCTTCTCAATAAAGCGTTAAATGTGAAGTCTATTCCTGGTATAAAAATTTCTCGGGCCAGCCCGCCGGTCAATCACCTATTTTTCGCAGATGATTCCCTCATTCTTACTAAAGCTGATGCGATGTGTGCCTCTAAACTTCAAAGCACTCTTAATCTTTATGAGAGGGTGTCGGGCCAAGTCAGAAACTTTCGTAAATCACTTTATTTTTCAATAAAAATACTTCCACAAGCTCTAAGTCTGAAGTTTTCAGCCATCTACACGGCTTGTATGAAGTCCATCACTCAAAGTACCTGGGTCTCCCCATTGTCATAGGAAGATCAAAAAAGCAAATCTTCTCTTACGTCGTCGATAAGTGTAAAAGCAAGTTGCAGAATTGGAAATACAAGTTCTTGAGTGCAGGTGGCAAGGCTGTCCGTCTTTCATCCACCCTTTTGCCATCCCTAACTTAACGATGTCTTGTGTCAAGCTTCCTAAAGGCATTATAGATAAGCTCCATTCCTTAATGGCAAATTTTTGGTGGGGGTCCGCTAGCAAGGAATATGCTGGATATCACTAGATCAATTGAAATGATCTTCGTCTTCCTAAGGGAAGAGGGGGCTGGGGTTTAGAAATTTGGAAGCGGCTAATATTATAGCACTGGCAAGAACCCTTTGGAGAATCCACAATAATCCTAATCTGCTCCTCTCAAAGATTCTGAAAGGAAAATATTTTAAAAAATCCAGTATTTTTTTGAATGCAAAGTCCCCTCCAGTGCTTCGTTTGTTTGGAAAAGCTTAATGTCGGCCCAAGCGTTCTTAAAGAATAAAACCCGTTTTTCTGTGGGAAATGGTCAATTAATGAGTTTGGAAAGACCCCTGGATCACCGGAAACCCGGGCTTTAAGCCTATTAGTCCTATTAGCAATTCGAATCCGGATATGTTTGTAGCTAATCTTTTGCACAACCAAGCGTGGGACACCTTCAAATTAAATTCTCTCTTTTGGCAGGTGGACGTTAACCAAATCCAAAAAATTCCAGTCAGTGCATTTTCTGTTCCGGATAAAAACCTCTGTACTTTTAGTAGCAACGGTAGATTTGTCTCCAAGGCTGCCTATGATTGTTACCTTTCCACCCGCAACTCTCGCAATTCCTCCTCCTCTAGTTCACCCTACAATCCCAAGTTTTGGAAAAGGATATGGGCCCTCTCTCTGCCTGCGAAAATAAAAATTTTCATTTGGAAGTGTCTTAAATCAATCTTACCGGTAGCAACCATAATTGCTAGGAAGTTTGGATTTGCTGCTGAGTATTGTACTGCTTGCGGGGAGTCCTTAGAAACTATAGACCATTTATTTATTTCTTGTAGTTTTGCTAAAAAAGTTTGGAAGTGTGCAGGCATTACTTGGGATGTTCTCTTCTTACATAATGCCACTCTTTGCGTGTGGTGGGTTATGGTTTCTGCGAGTCCTTTTTTATTAGATGCATGGACAGAGTTGTTTTGTCTTGCTTTGTTCTTTGGTATATTTGGAAGGCTAGATGTAACAGAACCTTTGGAAGTGTTAATTGGAACTTTATGGAAATTGCCACTTTAGCTATCGGGGCAAAGCTTGACTTTGAGCAGGCCTCTTCTTTGGGAAGGAATAACACTAATATTTTTCCCCCTTCCTCTGATTTGCAGCACATTTCCTTTCCAGATGATACGGTGAAGGCTTATGTTGATGCAGCCTGGAAGTCAGACACTTGCTCTGCTGGATTGGGTGCAGTCACTTATGACGCTAATGGTTCACTTCTGGAAGCTTGGGTCTCTCCTAGGACTAGATATCCGTCTGTTTTTGCGGCCGAAGCCGGTGCACTCAGGTGGTGCTTACAAAGATGCCTAGCTCTCAGAATCACCAAGATTGCATGTTTCTCGGATAACATTAACTTAGTTAACTGCTGTTCAGAAGTAATGACCCTCCATCAGATTCCTGGGCTATTCTGGAAGATATTTTTTGCCTTATGAACCATTTTGTATATTGTAAAATTGCGTATATCAATAGGGATAACAACAGGGTAGCTCATAGCTTAGCTGCTGCCTCTTTTGCGGTGGATTTTGGTATTGCTTACAGACACTCTATCCCCTTTTGGCTTTGTAACCATTAACTCTTCTGATTAATATAACTTTCGTCTTTGGTGGAAAAAAAAAATCAGCTGAGCAGCCTACTCCACGTTTCGAGAAATACTGAAAGAAAGCTTGAAAACGATGGCGAATGTGAACACGACGCAAAAATCTTTGCCCTCCATATGATGTACTCTTGGATTGGATTTTGGGGGATTGGGATCCTCTGCTGTGGCCGCCTCTGCTGTGGCTTTGCTATGAGTCCGACACGGCATCGTTTCGGACAAAAACGACGCCGCATTGATGTGTTTTTTTATAGATCGGAACCAAACGGCGTTATTTGAACGTAAAATGACGCCGTATTGCATCACAGCACACCGTGGTGTGCTCCTTTCACAGCAAACGACCTCAACCCGATTTTGGGAGAGGATTGGTTAGAATAAATTGAATCGTTTATAAATAAGATGGTACTATTGGCATCTCCAAATTTACTACTGACACTACATTACTCTCGGCATCACAAAAACTTACTCTCAACACCATATTATTTTTATTAATTTCTTGCTTCACACACCATAAAAATATGAAGAAAATTACTTCTTACATCACTTCATCCCTCATACCTTTCACCACCCATAACCATAAACAACTCCCACCCTTCCCTTTCCTTTTGTAAGTCGGCCCCAAAAAAATAAAAAAATAAAAAATTGGTATGTGTGTTGATGTGGTCTGACCGTCTGAATCTGCGCTCCCCGCCAACCACCACCACCACCGGTTAATTGACCTTTTCTCACACAAAAATGACACTCTTTTTTCATCTCTTTGCAAAGCCCAAATGGTATGAATGTTTCCAAGCCGACAACAACAACAGATGCATAGCATACATTTGTAAGAAGCAGTCAGCTCACCGTGCTTCGGCCACCGGATTCATCCCCAAACCCACCGGAACTCAACATATGCTTGAAAATCGGTTTCGTATTATGCCTAAGAGAATTAAGCATATCCATAAACTTATCCCCAGACCATGGATGTTCTCCATTTATCATTTACAAGTCGGCGAGAAGAATGATTTTCAGATCTGGGAGGAGGTAGCACGGACACTCCATTTAGGCTGCGTGTCCCGTGTCGGACACGCACCGACACGGACACGCGGGGAGATGCCGGACACACCACTCGACACACGTGTCGGACCGAATTGTATTTTTCAAAAAATTCGGACACGCGAGTCGGAACTCGGACACGCGAGTCGGACCTGGGACACGCATGTTTAGTTTTGGAGACGGTATTTTTTTCCACTGACTCTAGATACAATAATTTATTCTGAATAAAAAACTCTTATTTATTTTTTAAAATAAAATCTCTAATCCCTATGTGCTATGCCATGTGTTTTATAATGACCGAAACCATACATATTTCTCTTGTTTGGTTTTATCATTCACTTTATGAAATTCATTGAAATGTGTTATTCTTTGTGGAAAGTGAAAACATTGATCATCTTCATTTTTTTTAAGCCCGTATAATATATAGCCGTAATTTGGGACGAACGAAGTACAATTTCATTTTTTGAGTTAGCTAATGTCACATTGTAGGAGTATTTTGTGTATTTTGGGGTGACATGACATCTAACTCAAGAAAGCTAAGTATTTCATTTCTTGAGTTAAGCTAATGTCACATTAGATGAACCAGAGTTGGAATCCGTCTTTTGTCAGGATGTTGGAGATGATGTTGAACTATTCATCTATAGTAGTAGTATTTCATGTATTTTGTGTATTTTGGGTGAGATCTAACTCATGAAGCGCTTTAGTTTTGAAAATTCTAACTATGATGTTTTGTATTTGAAGTTGTGGGAAAGTTGCATTACCATGAGCCCATGATTATATTTTTGGTTATTATGCTTGGGTTAAATTTATCATTCTAGTGCTTATAGTATTTGATAATTACCTTTTAGTCCTTATATTTTTAATAATTGCATACCAATCCTTATACTTTTATTAATTACATTTTAGTCCTTATACTTTTAATATTTACATTTTGACCGCCGCACCAGATCTTATATTTTTAAAACTTCAGATCCCGGTGTCCGTATCCGCGTATCCGTGTCCATGTGTCCGTGTCCGTGCAACCTAGGGAGGAGGGGGTGGCGCAATTTGCAGGTGGGGGTGGAGCTGCGATTTGAATTATGAAGCAGGGTTGAAGGAGGAAGGGTGTGGTTAAGGGAGAAGGAATGGTGGCTGTTTCAAGGGGAGAATGGGGCGGCCGGAAGGTGGGGAGGAGGGTGATGGCCGGAAGGTGGGGAAGAGGGTGAGTGGAAGGAGTTTTGATTCATCCATTTTTGCAAAGCCTTTTTGCAGTCCATTTTTGCAAAGATTGAAGCTTAAAGTTTTCTAATTTTTTCTATGGTGATAATAAATTAATTGAGGACGAAGAAGGAGTGAAAGAAGATCTAGCAGGTGGGTGGGTGATTATGGTTTGTTTAATTGTCGGGGGTGAAAAGATAGAAAAAAATGTATTTTTAGTGGGTTTGTATTCATTATATTAAAATTTTTAATATTATGTGCTGCATCAAGTAAAATTGTGATGTGACAAAATAAAATAAATAAAAACTAAAATCACATAAAGGGTGGCAGAAATAAATTTATGTCTACCAATAGAACCGTCCTATAAATATTACTGTCACTGGCATCATTCATTTACGCTTTGTACTAAATCCTATGGTGTCCAGAGACAACTAGCAGAAATGGGTCCCGGAATAATTGGCAATGGCAATGAAGTGTACGGTTTTTGTTTTCAGCAGAAAATATTGCTGAAAATATTGCTAGAGTTGAGCCATGTGCAGACATATTGCTAGAGTTGAGCCATGTGTATACGGAAAATTCTAACATGAAGACTCCCTTGTATGGAGTGACCTATGTTGGCGATTTTGTACCATACAGTTTCATTGCAAAATGAAACTGTGTGGTCTAGAATCGTCCACATAGATTACTCTCCATGGGAGAGTCTCCATGATAGAACTTCCCTGTACAGACAGTAGGATATTTTCAGCAGCTATGGAAGAGGAAGAGGAAGAGGAAGAGGAAGAGGAAGAGGAAGAGGAAGAGGAGGAGGAGGAGGAGCAGACCCCTACCGCATGAATAGAGCAGTGATTACTCCGGTAAAGGAGTGTCAAAATTTAAAAATACCATCCATCACTTAATTTATTAAAAATTGTTATAAAACTAATCCGACATCAACTTCGGATTAGTCGGATCAATCTTAATCCGAGGCTTTAAGAAAGAAACAAAAAATTTAATGACAAAGAAAGAATAACAGAAAAGACAAAGTACGGAGAAGGGAAAATTGTTTGAGTATTATTTTATTGATAAAAGTGTATTTAGAAGAGATTACAATATGAACATAATAATTTGAATGAATCCGAAATCAACGCAAATCAATCAAAATAATAGATAATCTATCAATTATATCATTTTATGACACTCCCCCATTGGATATCTATTATTCAACATCAACAGATATGATATGTCTTATCAAAAGATAATTAGAAAAAAAAAAACAGTGGGAAAAAAATCTTAGTTATATTTATCTGTGTTTGATTCACCTCCCTGAACCAAGTATCAATTTAGATTTTTCAAGCGTCACTGATCTCGCATGCAACTCACGAATTACTAGCAATAGGACTAGTCTATCACAGTATAGCGAAGGCGAATCAATGTCGACTACATAGAGACTCGTAAGATACAATTAATCAAAATTTAAAACAATTAGGACGGCCCACGCCTAACAATGGTACAGAGCAAACAATGGTGACAATAATATGCAAGAGCAAACACACAAATGCACCTGTATGAGTTTCTAAAGATTAGTTCTAACTATGTGTGATTAGTTATTTTCCCCAATTTATGTGTCGATCTTCCCCGTTGGTAAATTTTAATTCTTTGTCAGTTACGGGTGTTAATCCCTGATACTACGCTACTTGCATTTGCAAGGACAGTAGGTGCATATGTAACCCTAATCTACTTTAGGCCGTATTAGTCCACATGCAATAAGATCTAGGGATAGCCGGCTCAAGACCGAGAACCTCCCCAGGTAGCTATCAACAATGACTCTCACTGTAACACCCCGATTTTCACGACGTTGGTTATAAAGGACTTTATTGGAATTTTTTTAAATAACTGTCTAGATATTTTATTTTATTCCATTTTATTTTATTTTTAATATTTATTTTCAATTATTAAAAATCTAGTGATATATGTTATTTTCATATTTTTGATTAAGCTGCGAAAAGTTTGGAGTATTTTCAAAGTAGAAATGATTTTCGTTGTGACATTATTATTTTATGATATTATTATTATTATATAATTATTTAAACATGAACAAAGATTTGTAAATGTTAGTCTATATTTGCGTTCATAATTTTTAAGAAGACTAAGATCATGGTTGTTATTATTATTATTATTATTATTGTTATTTTGATTTCAAATGTCATTTAAGTTGTCATTAAAGCTATTGAGTAAATGCACTATCAACCATCAAAACGTATATGTTCCATCATTCGTCCGTTGATATATCTATATATCATTTAAGTTGCTATATCAGTTACATCCATTAGTAAAATAACCATTAAGTCTCATGTTTACTACCCATCTAATTAGCCATATTAAAGTTTCCTCTGTTTAAAGTCGATCGGCAATAGCAGAAGTGATATACACTTTAGTAGCACGTAACTTAAGTCAATTGTGTAGTAGTATTTCTTGTAACTATCCCCACAACCTCCAGTTCTTCATCATGGTAAAACCACCCTCATTTTGTGTATGAGCAGCCACCAAAACAACCAACACCACTATATCGACCACCAAAGCCTTTGGCCCTGAACAATTTTTGGCACCGCCACGAACCTACCGGACTTATCGTCATTGCAAGCGCCAAACAACACGCCACCTTATTCAGTGTGTCATATAAGCAGCCACCTAATCTATATATCTTTCTTGATTTGCACAAATGCCAGGAGAAAATCAATTTGAACAAGTTGAGATAACACACCCACCATGGATCACCAAACAGGTCTGCAATCAAACTATTCTTTTTGAGACAATCTTTTCATCACCACCATCCATTGATTTCGGTTTGAATAATAGGCCGGTGGTGAAGACACAACAGCAAACCCCGTTACTCTCATCACTCCATTTCCTTTTACAATCTCGTTTGCTCATTTGGCCATGATTTAAAGGAGGGATTTAGCATTTCTACGATTAATTGCCATCGTCTAGCCGTCGGGTGTTTTCCATCAAATGCTTAAGATATCATGAGGATTCATTAGAATTGTTTTGCTCCTACTAGATGAAGGATAAGATTAGAATACTTATTCATTTGGAAACAGTACGTTGGATGGAGAGATGAGCTTTGGAAAAATAGTTCGACAGAAATGATTTCTTTTTAAACTTAAGGGTTGTAGAAGAAAACAAAATCATAAGATATATGTGTGTGGAAAACTTTTGTTGGGTCAATAAGTTTACCAACGTGGATAGAAGAAGGG
This sequence comes from Gentiana macrophylla, assembly GCA_026214975.1. Lineage (NCBI taxonomy): Eukaryota > Viridiplantae > Streptophyta > Magnoliopsida > Gentianales > Gentianaceae > Gentiana > Gentiana macrophylla. Next base: position 47,358,085 of record CM047807.1, on the reverse strand, counting down.
ACGTCAGTTCGGCTTCATGGAACAAATAATCATTTACCGATTACCGGGAGACTTAGGGTGAGTCTTTTATTTTTGATATAAAGCCAAAGTGTGTCTTTTAATTATTTTCAAGTATTTTACTTATATTAAAATGATGTTTTAAACTCGGAGGTCGTTTGAATGATGTCTTAAAAACAATAAAACATTAACCATTTTGAATAAGTCACAATCTTGTAGAATTATAAAAACGATATACTTGGAATTGACGGATAATGCTCGCTCGCTGCGCTCGTGGCACGAAAGTGTCAAAGCTCAGTGGCTAGGGGATTAGAGTTCTTGCTCTAGGAGAACGGCTAGTCACCGGTCTCGGGCCTCTTGACTCAAGTCTTTCCGAAGCCAGTGGCTAGAGTGCTCACTCGTAAGAGAGTGGGGACGGTACCTTTTTCCCGAAGATTCATGCTCTGGCCCGGAAAGCAAGAGTGACGGTTGGTGCGTGGGGGTCTAGGGCATGGATAGGGTTACTGGAGCCGTGTAGGAGGTTTGCGGTGAAGGTTGATTCTTTCCCCGACAATCGGCCGGAGTTGTCGGGCATGGCTAGTTCTCGTGGAGTCTGCGGTTGAAATCCACAGGTACAAATGGTGTTAGGGCGGTACTTGACTCATCGGCTCGGCCAAAGCTGGTGCTCGTAAATGAACCCGACAAGATTTCTTAATGCTCGTGCACTTCAATATTGAAATTTGTACTTTTCATTTGTTCTATCAACTAATAAAAGACTTCCGCTGTTATTTGTAAAAGTTGATCAAGATATTTTATTTTTATATATATATATAGTATAACACTTGCACACGTGGCTCATACCAGCCCTTTGCTGACGCCTCGTTTTCTTTGTTTCTTTGTCTCTTTTGTTTTTTTTTTCTTTTATAAATATATGTACAGGTTTTTGATCGAGATCCGAGGAAGAAAAGAAATTGATGTTGTGGATTAGACTGCGCATATTGAGTTAGTTAGTCATGAATCTTGTGATTTTATTTGTTGTAATCTTTTAATGGAAATAGTTAGTGTTTTATGTACAATTGATTTGTGGTAATATTGTATTAAAGTTCGAGGTATTATCAATTATCTGTGGATTTATTGAATTATTTTTGAGGAGTTTAGTTTTGTTATTGAAGTCGCGGCGAGAGCTTCGCAACCCCTCCTAGAATGACCCCAGTGGACCTAGGGGTCGGGAGTAGGGTATTACACTCACGTTCCTACAGATCGATCTAGACTATGTCCAAACCAACACTACACTCTAAGTCCTTCATGTTAATTTACAATGACATGCAAATAATTGATCATTGCTACAAACATGTAAATTAAATATGTCGATTAGACAGAGCTGGTGCCAAATATCATGAAATATGTTTTACTAGGTATCTCGCTCAAGCGATAAAGACCGTCGCACAAGTGAGAGAATGCAACCTCTATTACATGATTTCTTCAGCGACGATTCAGTTCTACTCATAAATGGGTTAAAGTAAACTAATTACAACATAGCAAGACTAATATAAACAATCAAAACAAACTCATCACAATGTAACGATAGATCTACATCTTGAAAGCCGGAAAATCATACTGATGTGAATCAGGATCCATCATATGTCTCACTTTTAAGTATTCTTATATATATATATATATATATATATATATATATATATATATATATATATATATATATATATATATATTATCTAAGTAATAATATAATATATTTTGAGCATATTATTGGTGCCACATTTTTGAGGAATTTTAAAGAATTAAATTACATAATATTATATCTTATTATTAATTAAAATAGTAAAAATGAAGACTTGGAACAAATGAAATACACTGAACATAGAAGATTCATTCAAGCCTTGGATTATGAAGATACATTGAACTTGGAAGTAGCTTCTTGGATGCGCCAATATGCATTTAATTTAGATTAAACTTTTCATCTTATTATTATGAATTCATGTACTTATTTTCCTATAAATAGTCATTGCTTTTTTACTTTGAAAATCAGATTGTTATGATATAAAATTTATATTTTCTCACTTGGAAAAGTGTGTGTTGAAATTCTCTGGAAAGAGGTTTCTAAATCCGGATTATCAAGGGCCTAAGCAACCCTTGTGGGTATCCATATACCAAGGTGCTTAGAAACGGGTTTTCTAAGTGTCAAGGTGATTCCAAGGTGCTCTCACACAGGTTATGATTGTGTCAAGGAGCTTAGTATTCAAAAATGCTTCCACACAGGTTGTGGTTGTGTTGATGACTTATCTATCCATCAAATACCTCAATCCTAGATCCTACATCGAAATCGCATCAGTTGGTATCGTTGCTTAGGCGGATTGTATCTTCTAGAGACGACTGGTGGACGACGATCCTCGTCGTAGAACCTCCTCGAATATGCACAAGAAAAACCCTTGTTTTTCTCCTCTTAATGACTAATGCAAGAAACTAATTTTTCTTCCTTTATTTGTGAATGTGGCGCAATTTGTTGTGTGTTTTGTGCTAGGAAGAACTCTGTTTATATAGGAAAATAACTAATTAAGAGAGAGTTATCATTATCACACCACAATTACCTATTCCCATAAGGAAAAAATATTTGCCATAAAATAAGAGATAATTCCCAAAAAATCAACCTCTTATCTCTTTTCCATTAATTATCTAACAAATAAATAATTAATCACACATGTGACTTATCACATTTGGGGCGCCACTGTTGTCAATAAATTAATAGGAAATGTCTTTTCTATTTTACATATTATTTACCAAATAAGTAATATTGCATATTGTTGGAAATAAAATTTATGTTTTGATGATAATTCATCTTATTTGTTAAAATATTATCATAACCCCACTGATGAAGTGCTGAAGCCAACTATTATAGTAGAAAGCTAAAAAATGTCTAGAACTGAATGTATAAGTTTTACTATAGTCTGATATTTGTATAGGTTACATTAGACAAGCACTGTAATTTTTAGTGTGTCGTAAAACTGAAAACTGGAAATCATTTAGAAAACTGGAAATCATCGAGACAAGCAAACTGACTCAGAATACACCTACATGAAACTGAAGAATGTAAGTTCGCTGAGAGTTACAGACTCAGTTGACTTATCTAAAAGATCGAAGAACTAAGGGTTCAAACTCGCTTATTGAAGAATGAAGAATCGAGGTTCAAACTCGATTATGAAGATTACAAGTCGAGATCTGTAAGTTGAACTTCGAGCAAGATTGTGGTGACTGAATCGACTTTATGGATCTTGTATGAAGACCTAAGAATCATAAGGACAATGAATTCTTAGATGATAATGAGTCATGGTGTACTCGATTAAGTCAATTATAATCGATGAAAAGCAGAGTACTTGATATTTGAAGAAGAGTAAAATCTCGATTAATGCTCCAAATCGCTAGAAATGACAAAAGAAAAACTCGATACAAAAGCGATAAGAAACTCGCTTTTATAAGTCACCATCCAACAAATCGAAAGTACAATCGAACATTGTAAAGAAAACAATTTCATTGGATGAGTTTCTTGACACAACATAACGGTCGAGAAAATATAGCCGTTGCAAGATGAGCGTTGATACAATTCAAATTGAAGCAAGATGAGCGTTGGACTTCACACTATAAATAAGACTTTGCACCAACAACAAAAAATATAGAATGTAGCATATACAAGAATCAACAAGCAATTTTGTGCATCACCTATTCTATTCGAATTGCTATCATCTCTCGAACTATAACAAGATCATATCTACTATTTCTTCAAGTGTTCAAGCTACAAAGAATTTATCAAGAATTCAACACTTTGAAGAACCACAAACAAGAATCAACTTATTGATTCTCACCCAACCTTGATTCCACATCAAAGGTTTTAGATCGTGAAACAAACCGGGAAGGTTTCGCCCAGGGCGGTTGTGACAAGCAATCGGGTAGATTGTGTTTGTGGTGATAGCCGGTGAAGAGGCAATCCTACCCTCTAAGGACCCGATGGTTCAAGCATTTGAAGAAGCAGCAATTCTACCTGTTTCTACTGGCTGCTTACATAGTGAAGCTAAGGATTAGCCAAGGAATATTGTTTAGGACTTTTTGTAATAGTTCACCTCAAGAAGTTCTAGTGGAATTTTCCTCCGCACTACGTGGAAGAAGAGAGGACGTGTGATTTACACCACCTGGAACCTCTATAATATCCGTCTTATTTACTTTACGCATTTATTTATTTATTCGGATTTACTTACGACATTGTGATACTTGATTGTTATACACCTCACAAGAATAACCGACATTCACCGTAATCGAGTTCACAACACTCGATTTTCATAATACAATAACAAGATCAAGAAAAAGGCTAAAATCATATCCATTTGCCGGTTGACTCGATTTGACTTAAGTCAGTTTGACTTAATCTCACTTTTTCAAACAACTCACACAAGTTTTTAACTGAACCTTAATTTTCTTTAAATCCAGTTTTAGGGACAAGTTTATTCACCCCCCCTCTAAACTTGTGTTAGCCTTTCCAAGGGACCAACACATATTCATTAAATAGACCAACTATTTAATTTATTATCGAGGTTCCATAAAATGATAAAACACTCGCGTGTTAGGAGCCAACTGATTGAGCTAAAATTTACCCCAACAAAAACAATTCATAAAGACTCGAAACCGTGGGCAAACTAACTCTCTAACCGGCAGTGTACCGGGTCGATTGCTAGAATAGCTACAGGAGTACGTGGTCGAACCCAAGGGAAAAGTGTTTGTGAGTACCAAAGAGAACGTGTAACTTAGTCTAGGTGATCAATGTTTTTGAAGTGCTTGTTTACTACAACGACACTAAAGTGATTCCTACTAACGAGTTTAAAGATAGAAAAGAGGGAAAGAAGATTAAACTACTAGATTTTAAAGATAGATTAAGGGACATAGCCGAACCATGATCAAAATAGCTAGTTTCAACCCTAAGGATAGACAAAACCGGGAGTGTGCATTAAAACAAACGAACTCTTGCATTCAATTTCACGGGTATGTGCTCCTAATTCCGGTGCTAAGGTCTAAACAACTCTCTCCTAAAACCTTATGCCATGCTAACTACCCTTCCCCAAAGAAGATTCACTAACAAGACAAGTTATGCAATAGAGCTGCTTAAACGTTAAAACGAGTAACCTCGCATTGGGCTCGGGCTTAAAAACTAAGCCGAGCCTAAGCCGCGATCTTAGAACCCTTTTCCCACATCTCTCTATCTGAACAACTCTTTAGATTGATGTGTGTGATTTTGACATAGGTGATCAATCTAGCCCAAATCTGTTATAACAAGTTCTAAGACATGAAATAAGCAAGATTAAACAATAAAAAGCACTACCCACTCCCAATTTCATCACCCAAATGGTGATTTCACTAAATTTCACATTATTCGACTATGAAAAGGGTTTAAATACTCATTATACTAGTTAAAACATAGATGAAACTGTAAATTAAAGACATAACAAGTAAAAGAAAGAAGAAATATACCATTAATTTGCAGAAATTCGAGATTAGATCCAAAAAGTACAAAATACAAAACTAATTAAAAGATGGTCTCTTAGTGTTTGGAATTGAAATCGGAGCTAAGAAATGGAAAGATTAAGCTATTACAAAATTCGAGCTAAGAAATGAGTAGAGTTTTGCTAAGAGAATAGTTGTTGTTCAAGAAAAATAGTATAAGGGGGGTATTTATAGGAGGGGAAAAAATCTCCTGAAAATGTCCTCAAACGCGCGTTTGGGAGGCTGAGACTGGCGTTTAACATCTTCAAAAACGCGTTTCGCTTAGTGCAAACGCGCGTTTCGCTTCATTTCTGGGCAGGATCTTGGCTGATCTTCATCTGGAACGCGCGTTTAGAAGGTTCAAACGTGCGTTTGGAGAACTTGGAACGCGCGTTTAAGGTACTTTCAAATGCGCGTTTGGAGGGGTTGAACTCTGAATCAACTGATGACTTCTGAAACGCATGTTTGGGGTTCAAACGCGCGTTTGAACCCCTGTTACCCCAAAACTTCACTTCTCTTCCTCTTTGATCTCTCCTCTTGCCTCGATCATGCCTTTTGCCACAAATCATCACCTCTTGGGTCCTCGAGACACCAATACCCTTCAACATCATAAACAACCAAAAACATTCAAACAATTCCGGAGGGTAAAAGTGCTCAGGAATAGGGTTAATATCACCAAAAGGGGGTAATAATCCATCAAAGTAACAGATTCACTCCCCGTGCCATGAGCTCACGATAACACCCCGAAAACGATCTAAATCACCCAAAAATGTGGTAAACGGGGATAAACAATGCACCAGAGTCACAAAAAGTTGACTCCCATCAACCACCCCACACTTAGCCTGTGCTCGCCCTTGAGTAAACTAGGCGTTTTAAAACAACCAAGGGATTCAACGTTGTGACGTAGGTGCTACTATCCATACCCACGAGGTAACCACAAAGTAGGAAACACGGACATATACACACCGGTTATAACATTATCTAGAAAATGGAGTGTGTGTGGTGCCAAGCTAAAGCCAAGTGCTCAAAATGATTGTTGGGGCTTGAATCCCGACCGAAAGTCTATCAACCGTCTCATACCAACCACCCTCTCCACTAATCAAGGTCGCTAAGTTTGAACACAATCGGGTAGGACTTGAAAGGTTATAACGTTAGGCTAGGGTAATTTCGGTTAATCGAAAGGGATAATTTGGGAACTGGAGAAAAAGAAGTACGAGTGAACCTAATCAACAAGTGTACCACCTTATTTCTACCATACAAACCATCCAAACTCCTCTTTGATTAATTTAACACTTTGGGAACCATAGGATACTAACATACCCGAGCTCAATGCTGCACTCAACTATGTTTCAAGTATTATAAGGCGAGGTCGAATACATTAGCACCTATCTCACTATCCCAACTCTAACATCATATAAACACTTATAAGCTCATTCCTTTGATTCCAACCTTTTATTTCTATAAACTCCAAGATTTTATTCATTGAGAACCTCTCAATTTATTTTGAACTTTGATTTTGAATTTTTTTTTCGAAAGAAAAAGTGAACAGATTTTCTTTTCTTCTTGGGCCAAACCCAAACACTAGGCCCAATTGAGCTCCTCTTCCCCTTGTAGCTCAAAACCGAGAAAACACCAACCCATCAAAACATCATTTCCCCCACCCCACACTTGTCTTAGCAAGTGTGGCCTTACAATAGACTAAGTCCACTTGTAGGGTATAAATGAAGGAAATGTGACCAAATTAAGGCTCAAGGTAAGTTTCTGACTAAATAACAGAACGGCTAAAAACGAATGGTGGTCGGACCATTCTATCAAGTCTGAGAGGGGCTACGAAGGTCTAATGTTTCGGGATAAGGCTTATTTGGCTTTGGTAGGGTCAAAGAGACGCCATGACCATCATCCCGTATCCTACATAGGTGAACCTTTCTATTTCGCCTCGAGACTAGTGGTATGAGAAGTGGTAGTAATCAAATTGTGCACAAAGTGTAGCTTACATGAAATTAATGAACTCCATTCTCAAGATGATATTAAACCACAGTGTACACGTTCGGGGTCCCTACTAAGGTGATCACCACTCGAATGTGAAAATAACACACACAACACGCTGTTAAGAACCCTTGAAATTTTTTAAAATTTACCTAAAAATCGACTCAAGCCCGGTCTTAGGCTAAGCATACCACATATTACGCACATTTAACATTAAAAACAAGAAAACGGCTAAGTCTCCCACCCCACACTTAAACGAAACACTGTCCTCAGTGTGTGAGAGATAAAAAGAGTAAAAGACTTAGCTATTTGACCAAAAACCCGGAAGAAAGGCGCAATTGTGACTCAAAACTTGTGACACCCTCGTATAAATCCATCCCGAAACCTAAAGCGAGATCAACAGAAACAAAGAAAGCGCATGCACGGGACTAAATCCACGTGCTATAAAGTAAGCAATAGGGTAAGCGGGTGCATAAAATAATGAGTTCATGCCACAGTACATGATCAAAGCACAAAGAGGGGGATACGGGGATATGCAATGGACGGATAGAAAGAATCAATAAAAACAGAACACCCATTCATCAGATAAAACCCATAAAAATGAAATCCCTGTCATCCCAAAGTAACAATCCAAGAAAAGGAAAACATACACGGTCAAGCAGGCCTCAGGGGCTCAAAAATAAGTGCGCGTGCATGCAAAGGGAAGTGTATCAATGGAATAATGAAAGAATGTCAAAAGTAGCTGAAGCAAACTAGCAAAATAAATGTAAGCATAAATGAAATGCATGAAAAACGGCTAGTCTGCTTCAGTGCCCTGTCCGTCAGGAGGAGGTGTGGTAGAAGCTGGTGCAGCCACATAAGCTGCACTCTCCGGCTGTGTAGAACCTAAAGCACCTATCCTCTGTGACTCTGTCTCAGCCCCCGCTGTCCCAATCAGCTCCTCTAACGATATGTCATCAAACCCCTCCTCAGGTTCATCAACAAACAACTCCTCTGAGACCCTCTGCGAGTCTGCCTCAATCTCTGGGGTATACTGAAATGGTGAGACATCCAAATCCAGTGAAGGAAGATCAATCTGTCTGGCCTGAGCGAATACCCTCTGATTCTCGACGATTCCATTCAGAGTCACCCTCAAACTGTCCATCCAATCCCACTGTTTATGTGCAATGAGAAGCCCCTGCCGATCACTAAGCCACTGTCCCCCGATTTTCGGTGTAAAAGGTGGAGGTGGAGGTGTAGGTATGGTGGAAGGTCCAGTAGTGAATGGAGGAGGAGGGGGTATTATGGTGGTGGTAGTGGTGGTGATGACAGGTGGAGGCATTGGGAGTGTGGTGGATGAAGTCGTGGTGGTGGGGCGAAGGACGGTGTGAATAGGTCGTGGGGTGGGCCGAGGAGGTTTTGGAGCGGTGCGGGCATTGAACGGCTTAGGTACCACGGTGTGATTCTTCTTCCTCAAGATCTGACCATCGGGATATTCCTCAACCGGTGCTCTCTTGCATAAGCCATAAATGAGGTAAGGGCACATGAGCATACGACGCTTGACCTTCTAATTTTCTCTAAACTCCTCGAAAATAGTCTTCCCGACATCTACCTTGAGATCATAATCTAAGGCATACAACAATTGCAAGTCTTTGATGTGGAAATGCGTAATGTTGTCCTTCGGTAATAGGGGATTTTAGGAGAACTTAGCTTTAACTTTCCACTCATCAGGCCAAGTTGTCGTCACTAACTGATTCCGTGCACTACTTCCCTTAGATACCCACTGTAAATCTGGATTGATGTCCTTCCTCATCTTTTCTAACGGATCCACAGACTCAGTATTCCATCAATGCTGTCTCTCCGCAAACCAACTGATATAATACTGGCCCTCAAAAGCTGGTATCCGGTAGTAATCATTAATTGCCTTGACGGACCAAGGGACATTGACTCCTCGTACCTTTATGAAACCCGACTCTAGATCGGCGACACTAAAATTCGCATACCATTCCCAAACTAGAGTGAGGTTGAGGTTCCCTTCCGGCTCATAAATCAAGTTGTTCCATCCTCTCTTTCTCAAGTTGTCGATGAAGGTTGGAGGAACCACCTTAAGATCTAACCCCTCTCGAAACACATGTTCTTCGTGGCGATATACTCATTATAGTTGGTCATGGCCGCTGGTGAGTTAAAACGCTGGTCGAAAGGTAACAGCGCCATTTTGATTGAGCTAAAATTTACCCCAACAAAAACAATTTATAAAGACTCGAAACCGTGGGCAAACTAACTCTCTAACCGGCAGTGTACCGGGTCGATTGCTAGAATAGCTACAGGAGTACGAGATCGAACCCAATGGAAAAGTGTTTGTGAGTACCATAGCGAACGTGTAACTTAGTCTAGGTGATCAATGTTTTTGAAGTGCTTGTTTACTACAACGACACTAAAGTGATTCCTACTAACGAGTTTAAAGATAGAAAAAAGAGAAAGAAGATCAAACTACTAGATTTTAAAGATAGATTAAGGGACATATCCGAACCATGATCAAAATATCTAGTTTCAACCCCAAAGATAGATAAAACCGGGAGTGTGCATTAAAACAAACGAACTCTCGCATTCAATTTCACGGGTACGGCTCCTAATTCCGGTGCTAAGGTCTGAAAAACTCTCTCCTAATTCTGCTTAAACTTTAAAACGAGTAACCTCACATTGGGCTCGGTCTTAACAACTAAGCCGAGCCTACGCCGCGATCTTAGAACCCTTTTCCCACATCTCTCTTTCTGAACAATTCTTTAGATTGATGTGTGTGATTTTGACCTAGGTGATCAATCTAGCCCAAATCTGTTATAACAAGTTCTAAGACATGAAATAAGCAAGATTAAACAATAAAAAGCACTACCCACTCCCAATTTCATCACCCAAAGGGTGATTTCACTAAATTTCACATGATTCGACTATGAAAAGGGTTTAGCTACTCATTATACTAGTTAAAACATAGAAGAAACTGTAAATTAAAGACATAACAAGTAAAAGAAAGAAGAAATATACCATTAATTTGCAGAAATTTGAGATTAGATCCAAAAAGTACAAAATAGAAAACTAATTAAAAGATGGTCACTTAGTGTTTGGAATAGAAATTTGAGCTAAGAAATGGAAAGATTAAGCTAAAATAGTGTTGATTTAAGCTAAGAGAATGTATTCTAAGCTATTACAAAATTCGAGCTAAGAAATAAGTAGAGTTTTGCTAAGAGAATAGTTGTTGTTCAAGGAATAGTCTAAGGGGGGTATTTATAGGTGGGGAAAAAATCTGCTGAAAATGTCCTCAAACGCGCGTTTGGGAGGCTGAGACTGGTGTTTACATCTTCAAACGCGCGTTTCGCTTATTGCAAACGCGCGTTTCGCTTCATTTCTGGGCATGATCTTCATCTGGAACGTGCGTTCAGAAGGTTCAAACGCGCGTTTGGAGAACTTGGAACGCGTGTTTAAGGTAGTTTCAAACGCGCATTTGGAGGGGTTGAACTCTGAATCAACTAATGACTTCTGAAACGCACGTTTGGGGTTTCAAACGCGCTTTGAACCCCTGTTGCCCAAAAACTTCACTTCTCTTCCTCTTTGATCTCCCCTCTTGCCTTGATCATGCCTTTTGCCACAAATCATCACCTCTTGTGTCCTCGAGACACCAATACCCTTCAACATCATAAACAACCAAAAACATCCAAACAATTCCGGAGGGTAAAAGTGCTCGGGAATAGGGTTAATATCAACAAAAAAGGGGTAATAATCCATCAAAGTAACGGATTCACTCCCCGTGCCATGAGCTCACGATAACACCCCGAAAACGTTCTAAATCACCCAAAAATGTGTTGAAAATGTGGTAAACGGGGATAAACAATGCACCGGAGTCAGGTAAAGTTGACTCCCATCAACAATCCGGGGACCTATAACCAGTAGCTACAATAAATTGAATAAAATATTCATCGAATGTAATATTTCTACTCAACTTATTAATTCGAATTACGCCACCATAAATCCAAATCGAACTCTACCGATTATAGATATAACATTCTCAAAACGTCCGAGTCGATATGTGTCCATTGATATAATCACTACATACGATTTCTAACATCCATAGACTATCCGTAAATGGCGGGATTATTTCCGTAAACCTTCCTCACTACGCCTTATCCTTATTTACCATTAACCCACTAGTGATCAATTAGTTCATAACCAATACGAACTCCACAGATCGATCAGTTTCTAGGATTAACAAATAAGGGGATTGTCTTTCTACATCCTGCAGGAAGGAATGGATTCCATATCACAGCGAGACACACACCTCACTCTCATCCTGAATAGTGCCAACGTGAAAGTGACTCGGACCGTGTCTCTTACCGATCCTTAACGAACACATCAAACCCTATCGTGAAACCAGTAGGAGTATGCAATCACTTCAGGATTAAGGTTAATCCATATATGATCATCTTGTGTTTAATAAGATTTCTCAATCACGGAATTATATGAGAAACTCAGATTAAATCGGTCCAGTCCTATATGACTCTCATCATATATAAATACCCCACTTAGACAACCAATGTCGACGGTCCGGATAAGACGGTCACACCATAAAGTGTTCTGGGCGCATTAATGGTGCTTTAATCAATAGACCCCATACTTTGATTAACTTCACCATGGACTAACATTTCAAGTGTATCACCATAAACTTAATCCTCGTGTGCGACACACACTAAGTTATATGACTACATATGATACGACTTAGGGTTTTCAGTAGTGTAATACATACAAGCACGAAGCAAGTACTAAGATGAGAATAAATCTGTCATTTATTAAAAAACAATTACACAAATTGTGTTTCGGGCACTACTTCAAACAATCTCCCACTTGCCCGTATAGACAAGCAACAATTGTCTTTCGGGCACACTATATCTAACAATCTCCCACTTGCTCGTAAAGACAAGCAATGATTGTTTTTAGAGCACCACACCCTTATTCTATCTATCCACAACATTCTCCCACTTGCTCTAAAGCAGATGAAACATATCTCCCAATTTCATACCTGCCAAGCGCTTAGCAGTGACATTAAATGCCACACGACTTGGTAAACTGATCATCTAGGTTGTCGGCTCGAGGCGATCTTTTAGGACCGAAATGTTGCCTCTCTGCGCGGTTTGTCTGATCAGGTGGTATTTACTTTCAATATGCTTTTGACCTCTAGCGATTGCGAAGATCTTTTCATAAGCTACCTCCCCATTGTTTTCACAGCAAAATGATATCAACTTACGAGATTTGGAATCACTTCCCGATCCAATAAAGAACTTCTTAAGCCACACTGCCTCTTTAGCTGCTATGTATTCGACTAACATAGTCAAATTGGCAGTGCTGGATTGCTTCAGACTGTAGCTCCTGATGACGTGATCAGTCAAGTGATAATAAAATACTTGACCACCATAAACCAATACTACCAAGAGGACTAGGTCCATCGTAGTATAGCTATAGCGAATCAAGGTCGATCCCACAGGGAACCAATTGTGGGTCATTTATATACAAACAATTAATTATTCATGTCAAGGACACAAAGCGGTCTACGACCAACAAGAGACAAGAAAGATAAAGGACACGACACAAACAACGTAATTAACCTTCCCAATTATTATGTTATTGTTTGGATCTAGAGATTCTATATAATTAAGCTAGACTCGACAACTAATATTCCGATTCGTATTTCTTTTATATTGGCTACGGGAGTCATCCCCTAAACATGACTTAGTTCCAGGTAGGACACTAGATCACTGTGCTACATTACGTGACTTCGCATCGTAGGCCTTCATCTCATATAACTTGCACGCTTACAATACTAGGGATGCCGATATAAACCATATTCCTCACCTAGGCAACATTCCTGTGGTTAGGCATACTTCCTAAGTGATCGCATCAGTCTCTGTCCCATTAACACTAACTTCATAGGTATCATGTTAATCTACGATGTACGTATAACTAGGTGCTAGAAATTCCCAAATACAGAACAGATCTAAATCTCGCTGAAAGTCCTGGAAGATCAATTCATGAGCCGACCTAGGAGTCCTATATTGGTATATCCTAATAATACGCTAATTAAAACAGATGAGCAACGTAGCCGTAGCCATACCTACTAAGATAAGAAATTCTAGGTGGACATTCACACCATAAAGACGTGGCTAGATTGACGCGGCGAAAACCTAAATCTTAGTGTTTCTATAGACGTAATGGATAAAATAGAGATTCATAAAGCGATTATATAGATCTACTAAAAACACGATTATCTATCTAAGCAAAGTCATATATAGGTCACAAGATATAGACGTGGGGCGTGTGGATCCTTATAGACGAGGAATCCCCACTGCCTCACGTCGTAATCCTAGATCTACATCGTTTAACTAAGAACAAACAATCTCAAACGATAAACAACAATTGGGGGGATCTAGTTACAACAAAAAAAGAAGAAATAAATACAAATAACTCACATTATTACTGCTGGAAATTTGTATAAAAAAACTGCTCTGAGAAACTGAGGATTTGTGTTCTGAGTTGATGTAAAAAGTGACTAAGGATTTGTGTTCTGTAAAACCGACTTAGAATAGCCGTCAGCCGACCCAATTCGTAAATCCTAAACCTTAACGAGATAGAAAACGTGTCTCCAAAGTAAGGGCAATTTGGTCAACTCATTGGCGACGGAGCGAGGGCTCATTGCCCGTGAGCCGAGCCTCTTTGATTCTCTGCCTCTTACTTCACCTGGTCCATTCCTGGTCCGTTTCTGTGCACTTTTCTCCTCCGAAGTCCATTCCAATCGCTTCCAAATCAAGCCCACTATAAATAAACCATAAAACAAGGCTTGTAATATCAAATAATATAAAAAATGGCTAATTTCATAATAACGAGTCGTAACTCGATTCGGGTGTAGTTTATGCACGAGACGACTAATTATTAACCACTTAAAGCCCATTTAAGCTAGAATCGGGGGTAATAAATAGATATCTAACGGTGTAAATTGACCATCATCAACTATCCCCCACTTAGCCTTTGATCGTCCCGAGCAAACATAGAAGACGAAAGAACCACCGAAACATAATTTACTTATTGATTGCAGGCTCATTCAAAATTCCAAAGTAAATAAAATAGCAAACACGTTTGTCAGTTAGGCATTAACCAATATTTCATCATTGAATCAATGTGTGTGTGATACAACCGTCATGCAGAGTATTCGAAATAGAGAGATTCGAATTATAATGTCCTCTAGATGCAAATTTTCACCACTCAAAACTTTGTGACGCCTCCTTATCGTTAACAAATAATACAGGTGTAATACCAGATTTTAGTGAAGTGGGGCGGATTCGGAAACCAAGAAGCTTTTCTCAGTTCACGTTTGTTTCTTTGCCAGGGCCGCGTAGATTCTAGGGACAGTAACTTGAAATGGTGGGTGCCTAGCAAGCAACTACCTTCAAATCTCCATGAACTTGCTACCCTACTGCCTTGTTTTACAACCGTGCATCTTATAGGTGGGGAAAAAATCAGCTGAAAATGTCCTCAAACGCGCGTTTGGGAGGCTGAGACTGGCGTTTAACATCTTCAAACGCGCGTTTCGCTTCATTTCTAGGCAGGATCTTGGCTGATCTTCATCTGGAATGCACGTTTAGAAGGTTCAAACGCGCGTTTGGAGAACTTGGAACACACGTTTAAGGTAGTTTCAAATGCGCGTTTGGAGGGGTTGAACTCTGAATCGACTGATGACTTCTGAAACGCACGTTTGGGGGTTCAAACGCGCGTTTGAACCCCTGTTGCCCCAAAACTTCACTTCTCTTCCTCTTTGATCTCTCCTCTTGCCTCGATTATGCCTTTTACCACAAATCATCACCTCTCGGGTCCTTAAGACACCAATACCCTTCAACATCATAAACAACCAAAAACATCCAAACAATTCCGGAGGGTAAAAGTGCTCAGGAATAGGGTTAATATCAACAAAAAGGGGTAATAATCCATCAAAGTAACGGATTCACTCCCCGTGCCATGAGCTCACGATACACCCTGAAAACGGTCTAAATCACCCAAAAATGTGCTAAAAATATGGTAAATGGGGATAAACAATGCACCGGAGTCACGTAAAGTTGACTCCCATCAACCACCCCACACTTAGCCTTTGCTCACCCTCAAGTAAACTAGGCATTTTAAAACAAACCAAGGGATTCAACGTTGTGACATAGGTGCTACTATCCACACCCTCGTGGTAACCACAAAGTAGGAAACACGAACATATACACTCCGGTTATAACATTATCTAGAAAATGGAGTGTGTGTGGTGCCAAGCTAAAGCCAAGTGCTCAAAATGATTGTCGGGGCTTGAATCATGACCAAAAGTCTAGCAACCGTCTCATACCAACCACCCTCTCCACTAATCAAGGTCGCTAAGTTTGAACACAATCGGGTAGGACTTGAAAGGTTATAACGTTAGGCTAGGGTAATTTCGATTAATTGAAAGGGATAATTTGGGAACTGGAGAAAAAGAAGTACGAGTGAACCTAATCAACAAGTGTACCACCTTATTTCTACCATACAAACCATCCAAACTCCTCTTTGATTAATTTAACACTTTGGGAACCGTAGGATACTAACATACCCGAGCTCATTGCCGCACTCAACTATGTTTCAAGTGTTATGAGGCGAGGTCGAATACATTAGCACCTATCTCACTATCCCAACTCTAACATCATATAAACACTTATAAGCTCATTCCTTCGATTCCAACCTTTTATTTCTATAACCTCCAAGCTTTTATTCATTGAGAACCTCTCAATTTATTTTGAACTTTGATTTTGAATTTTTTTTTTCGAAAGAAAAAGTGAACAGATTTTCTTTTCTTCTTGGGCCAAACCCAAACACTAGGCCCAATTGAGCTCCTCTTCTCCTTGTAGCTCAAAACCGAGAAAACACCAACCCATCAAAACATCATTTCCCCCACCCCATGTTAGGAAATCTACGCGGGAACGCAGTGGAATTCAAAATTTTATTTCCTATCGACCCAAGATCGACTTCGTTTAAGCAATAAACAAACAAGTAGTAGACGGTGGTTACCTTGGTTGATCTATAAGATCGACGCTTTGACCGTCTGGGAGAGTAGTTCTCGCATAGAGCCGCCCAAGTGTTCAATTTCTACCGCTAGTCCACACGAGCATGACCGCGAATCCCATCATGGATTGCTATTGGAAAACTCCGGTTGCTAGACCGGCCCTTTTCCCCTCTCTCCAACTCTCTATAGGATGCTCTCCAATTTTACACAAGAACTATTAGTTCTTGGAATTGTGTTGTTCAAAAGAGCTTGACACCCACACTATATTTATAGTGTATGGGCGCTTACAGTAGTAGAGTAGAGGAGAAAAAACATTTTCCCAATAAAATAAGGAAAATACAATTGATTGATTTATCTCATTTATTATAATATCTCATGTTAAATAAATCTAGGATATTGTCACTATCTCATATTTAATATTTCCAAGATATTGTCAATATCTATATTGACTATCTTTATTTTATTACCATAAATCAATTTACACATGTGTATATATCACATATATATAACACATATAAATCCAAAAATATATACAACTAATGAAATTGTGCACATGTACATCCAATGTACAGCAAACGCACCTTTCATTTATATTATATATATATATATATATATATATATATATATATATATATATTAATATCTTATATTAATATTAGGTAATACCATTAATTAAATTGCACAATCCAAGTGTATCTTATACACTCCAAAATCGTGCCACCCTTAGCCAATAAATTGGCATCCGTAATATTTTTTAATTAATGTAATCTTATTAATATCTTGTATTTAATTTATTCATAATAAATAAATACCACCATATTAAATTACCACTATAACCCTTATAGTCTCGAGATAAACTTTCCTTATTTGGTTATCATCTATAACCACGTTTTAATCCAGCTAGATGTTCTTATGTGTGTGACCCGATAGGCTTCCGAGTTTGGCCGTAGACACAAAGTGCAAATTACTAAAATGCCCTTCATGTCTAACGATCACAGGATAGCGTTTAGCAACACACCGTGACCCCTATCATCGGAAGAGTCAAATGCAATGACTACTATCTTTCATGTGAAACAGTTACCGTGTAACTTACAATCCTATCGCTGTAATAATATCCATACGGTCGTTAGTCGAGTGTCAAAACATCAACGACCGTATCTTATAATCTGGATATCATGCTCTCTCGAAGTAACTCATTTACTCCCACTTTGCAAATATTCATGAGAGTAAGACATTCCTTATAAGAAGGCCATTTCAGATATTCGATCCCAATCATATGATACGCGATTCCCGGACGACCAATCATGTATACTCCGCATGCTTCAGTATCATACCCAATCACTACCGCATGATCGCCCCATGGCTGAGGAAACCTCAATAGTGTCAAAGCATGACAATACACACCGTGATGCCATAAAGACTCGGTCAAAATGATAATTACACAACCGTCACATAGTGTGACACTTATCCGTGTAAGTGGGTCGATCCCAACGTCGCGCATTCTCTAATACACGCCCACGCATACCCAAGTGTCTACTACACTTGATGAAGCGAGATCTATCCACGCGCTTAAAAGACAGAAGACATCTAATACGTGCTAGCTTTGTTCATACTATCAATGCCTGCTTGATAGTACATCGACTAGAGACATTTAAGTATCAAACTTATTAAAGTGATTAGAGATCTCATCAACCATAATCGCCTATCATGGTTTCTCTATCACAGTTTAATACTAAGGACGTTATCATTTAACAATTCATAATTGGTTCTTTAGAAGAACAGATACATGACAACATAAAATCCATTTAATATATGTATAAACACAAAGAAATAGTAGAAATGATCCGACCCGGTCAGATCTGGTCCAACCCAATTGGGTTTAGGACACTATTCCAACAATCTCCCACTTGGACTAAAACCAATCACTCGCACACACAAGACCAAGTTGAAAGACAAGAATCTCATGCAATACTCGCAACTAGCCCTAGCCATGAACGCACCGCCATCCGTGGGGACTCGGACTATCTTCATATCATGTTCCAAATGACCAAGTCAAAGGAACCGCCTCAACACACACACGAATCTCGGCGAGACCACGGTCCTTGCTCCAAGCAATGAATCCACTTACTATATCGCCTATATAGAAAGGTGGAATAACTGCACAAGGTTCGGAAATGAACCTTCTAGATCCATGTCTCGCTCTTTAGCTCTAAGGCACCGCCGTGTTTTGGCTAAGTTGTAGAGTTTACAAGTGACCCATAGGCTAGACATTTTCAGACACACGTATCACTTAATCAAAGTATTCATGAAACCCAGGATCAGAGCTCCCACTCGCCTTCATAAGACTTAGGATATCGTGCCTATAACTATATTTATTCGCTTCCAAGTTTCGATAAACTAGGAAACCATCCTTAACTTGTTTAAGGATAATCTCGACATTCACCAGATTCATTTTCATACTCGCTCATGACTCTTCATGAAGCATGAACATCTGACATAACTTTTATGATTGTTCCTATCGCAGTAACAAAAGAAACCTTCCATAAGCATCATCTTTCACCTTATCTTTAGGACTAGCATCATAACATAGATAGATCTTGAGAGCACCAGCTAACAACATCCTCGTCCCGATCTATACTAAACTCTTTTAGCATCACATCTAAATAGGTAAACAATAATCTAACAGCAGTTAAATCTATCACTATAGATTCTCATTTCTAAAATAAGAACTGCTAATCCAAGTGCTTTCGTAAAGACCTTGAACTACCAAACATTAATTGACTGTGACATAGGGTGATAATTCTCGAGAGAGATATGCAATACCTTACTCAAAAATCGTAACACACTCCCACTATCCATATTGCACATGGGGCATATTCTTCTTTTGACTAAATTCAAACTCTTTGATTATCAAACAAAGAAATTGTCTAGAGAAACTTGTTTGAGTCCATAAATGAATCTCGTGGGCTTACATATCATGTTATCGTCTATGAACATCGAGCTTTCTGCCCAACGTCTTCAACACTATCATATAGCCATGATACGAAGTTATAACAAGCATTATCTGAATAGAATCGCACAAATGGCAAAGATAAAGATAATTACAAGGTTTACACCTCATACCCTTCAGCCGTCTCTATAGCCTTATGGTAATCATATTAGTATCCATGTCAGCCTTCCAGGGACACTCCCCTTAGGTAAGACAGACTAGGTTCATAACCTGGTTGTCACTGATGGAATCTAATTCAGATATTATGGCTCCTGGCCATATCTCTCAATCTTGCCTTTCAAACATTCCTTCATAAGTCGTGAGATATTTATTCTTCAAGATGAACGTACCTGCGGCCCTTTCAGGCTTGAGGTTATCTGCTGACTTCTGAACTTTGTGTGCACCGAGCAATATTCTACACCTCATCGCTATGTGGCGTGCTTCACGCGTTCTATGGTTGAATATATCTTTGTGGTTCTCAAACTCTTTTGAGATCTGATTCACTCCCACTTGTTTCTTTTGGAAGAAACACTTCCTCTAGAAAAAGATGTTTGGAGACAAACATTTTGCTCATGACACAAGTAAATAATATCAAGCGTACTTGCTAAGATATTCCACAAAGTTTCATATGTCGTACTAGGCTCCAAGCCTTTCTGACTTTACCTATGACAACTTCAAATCATCGGTTAAGATAGATTCGACATTATCATCTTCTATATCTAATATGGAATTTATTCAACCTTTATTATTTGCGACTCGGTTAAGTATAAGGGCACTATCCCGAAACGGGTAAGGGATACTTCGCATGGCTTGCGTCACACCTTTATCATATAAAGTGTTGTTTCCATTTTGGGAACACAATCTAATTCGTATCCCAAATATGGTATCCTTCAAGGGTGAATCTTATTCCTTTTCAGACGACTTCTAAAACACCCTTCAGGTATTAATTACTTCAATCCAATTGAAGATTAATTCCTAAGTAGATCATCAATCTCATATTCGTACTAGCTCGAACTTTTCGGGCTTTCCGAATTGTCGTACTTAAATAAATACATTCAATTATTTCTAAAATAGTCATAGAGATTAATAAACAATTATTTGTGGCATTAATTGTCATAAGCCAACGAACATCGGTATGTTTAGGCTTTAGACAATTTTTCTAGATTTTATAACCTTTTCATAAAAGGGTATTTTAGTCTTCTTTGGATAAGATACGTATTACCCACATGATTCATAATCATATGGTTCAACATCATCAGAATGACGTTTAGTTACACGCTTTCCTTCCAGAGAGTCTATGTCTAGGACAACCATAAATTTTAAGGATAACAGCCATACAAATATTTAGTTGAGATCTCATCATATAGATCAACTATATAGTGACATCAATCTAGTATGTTAGATTCAGTGACCTTCCAACTTTATCGGAATAACATTTATTCTTTACAATTGAATATGTCTACTAAAAATCCTAACAAATAACTGAAAGCATGTTCTTCATAAGAACCGGAGAATAATAACATTTATTTAGTTCCCTTATCGGTTTACTAGATCCGAATATGGTAAGTGTTACAACGTTTGCTTCACCTTCCATATCTCAGTATTTAATCTTTAATTTAAATCACACTCGTAAGATATCATATATCTAAGAGTTGACTTGAACTTAGATAGATTTATCTCAACAGAACTTGCCTATAATAAAAACTTCAATAAGTTCTCTATTTAAGCACATGCCCTAACTTTTCTTTTCAACCCTTTTAAGCACTTGAAAAATGTTTCTTAGTGTAGTCTTCATAAGACTTAAGAAAGATCACAAGAGCTATGTCTTTGATTTCCTTTCATAAAGAAAATCTAAAGTTTATTAAATAGTTTATTTAACCTTTTTGATTCGTATTCAAAACATTGACTATTTAATTAACCTTTAAACAATGATAGAATTAAGTCGATACTGAAATCTTATAATTTTGAAAACAACCTTTCCAAAATTAGATGTGGTCATTCTTATCCAACGTTTGAATTAATTGTCATCGTATGATCGAGTGATCATCTTGGATCGTATCCAATATATGACTAATTCGTTGAAACTTATTTCAAATGATTTAATCATATCATGTGCTTCCGCTTTCATTAATAATTAAAGTCTCGGAACACTGCATCAATTATGTAATCTCCTTGTCTCTAACTACTATAACGGGATCTCTCGTGTCATTGCTTATTTTAAAAGGATTAAAATTACTTAACCATATTAGAGAACGTTTCTCAAAAGGTAACAGTCATAATTTGGTTTTAATAATCGAGAATAAAACATAAATATAAAGTTTGCTAAAACTACAACATAAAAATGAAAATAAATGAGTGTTGTTGTTTATACACGCAAAATCAAAAATGGTCTTTTGGTTTATGATTTTGCTCCCACACAACTACTTCCAATTGACTTTCAAGAATTATTAATTTCTTTAGTGGACAAGATCCCATAAAACTACCGCGACCCCCGCTTTGGCTGGTGGGCCGAAAATAGCCTAATGGGTAGACAACCCTTTGTCAATCGTATCTTATACGACTCTTGTTGTTTGACTAGTCAACTCTTTGACAATTTTCATCTTATGAAGTAGTCAAACCCTTGCCTCTAAAATCCAAACGACCCGCTTTGGTGGTGGCGAGAGAGAATTCTAGTCAAGTCATAACCCCAATATTCGTGAGATCTCAAATACGATCATATCTCGATAATAACGATATACCCGAGGTAGGTCAACCCCTGCTTTGGGTGATGAGTTGGATCCGACAAGGGCTCTTCACCGTCATTATAATATGGGAGGCAATTTCAACTTGATTCTTTTGAGGTGGAAGTATTTATGTAAATTAATTCACTTAATTAATTTTAATTATTGTCTCATCATAAATATGTCTATCTCTATAAACATACATCCTACACATTTATCTAGATCGTGCCTAGTCATGCATCTATCGTATCATATAAAATAAATACAAGCACAAAATAAATAAATGCGTAAAGTAACCGGTATGATCATGGACTTTTCTAGGTGCGGTTTCAAATACAACCGACGAAACCGTGGGTCACAATCTAAGGTAGAATACTGAATGGCCAAATAGGATCTTTAATGCTCCATTCTCCAATGGGATCTTTATTTTAAATCTTTCTTTGGTCTCCATCTTACGCTTCCATTCTTGTTACATTTAATTCTATCGAATAAAATAAATACACCCGCCGCACACGGGAGGGAGCTAACGGGAATGGGATAAATGCAGTTGAAAATAAACTAGGTCACGTTCTTCATAACTGGCTGCTAGGACAATTTTTAAACCAACGAGAAAAAATTAAATCATTCACATCTATCCTATCAGTCCTAGTCACGATCAATCGAAGTCATCCATATAATCATATTATATCTACTATATCTAATCCATACAATAAAATCTTATGAAAAAGATAAAATTAAAATTTAACTACTAGCGTCTTAATTAATCAATTAACATTTAATCTATTAAATAATTTTATCCAATCAATTAACTAATTAACATTTAATTAATTAAATGATTTTAATCGAAATAAAATTAACGATTAATTTTAAACGATTTTAATTTTAATTTTAATTAATTAGAACTATTCCAAAATAAATCAAAATTAAAATTATTTCTCTTTTGTTTCTTTCCTTTTTGATTCGTAATCGAAAGGGATAAATTGGTTTCTAAAACCAATTTGCACTAAAGCGCAATGACTTTTCAAAATCAAATTTTTTGAAGCTGCGCCTTGCGCTTTACAAATCAATATATTTGGAAAGGCTTGCAGCTTATTCCAAATCAAATATTTGGAAAGGCCAAATAATTTTGGTTTAAGCTAGCCACTTTCCAAAATCAAATTTTGGAAGTGGCTTACGCTTCTTTCCCAAATCAAATATTTGGAAAGAGCTTTGAGCTTATTCCAAACAAAGTTTGGAAAGACCATTATTATTTTAATCTTATATCCGTCGCCCAAACTATTTGAACCATTAGTTAGCCATGCACGACACAACTAAACAAAGAGGAATTACCAATCACAACTATGAACCATATTGAATCACAAAATACACAAAACAAAAATTTGGAGATCCGCCCGGCATTGACCGGTCAACCGATCGCCGGCGAAGACCTACCTGCTTGCCGCCACCACCACCGCCGCCCGGTGGTGGTGCCGCCGCCGGTCGGCCGAGCACCACCCGATCTTTTTTTTTTTTTTTTTTTCATGTATCGCTTTTGCGAATCAAAAATCTTTCATCTTTTAATAACGTGATTTAAACGATAAAATTAACTACGCAAAATAACATGCTTATTGCTTAAGCTCGAGCTCGCTCTGATACCACTGTTAGGAAATCTACGTGGGAACGCAGCGGAATTCAAAAATTTATTTCCTATCAACCCAAGATCGACTTCGTTTAAGCAATAAACAAACAAGTAGTAGACGGTGGTTACCTTGGTTGATCTATAAGATCGACGCTTTGACCGTCTGAGGAGAGTAGTTCTCGCATAGAGCCGCCCAAGTGTTCGGCCACTACCTCTAGTCCACACGAACACCACGGAATCCCATCATGGATTGCTATTGGAAAACTCCGGTTGCTAGACCGGCCTTTTCCGCTCTCTCCAACTCTCTATAGGATGCTCTCCAATTTTACACAAGAACTATTAGTTCTTGGAATTGTGTTGTTCAAAAGAGCTTGACACCCACACTATATTTATAGTGTATGGGGCGCCCCCTAGTAGAGTAGAGGAGAAGAAAACATTTTCCCAATAAAATAAGGAAAATACAATTGATTGATTTATCTCATTTATTATAATATCTCATATTAAATAAATCTAGGATATTGTCAATATCTCATATTGAATATTTCAGAGATATTGTCAATATCTAATATTACTATCTTTATTTTATTACCATAAATCATTTACTGGCATGTGTATATATCACATATATATAACACATATAAATACATAAATATATACAACTAATGAAATTGTGCACATGTACATCCAATGTACAGCACACACACCTTTCATTTATATTATATATACTAGTGCCTTCTCACCGTGCAATGCACGGTGCGTGCCCAATCCAGGTATTGAATACGATATGGATGTCTTTGTTAGCATGCCTGGGACGTGAAATTCCATCTATTGTGTCATTTGCATGTTGTGGAAATAATGAAATGCCAACAAATGAAGGGAAAAAAGTTAAAAAAGAAACAGAAAAAACTGAACGTACCTAAATCATTTAACACTTTGAAGAGCAATGGAATGTAAAATTAGAAGAGGCAATCAATAATGCATTGTCAATTTCTACAGCTTACTATTTGAATATCCGTGATACAACATTGTTGTGATTAGTAAAAAAGAATAATAGAATCAAATATTCAAGAAACTGTTTACTTTAAATCAATGCTTCATATTTGTATTGACTTCAATTTAGCAAATCATTTCTTAGTATTTCTACTAACACAACTATTGTTTTTTATACTTATTTCTTCATCTCCACTTTTGTTTAAGTTGCTTCAGTGTCATTTTTCCATTGCTGCATCAGGGCATAGGTATACTGATTCTGTTTCATATACATCATTCTTATTGGTATGATACAAGATAAACGAACAGACTGCTCGTAATAAGCTGCAATGAGAATAGATTTAAATATTCATGTGAATGACAACGGATTTATACCTGAATTGTAACGACTCTGTAAATGGAAAATTACAGAGCTTCAACATTATTGTGAACATGAGCACATGAACAACATACTCAGTGATGTGCAATGTAATGTAATAAGGTAAGCATTTAGGTGAATTTACATAAACAAAAACAATAAATAGACATTTAATTCACAATAGAAATATGCATATACAACACATTAATGGGGGAATACAAGAAGGAAAAAGTAATGACTAAACAATTATCATATACAGGGAACCTTTTATGTGGCATGGTAGAGCAATATAAATACGCATGCGCAAATATAACATGGAAAAGGCATGTTGGTACACTTGCAACAAGACGGTCTTGATCATGATCAGCAAAGCAGTAAAAGGCCCGAGAATTCATCTATTGGAAATGTATGGCAAGCTTGAGGGAATCGTCTCTAGATGAGTTGAATGAGGGTTCTGTTGTAATGCAACATGCTATTTCCAAGAATTCGATCTCATGTTTACAAAATTTCCCCAGAGAATTGGAAGTGTGGTTATATATTCTAGTAATGTATAAAGATTAATCATCCAATATAAGAAAATTACATGTAGTAAACGTAAGAAACTATAATACCACAGAAACTCTAGTGATCACCATATAACTAAATCCAAGTAAGGAGATAACAAGACTTGAACCTGACAACTTAGCCATTTCTGGTGTGGAGATTGAGAAAAAATCAAATTATCTTCCTTCGTATAAAAAATGTGCAGAAAATATTGGATCATGGGCTTGAAATTCCATCCAATACACTTTATTTTTTGTTTTCAATCCTCCCATATCTTGATGCTTCTCTATCCTCCGAGCGAAAGGCTGATCTACAAACACCAACACGTCATGCATCCCTACACCAGTCAAATGAAAAACAAGAAAAGATAAAAGGTTCTTAACTAATTTTACAAGTTCGAGAGCAACAGAATGTCAAATTACATTAGCTAATCAATACCTGATCGAGCATCAAATTCTTCAACAGAAACATATTAATGTTCGATCCAAAATGAGTCTAGCCTAGTATAATGTGGGATAAATGAAAAGTAAAATGAGTCGAAGCTTAAAAGCAAACAAAATGGAACACTCCATATGAAAATATGGTATCAAAGGTGTTAAAAAAAAACAAGAAGAAATGTTGCAAGATACCATTGCATATGAAAATACACCATCAGAGGAATAATAATAACAATCTATGGGATTCCAAAATAAACAATACCATTAGATATTTGACAAAATAAAGGCCCATGTAGAAGGAAAACCACATTAACCTCTGAACATACTTACTCTCACTAAGCCTATTGTCATATTTTGTTCAATCAATATATATAATCTAAAAGAAGGCTCCCATTTATAACAATGATTAAGAAACGTATCGGCATGGAATTTTTGCTATGGATACCATAGGTGTATTCTCGAACTATCCACAATACCTATGCTATTACCCATTACTCATCAATGGAGTATAATCAATGCCCGTTGTGGCATCTCTGGCTTTCAAGTGAGTTGCCGTTAATGACCATATTTTTTCAGCATTGGGTTGAAGAATGCAGCTTCAATTGTTCCAGTTTCATCATTAAAAATAAAAACCACCATATGGCACCTATTTAGCGAAATATATATCCAACATACGGGGGTCATTGGTTAGAAACATCCTGATATACCTGAGCATACCAAAATGAAATAGTACAAATATACAACACGTACACAACAACAAATGTGCCATTGGTTTAACAAAGAGGTATTTTCGGCCAGCGACCGAAACAAGAGCCAAGGTTTTTAGTGTTGTTATTTTGAAAATCTAGATATATATAATTGTGGTGTATCTAGAATAATCTATCGTATCAAGAATAATCTACTGTATCAAAGAGAATTATCTCCGTAAGTATACAAGATTTGATGTACAAAATAATCTCTAAAGATATGAATTAACATATACTAAGCCCGTGATAATGTTACTTCTCAACTAAGATCACTAAATATTAATTCTTTTGACAAACATGCATTTACAAACACCTTTTATTGATTCTTCAAATTATCATGTGTTGTTTTTTGTTTTGTGTTTTATTGAGGAAATCATGTGTTGTTTGCTTGAAATTATTTTTATATGTAGTTGTTACAAAACAATACTTTTTCAGCCAATTTCTTCAATGCATTTAGCCACTTCGATGCTAATGCTACTACTTGATCAATAATATCTGATCCTACATCCAATCTGTTCTCAAATAGATTACGATAATTTTCTAGATCCAGGGAAAGTAAAAATGCAATTACAAATGTGCAGTCACAATTAATATCAACTTCAATCAACTATATTGCTAATAGTCACAATCTAAGCTAATATTTTAGGGAGAAGAGACAGCTAAGTTAAATCTCACCTTGATTACAAATGTGCAGTCACAAATTATCGCTCACCTTGATTATCTCCTTTAACCTGCCTCCAATCGCACACACACACACACACAAAAAAACATCTAAACAACTGAAACTTTAACTGATCAAATCTTTTGGACAAAGAATAAACCATTAACGGTGGAGAGTTTTTATTGTCATCATTCAAGATATAATGGATAATTTATCATCATTCCCATCGAGTAAATAATACATAAAATAAATAAGACATAAAATACATTTATTATGTGAAGGTGGAAGAAATAAAAATACTAAGAATTCAACACAAACAAAACTAAGAATTCAACGCAGCAGCAGCAGACGGAAAAAATAAATTAAAGATGCAGCTAAGAAAAAAATGAATTGAAGGCAGAGAAGAAGTATACCTTCAAGAAATAGGAATGAATTCTTTGGATGAAGAGAGATTCTTCTTTGAAGGGAAATTTTTTTGGATGAGATGGGTAATTACACGTGGAGACCATCAGGTCCATCACACGTGTTTCAACATGTGGCCATTTCAGCTTTCAACAACTTCACATTTTACAGAGATACACGTGGCCAGCTGAGGAAAGCATTAATAAAGGATAGCAAAAAAAAAAAAAATACCAAAAGGGGTAAAAAAACAAAAACAAAAGAAAAGCCACGTGTCATGCCCCCTTCTCCCCTTTGTCTTTGTATATAGTAGTAGGGATATATATATATATATATATATATATATATATATATATATATATATATATATATATATATATATATATATATATATATATATATATTATATTAATATTAGTGTATACCATTAATTAAATTCTTGTAAATCCAAAGTGTATCTTATACACTCCAAAATCACACACCACTTTAGCCAATAAATTGGCGTCCTAAATATTTTAATTAATATAATATTATTAATATCTTGTATTTAATTTATTCATAATAAATAAATACCACCATATTAATTACTGCTTATAACCCTTTATAGTCTCAAGATAAACTTTCCTTATTTGGTTATCATCTATAACCACGCTTTAATCCAAATTAGATGTTCTTATGTGTGTGACCCGATAGGCTTCGAATATGTTGGCCGTAGACACAAAGTGCAAATTACTAAAATGCCCTTCATGTCTAACGATTACGGGATAGCGTCAAGCAACACACCGTGACCCCAATCATCGGAAGAGTTAAATGCAATGACTACTACCTTTCATGCCAAACGATTACCATCGTGTCACTTACAATCCTATCATTTGTAATAATATCCATACGGTCGTTAGTCGAGTGTCAAAACATCAACGACCGTATCTTATAATCTGATATCATGCTCTCTCAAGTAACTCATTTACTCCCACTTTGCAAAGATTCACGAGAGTAAGACATTCCTTAGAAGGCCATTTCGGATATTCGATCCCAATCATGGGATACGCGATTCCCGGACGACCAATCATGTATACTCCGCGTGCTTCATGATCATACCCAATCACTACCGCATGATCACCCCATGGATGTGGAAACCTCAAGAGTGTCAAAGCATGACAATCCACACCGTGATGCCATGAAGACTCGGGTCAAAGGATAATTACACAACCGTCACATAGTGTGACACTTATCCATGTAAGTGGGTGATCTAACGTCGCGCATTCTCTAATACACGTCCCACGTGCATCCCAAGTGTCTACACTTCGATAGACGAGATCTATCCCTACCCTAAAGACAGAAGACATCTAAAACGTGCTAGCCTGTTCATACTATCAATGCCCTGTTTGATAGTACATCAGCCTAGAGACATTTAAGTATCAAACTTATTAAAGTGATTAGAGTTCTCATCAACCATAATCGCCTATCATGGTTTCTCTATCACAGTTTAATACTAAGGACGTTATCATATAACAATTCATAATTGGTTCTTTAAAAGAACATACATATGACAACATAAAAGCCATTTAATATATGTATAAACACAAAGAAATAGTAGAAATGATCCGACCCGGTCGGATCCGGTCCAACCCGATTGGGTTTAGGACACTTTTCCAACACCCCTCACTTGCCTTAGCAGGTGTGGCCTAACAAAAGACTAAGTCCACTCGTAGGGTATAAATGAAGGAAATGTGACCAAATTAAGGCTCAAGGTAGGTTTCGACTAAGTAATGTGAGCGGCTAAAAACGAATGGTGGTCGACCATTCTATCAAAGGCCGGAGGGGGCTAAGGTCTCAATGTTTCGGATAAGGCTTATTTGGCTTTGGTAGGGTCAAAGAGACGCCATGACCGTCATCCCGTATCCTACTTAGGTGAACCTTTCTATTTCGCCTCGAGACTAGTGGTATGAGAAGTGGTAGTAATCAAATTGTGAACAAAGTGTAGCTTACGGGAAATTAATGAACTCCATTCTCAATATGATATTAAACCCCAGTGTATACGTTCGGGGTCCCTACTAAGGTGATCACCACTCGAATGTGAAAATAACACACACAACACGGTGTTAAGAACCCTTGAAATTTTTTAAAATTTACCCAAAAATCGACTCAAGCCCGGTCATAGGCTAAGCATACTACATATTACATACATTTAACAATAAAAACAAGAAAACGGCTAAGTCTCCCACCCCACACTTATACGAAACACTATCCTCAGTGTGTGAGAGATAAAAAGAGTAAAAGACTTAGCTGTTTGACCAAAAACCCGACAGAAAGGTGAAATCGTGACTCGAAACTTGTGACACCCTCATATAAATCCATCCCGAAACCTAAAGCGAGATCACAGAAACAAAGAAAGAGCATGCACGGGACTAAATCCATGTGCTATAAAGTAAGCAATAGGGTAAGCGGGTGCGTAAAATAATGAGGTCATGCCACAATACAGGATCAAAGCATAAAGAGGGGGATACGGGGATATGCAATGGACGGATAGAAAGAATCAATAAAAACTGAACATCCATTCATCAGATAAAACCCATAGAAATAAAATCCATGTCATCCCAAAGTAACAATCCAAGAAAAGGAAAAACATACACGGTCAAGCGTGCCTCGGGGCTCAAAAAAGAAGCGCGCTGCATGCAAAGTGAAGTGTATCAATAGAATAATGAAAGATTGTCAAAAGTAGTCAAGCAAACTAGCAAAATAAATGTAAGCATAAATGAAATGCATGAAAAACGGCTAGTCTGCTCCAGTGCCCTGTCCGTCAGGAGGAGGTGTGGTAGAAGCTGGTGCAGCCACAGAAGTTGCACTCTCCGGCTAAGTAGAACTCAAGCACTGTCCTCTCGACTGCTGCTCACATTGTATCCCAAACCCAAACAGCCTCTAACGATATGTCATCAAACCCCTCATCAGGCTCATCAACAAACAACTCCTCTGAGACCCTCTGCAAGTCTGCCTCAATCTTTGGGGTATACTGAAATGGTGAGTCATCCAAATCCAGTGGAGGAAGATCAAACTGCCGGCCTGAAAGCGAATACCTCTCGATTCTCAACGATTCCATTCGAGTCACCTCAAACCGCCCATCCAATCCCATTTGTTTATGTGCAATGAGAAGCCCTCACCGCTCAGCCCACGGTCCCCGATTGTCGGTGTAAAGGTGGAGGTGGAGGTGTAGGTGTGGTGAAAGGTCCACTAGTGAATGGAGGAGGTGGGGGTATTGTGGTGGTGGTAGTGGTGGCGATGACAGGTGGAGGTATATGGAGTATGGTGGATGAAGTCGAGGTGGTGGGGCGAAGGACGGTGTGAATAGGTCGTGGGGTGGGCCGAGGAGGGTTTGGAGCGGTGCGGGCATTGAACGGCTTAGGTACCACAGGCTGATTTTTCTTCCTCAAGATCTGATCGTCGGGATATTCCTCAACCGGTGCTCTCTTGCATAAGTCATAAATGAGGTAAGGGCACATGGGCATACGACGCTTGACCTTCTGATTTTCTCTAAACTCCTTGAAAATAGTCTTCCCGACATCTACCTTGAGATCATAATGTAAGGCATACAACAATTGCAAGTCCTTGATGTGGAAATGCGTAATGTTGTCCTTCGGTTGTAGGCAATTTTGGGAGAACTTAGCTTTAACTTTCCCCTCATCCGGCCAAGTTGTCGTCACTAACTGATTCCGTGCACTACTTCCCTTAGATACCCACTGTAAATCTGGATTGATGTCCTTCCTCATCTTTTCCAATGGATCCTCAGACTCAGTATTCCCTCAATGCTGTCTCTCCGCAAACCAACTGATATAATCCTGGCCCTCAAAAGCTGGTATCCGGTAGTAATCATTAATTCCCTTGACGGACCACGGTACATTGACTCCTCATACCTTTATGAAACCCGACTCTAGATTGGTGACACTAAAATTCGCATACCATTCCCAAACTAGTGTGAGGTTGAGGTTCCCTTCCGGCTCATAAATCAAGTTGTTCCATCCTCTCTTTCTCAAGTTGTCGATGAAGGTTGGAGGAACCACCTTGAGATCTAACCCCCTCTCAAAACACATGTTCTTCATGGCGATATACTCATTATAGTTGGTCATGGCCACTGGTGAGTTAAAACGCTGGTCGAAAGGTAACGGCACCATTTTGATTGAGCTAAAATTTACCCCAACAAAAACAATTTATAAAGTCTCGAAACCGTGGGCAAACTAACTCTCTAACCGGCAGTGTACCGGGTCGATTGCTAGAATAGCTACAGGAGTACGAGATCGAACCCAAGGGAAAAGTGTTTGTGAGTACCAAGGCGAACGTGTAACTTAGTCTAGGTGATCAATGTTTTTGAAGTGCTTGTTTACTACCACGACACTAAAGTGATTCCTACTAACGAGTTTAAAGATAAAAAAGAGAGAAAGAAGATTAAACTACTAGATTTTAAAGATAGATTAAGGGACATAGCCGAACCATGATCAAAATAGCTAGTTTCAACCCCAAAGATAGATAAAATCGGGAGTGTGCATTAAAACAAACAAACTCTCGCATTCAATTTCACGGGTACGGCTCCTAATTCCGGTGCTAAGGTCTGAAAAACTCTCTCCTAATTCTGCTTAAACGTTAAAACGAGTAACCTCGCATTGGGCTCAGGCTTAACAACTAAGCCGAGCCTACGCCGCGATCTTAGAACCCTTTTCCCACATCTCTCTATCTGAACAATTCTTTAGATTGATGTGTGTGATTTTGATCTAGGTGATCAATCTAGCCCAAATCTGTTATAACAAGTTCTAAGACATGAAATAAGCAAGATTAAACAATAAAAAGCACTACCCACTCCCAATTTCATCACCCATAGGGTGATTTCACTAAATTTCACATGATTCGACTATGAAAAGGGTTTAGCTACTCATTATACTAGTTAAAACATAGAAAAATCGTAAATTAAAGACATAACAAGTAAAAGAAAGAAGAAATATACCATTAATTTGCGAAAATTTGAGATTAGATCCAAAAAGTACAAAATAGAAAACTAATTAAAAGATGGTCACTTAGTGTTTGGAATAGAAATTTGAGCTAAGAAATGGAAAGATTAAGCTAAAATAGTGTTGATTTAAGCTAAGAGAATGTATTCTAAGCTATTACAAAATTCGAGCTAAGAAATGAGTAGAGTTTTGCTAAGAGAATAGTTGTTGTTCAAGGAATAGTCTAAGGGGGGTATTTATAGGTGCGGAAAAAATCTACTGAAAATGTCCTCAAACGCGCATTTGGGAGGCTGAGACTGGTGTTTACATCTTCAAACGCGCGTTTCGCTTATTGCAAACGCGCGTCTCGCTTCATTTCTGGGCATGATCTTGGCTGATCTTCATCTGTAACGTGCGTTCAGAAGGTTCAAACGCGCGTTTGGAGAACTTGGAACGCGCGTTTAAGGTAGTTTCAAATGCGCGTTTGGAGGGGTTGAACTCTGAATCAACTAATGACTTCTGAAACACACGTTTGTGGGTTCAAACGCGCTTTGAACCCCTGTTGCCCCAAAACTTCACTTCTCTTCCTCATTGATCTCCCCTCTTGCCTTGATCATGCCTTTTGCCACAAATCATCACCGCTTGTGTCCTCGAGACACCAATACCCTTCAACATCATAAACAACCAAAAACATCCAAACAATTCTGGAGGGTAAAAGTGCTCGGGAATAGGGTTAATATCAACAAAAAGGGGTAATAATCCATCAAAGTAACGGACTCACTCCCCGTGCCATGAGCTCACGATAACACCCCAAAAACGGTCTAAATCACCCAAAAATGTGTTGAAAATATGGTAAACGGGGATAAACAATGCACCGGAGTCAGGTAAAGTTGACTCCCATCAACAACCCGGGGACCTATAACCAGTAGCTACAATAAATTGAATAAAATATTCATCGAACAGAATATTTCTACTCAACTTATTAATTCCGGGATTACGCCACCATAAATCCGAAACTGAACTCTATCGATTATAGATATAACTTATTCTCAAAACGTCGAGTCGATATGTGTCCATTGATATAATCACTACATACAGACTAACATCCATAGACTATCCGTAACGAAGCAGGATTATTTCCGTAAACCTTCCTCACTACGTCTTATCCTTATTTACCATTAACCCAATAGTGATCAATTAGTTCATAACCAATACGAACTCCGCAGATCGATCAGTTTCTAGGATTAACAAATAAGGGGATTGTCTTTCTACTTCCTGCAGGAAGGAATGGATTCCATATCTGTGAGACACACACTCCTCACTCATCCCAGAATAGTGCAACGTGAAAGTGACTCGGACCGCGTCTCTTAGTGATCCTTAACGAACACATCAAACCCTATCGTGAAACCAGTAGGAGTATGCAATCACTTCAGGATTAAGGTTAATCCATATATGATCATCTTGTGATTTAATAATATTTCTCAATCACGGAATTATATGAGAAACTCAGATTAAATCGGTACAGTCCTATATGACTCTCATCTTATATAAATACCCCACTTAGACAACCAATGTTGACGGTCCGGATAAGACGGTCACACCATAAAGTGTTCTGGGCGCATTAATGGTGCTTTAATCAATAGACCCCATAAACTTAATCCTCGTGTGCG
Source organism: Gentiana macrophylla (assembly GCA_026214975.1). Lineage (NCBI taxonomy): Eukaryota > Viridiplantae > Streptophyta > Magnoliopsida > Gentianales > Gentianaceae > Gentiana > Gentiana macrophylla. Next base: position 47,323,393 of record CM047807.1, on the reverse strand, counting down.
ACACACACTAAGTTATATGACTACATATGATACGACTTAGGGTTTTCAGTAGTGTAATACATACAAGCACGAAGAAAGTACTAAGATGAGAATAAATCTGTCATTTATTAATTCTAAAAACAATTACATAAATTGTGTTTCAGGCACTACTTCAAACAATCTCCCACTTGCCCGTATAGACAAGCAACAATTGTCTTTCAGGCACACTATATCTAACAATCTCCCACTTGCCCGTAAAGACAAGCAATGATTGTTTTTAGAGCACCACACCCTTATTCTATCTATCCACAACATTCTCCCACTTGTTCTAAAGCAGATGAGACATATCTCCCAATTTCATACCTGCCAAGCGCTTATCAGTGACATTAAATGCCACACGACTTGGTAAACTGATCATCTAGGTTGTCGGCTCGAGGCGATCTTTTAGGACCGAAATGTTGCCTCTCTGCACGGTTTGTCTGATCAGATGGTATTTACTTTCAATATGCTTTTGACCTCTAGCGATTGCAAAGATCCTTTTCATAAGCTACTTCCCCATTGTTTTCACAGCAAAATGATATCAACTTACGAGATTTGGAATCACTTCCCGATCCAATAAAGAACTTCTTAAGCCACACTGCCTCTTTAGCTGCTATGTATTCGACTAACATAGTCAAATTGGCAGTGCTGGATTGCTTCAGACTGTAGCTCCTAATGACGTGATCAGTCAAGTGATAATAAAATACTTGACCACCATAAATCAATACTACCAAGAGGACTAGGTCCATCGTAGTATAGCTATAGCGAATCAAGGTCGATCCCACAGGGAACCAATTATGGGTCATTTATATACAAACAATTAAATATTCATGTCAAGGACACAAAGCAGTCTACGACCAACAAGAGACAAGAAAGATAAAGGACCCGACACAAACAACGTAATTAACCTCCCCAATTATTATGTTATCGTTTGGATCTAGAGATTATATATAATTAAGCTAGACTCGACAACTATTAATCCGATTCGTATTTCTTTTATATTGGCTACGGGAGTCATCCCCTAAACATGACTTAGTTCCAAGTAGGACACTAGATCACTGTGCTACATTACGTGACTTCGCATCGTAGGCCTTCATCTCATATAACTTGCACGCTTACAATACTAGGGATGCCGATATAAACCATATTCCTCACCTAGGCAACATTCCTGTGGTTAGGCGTACTTCCTAAGTGATCACATCAGTCTCTGTCCCATTAACACTAACTTCATAGGTATCATGTTAATCTACGATGTACGTATAACTAGGTGCTAGAAATTCCCAAATACAGAACAGATCTAAATCTCGCTGAAAGTCCTGGAAGATCAATTCATGAGCCGACCTAGGAGTCCTATATTGGTATATCCTAATAATACGCTAATTAAAACAGATGAGCAACGTAGCTGTAGCCATACCTACTAAGATAAGAAATTCTAGGTGGACATTCACACCATAAAGACGTGGCTAGATTGACGCGGCGAAAACCTAAATGTTAGTGTTTCTATATACGTAATGGATAAAATAGAGACTCATAAAGCAATTATATAGATCTACTAAAAACACGATTATCTATCTAAGCAAAGTCATAAATAGGTCACAAGATATAGGCGTGGGGCGTGTGGATCCTTATAGACGAGGAATCCCCACTGCCTCACATCGTAATCCTAGATCTACATCGTTTAACTAAGAACAAACAATCTCAAACGATAAACAACAATTGGGGGGATCTAGTTACAACAAAAAAGAAGAAATAAATACAAATAACTCACATTATTACTGCTGGAAATTTGTATAAAAAAACTGCTCTGAGAAACTAAGGATTTGTGTTTTGAGTTGATGTAAAAAGAGACTAATGAAAGGGAGTTTATATAGGCTGTAAAACCGACTTAGAATAGCCGTCAGCCGACCTAATTCATAAATCCTAAACCTTAACGAGATAGAAAACGTGTCTCCAATGTAAGGGAAATTTGGTCAACTCGCTGGCAGCCAGAGCAGGGCTCGCTGCCAGCGAGCCTGAGGATTCTGCTGGGCCTCTGCCTACTTCACCTGGTCCATTCCTGGTCCGTTTCTGTGCACTTTTCTCCTCCGAAGTCCATTCCAATCGCTTCCAAATCAAGCCCACTATAAATAAACCATAAAACAAGGCTTGTAATATCAAATAATATAAAAATAGCTAATTTCATAATAACGAGTCGTAACTCGATTCGGGTGTAGTTTATGCACGAGACGACTAATTATTAACCACTTAAAGCCCATTTAAGCTAGAATCGGGGGTAATAAATAGATAATTAACGGTGTAAATTGACCATCATCAACTACCACCCACTTAGCCTTTGATCGTCCCGAGCAAACACAGAAGACGAAAGAACCGCCGAAACATAATTTACTAATTGATTGCAGGCTCATTCAAAATTCCAAAGTAAATAAAATAGCAAACACGTTTGTCAGTTAGGCATTAACCAATATTTCATCTTTGAATCAACGTGTGTGTGATACAACCGTCATGCAGAGTATTCGAAATACGGAGAATCGAATTATAATGTCCTCTAGATGCAACTTTCACCACTCAAAACTTTGTGACGCCTCCTTATCGTTAACAAATAATACAGGTGTAATACCAGATTCTAGTGAAGTAGGGCGGATTCGGAAACCAAGAAGCTTTTCTCAGTTCACGTTTGTTTCTTTGCCAGGGCCGCGTAGATTCTAGGGACAGTAACTTTAAATGGTGGGTGCCTAGCAAGCAACTACCTTCAAATCTCCATGAACTTGCTACCCTACTGCCTTGTTTTACTACCGTGCATCTTATGCTCCATCGGTTTTGCAGTCTCTAACCTAAACGCTCATAATTTCCTCACTTTTACTTAATTCACTCTTTTTTTTCTCTTTTCTTTTTTTCTATAAACCAAATCCTGTTTTTTCTTGCCCGGTTTTTGCTTCACTATAATCGATATTAGCCTTATCGCAAGTATGAGAAGAAGAAGTAATCACAAAGTCAAGTAGTTCCTGTTTCAACCTTCCGGAAAATATAATTTCTTATCTAACCTTTCAGACTTAGCATTTAAGTTATACGTGCTTAAAAAGGCTGATTCAATGACAAAATATATGTTTAATACAAAACTACGCACACAGCGTGATACGATATTTACTAAGCAATGCTGAAGTTAGCATGGCAAAAATAAGTTATAACCATGCTTAAGAGCTTCTTTCATTATCTATACATGCCCGGTTTTCACAAAAGACAAATGTGATTCAAGCTTAAAATGTTAAATTCACTCATTTATTAATTATTTGATATACGGAAGCTAAGTGACTCGTACCCCCCACTTAAACGATGCATTGTCCTCAATGTATAAAATAAAATAAAGATAGGAACTTAGCTTCGGTCAAGCGCTGAAGTGGAACAAGTCGATGAACTTCGGGGCACATAGATAGACCGTGGAACTAACAAGAGATATATCGCCGCAAAATAAATCTTCAACAAAGCTCGAAACTTGTTACAGCGTTAGCCCATAAAAAGTAATAATAAAAAAAGGGCAGTAAAAGGAATAAAATAAACCCCAAACCGATGTTTAAGCCCTCACAATGTTTATTTTATAGCACTAAAACTACTTGTTCAGACAAGAATTACTAAAACGAATAAGATAAAGGATATACGGACTCAAAAAGAAAAATACTAAATAGAAAGAAAAATAAACAAGCAACTAAAGATGGTAGTCTTCATCTATATCCTCCACCACAAAAATATTCTGGAAACCGGGTGGAGAAGACAAAGATAAAAAAGCATTACCCCATGTGGGAAAACACGAGGTTGACTGGATCAACCATGTATTCAATCCAGTGTAAAAGAGAAACTTGGTAAGGTATAACAGATTGAATGTGACTTATTGGTAAACGATAGGAACAGATACTCGGGGAAGAATCTCCTCGTTGGAATGGGAGAATAACAACTTAGGGAGATGTAGCTGTGCTGCAAAATTGCTATTTACCCAATTTAGCACGTAGAAGTTCTCAACGTCATCAACAAGGTCGGATCGGTGGTATTGTATAGAACAAAACTCATCATCTAGAAATGCCGGAATAGGCGTAAAAGTGTGAAATTTAAAACTTCCGGTAGAAAGATAAGTTGTATTTTGATCGAACCAAAACTTTTAAAATCTAGCTAGGGTCAGAGCTACATGTACCCCAGCTAGGATCATGAAAACCAAAATGATAAAAGATAATCATTAAAACTTAGCAATATTACTAATTCCGCAACACAAGGGTATTTTGTAAACAAAATGGAGGTTGAAAGTATGATGAGTTTAGAAAAAGATATACATAAAGATGGTAAGAAAAGATAATATAGGGATGGGGCAGATATTGTGTTCTGGGTGGGTATTGGTGAAGGGATTGGGTTAGGGTGGGAGAGTGAAATAGATGGATGGAAATAGAGGGGATGAAAGAATGGTTAGAAATGTGAACTGTGAGGCAGATTGGTGAGAGAATAGAAAGGTTGAAGGGTGAAAAGGTACAAAGGAAAGGATAAGGATAGTTGCGAACGCAATTGCACACAACTTTGGATTTTCACTGGATCGCCATTCTAAAAGTTTTGGGAGTTGACCAAAAAGCGTTCTTGTTCGCACCAATCATTCTCTGTTACATTTTCAGTAATTCTCAAGCTCTCTTAATGCTTCCATCTTAAGGTTGATTGCTAAATTTCCTTTTCTTTAGCAATTTCTCGACTCTCCTAAGAAACTCTATTTCACGTGGACTATATTGAGTAAAAAAGTTTTGCACATCCTTAGCCTAATGGCCATTGTAACACGGCAAAATAAAAAACCTCAACATATGTCACGTTACTCTTATTCGACTCAAAGAAAACAAAACCTGAAAAGAAATCCTAAGGGTTTTAAAGAAGTAGTTCTGAGTTTAAAGTCCTCAGCTCGACTTTCCAAAAATTATCCTTATCAGTTATCATTCTTGGATCATCAGATATTGACCCCTTGAGCACTATATGAGGTGGGCTCATTCTTTTGTGGATTAATATCCTTCCCTTGGTTGTGAGACCTAGGAAACGACATTTATCGATACCATTTATACAAAGCTCTTACCTCGGCTCTCACTTTAGGAACTAGTGAATTCTAAGAACATTTAGTCCTAGGGACCCATTTTAATCATATCCTCTATAATGCTGCTTCATTATGCTCTCTCTATACTCAACGTCTTCTTTAGATTGAGAATTCTTAAAAACTACACAAATGGTTGTTCCCATGGCCAGTAGAAGCAATCTCATGCATAGGACAATGACATTTTGACAGAACTATGAGGAACTCTTTATTCACTGCTTCCTTCAACTACTACATGTTTCCCTACACCCTGTAGATGAGATAGATTTGGGGCAGAATCTTCGGCACTAATAAAATTAATCTTAAAACTCTCTCCGGGCTAAGATTCTCATTCAGGTTCATGTAAAGACTAACTTATGATCAATAAACCAAAAGATAATAAAACATAAGCAAAAAAGGTAGTACCTTGCCTTCAACATTGTACCACGAATAATTCGAACCTTTTAATATTTATGTGTTGCTTCCATCACTTTTCCCATCGTAGATTCGTAGCTCCACATGCTGCTGGGTTATTTTCTCAGCGCCCATGAAAATTACTGATTCAGATTATTGCTTCCCTGGTTTCTGCAAACAGAAGAAAAATAAAAACAAAACGGACCGTAGACTGATTTTAATATGGTTTCCATGCTGCTATCAGACCTACGGATTAAACATATGGAGATAAACAGACACACGAAGTCCCAGAAAACAGAACCAGGCTCATTGGCAATGAGAGGCGCCTCACTGAGGCGAAACCAAATTGCTCCAGATTTTGGAATTTTTACACAGAGCGCATTTACCGTAGAGGACTCAAAAACGTAAAAACAAACTCTAAAACAGAAAACTTAACATGAATAAAAATTATTTATATATAAAATTAACCGTTCGATCCCCGGCAACGGCACCAAAAACTTGATGACGTGATCAGTCAAGTGATAATAAAATACTTGACCACCATAAACCATTACTAGCAAGAGGACTAGGTCCATCGTAGTATAGATATAGGGAATCAAGGTCGATCCCATAGGGAACCAATTGTGGGTCATTTATATACAAACAATTAATTGTTCATGTCAAGGACACAAAGCGGTCTACGACCAACAAGAGACAAGAAAGATAAAAGACACGACACAAACAATGTACTTAACCTCCCCAATTATTATGTTATCGTTTGGATCTAGAGATTCTATATAATTAAGCTAGACTCGACAACTATTAATCCGATTCGTATTTATTTTAAATTGGCTACGGGAGTCATCCCTTAAACTTGACTTAGTTCCGGGTAGGACACTAGATCACTGTGCTACATTACGTGACTTCGCTTCGTAGGCCTCCATCTCATATAACTTGCACGCTTACAATACTAGGGATGCCGATATAAAACGTATTCCTCACCTAGACAACATTCCTGTGGTTAGGCATACTTCCTAAGTGATCACATCAGTCTCTGTCCCATTAACACTAACTTCGTAGGTATCACGTTAATCTACGATGTATGTATAACTAGGTGCTAGCAATTCCCAAATACAGAACAGATCTAGATCTCGCTGAAAGTCTCGGAAGATTAATTAATGAGCCGACCTAGGAGTCCTATATTGGTATTTCCTAATAATACACTAATTAAAATAGACGAGCAACGTAGCCGTAGCCATACCTACTAAGATAAGAAATTCTAGGTGGACAATCACACCATAAAGACGTGGCTAGATTGACGCGGCGAAAACCTAAATCTTAGTGTTTCTATATGCGTAATGGATAAAATAGAGATTCATAAATCAATTATATAGATCTAATAAAAACACGATTATCTATCTAAGCAAAGTCATATATAGGTCACAAGATATAGGTGTGGGATGTGTGGATCCTTATAGACGAGGAGTCCCCACTGCCTCATGTCGTAATCCTAGATCTACATTGTTTAACTAAGAACAAACAATCTCAAACGATAAACAACAATTGGGGGGATCTAATTACAACAAACAAAGAAGAAATAAATACAAATAACTCAAATTATTGCTGCTGGAAATTTGTATAAAAAACTGCTCTGAGAAACTGAGGATTTGTGTTCTGAGATGATGTAAAAAACGACTAATGAAAGGGAGTTTATATAGGCTGTAAAACCGACTTAGAATAGCCGTCAGCCGACATAATTCGGAAATCTTAAACCCTAACGAGATAGAAAACATGTCTCCAAAGTAAGGGCAATTTGGTCAACTCATTGGCAAATAGTAGCGGGGCTCATTTGCCAAAGTGAGCCTAAGGATTCTGCTGGGTCTCTGCCTACTTGATCAGCTAAAACTGGGTGTCCAATCTTACCGGTAGTGTACCGGGTCAATTGTAGTCTAGTCTGGTGAATCAAGGTCGTCTCCTCAGGGAATATGATGTAATTCAAAGTGTGGTTAAACACCAATTAGTTATTATTATCTCAATCTAAGTCGCAGTTTAAACATAAAAATGATAGTTTTACGTTACTAATAAAATTAATAATTAATGAAAAAGGTACTAGCCAAGACAATTTCATCGAACTATAGTCTCTTTCAGTTTCAAGGATGTGATTAATTCAGTCTATTAAGGGTATTCAATTGTGTGAAATGGTGCACTCCGTATTCTAACAATTTCCCCTCATACGAGTGTTCGAAATTGTTCTATGCCTCCTCCTTGGTTTAAGAACCCTAAACCTAATGATTTGACATGATAAGCTCTCGAGTACAACTAATCTTTCCCCGGATAAGAAATAGGGTTCCGTCTGACGGTCAATTTTACCTTCCGGGTTTTCTATCTCGTCCTCACACCTAAAATCTCCGTTCGGTATCAGTTAAGTGTGTGTGTGTGTCAATATTGGTTGATTACTCCAACACAAGCTAACAATAAATACAAGTAGAAAAAGAGTCATCACAATCGAAATTAAAATTTACATTACATAATTATCATCCGTTCAACCAAACGAGACTAAAATAATTCAATTACATTGCCCTGGCTAGTTATAAGTTTAGTTACTCATTATTACAAATACTGAAATGTTCAATTTTAGCATTCATAATAATCAGTTTATCAATAATAATAAACTTAATTATTTATGGCTTAAAAGCCTAAGTGAAATGAGGTTTATAAGGGAGTAAGATAATATATATATGTGTGTGTGTGTATATATATATATATATATATATATATATATATATATATATATATATATATATATTGGTGCGATTTTATTTTACATCAAATGACTGGCTATTTATAGGCAATCGCCCCCTGAAAAGAATCTTTTCCGGCGCACGCCGGCTCTTTTTCCGGTTTGCGCCGGATTATCAGCATGTTGGAACCTGTCAGAGCATTTAATGCGCCTTAACTGCATAATATTCCCCCAAATCTTCACTTCCGGCGTAGACCGGTATTTACCCGGTCTGCGCCGGGTCTTGTCAGATTTTATTCGATTTTTGTCAGGGAAATGATTTGATTTTGTAAATCCTCTTTGCCGCATTTAACGCAATGTCTTTAAGATTTTATCATGGTGTATCTGCACAAAACAAGAAAAACACCGGAAAATAAATTAATTTTATTGAAATTTAAATATTATACTTATTATGATATTTATAAATTTTGTGGAAATATTATACAACTATAATTTTTATCGGTATAAAAATATTACTAAAATCTTAAAAATAGGTTTTAAAATGGAATAAAATGTAATATATAGTTGACATATATCAACTACTCCCTACTTAGCTTTTGATCGTCCTCGAGCAAAGTAAGCGATAATTTATAAGAACACGAGGGAGGTAATGTAATTGTCTAGATTACGATTCTAATACAGTAACGTACTCAGTCAGCATCATGATTACATGATAATTTTGTCTTTTTTAAGAAATTAATAGGAGAAAGTGTGTATAACTATCAAATTAGTTATCAAATATTATTTAAATGAAATTCTACATGCATTACTTACTAGATATAATCAAAGTCTTAGAAATACTTCCAATCGCTACTTATAGATATCTGGAATCAAGGATTAAGTCAAGTAGTTGGCAAAGTGGCTTGTAACGTTCAGGCTCAGGGTGTTGGCTAATCGAAAGGATAAAAAGGAAAATCAAAAGAGAAAGAGCAAGTCGTACGTACTTACACCTTCAACACTCGATCAAAAATATCTCGATCGGTAACATCCTGGTACTGTCTAATAAGTTTGCAAAATTGCCTCCAATAACTCTTATTTCACACACATATATACAAATGGTTCCTAGTTTATTGGTTGGAACCAATTTATTACTAAAACAACATTTAATGAACAAATTTTCGGTTTTTTTTTATTTTATATTTTGAATAATATAAAAGATATAATTTTGCTAAATGACCTCAAAATGATAATGTACTAATCTCAACTCATGCCATTTTTAATGCATCGATTCTTAGTTCCGATGGCGTCGCCGCTATCCATAAGTACATACTAAACTTGCGGGATGCCAAGGGAATGTAGACCAAATCAGGCTAAGGGTCGGTTATAATGCGGTTAAATACGATGGCTAGTTCGAGTGGGGTCTCGCCACTCTACAAGGCTGAGATGGGGACAAAAATGGAAATTATGTTCGGGTAGGCCATTTGGCTATAGTCGAGTCAAAGTTATGCCGTTATCCCTAATCCGATTCCAGAATCATAATTTGTCTTGAAAGAAAGTATTTCTAAAAATTAACTAAAAAATGTAAGTATGCTTCTGCACTTTATTACGAACCTCTCTGTCTACCTTTTCAATTCTGTTAATTTTGCACTATATATATATATATATATATATATATATATATATATATATATATATATATATCCTATTTTCTATCAACTTCTTTATTACTCACTCGCCATCGGGCCAATGTCAACTCGTAACTGGGGAGTGGAGTTGTAGTTAGTCAATAAACCGGAAACACCATAAAATATTAGAAAAACACTTCGTTTTTAATTATCCTTAGGCATTCCAAGCATGATAAAATATAAATAACACACTTGATGTAGTGTATTTGAAAGAATAAGTTTTTAATAAAGTAAGTAAACACGATGCATTATGATGATATAATACTTGTCTATCTTTGATTTTAATATGATTTTCGAGTATGTATAAATAAATAATTATTATTTAAATATTTTATTTATGAAATTAGACAATTTAGACGATGCTTGTTATAACTTGATATCATAGCTATGTGATAGTGTTGAAGACATTGGGCAAACAGCTCCATGTTCATAGACGATAACATGATATGTGAGCCCACGAGATCCATTTATAGACTCAAACAAGTTTCTCTAGACGATTTCTTTGTTTGATTATCAAAGGAGTTTGATTTAGTCAAAAGAAGGGATATGCCCAATGTGCAAGAAGGATAGTGGGAGTGTGTTATGATTTTTGAGTGAGATATTGGATATCCCTCTCGAGAATTAATACCCCATGTCACAATCAATTAATGTTTGGTAGTTCAAGGTCTTTACGAAAGCACTTGGATTAGTAGTTCTTATTTTAGAAATAAGAATCTATAGTGATAGATTTAACTGCGGTTAGGTTATAGTTTACATATATAGATGTGATGCTAAGAGAGTTTAGCATAGATCGTGACGGGGATACTGCTAGCCAGTGTTCTCAAAATCTATCTATGTTAGGACGTTCGTCCTAAAGATAAGGTGAAATATGATGCTTATGAAAGGTTTCCTTTGCTACTGCGAAAGGAACCATCATAAAAGTAATGCCAGATGTTCGTACTTCATGAAGAGTCATGAGCAAGTATGAAAGTGAATCTGGTGAATGTCGAGAACATTTCTTAAACAAGTTAAGGATGGTTTCCTATTTGTCAAAACTTGGAAGCGAATAAATATAGTTATACAGACGTATATCCTGAGTCTTATGAAGGCAAGTGGGAGCTACAGTCTGGGTTTGCAGTCACTTTGATTAAGTGATACAGTGAGATGGAAATGTTCTTAGCTATGGGTCATTGTAAATTCTACAACTGAGCCAAAACATAGTATTGCCTTGGAGGCACAGCGGGAGCAGTACATGGATCTTGAAGGTTCATTCCTGAACCTTGTACGGTTCTTCCACCTTTTCTATATAGCTGATATAGTAAGTGGATTCATTGATTGAATCAAGGACCAGGGTCTCGTCAGAGATCTGTGTGTGTGTTAAGGCGGTTCCTTTGACTTGATCATTTGGAGCATGGTATGAAGATAGTCGGAGTCCCACGGATAGCGATCCGTTCATAACTAGGGCTGGTTGCGAGTATTGCATGAGATTCTTGTGTTTCAACTTGGTCTTGTGTGTACGAGTGATTGGTTTAGGCCAAGTGGGAGATGGTTGAAATAGTGTCCTAAACCCAATCAGGTTGGACCGGATCTGACCGGGTCGGATCATTTATACTATTTCTTTATGTTTATGCATATATTAAATGGCTTTTATGTTTTCATATATATGTTCTTTTAGTGAACCAATTATGAATTGTTATATGATAACGTCCTTAGTATTAAACTATGATAGGCGATTATGGTTGATGTGATCTCTACTCACTTTAATAAGTTTGATACTTAAATGTCTCTAGGCTTATTACTATTAAACAGGGCATTGATAGTATGAACAGGCTAGCACGTATTAGATGTCTTATGTCTTTAAAGACATGGATAAATCTCGTCTATCGAAGTGTAGAGACACATGGACTGTACGTGGACGTGTATTAGAAAATGCATACGTTAGACTGACCCACTTACGTAAAGTGTAGAGACACTTGGACTGTACGTGAAGTGTCGCACTATGTGGCAGTTGTGTAATTATCCTTTAGACCGGAGTCTTCATGGCATCACAGTGTGGATTGTCATGCTTTGACACTATTGAGGTTTCCCCTAGACACGGGGCGATCATGCGGTAGTGATTGGGTGTGATGCAGAGTATACATGTTTTGTCGTCTGGGAATAGCGTACCCTATCAGTAGGGTGAATATCCGAAAGGGCATGAAATCCAGATTATAAGATACGGTCGTTAATGTTTGACACTCGACGTACGACTATATGGATATTATTACAGCGATAGGATTGTAAGTTACACGGTAACTGTTTCACATTAAAGTAGTAGTCATTGCATTTGACTCTTCCGGTGATTGGGGGTCACGATGTGTTGCTAGACGTTATCCCGTGATCGTTAGGTTTGAAGGGCATTTTTGTAATTTGCACTTTGTGCCTACAGCCAACATATTCGGAAACCTACCGGGTCACACACATATGAACATCTAGCCGGATTAAAATGTGGTTATAGATGATAACCAAATAAGAAAATTTTATCTCACGACTATAAGGGTTATAGTAGTAAATTAATATGATGGTATTTATTTATTATGAATAAATTAAATACAAGATATTAATTATGTTCATTAATTAACTATACATATATGATGTATGTATGTGGAAATTATTATGTGTATATGATACACATGTATTTTGCAAATTAATTAATCATAGTATTATATCAATCATATTGACTAATTAAATATATATATGGATATATATGTGGCACATATTTTTGTGTATTTTTTGATACACGTGAATCATGCAATTTAGTCAATCTTGACATTGCATTATTTATTAATATTAGATATTAATATATATAGATTTGCACACATGTGTAAATTGATTTATGGTATATAATAAAAGATAAAGATATATTCAGTATAAGATATTGTCAATATATATCTTGGAGAAAATATTTAATATAAGATATTAAATTAAATGAGATAAATCAATCTATGTGATTTTCCTTATTTTATTAGGAAAATGTTTTCTTTCTCTCCACTCTACTCAAGACTTGTTCCCCAAGGATTTTGGAAGACATATGGGGCGCCACCTCTATTATAAATATGAGGGGTTGGATAGCTCTTTTGTACACCATAATTCTAAGAGCTAAAAGTTTTTGTGAAAAATAGAGAGTTTCTAAGAGAGGGTTTAGAGAAAAAGTCGGTCTAGCAGCCGAGTTTTTCTGGTAGCAATTCATGATGGGATTCCGGCGGGTTGTTCGTGTGGATCAACGGTAGAGGCCGAACACTTGGGCGGCTCTATGCAGAACTACTCTCCTTAGACGGTCAAAGCGTCGATCTTTTAGATCAAGCAAGGTAACCACCGTCTTTAGCTTATTTGTTTATTGCTTAAACGAAGTCGATTTTGGGTCGATAGGAAATAAATTTTTGAATTCCGCTGCGTTCCCGCGTAGATTTTCTAACATTTAGTGTCAGCTTCGACATACCAACGGGAAAAAAAGAAAGGAAAATCGAAAAAGGGATTGGAAGGATGTGGAGTGACTTGATGACATGAAGCGTAAGCATGATCTTAAGGTCGGTAATTTATATGATATTTATTGATCTTGAGGGGAGATTATATGAGATTAATATATTGTGTTGAGATTTTTTTATTTTAAAATAGGATAGACACTATTCAATTCAAAACATAAAGCGTGTGTTTGTATTCTGTTTTGTGATGAAGGTTCATCACAGTGTGTTTACTTAAAAAAAAAACCATTGTGTGTCTTGTTGAGTTCTGATTTCTTTTTTTTTTTACTCAAAATGGGGTTTTGTTACGTTACGTTTTTTTTTTTTTTTTTTTTTTTTTTTTTTTTTTTTTAAACTCAAAATGTGGTGTTGTATTTTGCTTCCTATAATCCTTTTTTTCAAGTGTGTTAGTTGTTGAACTGTAGAATGGATACAATACAAACATGTATCCTCTAATTATGATTAACACAGTAATAATGTCTAGAAGATGCCTTTCGATTCTTTTTTTATTGTTTTTATTTACTAGTAGCAGATATTTTCCTTCACCTCTGGAAAAAAATACCAATGTCATTCTCATCCCATGGCATATTTCTAGGACCATTTTCAAGCAGTAGCCTTGTATTTTGCTCTGTCGGTCTTGTATGCCTGAGCTTTCTCTAGCACAAGAGGATCATCTGGATTCGGATCAGTCAACAATGAAAAAATTTGATAACATAAAGTTTATAACAAATTTGATAATATTCGTACTTTATGCTCATTTTTTGTTTGTTGTATCTTTTAATTTGATAACATAGAGTTTTCCATTTATTTATGTATATGTAATTGGACAGCATGACATGAAAGTGGAGAACGAGCGTTCTACGACAATTTAGGATAGTGCAATAATTGGTGAAAGACTAATTGCTGCCATCCAACTGCCCGACCAAATAGATTCACTCTCACTGGCGACAAATAATCAAAGGAGGTTGTACGAAATTTGAAAGAAGGCAGTGGATCATCTCGAGGATCAAGACGAAGGTAATAAAATTTATTAACAAGTTCATTGCCTAAATATAAAATCTAAATACATATGATTCTTGGATGTATAGCATTGAAAGTTTTGTTGTCTTGTTCAAAATTCATTTCTACTCCCTCGGTACCGGCAGAAGAGAACGTTGAAAGTGTCGGGACTAGTCAAATGCGTCTTTTCGATGAGAATGAGGTTTGTGTGGGCAAGATTCTCAAAAGTTTGTTTCTCAAAAGTTTGTTTTGAACATTAATTTTCATATTCACGATAGACATACATATATGAGTTATGCATGGAACACGATCATTGTGGATAAGGATCGATCAAAGGATATCCAACTAAGATTGTAACATCCCGAATTTTCAAATAGTGTATATTCGGGATCTCTCAAGAAATCCAAAATAATTGGTCACTAGTATAAAAATCACAAAGTACGCCTTTACTTGCATATATCGAATGTCTGCATAACCGTTTTGAGATATTCTTTACTATACTCTATTCCTTCATGGGATATTTAATTTGTATGCTCTATTCCTTCATGGGATATTTAATTTGTTATTGTCTTAGATAAATGTTATACATATGTGTGAGTGTGTATTTATAGATGTATATAACATAAGTTGCTAGTTTGTGATAAATCATTAATATTGGACAATACAGTTTGTGATAAATCATTAAGATTGGACAATACAACGTTATATTATCAAGAATAACGTGTACCACCGTTGGAAAAATAACTCATTAGTTCGCTTTTTCACTATTGTCGACTCTCTCCTTGTATATGCGTCTACTTGTATTTATTAATTTTTTATAGACACTAACGAATCCAAAATTGTCGATGATAAATCCGGGGTCGTTCTCCTAAAGACAACCTGCAAAAGCTTCAAGAACATGATAAAAACGATTAAAAGGGAGGGTGTTTTGTTGGTGGTTTAGACTTGACTTGAGATGTTATTTCTCAAGCTGCCTACGTATCCAATGCGTCTATTGGAATCAAGTCTTCGTAGTTCCTTAGGGATGGTTTATATAGAGGAGAGTTATGCCCTAAGGCGGCGTGGGCCTTGTCCTTGTCGGGCTTGGATTGCCGTGTTCCCTAAGGAAAAAATAACTACGATTTAATCTCCTTAATTGTATGAGATAATTACGTGTATATTCGAATGTCAGAATCAGAGTATTAGATATGAGGGATTCTTCCCATATTTATCTGATTATCACACATGTGGTAAATACGATTGAGGATGGACTCTGGCCGACTTAGACGGCCAGAGCTGAACTGGCTGAACCTTTCTGTGTTTGGGCCGACCTACGGAGGTCGGGGATGATAGCCGAGTTGGGATCAGCTCGGATTCTTACATGCGTAAGAGGTTTGGTCCGAGAGGGACTTCGGCCGACCTATAGAGTTGGGCAGGGGTAGGTTTGATCACAAGTACAGGCTGTCCTAGAGGGGTCGAAGGATGGTAACCAAGCTCATGCGGCTTGGGTATTGGGGGTTCTGGCCCTTGATGAAGGCCTTTCTCTATCTTTATTTATTATTGTGCTGATGTGGAGGTGACACGTGGGTAGGTTCAATTCTTGGCATCGTCATAAGCCCCCCAGATCCAGCTGGGCTCCTGAGGTCAGCTCGGATCTGTCCTTCTGGGCGACTCGGCGCGGTCAACTTAGACCTGTAAACTTTTGAGTTGTGCTTGATCGTTGTCATTCCGGGATTCGAGGCGTTTTAGCCCACGAGTGAGCAATTTTAATGGTGGTTGCACGGCTACGCTTAAGAACAAGAAGAAAGGTTGTGTTTGCGATCATGAACTGAGCCGTATAACGCTGACTACGTACCCTTAACTTGTAAGGGATCAAGCCCAAATTTCATAGTTCTTAAAAAATGAGAGCCCCTTTTTGTCAAGGATGCGATGCTGCTATTTATAGGGCCATGAGTTAGTTGTCGCCAGGCTATTGGACGAGCTGGCAAACTGGAACACTATCAAACCGAGATCGGTCTTAGAATGCCGAGCTGAAGAGCTGGCGAAATGAGAGCCTTTGGCGAGCCGAGAGCTTTGAGGCATGAGAGCGTCATTTATGAACTTTTTTGCCTAGTTGTGTTGGCTTTGTTCGTGTTGAAGGATGGCGGATTGGAGGGGCGAACGGGTCGATCCCCAGTGCTTTGTATCAAGCTAGCTGCTTGTAACTTCATTTCCGTTGCCTTGGATGATGGTGCGAGGCGGGTTTGATTGAGCTTGGCTTGGTCCGGATTATTAAGGGACGGACTGGCTGGACCGAGGGGCCTATCCGTTGCTAGGCTTATGTAGGGGCCCGGTTCGGATCTATGGGTTTTTTCTGGAACTGGGGGACTCGGACTGATTCGACACATCAAAGCCCCTGTACACTTTGAGCTGTCAAACGTGTAACTGAGGTCATGGTGCAAAGTTGTAATGACTTGATACTGTTAGGAAATCTACGTGGGCACGCAGCAGAATTCAAAAATTTTATTTCCTATGACCAGGATCGACTTCGTTTAAGCAATAAACAAATAAGCTAAAGACGGTGGTTACCTTGGTTGATATAAAAGATCGACGTTTTGATCGTCTAAGGAGAGTAGTTCTGCATAGAGCCGCCCAAGTGTTCAGCCTCTACCGCTAATCCACACGAACAGCCCGCCGGAATCCCATCATGGATTGCTATTGAAAAACTCCGGTTGCTAGACCGGCCTTTTTCCCCTCTCTCCAACTCTCTATAGGATGCTCTCTATTTTACACAATAACTATTAGCTCTTGGAATTGTGATGTACAAAATAGCTTGACACCCATCTCTTATTTATAGTAGAAGTGGCGCCCCTACTTGGTGTGGAGGAGAAGAAAATATTTTCCCAATAAAATAAGGAAAATATAATTGATTGAATTATCTCATTAATATTCAATATCTTATATTAAATATTTTCTCAAAATATATATATTGACAATATCTTATATTGAATACATCTTTATCTTATTACCATAAATCTATTTTTCCAAAATCAATTAATATCTAATATTAATATTATGGTAATCTTATTAATTAAATTTCACAATTCAAATGTATCATATACACTTTGAAAGTGGCGTCCCATCTCCAAAATAATTGGCATCCGAATATTCTTTAATTAATATAATGATATGATTAATTAATTTGCAAAATCCATGTACATCATTCATATATATATATATATATATATATATATATATATATATATATATATATATATATATATATATATATATATATATATATATATATATATATATATATATTGAAATTATATGTATCAATATACATATTTAATTAATCAACATAATTAATATCCTGTATTATATTTATTCATAATAAATAAATACCACCATATTAATTTACTACTATAACCTTTATAGTCGTGAGATAAACTTTCCTTATTTGGTTATCAACTATAACCACATTTTAATCCGGCTAGATGTTCTTATGTGCGTGACCCGATAGTCTTCCGAATATGTTGGCCGTAGACACAAAGTGCAAATTATAAATATGCCCTTCATGCCTAACGATCACGGGATAGCGTCTAGCAACACACCGTGACCCCCAATCATCGGAAGAGTCAAATGCAATGACTAATATCTTTCATATGAAACAGTTACCGTGTAACTTACAATCCCATCGCTGTAATAATATCCATACGGTTGTTAGTCGAGTGTCAAAACATCAACGACCGTATCTTATAATCTGGATATCATGCTCTCTCTCGAAGTAACTCATTTACTTCCACTTTGCAAAGATTCATGAGAGTAAGACATTTCTTATAATAAGGCCTTTTCGTATATTCACCCCTACTAATAGGGTACGCGATTCCAGACGACCAAACATGTATACTCCGCATGCTTCAGTATCACACCAATCACTACCGCATGATTGCCCCATGGCTAGGGGAAACCTCAATAGTGTCAAAACATGACAATCCACACCGTGATGCCATGAAGACTCCGGTCCTAAGGATAATTACACAACCTCCACATAGTGTGACACTTAACCGTGTAAGTGGGTCAGTCTAACGTACGCATTCTCTAATACCCGTCCACGTACAGTCCAAGTGTCTCTACACTTGGATAGACGAGATTTATCACTGCCCTTAAAGACAAAAGACATCTAATACGTGCTAGCATGTTCGTACTATCAATGCCTTGTTTAACAGTACATCAGCCTAGAGACATTTAAGTATCAAACTTATTAAAGTGATTAGAGATCTCATCAACTATAATCGCCTAGCATGGTTTATCTATCACAATTTAATACTAAGGACGTTATCATATAACAATTCATAATTGGTTCACTAAAAGAACGTATATATGACAACATAAAAGCCATTTAATATATGCATAAACATTAAGAAATAGTAGAAATGATCCGACCCGGTCGGATCCGGTCCAACCCGATTGGGTTTAGGACACTATTTCAACAATTTCCCACTTGGCCTAAAACCAATCACTCGCACACACAAGAACAAGTTGAAACACAAGAATCTCATGCAATACTCACAACCAGCCCTAGCCGTGAACGGACCGCTATCCGTGGGGACTCAGACTATCCTCATATCACGTTCCAAATGACCAAGTCAAAGGAACCGCCACAACACACACATGAATCTCCGATGAGACCCTGGTAATTGCTTCAAGCAATGAATCCACTTACTATATCAGCTATATAGAAAAGGTGGAAGAACCTTACAAGGTTCAGGAATGAACCTTCTAGATCCATGTACTTCTCCCGCTGCGCCTCCAAGGCACGACTGTGTTTTGGCATAGTTGTAGAATTTATAGTGACCCATAGCCTAAAACATTTCCAGCTCACTGTATCACTTAATCAAAGTGATTGTAAACCCAGACTGTAGCTCCCACTCGCCTTCATAAGACTTAGGATATACGTCTGTATAACTATATTTATCTGATTCCAAGTTTTGATAAACTAGGAAACCATCATTAACTCGTTTAAGGATATTCTCGACATTTACTAAATCACTTTCATACTTGCTCATGACTCTTCATGGAGTGTGAACCTCTCTTATGATGGATCCTATTGCAGTAGCAAAGGGAACCTTCCATAAGTATCATCTTTCACCTTATCTTTAGGGCTAACGTCCTAACATAGATAGATCTTGAGAACACCGGCTTGCAGTATCCCTTGTCACGATATATGCTAAACTCTTTTAGCATCACATCTATATAGGTAAACTATAATCTAACAGCAGTTAAATCTATCGCTATATATATTCTTATTTCCAAAAATAAGAACCGCCAATCCAAGTACTTTCGTAAAGACCTTGAACTGCCAAAATTTAATTGACTGTGACAAGGGGTGATAATTCTTGAGAGAGATATCCAATACCTTATTCAAATACGTAACACACTCCCACTATCCATCTTGCACATGGGCATATCCTTTTTTTGACTAAGTCAAACTCCTTTGTCAAACAAAGAAATCGTCTAGAGAAACTTGTTTGAGTCCATAAATGGATCTCGTGGGCTTACATATCATGTCATCGTCTATGAACATCGAGCTTTCTGCCCAACGTCTTCAACACTATCATATAGTCATGATATGAAGTTATAACAAGCACAGTCGGAATAGAACTGGGCTCAGCCTTACAGGGACATTCCCTCTAGGTAAGACAAACTAGGTTCACAACCTGGTTGTCACTGATGGAATCTAATTCAGATATTATGGCTCCTGGCCATATTTCTCAAACTTGCCTTTCAAACATTCTTTCATAAGTCGTGAGATATTCATTCTTCAAGATGAATATACCAGCAGCCTTTTTTCAGGCTTGAGGTTATCCACAGACTTACAGAACTTTTGTGTGCAGTGGGCAGTGTTCTACACCTCATGCTATGCGGTGTCTGCTCATGTTCCAATGGTTGAATATCTCCTTGTGGTTCTCAAACTATCTTTGAGAGCTAAATCTACTCCCACTGTTTCTTTTGGAAGAAACACTTCCTCTAGAAGACAACATGTTTGAAGACAAACATTTTGCTCCGCGGACAAGTAAATAATATCGAGCGTACTTGCTAAGATATTTCACAAAGTTGCATATGTCGTACTAGGCTCTAAGCCTTTCTGACTTTGCCTATGACAACTTCAAATCATCGGTTAAGATAGATTCGACATTATCCCCTTCCATATCTAATATGGAATTTATTCAACCTTTATTCTTTGGAACTCGGTTAATTACAAGGGCACTATCCCGAAACGGGTAAGGGATACTTCGCATGGCTTGCATCACACTTTTATCATATAAAGTGTTGTTTCCATTTCAGGAACACAATCCAATTGTGTATCCTAAAAATGGCATCCTTCAAGGGAGAATATTATTCCTTTTCAGGCGACTTCTGAAACACCCTTCATGTATTAATTACTTCAATCCAATTGAAGATTAATTCATAAGTAGCTCATCAATCTCATATTCATACTTGCTCGAACTTTTCGGGCTTTCCGAATTATTCACTTCACTGAGTACAATTGACTAATTCAAAAGTAGTCGTAGAGATTAACAAATAATTATTTGTGGCATTAATTGTCATAAGCCAACAAACATCGGTTTGTTTAGGCTTTAGACAATTTTCTAGAATTTATAACCTTTTCATAAAAGGGTATTTTAGTCATCTTTAGATAAGATACGTATCACCCACATGATTCATAATCACATTGTTCAGACATCATCTGAATGACATTTGATTATACGTTTCTCTTCCAGAGAGTCGACATCTAGAACAACTACAAATATCAAGGATAACAGCCATACAAATATTTAGTTGAGATTTCATCACACATATCAACTATATAGTGACATTGATCTAGTATGTTAGATTCAGTGATTTTCCAACTTTATCGGAATGACATTTATTCTTTACAATTGAATATTTCTACTAAATCCTAACAAATAACCGAAAGTATGTTCTTCATAATAATCGGAACATAATAACATTTATTTAGTTCCCTTATCAGTTTACTAGATTCAGAAGATGGTACGTGTTGCAACGTTTGCTTCACCTTCCAATTCTGTATTTAATCTTTCTAATTTAATCACACTCGTAGGCTATCATATATCTGAGAGTTGACTTGAACTTAGATAGATTCATCTTAACATACTTGCCTAGAATAGAGACTTCGATAAGTCCTCAATTTAAGCACTTGCCCTAACCTTCCCTTTTTATCCTTGAAGCACCTGTAAATATTTCTTAGTGTAGTCTTCATAAGACTTAAGAAAGATCACAAGAGCTATGTCTTTAATTTCCTTTTATGAAGAAAATCTAAAGTTTATTAAATAGATTATTTAATCTTTTGAATCGTATTCAAAACATTGACTATTTAATTAACCTTTAAGCAATGATTAAAGAAATAAGTCGATACTTAAATCTTACAATTTTGAAAACAACCTTTCCACAATTAGATGTGGTCATTCTTATCCAACGTTTGAATTAATTGTCATCGTATGACTGAATGATCATCTTGGATCGTATCCAATATATGATTAATTCGTTGAAACTTATTTCAAATGATTCAATCATATCATGAGCTTCCGCTTTCATTAATAATTAAAGCCTTGGAGTGTTGCATCAAATATGTAGTCTCATTGTCTCTAACTACTATAACGGGATTGCTCGTGTCATTGCTTATTTTAAAAGGATTAAAATTACTTAACCATATTTGAGAACGTTTCTCAAAAGGTAACAGTCATAATTTGGTTTTACTAATCGAGAATAAATATAAAAGTTTGCTAAAACGGCAACATAAAAATGTAAATAAAAGAGTGTTGTTGTTTATACACGCAAAATCAAATATGGTCTTTTGGTTTATGATTTTGCTCCCACTAGTCAACTACTCCCAATTGACTTTCAAGAATTATTAATTTCAATAGTGGAGATCCCACTAAACTACCGCGACCCCCGTTTTGGCTGGTGGGCCGAAAATAGTCTAATAGGTAGACAACTCTTTGTTAATTGTATCTCATACGACTCTTGTTGTTTGACTAGTCAACTATTTGACAATTTTTCATCTTATGAAGTAGCAAACCATTGCCTCTAAAATCCAAACGACCACGCTTTGGCTGGTGGCCGAGAGAATTCATAGTCAAGTCATAACCCAATATTCGTGAGATCTCATACGATCATATCTCGATAATGACGATATACCCGAGGTAGGTCAACCCTCTACTTTGGCTGATGAGTTGGATCCAAACAAGGGCTCTTCACCGTCATTATAATATGGGGAGGCAATTTCAACTTGATTCTTTTGAGATGGAAGTATTTATTTAAATTAATTCACTTAATTAATTTTAATTATAGTCTAATCAAGTATATCTATCTATATAGACATACATCCTACACATTCATCTAGATCGTGTCTAGTCATGCATCTATCGTATCATATAAAATAAATACAAGCACAAAATAAATAAATGCGTAAAGTAACCGGTATGATCATGGACTTTTCCTAGGAGCGGTTTCGAATACAAACTGACGAAACCGCGGGTCACAATCTAAGGGTAGCTGCAACCGCCAATAGGATCTTTAATGGACCATCTCCATCCCCTAGATATGGCCTAGTGGTGAAGGCATGGGTGTTTAAAAACAGCCTGAACAGGAGCAGGAGGTCTAAGGTTCGAACCCCACAAGAGGCGAATCGCTCTTTGTCTCCTGTCAATGGGCAGCTTGTGTTCTAAGCTATTAGGTACCCAGATTTACATCTCCATACACCTGTGGGATCGGGAGTATAGGGACCCTCGGGGGTAGGGTTTACCCTTTTTTTTAATGGACCATCTCCAATGGGATATTTATTCTTCTATCTTTGGTCTTCATCTTCTGCTCCATTCTTGTTACATTTAATTCTATCTAATAAAATAAAATAAATACACCCGCTGCACACGGGGGGAGCTAATGGGAATGGGATAAATACAGAAAATAAACTAGGTCACGTTCTTCATAACGGCCAAGGACAATTTTTAAACCAACTGAAAAATTAAATCATTCACATCTATCCTATCGGTCGAGTCCATGATCAATCGGGGTTCATATAATCATATTATATCTACTATATATAATCCATACAATAACATCTTATGAAAAAGATAAAATTAAAATTTAACTACCTGTGTCTTAATTAATCAATTAAAATTTAATCTATTAAATAATTTTATCCAATCAATTAACTAATTAACATTTAATTAATTAAATGATTTTAATCGTAATAAAATTAACGATTAATTTTAAATGATTTTAATTTTAATTTTAATTAATTAGAACTATTCCAAAAATAAATCAAAATTAAAATTAGGTCTCTTTTATTTCTTTTCCTTTTTTCTCAAATCAAATATTTGGAAAGGGCCTAGGCCTATTCCAAACAAAATTTGGAAATACCATTCTTATTTTAATGTCATGTGGCATCCCAATAGCCAAAACTATTTGAACCATTGGTTAGCCACATGACACAACTAAACAAAAGTGGAATTATCAATCACAATTATGAACCATATTGAATCACAATATACACAAAACAAAATTTAGGGATCCACCACCTTTGACCAGTCAACCGACGCCGGAAGCAGGTTGCCCCGCCGCCGCCGACCGGCTGCCGATGGTGGTGCCGCCTTCAGTCGGCCGAGCACCGCCGGATCCTCTTTTTTTTTTTTTCGTGTATCGTTTTGCGAATAAAAAATCTTTCATCTTTTAATTACGTGATCTAAATGATAAAATTAACTATGCAAATTAACATGATTATTGCTTAAACTCGAAGCTCTCTCTGATACCACTGTTACGAAATTTACGCGGGAACGCTGCGGAAATAAAAAAAATTATTTCTTTTGACCAGGATCAACTTCGTTTAAGCAATAAACAAATAAGCTAAAGAAAGTGGTTACTTTGGTTGATCTAAAAGATCGACGCTTTGACCGTCTAAGGAGAGTAGTTCTGCATAGAGCCGCCCAAGTGTTCGGCCTCAACCGCTAGTCCACACGAACAGCCCGCCGGAATCCCATCATGGATTGCTATTGGAAAACTCCGGTTGCTAGACCGGCCTTTTTCCCCTCTCCAACTCTCTATAGGATGCTATCTATTTTACACAAGAACTATTAGTTCTTGAAATTGTGATGTACAAAAGAGCTTGACACCCACCTCTTATTTATAGTCGAAGTGGCGCCCCTACTTGGTGTGAAGGAGAAGAAAACATTTTCTCAATAAAATAAGGAAAATATAATTGATTGATTTATCTCATTAATATTCAATATCTTATATTAAATATTTTTTCTCAAGATATATATTGACAATATCTTATATTGAATACATCTTTATCTTATTACCATAAATCTATTTTCCCAAAATCAATTAATATCTAATATTAATATTATGATAATCTTATTAATTAAATTGCACAATTCAATTGTATCCTATACACTTTGAAAGTGGCGTCCCATCTCCAAAATAATTGGCATCCGGAATATTCTTTAATTAATATAATTCTATGATTAATTAATTTGCAAAATCCATGTATATCATATATATATATATATATATATATATATATATATATTTTGAAATTATATGTATCAATATACATATTTAATTAATCAACATAATTAATATCTTGTATTATATTTATTCATAATAAATAAATACCACAATATTAATTTACTACTATAACCTTTATAGTCGTGAGATAAACTTTCCTTATTTGGTTATCAACTATAACCACATTTTAATCCGGCTATATGTTCTTATGTGTGTGACCCGGTAGGCTTCCGAATATGTTGGCTGTAGACACAAAGTGCAAATTACGAAAATGCCCTTCATGCCTAACGATCACGGGATAGCGTCTAGCAACACACCGTGACCCCCAATCATCGGAAGAGTCAAATGCAATGACTACTACCTTTCATGTGAAACAGTTACCGTGTAACTTACAATCCCATCGCTGAAATAATATCCATACGGTCGTTAGTCGAGTGTCAAAACATCAACGACCGTATCTTATAATCTGGATTTCATGCTCTCTCTCGAAGTAACTCATTTACTTCCACTTTGCAAAGATTCACGAGAGTAAGACATTCCTTATAAGAAGGCCCTTTCGGATATTCATCCCTACTAATAGGGTACGCGATTCCCAGACGACCAAACATGTATACTCCGCATGCTTCAGTATTACACCCAATCATTACCGCATGATCGCCCTATGGCTAGGAAAACCTCAATAGTGTCAAAGCATGACAATACACACCGTGATGCCATGAAGACTCCGGTCCTAAGGATAATTACACAACCGCCACATAGTGTGACACTTAACCGTGTAAGTGGGTCAGTCTAACGTATGCATTCTCTAATACACGTCCACGTACAGTCCAAGTGTCTCTACACTTCGATAGACGAGATCTATCCCTACCCTTAGAGACATAAGACATCTAATACGTGCTAGCCTGTTCGTACTATCAATGCCCTGTTTAATAGTACATCAGTCTAGAGACATTTAAGTATCAAACTTATTAAAGTGATTAGAGATCTCATCAACCATAATTTCCTATCATGGTTTCTCTATCACAGTTTAATACTAAGGACGTTATCATATAACAATTCATAATTGGTTCACTAAAAGAACATATGTATGACAACATAAAAGCCATTTAATATATGCATAAACATAAAGAAATAGTAGAAATGATCCGACCCGGTCAAATCCGGTCTAACCCGATTGGGTTTAGGACACTATTTCAACATATACACCATTTGCCGAGGGGACTGTTGTTAGGTGTGATGCCCGAAAGACAATTTTTGTAATTGTTTTATTTAATAAATGAATTGACGTTATTATTCATATTTATTATTCTCATAATCACCGATGTGACAATAGTATTTACACTACAGAAAACCCTAAAGTATATCGTTTATGTAATCACTTAACTCAGTGTATGGTATATACACGGGAGGATTGAGTTAGTGAAGATGTACTTAAAATACAATTAGCCCGTAGTGAAGTTAATCGAGAGTATCGGGTCTCTCCTTTAACGTGCTATTAATGCGCCCGAATACGGTTGGTGTGATTGTCTTATCCGGACTTTCGGTTAAGAGAACCTAATGGGGCATTTATATATGATAGATATATCATATAGAAATTTGGACCGATTTGATTAGAGTTCACGATATAATTCCGTAATCGAGAAGTCTTATCGAATCAATGGATGATCATATTTATGGATATATCTTAATCTTGAGGTGATCACGATCAAACCGCTTGAATCGATTATGAAGTTTGACTTGACGGTTAAGGATTACACCGAGTCTGTGGTCCGAATTACCCCATCTTGGCATTGTCTTCGATTGAGTGAGTAGTCCGTGTTATCACAGATACGGAATCCATTCCTTCCATTTATGGAAGTATATGAAACGATTCCTTTTATTTGTTAATCCTAGAAACCGATCGATCGCGCGAGTTCATATCACACAATCGATTGATCACCAAAGTGAGTTGTATGAATTAATTGATCACTAGGGGTTAATGGTAAATAAGGATAAGAGGTTCTAAAAGGGTTAACGGTAACTTCCGATTTAGAATGAATAGTCTTTGGAGGATTAATCCATATGTAATGATTATATCAATGGACGCTTATTATTATTCTCGTGAGGAGATAAATATAATCTTATAATCGGAGGAGTGCGATCACGGATTATGGTGGCATATTCTGTGATTGATTTATCGAATATAATTATTCTATAATTATTTATTTGATTTATCGGAGTCACCGATTATTAGTCCATGGTCCCCGACGCGCTCTCCTAATATAAAGATAGCTATTCTCGGACGTCGAATCCTAATAATATTAATTTAGTTCTTATTGGACTTTATTAAAACGATATGTGAATTAATTGTTTAGTGGACTATTAAGTTAGTTGGGCTAAATAATTAAATATGTGGAAAAGACATTTTCCATAATCTTGGTCCAATTATTGTGTGATGGCAAAATTAATATTGACTAGGTCAATATTGTTAAATTTCGCCCCCCCTCTTTTAATATGGAACAAGAAATTATTTTCTTGTGTATTGATGAGACATGTGCATAAAATATTTATTGGATAAATATTTATGGAAAGAAATAAAGATAAAGATTATTCTAGATTTGTTCTAGAATATTTTGGGATTATCTTTTATTTAATAGGATTATCATAATTGATTTTGTATTAATTATAAAATCCTTGGGGCTAAGTTTTACTCTCCTATATAAAGAGAGTTATAAAGCCAAAGCACACATGTAATTTTCGACTTCTACCTCTTAGAGAGAGAAGGAAAATTTCGCCAAGGGAGAATAAGAGGAAAATCTTGGAGATTTTTCCGGTAGATCTCGGGAGGGTCGAGTCGAGAATTTCCTTCCACCGGGAGTTGCTTGGATCACACGTCACGGAAGATCGTGGTGCTCTTCACGCTTTCCTTCGTTCATCCTATTGCGGTTCTTCAACTTGGATTTTGAGATCCAGAGGTATGATCTACAACCCCTTGTAGATGTAGATCTAGTTATTTTATTACGTGTAGTTTATAGATCTAGATCCATAAATCGTTTCATTGCGGATGATATTACTAACAATGGTATCGATCGCCATGGTGATCTATATTTATACGTATAAAATATTAGATCTAGGAGTGGTAAAACATGTAGATTTTTTTGTCCCAATTTTTTTGGGGCCGATGCATATGTTTAATTTTTATGCTTATGAATGTCGTGGTTGAAGAGATGGATTGGGGTTGGTACTGTTTCTGTTAGATCTATTGTAAACTCATATAAACGATGAAAATTCGTCCATATGAGTATAGAAATTATGTAATTCTTTTTTTATTGCAATTTTAATTTCCAGAAAATAGATCTGTTTAGTATTTTTTCTTTTCCCGTTGATCGAACCGTTGAAACGAAGATCCCTCCGGTCAGAATCAATATTAGAAGATGATGATCAACTCCACAAATTTTGGCGTCGATCAGAGACCGTTTCGATATCCGTTTGATGCTGCGAAGAGGCTGCTGTAACAGAAAAACACAGGATTCACAGAAACACTATCTGTGACTTCCTCGATTTTCTGGGAGAGTTTGGACCGTTGAAACGCAAATCCGACCATTCAGATTGATCAAATTTGAGTTTTGGACGTACCATAAAAATTTCAGGTCGATCGGGATTCATCTCGATACCCGATCTGCCTCAGGAAGTCCTTGATGCAGTGTAGTCAAAGTCAGATTCAGCAGTAAGTTTGGCGATTTACTGGAGAAAATTGGTAAGTCAAAGCACCGATCCAACCGTCCATATTGAAGTTCAAGGAGTGAAGATAAGATCTGGAAATTTTCGTCCCGATCCGAGTTCGTTTAGTATGCCGATCGTCGAAGAGTTCGAACATCTGCAGATTTAGTTAGAAAGTTGTAAACCCTAGTTAGGGTTTTGGTTTTTATTTTCTAATAGATTAGATACGGGGGTGCCAACGATCCATCTCGGTGTTTAAATTTTCCGCACTTTATTTTTTATGTGTTTGATCATAAAACAGATATAAAATCGGAATTGCCATGACATGCATCATATCATAAATCCACTCCATGCATACATGTAGAATTTTAATTTTGGTAATTAAAATAGGCATGTATACAAACTCGTGTAATTAGTTGAAATTTAATTAATACGTGGTAATTAATAAATTTAGTAACTAATTAAAGATCCGAGGACGGGTTATGAAATCGTTAAGCCTTTCGGTGTGTGTTCTCGGTGAACCGCCTTAAAGCACAAACGAGATCACGTTTTCGATTCGTAGTGTCTACGAGATTGAATGATGGTAAAAGAACAATAAATCTTGGATAAAACCGGTTCGCCTATAGGTTGGGTGGTCAACTGAGCTTTGCTCGACCGCCTGAACTCTCCTAGTGTGATGTATGCACGGGGGTCCGGCAAGACTAAGCTACACCAACGAGCGGAGGGGTGATTCCTTCTTATCTCAATGGGGCTCTCTTGACCCGACTTCGTCCGACTGTCACATATGTTCCAACGAATAGGACGGGTAGGCTTGCCTACGTTACCGACACCATTCGGAATCCTTGATTTGATGTGCTTTTATGTTAACATCAAAAAGACGTGGTTAGTTAACCCACCACCACTTCCAAAATATTGAGTGGGAGCGGGGAGGCGGCACCAACCCCACGGCCTCTACTATAGATACAAGTAAGTGAGAGAAGGGTGGCGCCTCGCGGCGCTTTGGTTTCAAATCCCCCTACGGATGGTGTTCACCCCTATCAACATTCATGGCTTGGTCTCCGAAAGGATAGGATTTACGGGTACTCGTCGGGTCACCGACCTATCTACTACGACGGCACACTCGGGCGTACCTAAGAGATCCGATATAGTAGGTCACACTCATAAAGGATATTTTTGGTAATATCTAGGCTAAAAAAAAAGGAAGGTAGTCAATGAATAAAGGGATGTTCGATTCTCGTGGGATGTTCGATTCTCACAAGTTATTCATTGATGAGATTGTCTTGATTTAACCGTCATCTCTTTGACCTACCCTTCAAGCGCACTGAGATGCGAGGTTAAAACCTTGGAATGGTAGAGTAGACTTAATTTTAGTTTACAATTCCTAAAATAAAATATAGTAGTGTTAAACTTGAATTAATACATGTCATTTTATTTACAGCATTATATCCCTTACTAAATTGCTTAAAATTTATAATTGACTAGTATTGACTTCGTTAAAAAGTGGAAAGTAACTAGGACGTTGAACTAGTTAATCGATAATGCAATTATTTTTCGAAAGAGATATTTTCTCTTAAGCCTTTTAAAAACCAGAGTGACATATAGGTATGTCACTAGTGTCATTCGTGTCAAACGGAAGACAAACTTAGTTTGACCAAAGGTGATCTCGGACTTTGAAATTCTTAGTGAATTTTGAATGTGTAGTAATTACACGAGTAATTTTCTAATTGAAAAATCGGAAAATCATGAAGTATTATTAGTTGGACGATATTTGGAATCGATGAACTAGTGGGAGCTTTATGATTTGTTGTTTTTCTAGAACATTAGAAAAGTGTAACTGACTACACACGTAACCGTTCTAATTGAAAAACCGGAAAGTCATGAAATGTTGCTAGTTAGACGATATTTGGAATCGATGAACTAGTGGGAGTTTCTATGATTTGTTGTTTTTCTGGAAACAATAGAACTATGTATGAAAGATTTTCTAATCAAAAAAATCGGAAAATCATAAAAATAAAGCATTGCTCGTTAGACGGTATTTGGAACCGATAAACTAGTGGGAGCTTTAATGTTATGATTTGTTGTTTTTCCTGGTATATTAGAAAATCCAAGAAGTCCCCGACGAGTAACACTCGAAATAGACATCCCACGGTTCAAGAGTAGTGTCTACTCAAACGAACCGCTGGTTCAAGACTGTTTCCATTCACGGAAAGTCAAGAATGGGTGAATATGTTTAAAAGTGTTAGTCACCTAAACTGAGAAAACTTTAAGGTCGAACCGAAAATTAATTAATCGAAAATCATAGGATAAGGAAAGTGATTTTGGATCACCAACCTATGAATCCTTGGTGATTTTCTCGAGCTAAGTTCTTTGGAAGAACAAGGTAGCAAAGCATTTAACGATTAAAAGAGTAAACAACGGGCAGTTAATTTTAGCTAGAATAGTGGGAGTGATATAAGGAAATGAATCTCGGATTCAATCCTTGGATATCGCGGAAAATTTATTTTCTGTTTAAGATTCGTTGGAACGAATGGATTTACCTTCTATCCGATAATTTGTTTGTCGTATAGAAAGTGAATATACCATTTGTAGTACGAATCCAAGACTCGGACTTTTGTTTAAAGTCAAAACCACTTAGAAATGCTGAAATATGTATATAAAACACATCTTAAGAACTATTAAAAGCAATTGGTTTCTATATTTAGATAAACGCTTCTTCATATTCCATAGTTAGTGCATAGTCCCTAAAAGACAAGACTCAAGACCGGCTCAGGGTGATTCCTTTCTCCCGATCTGTTATATTGTCTCAAAGGTTCGATGACTAAGTTTCCTTTCAATCGTGAAAGGATAATGGATATAAAGAAGTAATATAGCTTGTTCATGACGACCTTCGGGGTCTGATGAAAGATACAAGTTAGTAGGAGCTTCCGAGTAGTGACTTCTTGTCTAATAACTATTCAAACACTCCGGTAAGTTTATCCAAAATATTTTGAGGTTTCTCTGTTTTCAACAGAGATAGAGTATTCTATACTGTAAATGGGCCATCACATAGTCCTGGGGGACTGATGCTCGGCCTTTGCCTCATAGTGAAATGTTTTCACTAAGTGAGAAACCGTTAAATTGCCTTATATAGTTTTTTAGATGTGCTGCAATACACTGCTTAACTCAATAAAGATATTAGAAGCGAAATATCGGTTTACATTGAAATATAAGACCAACCAGTCTACCTAGAATATGCTTTGGAATTTACGGATAAGGTGTGGATTCGGTTCACCCCACTTCCATAAATATAAGCATTTAGCACTCGGTGCTTGAAGGTAGGTCTGGAAATTTCGCGAACACGTTCGGTCAGTGACCAATCGTTATATATCTTGTAGCATTGAGAAAAAGGTGTGTTATCGATTCTTGAAATCGGGAAGGGACAATTTATACCGCTTGCGTCCTTTCGATAGTCTATGAACAAGTAAAACCTTAAACCTTGCGAAAGACGCTTACTCAAGGTAGTTACTAACCGATTAAAATCGCACCACATCCAACATCGGTTGTTGGTGATAACACTAAATACTACTAAACTAGATCGAATTTCGATCCACCCGAATGTAGTGGGAGTATGGTTTATCCATTACCCATTACGGGTTCGGCGGACTTTGTAGTCTCGAGGATCGATTGATGACCTATGGTTTCTTTTGTGAGCGTTATATAGATACCGATAATAGAGGTTGGTTTTAATAGCCATAACCCTGTGAATGGAGTTCGGTACTCCAATTGCTCATACTCTTGTAGAACCACCCGAGCGCCTCAGCCCAAAGTGGGAGTAATTGGATCTACACGGAAAAGAGTAGAATGAGTTCGGTATTGCATGATTTCGCTCAAAAGCGTAAAATAGGGTGATTCCCTAAGACTTTCTTGCCAAACAAACGGAGTCCGGATTCATTCAAAACAGAGGGTATTGACTTATGAACTTATGATAGGATGACCACCAAGGCTTATGTCCTTTGTGGATAAAAAGCAAACCTCTCGGTCATTGGAAGTCATATATTTCTACAATATGTGGATTTGACCGTAATATTGATAAGTCTTTTGTAGACCGGATATCAATTTTAGTACAGATAGTGAATATATAAATTAGTGTTTGTGAAGGATAACACTTGCACTAGTTGGAATCAACATGGGTGTGTTATTTGAAGTCGACCGACAATGCCACAATTCTCTCCAAATGTAGATTTGGACAACATTCTTAAGAGTTTGACTCGGTCGAATTCATTAGAATCGATCACCGGTTTCCCATCCATCTTATTGGTTAAGATGATGCATCCGTGTATGCAACATTCAACGAGGAAGTTCTACCCTATGCCTCGGGAATGACTCTCTAAATCTTCGGATCAAGAGAAATGGGATAGATTCTCTTTCTAGTAAGAGATGGTCGTTTATTGAACGTCAACTTTGATCGAATCTTAGATTCGGCGGTTAACAAAGCAAGTTTAGTATGTCCTTTAGTATCTTGAAGAGAACGAGGAACAATATGCGGACATATTCATGTGTGAACTTGGATATGTGTGATACATCGATTTTGACTTTAAGTCGATTGAGGATGATCGTTAAGTCGATCTCGGGCTCGATGTTTACTCAAGTACCACATGATTTGATGGACCGGTAACGTTTGATTCTACGGATCGCCTCGAGCCGACAACCCGACTAATCATTAAGACCCATGACATTTAGATGTAGGTACTCCCGAGTCACCGACCTATCCTACGACGGCATACTCGGAGTGTACTTTGGAATCAAATGGTTATGACATGCTTAGTGGGTACTAGAATACGGGATAAGTCTCCATTGCTTTAGAGCAAGTGGGAGATGTAGTTTGTTGTATTTTAAATAATAGGGTGTGCTCTAAAACAATTAATCACATGCTTTCGTGCAAGTGGGAGATTGTTAGGTGTGATGCCTGAAAGACAATTTTGTAATTGTTTTATTTAATAAATGAATTGACATTATTATTCATAATTATTATTCTCATAATCACCGATGTGACAATAGTATTTACACTACGTGAAAACCCTAAAGTATATCGTTTATGTAATCACTTAACTCGATGTATGGTATATACATGGGAGGATTGAGTTAGTGAAGATGTACTTAAAATACAATTAGCCCGTAGTGAAGTTAATCGAGTATCGGGTCTCTCTTTAACGTGCTATTAATGCGCCTGAACACGCTTGGTGTGATTGTCTTATCCGGACTTTCGGTTAAGAGAACCTAATGGGGCATTTATATATGATAGATATATCATATAGTATCGGACCGATTTGATTAGAGTTCACGATATAATTCCGTGTCGAGAAGTCTTATCGAATCAATGGATGATCATATTTATGGATATATCTTAATCTCGAGGTGATCACGATCCAACCGCTTGAATCGATATGAAGTTTGACTTGACGGTTAAGGATTACACTTGAGTCTGTGGTCCGAATTACCCCATCTTGGCATTGTAATCGGATTGAGTGAGTAGTCTGTGTTATCACAGATACGGAATCCATTCCTTCCATTTATGGAAGTAGATAGACAGTTCCCTTATTTGTTAATCCTAGAAACTGATCGATCGCGCGAGTTCATATCACACTGATTGATCACCAGTGAGTTGTATGAATTAATTGATCACTAGGGGGTTAATGGTAAATAATGATAAGAGGTTCTAAAAAGGGTTAACGGTAACTTCCCGATTTAGAATGAACAGTCTTTGGAGGATTAATCCATATGTAATGATTATATCAATGGACGCTTATTATTATTCTCGTGAGGAGATAAATATAATCTTATAATCGGAGGAGTGCAGTCACGGGATTATGGTGGCATATTCCTGTGATTGATTTATCGAATATAATTATTCTATAATTATTTATTTGATTTATCGGAGCCACGATTATTAGTCCATGGTCCCCGACGTGCCTCCTAATATAGCATAGCTATTCTCGGACGTCGAATCCTAATAATATTAATTTAGTTCTTATTGGACTTTATTAAAACGATATGTGAATTAATTGTTTAGTGGACTATTAAGTTAGTTGGGCTAAATAATTAAATATGTGGAAAAGACATTTTCCATAATCTTGGCTTGAATTATTGTGTGATGGCAAAATTAATATTGACTAGGTCAATATTGTTAAATTCGCCCCTCTCTTTAATATGGAACAAGAAATTATTTTCTTGTGTATTGATGAGACATGTGCATAAAATATTTATTGGATAAATATTTATAGAAAGAAATAAAGATAAAGATTATTCTAGATTTGTTCTAGAATATTTTGGGATTATCTTTTATTTAATAGGATTATCATAATTGATTTTGTATTAATTATAAAATCCTTGGGGCTTAAGTTTTACTCTCCTATATAAAGAGAGTTCTCCCAAGCCAAAGCACACATGTAATTTTCGACTTCTACCTCTTAGAGAGGAGAAGGAAAATTTCGGCCAAGGGGAGAATAAGAGGGAAAATCTTGGAGATTTTTCCGGGTAGCATATCGGGAGGGTTCGAGTCGAGAATTTCCTTCCACCGGGAGTTGCTTGGATCACACGTACGGAAGATCGTGGTGCTCTTCACGCTTTCCTTCGTTCATCCTATTGCGGTTCTTCAACTTGGATTTTGAGATCCAAGAGGTATGATCTACAACCCCCTTGTAGATGTAGATCTAGTTATTTTATTACGTGTAGTTTATAGATCTAGATCCATAAATCATTTCCGCTGCGGATGATATTACTAACAACTGTTACAGAGCGATCTACTGAGATAACGTAAGGCTCACTTAGCGTAGTGCACCACCGGTGTTGTGCTTAGGTCGAGACCGGTTATAAGCGCGTCTGGCTTGAGAGCGTAAGGCCACAATTTTGAGAAGACTCGCTCGGAGGCGAGCTTTAAATAAGATGCCGAGCTGGAGTCGGGCATACAAAAGATTTGCTCGAGGGCTTATCAGACTGAATTCTAGTGTTAAGCTTCTCAGCGAGCAGGGCCAGATTAGACTGACTTCTCGCGTTGTCAAGCGGACGGGCTTACGATGCCACACTATTAAGCTGTCTCGATGTGCTTTTTAGTTGACATAGGCTTGCTGAGCCGGACATGTGAAGCTCAGATTGTGTGTCCCGTAGACTTTATTGAGCCTGGCCTGTGGAACTGGAGCCGGTCTCTGGGATGACTGATGTGGAGCTAGCTGACGCTGGCTTCAAGGCCATGAGATACACAAGCTTGCTTTTCTTACTCGAGTGTTGTACTTTGATAGAGTTTCTTACTTGCAGGGAACCTGGATTGGCCATGATGTTTTCCTCGGGCTGGGAAAGTTTACTAGAGATTTGAAGAAGATTGCCGACCCGAGGCAAGGTCGGCCTAACCATGGATAACTTTGGGGGTGGATAAGGCCAAGGGTCAGGTTGCTGACTTTGTTAGGAACAATCTCCCCATCGA
This sequence comes from Gentiana macrophylla, assembly GCA_026214975.1. NCBI lineage: Eukaryota > Viridiplantae > Streptophyta > Magnoliopsida > Gentianales > Gentianaceae > Gentiana > Gentiana macrophylla. The sequence goes on along the minus strand of CM047807.1, from coordinate 47,287,308 downwards.
GGCTTTTATAAGATGGGCATGGATGTGGTCTATGACAACCGTTTAAAGGACTTCTCGGAGGGAGTGGTCATGGTGTCCGAATACTCCTACCGTGCTGCGGCTGCTCTTACTTCGGCTCTTGCTTTTTCCGAGCCACCGTGGGGTCAGCCCCCGGTTCTTAGGTCAGAAGGCTTATGGACTTGTAATTTTGAAATTTTATTTCAAATGAAATTGTCATTTGTACAATAGAAGGAGTAGTTCATTAAGTTCTCAACCTTAACTTTATTCCGAGCACTTTTTTAAGTACTTGATAATGGTAGAGGGTATCTTGCCCTCCAGTATGCCATGCATTAACTTGCAGTTTTGGATGGCATACTAAAGGTTTTGTCATGTTTTTTTCTTGAATTTGTCCTACAGACAACGAATGTAGTTAAGTCCGACTTGTAGACTTAAAGAGATCGGTTTACAAACTCATTGAGTTCGATCTGTGGAGTTCAATTGAGTCCGACCCGTGGACTTTTGTTCGAGTCCGTCTTGGGGACCTAATGAGCTTGTCCGAAAACTTTGCTAAGTTTGTCATACGAAGCTTAGTTCGGGTCTTCCTGCAGACTTAGAATTTATCCTTTTTATTTTGGTGCTATGCTTTCGGTAGTCTCACTAAAATTTTTGATTTTGCTTATGTAGGGGACCTTAGTTGGTCAGGAGGTTTCCCAGAGGTTGGGGGAAGCCTCCAAAGAGTCTAATGTCAACAAGAAGAAGATTACCGAGTTGAGGCAAACCCGAGGGGAGCTCGGGGGCGCCGTTGAGCTCGAAGACAATGAGATAAAGGCTTTCTAGGATCAACTTTTGGTCAAAGAGGCGGAGCCGAAGTCCATCCCGGGCCAGTTGGATGCGGAGACACGGGGTAGGGAGCAGGCCATGGCCGAGCTCCAAACAAAGTTGTCTGAGCTGGTGAGGTATCTTCTTTATCCTGACGAGCCGGGTCTACGACGAGCGGGGCTTAGGTCGAATATGTCTTGCAGATTTGATTTTAAGCCGGTTCCGTACTGTGGAGCTCGGATGTAATCTTGATGAGTTTCTTAATAAGAACTTTTAGTCTCTTGAATGCTTTATAGCATGGGACGTCTTACCCCCAGTATGCCATGCACTAACTCAGTTTTTGGATGGCATACTTGATTGTTTGTTTGTCTAATCTCGAGTCTGGCCTATAGACTTAATTATTTGAGTCTGTCACGTAGACTTTATTAGTTTGGTCTTTGATGATCAGGTTCAGTACGACCTTCGGAGCTCAAGTGTCAGTCATAGCGTTTGGAGTGGTGTCCGCCCTGTGGAGCTTAGCTTGTCTGGCCTGCAGACAGTTTAGCGGGCATGTTCATTTGATCCGACGCGGGAGACACGGATGTCATTTTTGGCAAACTGAGTCAGGCTTTTTGCTGACCTCGCATGTTAAAATATTGCGAGTTAGGTCGGATTTTTCAGACCTCGCATGTATTTTGCTGAGCCCGACTTGGCGGAGCTCAGGTATCATATTTTAAGGGAGGCAGAAGTATTTCTGACTATTTCTTTGAGCTTTTAATAAAAAAACATAATAGAACGAGTCAATATTACAGTAAAATGGAGTCAAGGAGAACCTGATGGGGCGATGTCCTTATCGCGGGCTTGACCACTTGGTGCATCAGAGGTGTTGTTGACTGTACCGGTGTGGAGTTGTGGCATTCAGGGCATACGATTGCTCCACATATTATTGGGCGAGCTGGGCCAATTTAGACTAACTTCTCGTGTAAAAGTATTGACGAGCGAGGCCAGATCAGTATCGACTTCTCATTTTAAAACACACGCGAGCGAGCCAAAGCTATCGCGACTTCTCACGTGAATGTATTGGACGAGCAGGGCCAGGCCAGTGCTGACTTCTCATCTTAAAACACGGGGAGCAGGGCCAGGCTAGTGCTGACTTCTCATTTTAAAACACGGCGAGCAGGGCCAAGCTAGTGCTGACTTCTCACGTGAAAGTGTTGGATGAGCAGGTCCAGGGTAGTGCAGACTTATCATTTTAAAACACGGCGAGCAGGGCCAGGCTAGTGCTGACTTCTCGCGTGAAAGAGTTTCACATGTGTTTGTCCTGTAAAATCAATAAAAACCATGCGTAATGGAAAATAAAATAGAAGTAAATTAACATACCGTTTGCTTATTGATGTAATCTGTCGGTGCCAAACTGAAGTCGGACTTATGGAAGGCTTGCCCGAAGGCGAGTTCCAAATATGATGCCGACCTGAAGCCGGACTTATAGAAGGCTCGCCCGAAGGAGAGTTCCAAATATGATGCCGACCCGAAGCCGGACTTATAGAAGGCTCGCCCGAAGGCGAGTTCCAAATATGATGCCGACCTAAAGTCGGACTTATAGAAGGCTCGCCTGAAGGCAAGTTCCAAATATGATGCCGACCTAAAGTAGGACTTATAAAAGGCTCGCCCGAAGGCGAGTTCCAAGTATGATGCCGACCCGAAGTCGGACTTATAGATGGATCGCCCGAAGGCGAGTTCCAAATATGATGCCGAACTAAACCGAACTTACAGAAGGCTCGCCCGAAGGCGAGTTCCAAATGTGATGCCGACCTAAAGTAGGACTTATAGAAGGCTCGCCCGAAGGCGTGTTCCAAGAATAAGATAGTTTGATCATTTAAGTTGTAGAAAAACCCGTTAAGAGCTTGTTTCATAAGAGCTCGGATTTGGAGCGTTGGGGAGCTCGGCTCGGATCTTGAAGAGTAAGGAAGAAAACTTGCAGCATATTTTGGTGTTGCTGCAGCAACTTTCCAGCAACGATCGGGTATCAAAACGGACTCCGATCGGCACGAAATTTGGAGGCCTTGTTCGTCCCTCCTTCTTCAATATGGACGGTGGAAATCTTTTTTCAACAGCTCCATCTCTGGAAATTAGCCGCCGATGTGACTGCTGTGTTTTTTGGTGATACAGCAGCAGCAGCAAATTTACGACGACGATCGGACATTGAACCGGACTCCGATCGGCACAAAATTTGGAGGGCACGTTCCAACCATCTTCTTCTTCATAATGAACGGTGGAATTCACGTTTCAACGGTTCAATCTCTCGGAATTGGCCTTAGATCTGACTGCTGCGTTTTGGTGATACATCAGCGCCTTGTGGCGACTATCGGGCATTGAAACGGACTCCGATCGGCATGAAATTTGGAGGGCTTGTTCATTCCACCTTATCCTTCAATATGAACGGTGTAAATTTCGTTTTGACGGTTCAATCTCCGGAAATTGGTAGTAGATTTGGCTGTGTTTTTTCCCAATTGGAATTTTAACAAAGTTGTCAGTAGGAGGCCCTCCTTCTAGCGCCATTTGACGAATCCAAAATCATCGATGATAAATCCAGGGTCGTTCTCCTACAGACAACCTGCAAAAATTTCAAGAACACGATAAAAACGATTAAAAGGGGGGGGGGGTGTTTTGGTGGTGGTTTAGACTGGACTTGAGATGTTATTTCTCAAGCTGCCTACGTATCCAATGCATCTATTGGAATCAAGTCTTCGTAGTTCCTCAGGGATGGTTTATATAGAGGAGAGTTATGCCCTAAGGTGGCGTGGGTTTTGTCCTTGTTGGGCTTGGACTGCCGTGTCCCCTAAGGAAAAAATAACTACGATTTAATCTCCTTAATTGTAGGAGATAATTGCGTGTATATTTGAATGTCAGAATCAGAGTATTAGATATGAGGGATTCTTCCCATATTTATCTGATTATCACACACGTGGGAAATACGATTGATGATGGACTCTGGCCGACTTAGACGGCCAGAGCTGAACTGGCTGAACCTTTCTGTGTTTGGGCCGACCTACAGAGGTCGAGGAAGATAGCCGAGCTGGGATCAGCTCGGATTCTTACATGCGTAAGAGGTTTTGGTCTGAGAGAGACTTAGACCGACCTATAGAGTTGGGCAGGGGTAGGTTTGATCACAAGTACATGCCGTCCTGGAGGGGTCGAGGATGGTAACCGAGCTCATGCGGCTCGGGTACTGGGGGTTCTGGCCCTTGATGAAGGTCTTTCTCTATCTTTATTTATTATTGTGCTGATGTGGATGTGACACATGGGTAGGTTCAATTCTAGGTATCCTCAGACACCTTCTGCAATTTCTATCATTAGGTTAAAAATAATTTAATTATATCATTATATGTATTTTATCATTGAAATATCATTATATGTATTTTATATTTTGAAAATTACCGAAAAGCAGTTAAAAATTATGTTTCTCAACTAATTATAAGAGATATGTAAGTTGAACCGCAGTTACATACGTTACTAGATCGATTTAATGGTGTATTTAATAATTCAAAAAAAACAAAAAAAAAAACAAAAAAAACACGTAAATATTGTTACGCCACCACCTCAACTAATATATACTATCTCCGTCTCAAAATATAAATCATCCTAAAGGCTTTTACACATAATAAAAAAAGTGGTTGAATGTTAAAAATTTGAAGGTGAATGTCTAAAATGTCCATTGACTATTAATGCAATAAGTTTTAAGTAATTAATAGTGGTTGAATTGATAATAATTAGGGATAAGCTAGAGAAAATAGTAATAAATATTGAATTGATAATGCAAAATGATTTATACTGTGGGACAAATCTAAAAATATAGGATGAGTTATATTTTGGGACGGTATATCTTTACAATTAGTTTGACACCCCGCACCTCCATTAAACAAAACCATTCTCTCAACCACTAGCATTTTACTGCTTATCATCATCCTAATCAGCGGCGGATCAATTAATTTATTTTAATGATGTCATCGGAGTTTGAAACTACATCTTTTATCTAAAAAAAATTCCAATGGAGTCTCCGGAGCCTGAAACATCAATTTTTATTGACAAAATGATATTTTTTGACAACAAAAATATATCATTTTAATATTAAAAGAAATTCTTGGATCTTAATGGGATCATGTGACCCCACCCTACAGCATGTGGCTCCGTCACTGATCTCCAATGGGCTCTGGATTCAATACTCCAAAGACTTTTTAAAGTAAACTTTACTAACTTTATTATCACAATAGTCACTTGATAACATACTCTTTCTCCAAATTCCTTGGAGCCTCACTTGTGAATTTGAGTTGCCTTTGGAGTAAAAAAAATACCACAAATCATTCATTCTCTCTCACTTCTACTCCTTTTTTTTTCATCTCAGCTATTTTTTTATGTATCATTTTCTTTTATTTTCGTACTATTTTTTTCATGACAATTTATTTACGGTGATGATAATTATTAGTACACCAAGAAAATCCCTTCTACTGAAAAAAAAAAAAAAAAAAAAACCAACAACAACAAAGCAAAATGATCTTTTTCACGTTGCAAATATAAAATATTTTGTAATACTAATACAAAATATAAAATATTTTATTTGAATTATGGTGGAATAATAAAAGGTAGGTAGAGGAAAAATAAATTGGTGTTTAATGGAAAAAATGATTTGGAGTGGTTTATTAAGTGTGTTTGTTGGAGTGAATGATTTTTTAAAATAATGAAAAAATGTAACCGGAACGAAAAAAAATATATTTGAAGTGATATTTAAAGTATCACCATTGATAGTCTAATAATAGCAACACAATGGGGGAAAATTGCAATTTTCGTTCGGTAACTTTACCTGTTTCGGATTTTCGTCATATTTTACTCTGATGACAAATTTAGTTCGGTATATTTTAAAATAATTGCAAAAATAGTTTTGACCAGCCGGAAAAGCTAAGTAAACTTATTTTCCGGCATGATTTGCTGAGGTGGCTGACACCTAACATAATTTTGACATTTCTCCCTCCAACTAAACAGATTTTGGTGGGAAAATTCCCTCCAACCCATTTCCCTATTCTTTCATGAGCCTCTTCTCTTTTGCTGCTTTATATATTTTCTCCTTAGGAATTTGTTCTCTACGTGAATCTTTTTAACTTTTCTTTTTCGGTGAGTACACTACATCTTAGCTTCAATCGACGGTGGTTCCGGCCACCTATGAACCATTTTTCTAAATCTACGTGAACCTCATCGCAAATAAGAAGGGCGAGTCCTTCTCAAGGTACGTAAGTTTGCTCCAGATTCCTTTGCCAAGATGATTGCCAGTGAAGAAGCTCTTTATAACCCGTTTCATGATGAGGAGGTTCCGTCAATGGGGTTGTGCAGCCATGAAATAGGTGTTTTTGTCGATGCACACAACCTGTTCGACGTAATGCCTGTGAGAACTGAAAACTGAGAAATGCAGGGGCTGCTGCTGCGGGATATGCTGCTGTCTGTAAGCTTGACGAACAAATCTGTAAGCAATTTCGAATATAGTGTTTTGGTCAATGGTTTTGTTTCAGAGTGGGATGCCGATTTTCACCCATTGTCAGAAACATCTGTTAAAAAAATTCTTAGATGCATACATAATGGAACGAGGAGGTGAGTTTGCTCATGGCTCTGCTTCAAATTGTATTATCAGTTTTACGAAATTAGTTGGATTAAGAGAGAGCCTTTTTTATTCACTTTGGGGGAAGAAAAAATAGTGAAAAATGAAGTAAAATGAACAGAAATCAGGAATGGGGAAGAAGACAAGAGGAAGAGGAAGGCCTAGAAAGATGGTCCAAAATATGGTGGATGGGTATGAATCGTCTCATGACCGATATATTACCTCATCGTATATTGTCATACATTTCGATTAGGTTCCCAAGAAATGGATAATCAGGGCGAAGAAGATACATCATACATCCCCAATTCAATCAAAATGTAGCAGCCAAAAAAAAGAGTTAATTCCTTAAAAGTATAGTTTTTTTTATTCGTATTAGGCACATAAGGACATAAAGAAATCTGTTGGATTTATAAGGACACATTTTATTCAGCTTACCTAATTTATCTTTTTTTTTGTGGGTTTCCCCTTTTCACTATATAGAAGCTCCGACTCTAAAATCAGCATATGGGTCCGGCGACAATGTATTCACGGCAACACTTACACCACCGGACAGTACAATCGGCGCTTCCACCTTCATTGTCGGTCTATTCCGATTCCCGGGTTCTTCTGTAATTGAATTGGACTCACCTGGGTCGGAGAAAAAAAACCGTTGAGAAGCTAAAACAGTGGAGAAATCAGGTACATTTGTTGAATCTCCCCCTCCGTCTTTTTCAGAATCGTTTGATGATGAGAAGAGGTCTTCTGTCGAACCGGTGATAGACATTGAAGTGGAACCAAATGTAATGTCGTAAATTGAGTTGAAATTCTTCATCTGGTTTGTGGGATTGATGTGTAAAAGAGTTTCATCTTCTACATCACAAGTATCATCAGATGTTTGAGGCTGGGAGAGATTTGTTGGGAAACATTTGAATTTGGTGAAGCAAAGGAAGTTCTTCCATAAGATGGTGGAGATTTTGCTATTTTCTGGACTATGGTTTCTCAGTGCTATTCTGACTGAATCATTCCATTGTTTCCTATAATTTTTCCTCTGTTTGTTTAGATGAATTAGTGAAGAAATTCACTGATTTAGTGTCCCTGTTTGTGTTGTGTGTTTGCCTATCATAGTATGATAATATTGATACAAGAAATTCACTGCTTTGCACCAGCTGCATTTGTTAAAAGTGCATCTGTTGAATCTATTGCTTTGATCTTGTGCTCTGCTGAACCTGAAATTTGCACTTGTTGGTCTGCTGCTTTGGGTAATCTGCTGGTGCTGGAAATCTGATGTCTTGTCTTTGTTAATAATTGGTTGTATTAGGCTTGTTTTGTATTGCTGATTTGCTGAACATTTTTGTTCTCCACATTGATTGTTAAACTTGATAGTCTTATCCTTTGGATTTGACTACCATTCCTGAAAGTCAGCTGAGAGTTCAGCAATAGGCTAATCAGCTCCCTATTTTTATCTTCAGGCTGCTCCTATTATATTTGATATATTTATCTTGCAAAGACTGATCAGCAATTTGCTAAATTTTTCATAACTTATTTCTTGGACTAAACTGAACCTGTTGTAGTCTTTTATATTTTGTTTGAATTGCCTTGTATTCTGTCATCTTATACATTCTTGTTGATTCCTTGATCCTGTACTTAGATTGAACTTTTATTGAACAAGTATTAAGCTATTTGCAACTTTTGAGAAATACATTCTATACTCTATCTCTTATTTTGTTTGCTTAGTGATATTGATGTCACTGCAGATGTCACTGCAAACATTAGACAACTAATGAAGTGACATTGATGTCACTGCAGATGTCACTGCATACAATAGACTAGGAGTGTTCACGGATACGGTTTATCCGAAAACCGAACCGATCCGGGGTCATTCGCTTCGGTTCGGTTCGGTTAATACTCGTTTTCGGTTTCGTTTTGTTAATAATATAGAAAACCGAAAATTCGATTCGATTCTGATTAACGCTACAAACCGAACCGAACCGAACTGAAAACCGAACCGAATTAAAAACCGAACAATTAACCGAACCGAAAACCGAACCGAATTAAAAACCAAATAATTAACTGAACCGAAACCATATCAAACAAAAACCCGTTAACCGAACCGTTTGTATCAATATGTATAATTAGTGTTTACAAAATATTACAATTTTTTTTTATAAATATAGCTTATAACCGAACCGTTATCCAAACCGTTTATTACCGAATGAAAAAGCCGAATAAAAAACCGAACCGTTTAGAACCAAATAGAATTGTTAAATTGTATTCGGTTTTCGGTTAACCGAACCGAACCGAACCGAACCGAACCGAACCATATATTTCGGTTCGGTTCGGTTCGGTTCGGTATCCTAAAGCAAAATTTTCGGTTCGGTTTCGGTTACGACCATTAACCGTACCGAACCGAACCGTGAACACCCCTGCAATAGACAATTAATGAAGTGACATTGATGTCACTACATAAATCAATACAATACGACGTCACTGCATACACCGATACAATAAGACGTCACTGCATAAATCGACATAAGACGGTGTCTCTGCATTGCGGTGTCACTTCATCGCGGTGTCTCGCGATGCGATGTCACTTCATCGCGGTGTCTCGCGTCGCGGTGTCTCTTATTCGCGATGTCTGCGTGATCGCCAAATGTTATAACATCGTGATGTCTCTGCGTCGGGGTGGTCACCGCATTCGCGGTGTCTCGCATCTGGTTGGTCATGCGATCGTGGTGTCTGCATCGGAGGTGGTCATCAGTATCGAGGTGATCAATGGATCTGGCGGGTCGCGCATCGTGGTGTCACTTCATTGGCGCCTCGCGCATCGTGGGTGGTCACTTTACATCGCCAGATCACTTCATCGATCGCGTCTCTCGCGCATCGCGGCGTCTCAGCGTCGGGGGTGGTCATCGCATCGCGGTGTCGCCATTCATCGCCGTGTCTCTGCGTCGGGGTGGTCGTTGCATTGTGGTGTCTCGCGTTTCGGATTGTTGGTCGCATCGCATGGTGTCTGCGCCGGAGGTGGTCATCGTATCGGTGATCAATGGATCTCGGTGGTCGCGTGCATCGTGGTGTCACTTCGTTGGGCGTCTGCGCATCGGTGGGTGGTTACTACGCCGCCAGATCACTTCATCGGCGCGCCTCGCAATGCGGCGCCTCTGATCGGTGGTGGTGGTCACTGCAACGCGGTGTCGCTTCATCGCCGTGTCTCTACATCGCAGTGTCACTTCATCGCGGTGTCTCTACATCGCGATGGTCATCGCATCAGGCGTCGCGGTAGTCAATGCATCATGATGGTCATCGCATCGGGCGTCCCGACGGTCGATGTGTCGGGGCGGTCAATGCATCCCAACGGTGAATGCGTCGGGGCAGTTAATGCATCCCGATGGCGAATGCGTCGCAGTGGTCAACCATTGGGTCAGTCAATGCTTCGAGATGGTCAATGCGTCGCGGCGGTCAATGCGTAGTCGTGGTCAATGCGTCGTGGGTCACAATGCGTCGTCGTGCTCAATGCGTCGTCGCGGCGGTCAGCGATCACGGTAGTCATTGGCGTTGCGGTCGCCAATCGATCAAGACGGCCAACAGATCGAGACGGTCAATGATTTTTTATTTTTTTTTTATTTTTTTGCATCCATTTAAGAAAAAAAGAAAAAAAAAAAGAAAAAAAAAGAAAACCTTTTTAGTATTAAAAGACAAAAGCTTCCAGAAAAAAAATTAAAAAACAAACAAGTAAAAGAAAACAAAGGAACATAAGTCCAGTAAGTTCGGCGCTGCTATTTGACTATGACAAGGAACACACTCTATGACTATCCGGCGCTGCTATTTGTTAGTATTTTATTTAATTAAGGGTATTTTAGTCTGTGTAATAATATTGTGTTCTTATAAGTCCAACATATTCCTTTTTGTCATTATAAGTCCAATAAATCCGTTTTGTGTACTTTTGGATCTTTGACCCAAAAAAAGAAAATCGCCTTTGTTGCAATTAAGCCAAAAGTGAATTCAATTCAAGCTCTTTTGGTGCAGTATCAATAACATTAAGGGTCAAGGCCAAGGTATCAAAAATCTTTTAAGGGTCAAGGCCAAGGTAGCGATAGAACCAGACTTGTTTGTAGAATCGAAAGCCGAAGCAAATAACGTGAATTGAAGAAAAGAAGACCCTACTCCGCCTCCTGGGTTACAGACAGTAGGTCATGAACAAATTCTTAATTAATTCAACCATCAACAACAATAGCAACCCAAATATTGAGAGATCAATTTTGCAGAGAAACTTAAAGCAGCAAGAAAGCAAGAGATCGTATATAGTTTGGACTGAGGTTTGATAGAAATCGACGGAAAGAGAGAAACAGATTTTAGAATTTCGATTGGGAAAGATCGAAAATACAAAAGTCATATGGCTCAAAATGAGTTAGTTAATGGTAAAAAAAATGGGGGAGGGAAGATGATGTTAGACCCCGTGCGCAATTAAAATAAAGAAACGAAAATTAAAAGAACAATTTTATTTAATATATTTAAAAGACTATATTACAATAGTAATTGAAATAAAATACGATCTGTCATACAAAACCGGACGAAGTCGAATAACTACGTCCCCAAGACAATTTTGGCGGTATGTACTCTATTGTTACCAATTGTCTTCCAGATAACTTCGGTTATACTGTCAAGTAAAGTGCGATTGAGACTTGAACCACAATAACTCGACAATGCCTAATCTCTTCGACTCGTGAATGGACTCGAACTAAGTCAGTATGTGTATGATACAATTTCCCGAACTCTCTATTTTTACGTATGCATCTATTTTTCTTCCCATTCATGTAGCTCGTTTATATAGCGAGGACATGGAAAACTGATGGAAATGAATGTACCTCACTCGAATTGAATGTCATAAGCATTATGTTGGAACTTGGAAAGCTAAAAGCCTCGGCTTTAATCACGACTTAAAGTTGGATAGGAACATGAAACAGTCTCACTCTCAAAGAGATGAAAAATAAATTAACGAGCAATGCAAAACCGAACTCGATTGTGAACCTTCAAATCGAGTCACGGGACACGCGGGCATGCACAAGCCCAAGGGTAAATCCGGATTGGATTTGCACCTCACTAGCTTTCGCGTGAAACGGTGTATAATGTTGGTTTCTTATTCCAACTACACTAAAACAATATCATATAAATATTGCTTCTTTTTCCTTCTTCCAACCAATGTGGGAGAAAAGTTTCTTCCCATTTTTCCTTTTCATAACACACACTTTGCCCGATAGCCCGATATGACATATCATCAACAAACCGACTTTAAGCGTTAATTTCTCATTCACTCGTTATCCGAATTGAATGATTCCAAATCCCGAATTCATCTACGACTCACGTAGTTTTCAGAATTAATAAAACATTACATATATTCTATACAAGAATATATCCGAAATACGCTTACAAAGTCACAGAATAAAATGATTATAAAATCATTTTTAATTCATTTTTTAATTCAATTCCTCTATATCTCCAACAATCCCCCACATGAATGGAAATTAATGAAAATGCAGACTCTGAAGAGATTCTGACAGAAAAATATTGCATCAGGAGAGGTAGCTTCTGGCTTTGAACCTGCCTTAGTGCAGTACTATCGGATCTACTCGGCCATTCAGTGAACTTACGTCTTGAACTGTTCAGCCTTTAGTGTAGAACAAGACAATAATACTCACACAATATTTTCCTTAACACTGTACTTGGTTCTTATGACTGGATTCGTTTTGGCCCTGAATCACACCTGGTTTCAGAAAGTGCGTTAGAGAATTCTAGCCTCTGAATTCTCATAGAAGCGGCCCCACTACACACTTACATAGGTGACTTCCTATCAAGAGTATTCTGCCATACCCCACTCGAATTTAATCAAATTATAGGAATCATTAAAAGATTTCACTTAACCTCAACACTTTTGGCAGACAACACTTTTATTCACAGAATGGGAAAGTGTTCATCGACTGCTTCATAACTTAGTTGTCCCTTTGAACCAAGATCTTGGGATCTCCAGTCAACATGGTAGGGTTACCATTACAAAGCTTATCTTTCAATAGGCTTAAGTCCCATTCCGAGTATCAAAACTGACAATCGATCTCTAGTAAACATTTTTGAAAGCAGATCTGCAAGATTTTCCTTCGATCCAATATAATCGATGGAAATCATACCACTAGAGATCAATTATTTAACGGTATCATGTCGTTGACGTATATGTCTAGACTTACCTTTATACAAACTATTTTGTGCTTGGTGTAAAGCTGATTGGCTATCACTGTGGAAGCAATCGGTGTAGTCCAGCAAGAAATCTCCTCTAGGAAATTTAGAAGCCACTTAGCTTCTTCACCAGCTTTGTCAAGTGCAATGCACGTTTGCTTTGTGGACTTCCATAACACCGCAACATCACCAATCATGTGAATTGTAATGCTTTAGAATCAGTAATCCACTTGTCATCACAGTATCTTTCTAATCCCAGATTCATTGAATATTTCAAGTACTCGTGTACTGTAATATCGCTTTCCAATGATCCTCACTAGGATTACTTGTAAACCTGCACAGTTTATTCACAACATGTACATTAGATAATATGTAAATATTTTAACTGAGACACAGGCTCACCCTTGGTTTTGACTAAGTGGATACTTAAGTCAATGTGTGCTTTAGGACTTTCATCAAACATATTGAATTCCTCAGGACGAATTCAATATAATGAGACTGTGATAACACTAGTCCCTCAGATATTCTATAATTATTCTTAGAATTACATCTCTAAGTCCCATATCATGAGTACTCCTCATTATTAGCATATATTCTTCTAATTCACTATTTAAGACAACAGTCTTAATATCCATTTGATGGATTTCAAGCTTACATACCACAGCATCTGCGATAAGCACTCATATCGACGAAAGTCGAGTTTCTAGTGAATTTGTATGAAGAAATCAAGACCCTCTTTTGGTGATAACCTCTGGCTACCATCCTGGCCTTACATTGTTTAGTTTTAGGTATTCCCACCTTTGCTAAACACCCCACATTTCAAGTATTCGTAGATAAGCTCTCGACTTTCCTCGACTCATATGGGATCTTTATACATCCATTCGATGTAAACCTTTAAAGAATGAAATCGATGGAAACTATCGCTTCCCCCACACGTTCGGAGATTAACTCAAACTATTCACCATGCTTTAACCAACTCTTTAAGAGTTCGGTTGAAATTCAACATTTCTCGGATAACATCCAAAACAATCAACACCGGTTTGTAAATCTAGCGAAATAGCATTTTACGAAAATCGTGACTTTTGTTTAAAGACGATAGCCTTTCTTTGAAACCAATGGCTTTTGTTAAAAGCGACTTTTGCGAAAATCAATGAACAAAAGAAAAAGTGTAGCCCGACTAGACTTTTCCCTTCTGATCTGCTAGATTTTTAAGCTTAGTTGTTTTTCCAACTTCATTCTAATATGTGTATAACTCCTTTGTTGTCTTATCTTTGCTATTTTAGCAAAATTAGACACAACTTTATTTTATACAATGATCGATAAATAATCTTTACCGACTCTCGATTAGCATAAATATTTAAATCACACAACTCGTATAATTTAACTTTTACATGTCTATGTTTCTTTCCACGAGAAATGAAACCGTGCCTAAGTCATATTTGCTTTGACACATCTATGGCATGTTTAACACTACATACAATAAATCATTCGACATAATGATTTATATTCATCCATTTTTGGATTTAGGAAATAAATAATTTCCACTCCTAATTGTTATGTCATAGGCTTGTGACACCACATTGTATCACCAACCATTTCAATTTTAGTCATATTTCAACTCACGGTATAAAAAAGACTATTTATTGATTCAACAACTTGTACCATCACTGGTACGCATTTCAAATCAAAACACCTCGGTGTTCATTTCATTTTTATTCAAGCGAATAAAAGTTCTCTGAGTCGTCACCAAAATGAGAATTTTATCATGAAGATAATTTCTCCAACTTACACGGCACGAACTAATGTTTTCACTAACATTTTGGCATATTTTCCTTATGATTAATCTGCCAATTAAATAAGTTTTATGTACATTCGTCATACGAAATTATTTCGTTTTGCAGCGTATTAATCATATATGCCTCAATCGGGCAACAACGGTTCAAAACATAATAAGAAAATTATTTGAACCAATACACATTAAGAATATTTATTATTCCATATATTAAAATAGAAATTACATTTTCTACTTTACGTAACAACACGGAGATCCATCATCCATAGACCTCCATCTATCGTTCCTTCAACAATTACCTCGCTTTCATCTATTAGTGCGAATTTGTATGTATCAAATGCCAACACGGACCACTAGTAGGTAAGGTGGCTTGCGAAAACCACATTCATCGATAAGTCCGGCACATGCGGGACATCTCGAAGAATCAATGCTCTTCCAGACGTCAAATTCAACTGAACATGACCGCATCCAATGATATCGGAAGTAGTTGAATTTGACATTACTATTTTCTCATCTTTGAGATGTTGGTAATTAAAAAATCAGCACCAAAAAAGGCCTTTTAAGGCGTTTTAAAACGCCCTATATATGCGTCTATCAGGGCGTTTTTAATCTAGGGGCGT
This sequence comes from Gentiana macrophylla, assembly GCA_026214975.1. Classification (NCBI taxonomy): domain Eukaryota; kingdom Viridiplantae; phylum Streptophyta; class Magnoliopsida; order Gentianales; family Gentianaceae; genus Gentiana; species Gentiana macrophylla. The sequence continues at coordinate 47,272,274 of CM047807.1, read as the reverse complement.
TTCGCTAGAACGCCCTTTCTGTCGACGTCGTAATAAGCAAAAACGCCTTGACACAACCCTGATGGGGCGATTGAAACGTCCTAACACGACCCTGATGGGGCGTTTGAAACGTCCTAACACAACCCTGGGGCGTTTGAAAATGCCTTAACACAGATCTGATGATGCGTTTGAAAACGCCTTTAATAGGTGGTATTGATGCAAGTCCAAGCGCCCTTATTGAGTCTGAATGAGGCGGTTTGAAATGTCATAACAGAACCTTATTAGGGCACTCCAAAAAGCCTCATCAGGAATTTTTAATATAAAAATAATAATTATCTTCATGTCTATATATATATATATATATATATATATATATATATATATATATATATATATTTCCATGCACATTCAATTCACTACTAAGCAACAACTAAATAAAAGCTTCCAATACAACTGTTCTCAAGTGAATAAAGTTGAAATTACACCTTAAGTCAATTAAAACATGTATTTACAAAACAAAGAACTCCGTGTCCAAATCTTCTAAAAGCACTCTACTTCCTCTGCTTTTTGGATTTCAAGTGTCAAGGCATACCTAAGAATCAGACCATATCGAAGGTTCAGCTTTTTGACAATGAAGTTCACCTCAACTAACACAAATTTCTCCCATTTAAGATAAATCAACTAGTTCACCATACCAGCAATACCTACTATATCCATGCCTCCATCCTTTTTCACAAATAGAGGAACATATATGTGTTGTGCACACATTGACATCTAAATACTGAATTATTCACGTTCAAACCGTAGTAGACTAACCGTAGATTAATAATTAGTCTACAAAATGACTATTATTTAGAGACAGAGGTAGTGTATATATATACCTTTTGTGAGCTTGAACATGTTCTCCACAGCTTTGAGGAGTTGAGGGTAAGCTATTGTATCCATTCAAATCAATCTTTCTAGGAAAAAGGGCTCCATCCATGCCAACTTTTACATAAATGCCACTGCTCCCTGCTTCTTCTGTTTTCTTACTCAATTGGAAGATGTTCTTTCTTCAAAAACTTACAAGTTGCCACCCAACTATTTGTGATCTAAGCATAAGAAGAATATTCATAATGTTAGTTCATCATAAAAGAAAAATATAATAATCAAATATACAAACAACTACTTTTGGAAAAATGTAGGACAGGAAGAAACATACTTGGCAGTAACATTTTCTGCATTTTGGAATAATGAGAAGAGCCATTTTGTTCATTTTCACAATCTCATAACTGATGATCTGAAAAAGGTCTTTTGTTGTTAGTAATGATCAAAGAACAAGACATATCTTGTTGAACAAAAACAACAACAGATTCTTCTTCATCTTTACCTGGTAATCCCAATCTAATTTCAGTTGCCTTTAGATCATTATCTACTGAACCAATGCTTTCCATTTTCTTAATTAATTTCACTATATCTCACAACTTGAAAGATATGATGGATGTTCTTTTCAGTTCTTGGAGCTTGATGATGAATTTGAAGTACTATCTGTGCCAAAAAGATTAGGCCGATTCATCAACATAAGTGCTAGTTGCAGTATGAATGCATTGTGATATTAGAATCATTAAACACTACAAAAATAAATTAGGAATGACACTTAGCTTTCCTTACAATTAATGCAAAAAGTCAGAATATAAAAGAAATAGACAAGGAGTAAAGGCCACACCAAAAACCAGAAAAGTAATCAGCAAAGCTTAGGAATGGAGAACCAAAATAAAGGTAATCATAGAAGTGACACAATAAAGAAAACTAATTCTTCAAAACATTCAATGGAGATATTAGAGCTTCTAACAATGACTAATCTTCATACCAAACTTGAAATCAACAAACCGTAAACCAAGTCATTAAATACTAATGTCTATTTCAATTCATAATACTAAATATTCTTAATTACCAACAGGTCCCCAACCTACATCGTGTGGGCAGGGTGGTGGATAAGCTCCAAGACTTACACAATAATGAGAGCTTGCCCACGATTCTGAAGCACGATCTTTCAAAGTCCATATATTGACATCAGCATGCCCTGATAGGGCTTTTTTAATTAAATGTCCTAAACATAGTGTCTTAAAAAGCAGATTTTGTAGTGGTGGCTCAGTGCTCGAATCCAATCAAATGTTACATGAATCTACTCAGGATTAATAACAGAATGATATTACTTTCCAGTCAACCTAGAGTACTCATTCTTACATGCCAAGATACATTAGTAACATGTTCATATATAGTTTCAGGCTTTCAGCAACTTACTAGGAGGGTATGTATTTAGTCTTAACATCATTAAATCAAATATTTCCACATGTTTCTTACCTAATAGGAATTTCCTAGTTACCCCATCTAACAACAACTTCTGTGTTCATACATTATAATTTTTTGATTAGATGTTGCATTGAATAAGAGATCACATGGTTGGATTCATGGTATTAGCATGTATGTACTTGAATAAAGTTAAAACCAGAACTCGACACTCACCTCTTGAATACATACGTAAAGATTAGACCACATACATTTCTGAAACTTATCATCCATCATGAATTAACCATCAGACCTACAAAAAACAAAAACAAAAACAAAAAAAACATTACCAGAGACCATTATTTTCACATACTTGAATACAAAAGGAGAGGTCAAGGAATTCGTTGGTTCCAAAATATGGCAAGGTATGCCTTGACCTTCTTATTGTATCTTTAAAAGACTGTTTCACAGCCTATCAGTTATAAGAAAAACAAAGTTTCTTATATCCAGTTCTTCCTAAATAATTCAACAACAATAAAAATTAAGGAAATACTCAAAATACACGCTCACTCCTTGAAACAAATAATTTTCGTTTATTCTTTTAGAATATCTTACCACATGATAAGTTTGAATGTCAAATTCAGGACCCGGAAGCATTCCATTCTTTCCTCCAAAATAACGCATAGGTCCGCACCCAAACTGAATAATTCCATTATGGTAAGAAAATTTTGACATGTCACTCTGAATACCACGGCAGGTATGATGACAATCTACGGCATACCCTGAAGAGAGGGGAATTGGGATGCAAGAGGAATAATAAGTTAAAGAACCTCCATATACTCATTGCACTTGCAAATGAAAATACCATAAAGGGAAAAGAACTGCAAAATGTTGTGCCAATAATTTCTCTTTTCAATATGAAAAACTTGATGTGAAAATGGCAACTTACGCTCTGTACACCCAAAAAGTAGACTTTCTAATCAGCCAATATCCCCTTATTCTTTGTAGATTCTTCCTGCACAAAGCACGACGGACACTTTATCAGATTTTTCAATCTTATAGTGCTTTGTAACCGGCTGAACAGAAAATTTCAATTAAAATTGAAGGAAATTGAAGCATAATCTTGTCTATGCCATACTCAATCTCCTTTCTCAAATGCTTCCTGCACAAAGCACCACAATTACTCAAAAATTTCGGGAAGTAAATGTCTCCAAATACATAATTTATAAAGATGATTCTATAAAGATAATAATTAATTAAAGACAGAAATTAATTAACCTCAACCGGGACACAACCAAATGAATAGCGTATTGTCTGATGGATGCTTGCTCGAGGAGGGTTGGTGCGAACTGCGGAAGATGGAGGTGGAAGACAAGGATCCGATTTTCTAGAAGACGGAGGTGGAAACGCGCCGAGGTGGAGAGTCATGGACGATGGAGGCGGAGTGGGAGAGGTGGAGGTGGAGGTGGGGGAATGAGAACTGCCGGCCCTAGCTGCTTCTGCGTTATGAGGGGATGAAAAGTTAGAAATAAGGTGGGTTTGTTCCCGCATTCCATTTTTCACGAAAAATATTAAGTAATAAATAAAATAATATTGTTTAGAGGCTTTTCCAAACGCCCCATCATCCAATTCTTTAAATAAATAAAAAATAAAACCACACATTTCACTGTAGCATAATGCACCAAATTGTAGAACGCCCTATTACATGCCTGATAGGGCGTTTTGAACAAAATGCCCTAAATTTATTGCCTTAATAGGCCTATTTTGTAGTAGTTTAAACGATGATCTGTTCGCACACATATGTCGGGTAGCCCCAGTGTCTACAACCCAAGCATATTCCTCTTCCTCGAGGTCTCTGTCAGGCTCAGTTTTGACCTGTTTTAAAACCACTTCACTTCCCGCAACTCAGGGAGCTTTCTCCTCAATTGGCGCACCAATAGAGTCATCGATTATAAAATTCCATTTCGTTCACAAACAGAAGATAAACAATTTTAAGGCTCGTTTTTTAAACGACCATTTTCCCAAAAGGATAATTTAAAATACCAAAAAATGATATTTAACACATTTTATATCAACTCGATATCAAACCAAGTAAATTTGTTTTCAACTCGTCAAAATCAGACTTGATAAAACAGACTGGGGCCTGTTTTCAACTCGTAAAACATACTCAAGATTGTTTTTTAAAATCGTAAAACAAATTGAAGATTGTTTTGACTCGTCAAAACAAGCTCGAGTTTATTTCAACTCGATTCTCCAACCGTTTATCAAATCGTAACAATATCAACAAGTTTGAACTTGTTATTCCAAATATCATCTCTTTAATTTTGTTTATTTCAATTCAGTTCGTCCAACTTATAATCAAAACACCAAAGCGGATGGTAGTTTTTACCGGAAAACCCCAAAAGGAGATGGACCGATTTTACCAGAAATCGATACCAAAAAGGAAGTGGACTGATTTTACCAGAAATCGATACAAAAAAGGAAGTGTTTTTCAGAACGAGCTGGACTAGAATCGAAATAAACGAGCTGTGCTTGCATTTTTTTTTTTCTCTTCTCCAAACGAGTTGAATTTGTTCAAAAAAAATTCAAATCGAAACAACCTTGTCCAAATAAAATTGAAGAAATATTCGTCAAATATTTTGATTACTCACGGGTTCGAATCAGAACAACGGTTCTTCAGAACAAAATTGTCTTAAGCTGTTAGACCCCGTGTGCAATTAAAATAAATAAACGAAAATTAAAAGAACAATTTTATTTAATATATTTAAAAGACTATATTACAATAGTTATTGAAATAAAATACGATGCAATACAAAACCGAGACAGTCGAAACTCATCCTTAAGACAATTTTGGCCCGTATATACCCCGGTTGTTACCAATTGTCTCCCCAGGATAACTTCGGTTATACTGCTCAAGTAGAGGTACTTGGACTTGAACCACAAATAACTCGACAATGCCTGTAATCTCTTCGACTCGTGAATGGACTCGAACTAAAATTTGTATGTGTATGATACAATTTCGAACTCTCTATTTGTTTGTAATCATCTATTTTTCTTCCCATTCATGTAGCTCGTTTATATATAGCAGAGACATGGAAAAGCGATGGAAATGAAACGACCTCATTTCGAATTGAATGTCATAAGCATTATGTTGGAACTTGGAAAGCTAAAAGCCTCAGCTTTAATCACGACCTAAAGTTGGATAGGAACATGAACAGTCTCACTCTCAGCACAAGCCCAAGGGTAAATCCGGATTGGATTTGCACCCCCCCTGCGCCCGCGTAGAGAACGGTGTATAATATTGGTTTTTATTCCAACTACACTAAAACAATATCATATAAATATTGCTTCTTTTTCCTTCTTCCAACCAATGTGGGAGAAAAGTTTCTTCCCATTTTTCCTTTTCATAACACACACTTAAGCCCAATAGGCCCAATATGACATATCATCAACAAACCGACTTTAAAGCGTTAATTTTTCATTCACTCGTTATCCGAATTGAATGATTCCAAATCTGAATTCATCTACGACTCACGTAGTTTTGAAATTAATAAAACATTACATATATTCTATACAAGAATATATCCGAAATACGCTTACAAAGTCACAGAATAAAATGATTATAAAATCATTTTTAATTCATTTTTTAATTCAATTCCTCTATATCTCCAACAGATGATAGAAGAAGAGGCTTCTAAAAGAAGAGGGAAATGGGTCGGAGGGAGTTTTCCCTTCAAAATCAGCTTAGTTGGAGGGGAGATAGTCAAAATTAGGTTAGGTGTCGGCCACATCAGTAAATCACGCTGGAAAATGAGTCCAGTCAACTTTTCCGGCTGGACATGACTATTTTTGCAACGATTTTAAAAGATACTGGAATAAAAACAGGACGACAATAAAAAAACGAATAAAGTTATCGGACAAAAATTACAATTTTCCCACACAATGGTAGGTTGTCTTCTTAACCAAATTGTTCTCCTGCAAATCATCCTCGACCATCACCGTGAAAACCGGAAATCATAAGTGATATACCACATGCCTCGTGATCCACCATGTCCACCATGGCTGCCTCCGTCGTATCCGAAGTCTGATTACCGTACCTCAAATCAATTCCCTCATCACATACATCTTTATTGTTTGGCTACAATCACGTACAATTCCAAAAAGAAATAAAAGGAATTACAAAGATGTACTAATTCGCCTTCAGCAACTACCCCCAATGACATTCTTTGATCAACCTGTTTGGCCGACATTACTTTCGGGACCTTGCTACGCCACTTAGGCTTCTTTGCTTGTTGCTTTAAATCTTGTTAATGAAATTTGGGTGAGCCAAGCGGGATTGCTAGATATGGTTATTTTAATTATGTTGAATTGGTCTCTTGGTTTGTTGAAATAAGATCTATTTCTTAAGGATATAATTTAATTGTTTTCCCATTATTAGTCATGTTCCACATTTATAGGCTTTGTTAATGTGGTTCTGTTATTTCCCTTTTCTTTCATTGGCTCTGTAAGCTTATTTAAAGCTCCTATTGTGATTGAATAAAACTCATTCCTTTCCAGAAATATTATTTCCTCTGATAGTTAACATTTGGTATCAGAGCGAGGGCAAAGTGAATCAACATGACATCAGGAGATAAGTTTGTGCAGCCGTCTATTCCCAGATTTGATGGCCATTATGATTTTTGGACTATGACAATGGAAAATTTCCTACGAAGCAGAGAAATGTGGAGTTTGGTGGACGAAGGGATCCCAGTTGCAGCAATTGGGACAGAACAGGCAAATGAGGCACAAAGGAAGACAGTAGAAGAGGCCAAACTCAAGGATTTGAAGGTAAAGAATTTCTTGTTCCAATCAATTGATCGAGAAATTCTGGAAACCATTCTTGACAAGGAGACATCCAAGGGAATTCGGGAGTCTATGAAGCAAAAATATCAAGGGTCAACAAGGGTGAAGAGGGCACAACTTCAAGCCTTGCGTAGGGAGTTTGAATTACTCACCATGAAAGAAGGAGAAAAAGTTGACAGCTACATGGGACGAACCTTGAGTGTGATCAACAAAATGAGGACCAATGGTGAGAAGGTGGAGCAAAGCACAGTGGTCAGTAAGATTCTCAGATCCTTGACTCCAAAATTCGATTATGTTGTTTGTTCCATAGAGGAAGCAAACGATTTGAGCGCTCTAAACATTGATGCGCTCCATGGAAGTCTGTTGGTTCATGAACAACGGATGCAAGGACATCAAGAGGAGGAACACGTACTGAAAGTAGCCCCAGATGAAAGCTCCAACAGAGGAAGGGGTCGAGGTACTTTCAGAGGAGGACATGGCAGGGGTAGATGAAGACAATCACTCAATAAAGCAACCATTGAGTGTTACAAATGCCATAAGCTGGGACATTTTCGATATGAATGTCCAGAATGGGAAAAAACAGCCAATTATACTGAGTTGGAGGAAGAAGATACTCCTACTAATGTCCTATGAAGAATCTCACCAACCACAAAAAGAAGAAACATGGTTTCTTGACTCAGGGTGCAGTGACGGACCTTTTCTAGGTGTTACGATCATTACCGGCAGTGCACCGGGTCAAATTGTAGTGCTAGTCTTGTGAGTCAGGTCGTATCCTCAGGGAAATGAAGGCATAATTCAAAGTGTGGTTAAACACCAAGAAGCTATTATTAACTCGATCTAAGTCGCAGTTTTTACCATTTTATCGGTTTAGATTATGCTAGTAGTTAGATTGTTAGTAAAAGCGATAAATAAATACATATATATATATATATATATATATATATATATATATATATATATATATATATATATATATACATACATATATATACATATATACATACATATATATATATATATATATATATATATATATATATATATATATATATATATATATATATATATATATATATATATATATATATATATATATATATATATATATATATATATAGATACATAGACATAAATATATATATAGATATATAGATATATATAATATAAATACTAATATAATGTATAGAAACTAATATAATATATAGAAACTAACCAAGATAATGTTATTAAACTATGATCTCTTTTTAGTTAATAAATGAGACAGATCTTTTCCTTGATGCAAGGAGGTCAATTATATATGAACCGGTGTACTCCTAAGCTAGACAACTCCTCCTCACACGAGCGTATGAAATTGTCATATGTCAAATTGTCATTAGTTTAATTTCCACAACTCGCCCATGCTAATCTCGATTTAGTCACAAGTACCGCAGTACAAATCTACCCGGATAAAAGAGGTTATTCCGTTTGTCGAGGCGGCCGATGTTATTCAAAAGGCTCCGGTTGTCGGCGGATCGATTTAACTTTCGGTGTTAGTTTCAATTAAACCGTTGATTTTAACATTATTACGATCTTGAGCACAAATTTAATAAGATTCATCTTTCCCAAGACAAATCTGCCCCCGGGTAGGAAATAGGATTCCGTTGTCACGTTTTCACTCGGCCATTTTTACCCTCCGGTTTTTCTACCTTTTTTCTCATATCCTAACTTCACCGTTTAGTTCGTCATTAGGTTACGATTCTGTTTATATTGATTAGCTATGTCAATATTAACGTTTCATTAAGCTCAGGTAGAAAAAGATTCATCATAATCGGTTTTAATCATTTTTACCATAGTCAATCATCCATTTTACCAAAAAGATTAAAATAGTTCAATTACATATCTTGGCTAATATTACTACTACTAATATATATATGTATATAAATAGATAGAAATAATAAACATAATAACATTAGAAAATTACCGATTACAACTGCTGAATCGGAGCCTAATCCTCGTGAAAGTAACAACGGCTTCCGAGACAACAATCCTCGATAATAAATCCAAGCATTACAATGATACTACTCTATTTATTTATACACATATGCATATATATATATATATATATATATATATATATATATGAGCCCAAAACACAAAATAAATAAAAAGAAAGAGGTAGAGGAAAAAAAAAAAAAAAAAAAAAAAAAAAAATATATATATATATATATATATATATATATATATATATATATATATATATATATATATATATATATATATATATATTTAGGGCCTCTTGAACAAATGGACTGAGGGAGTATAGATAGGGTAGTGCACGGCTCGGGCCGGTTTACTTGATTCGGGCGGATTTTGAAAAATATCCTTCTTCGGTTTTCTCTTGTTTTTGATATTAATTCTTCATTTTTCATCACATGTACCTGAAATACGATCAAAAACACGAGCCACAAATTCGACCACAAAACTATAAGTTTTATTAAATTTATAACGATAATATCTATTTATAACGATTTAGGTTTTTATGAGTTTTTAGTATATTTTTATGAAATTATACGATATCTTATATAATAATTACTACTTATACATTTTGATAAAACTTAGTAATTATGACTTGAATTGGTACAATAATGCTCAAAACGGTATCAGAAATGGGGTGAAATGTTATAATAATGAGTGTTAATTTGTCTCTCATCATGCAGCAACCATATGACCGGGAACAAATTGTGGTTTTCAGAGGTCTTAGAAGACGGTCTTAGCAAAACAGTGAAGCTAGGAAATGGTGCTAGAATGACCGTGGAAGCAAAGGGAAACATAAGGGTAAAGCTAAATGGGATAACTCAGGTAATATCTAATGTCTATTATGTTCTTCAACTTAAGAATAATCTATTAAGTATAGGACAACTTCAAGAAAAGGGGTTATCCATTTTATTTCAAGATGGGGGTTGCAAAGTATTTCATCCAAAAAGGGGGGTGATTATGCAAACTAACATGAGCAGGAACATGATGTTTTGCTTATCAGTCTCTATGGTACCTAAAAGCATCATGTGCCTACAAAGTGAAGCTACAGCAGACAAGGAAATTCACAGATGGCACTGTCGGTTTGGACACTTAAACTACAAAGGGCTGAGAACACTCTAATCCAAGAAGATGGTGAATGGATTACCCGAGTTAAAAGCTACAGAAAGGATTTGCACCACCTGCTTAATGGGCAAACAACATAAAGAGCCCATACCAAGAGAGATTGTGTGGAGAGCATCAAAGCAACTACAGCTAGTGCATTCAGACATATGTGGACCAATCAAACCAATATCAAGCAGCAACAAGAGGTACATTTTAAGTATTATTGATGACTTTACTTATAAAAACTTGGGTTTATTTTTTACATGAGAAGTCAGAGGCCTTTGTTACTTTCAAAAATTACAAGACTCTTGTTGAGAAGGAGACATGAAGATATATAACTGGTTTGAGAGCAGATAGAGGTGGTGAATTCAAATCAAATGAATTTCTGGAATTTTGTCAAACACATGGAATCAGCAGACAACTAATAAAGACTTTTTCACTGCTCATCAAAACGGAATAGCAGAGATAAAAAATAGAACGATTATGAATGTTGTCCGATCCATGTTAAGAGAGAAGCAAGTTCCTAATATTTTTTGGCCTGAAGCTGTAAAATGGTGTGTACACATTCAAAACAGAAGTCCAACAGCAGCCTTAGAGAACAAAACACCACAAGAAGCATGGAGTGGAAAGAAGCCAATGGTGGATTACTTTCGTATATTTGGTTGTATAGCACATGTCCATGTACCAGATCAAAGAAGGAGTAAGTTGGACAATAAAAGTAGGAGATGTATTTTCTTGGGGGTAAGTGATGAGTCTAAGGCTTGGAGATTATATGATCCAGCTTCAAAGACAATCATTATCAGTAGAGATGTTGTCTTTGAGGAGGAAGAAAGTTGGGATTGGGGCAGAACTGAGGAAGAAACTAAACAAGACATTTTGGAGTGGCCAGACGAAGAAAGTGATGCTGAAATTGAAGAAGAAAACGACTCAAACACCAAGGGTTCAGCCTCAGAATCTCCCCCAAATGAGCCAACTGCACCTAATACACCTGGAAGTTTAGCTGCAGGGAGGGGTGTTCGAGAAAGACGGGCACCAGCATGGCTGAATGATTTTGACACAGGAAATGAAGAAGAACATTTGAGTTCAATGATGGTAATTGAAAGAGACCCAACTTCATTTGATGAGGCATCAAAGAATGAGAAATGGAAAGAAGCAATGGTAGCAGAGATTGACGCCATAGAGAAAAATCAAACTTGGGAACTTACCACCTTACCTAAAGGAGTCCAAACTATTGGAGTTAAGTGGGTGTTTAAAACTAAACTCAATGAAGAAGGAGATGTGGAAAAGTACAAATCAAGATTGGTGGCAAAGGGGTATGCACAACGTCATGGAATAGATTACACTGAAGTATTTGCTCCAGTAGCAAGACTTGACACCATTCGAATAATCATTGCAATGGCTGCTCAATTCTGTTGAGAGATTTTCAGCTTGATGTGAAGAGTGCATTTCTTCATGGGGAACTTAAAGAGAAGGTGTTCATACAACAACCTGAAGGATTCATAAAGAAATGAGAGGAAGATAAGGTCTATAGGTTGAACAAGGCATTATATGGGCTTAAACAGGCACCACGGGCCTGGTACAGCAGGATTGAAGCCTACTTTGCACGAGAAAATTTTGAGAGGTGTCCAAATGAGCAGACATTATTCACAAAGACAAACGAAGGTAAAGGTCTGATTGTAAGCTTATATGTAGATGATTTAATCTTTACAGGAAATGACAAGAGTATGTGTGAAGAATTGAAATCATCTATGATGTTGGAATTTGAAATGTCTGACTTGGGAAAAATGAGACATTTCTTTGGAATAGAAGTCAAACAATGTTCTGATGGAATTTTTATATGCCAAAAGAGGTATGCACGAGAAGTATTGGCAAGGTTTGGAATGGAGAATAGCAATTCAGTGAGAAATCCAATTGTGCCAGGCACAAAGCTCAGGAAGGATGAAGATGGACCCAAAGTTGATGGAACTTTATTCAAACAGGTTGTTGGAAGTCTTATGTATTTAACCGTAACTAGACCTGATTTGATGTATGGTGTAAGTTTGATAAGCAGATTTGTGTCCAAAACGACTGAGATCCACTGGCTTGCTGCAAAGAGAATGCTAAGGTACTTAAAAGGCACAGCAGACCTTGGGATTCTTTATAAACGAGGAGAAGACAACTTAAGGCTCATAGTATTCACGGACAGTGACTATGCAGGTGATTTAAATGACAGAAAAAGTACTTATGGATATGTATTTTTTTATGGGATTAGGAGCTGTTTCTTGGTCCTCAAAGAAACAACCAGTGGTTGCACTATCCACTACGGAAGCTGAATACATAGCAGCAACTTTATGTGCTTGTCAATGCATTTGGCTCAAAAGAATTTTGGAAAAGCTTAGAATTGAGAAGAAAACAAACACGGTGATTATGTGTGATAATAGTTCGACTATAAAGCTGTCAAGGAATCCGGTGTTTCATGGAAAAAGTAAACACATTGATGTAAGGTTTCATTTTTTAAGAGACTTGGTGGATGATGGAGTTACTGAACTCAATTATTGCAACACTCAAGATCAAGTTGCTGATATAATGGCAAAGCCGTTAAAATTGGATTAGTTTGAGAAACTTCGTGGCATGCTTGGGATGGTTGAAGCTGGATGTGTAAGCTAAAGAGGAAGACTTTAGCTTAAGGGAGGGAATGTTAGATATGGTTATTTTAATTATGTTGAATTGGTCTCTTGGTTTGTTGAAATAAGACCTATTCCTTTGGGATAGAATTTAATTGTTTTCCTATTATTAGTCATGTTCCACATTTATAGGCTTTGTTAATGTGGTTCTGTTATTTCCCTTTTCTTTCATTGGCTCTGTAAGCTTATTTAAAGCTCCTATTGTGATTGAATAAAACTCATTCCTTTCTAGAAATATTATTTCCTCTGATAGTTAACAGGGATACCACCGGAAGAACACAAACTTATGCTCAACACTTTTATGAAGGATACTCGTCTTACAAGTGATCCGGCTTTGGGGTTTAGTCTTGAATATATAATAGACATAAAGTATTGCTGCAATTTTGTGGAATGGACTAATAAAAGAATGGGGTATGAAGTTATGATGTTTAAGGTGCATGAGCCGCACTTTAATTACAAGGTCTAATAAGGGAGGAACGGGTATTCATTTGGGGTACACTCGTTAAACGTGAGTTCTTATTTTATGAAAAAGTCAAAGTGTGATCGTTTTCATTATTTTATAGCCTAATATTATTAGTTGTACTTATTGGTTTAAGCTTGAAAGTCATTTGCGCATGATTTCTTAAAGATAGGTAATGTAATATAAATTATTTGTTTGAAGCTTGTGCACACTTTTCTCGTACCTTAAATCTCGACACTAGGAATTGTCGGATATTACTCCCTCTCTTGCTCGTGACACGAAAGTGTCAAAGCTCTAGTGGCTGGGGAAATTAGAGTTACTGCTCTCGGGATAACGGCTAGTCACCGGTCTCGGGGCCTCTTAACTCGAAGTCTTTTTCGACAGTAGCTAGGGTGCTCACTCATAAAGTGGAGACGGTACCTTTTCCCCGAAGATTCATGCATCATCCGGGAAAGCAAGGGCCGACAGTTGGTGTGTGGGCTTGAGGGCATGGATAGGGTTGACTAGAACTGTGTAGGAGTTTTGCACGCTGAAGGTTTATTCCCTTTTCCCTGAAGATCAGCCGTAGTTGTCAGGCATGGCTCGTTCTCGTGAAGTGCGGTTGAAATCTTGTAAGTATACTTGAAGCACGGTTGGTACTTGACTCATCAGCTAGACCCTAGCCGGTGCTAATTAATGAAATAATGTTACTCGTAATGCGTTTGCACTTAAAGTTGTACTTATTTTGTTTAAATTGCTAGAAATTTTTCTAAATGCGTTTTGCTGGATTAAATAAAATGGTGAGAGTTAACTTCCGATGATTTTATCTTAAATTGGTTTATAAACTTTTCCTTTGTTTTTATTTTCTTGAAATTATACATGTATAACTACTCTTAAGAATAACACACTCTCACACCCGGCTCATACCAAGATTTTCTTTTCTTTTGTTTTTTGTTTTGTTTTTCTTTTATAAATAAGCACATGTGATTGGTCAAGGGAAGTCAAATGGTTGGATTTGGGGATTTTCCGAGACATGGATCGTGCTGCACCTTTTAGGTTATTTAAAATAGTTGTATTTTTTTTTGGAAAGTTGTATTTCAGTTATTGTAATTCTTTTGATGGAAATATTAGCGGACTTTGTAAATTTAATTGTGGATGTACTGGATTATTTGGGGATATTATTCTTGATAATGAAGTCGTGGTGAGAGTTTCGCAACCCCTCCTAAAATGACCACAGTAGACCTAAGGGTCGGGATCATGGTATTTATTACAAAGATAGTGTTTATCTTAGCTTTATATATTGCAGGCTTAGTTATATTTCGCGTATATATATCGATGATCAACTTGGTTTGGTGGGATTGATTTTTTCTTTGGTTGTATTGTGAAGGTAGTGCATCTACGAAGTCCAAGCTTTTGTTGTAGTTTAAGTGGAGCTATATTGCTTGGATTTCATGCTATTTTGTATTTCTAATACCGGTGAAGTAAATTCATCACGTTGGTGAACAAATAGTTTTGTTTTTTTTTTTTGTTGGATATTGGCGTAATTAATATGTCACACAACTAAACGAATCTTTTTGTATTTCATATAACTGCTTGTACTCTTTAATTTGTAAACATAACGGTCGTTGATTGTTTACTCTATTGACATCTTAAGTTATTATTGTTATGATTTATTTTCCTTTTAGTTTGATGCATTCTATCGATACACAAAAAGTTCAATTCAAATTTGCAGTAAAATAAAAAAAATTAAGCAGCACTTCTTTTCTTTATTTGAAATTTTAAGATGCACTTCTTGAAGTGAGAATAACGACCCTAAATTATATTAGCCATCTGCTAATTCCAGCATGAATATAAAAGCACAAGCGAAAAATAAGGTACTGATAAGAAAATAACAAGCAACAACAATAATATCATTCATTATCTTCATCATCTTCGTCACCATAGCACATCCACACATGGTCAATAAGGTCTTGTTGTAAGTTTGCATTTGTCTGCCAGTTACGAATTCTCCCAAGCCTTGCATTCATAATAAGAGCAATCTCTTCAATTGATTCGGCATGTTGTGGCATGCTTTCTTCATCTTCCTCGGGTTGGGTCCATTCAGACAAGTCCTCACCACATTCATCTACCACTATCATATTATGAAGAATTAGGCAGGTGAGCATCACACTTAGCAGGTCCTTTTGTTTCTCAAGCATCACGGGAATATGCAAACTGTGCCATTTTTGTTGTAGAATGCCAAATGCTCTTTTGATGTCTTTCCACAAAGATTCTTGCTTCATTGTGAAAGTTATTTCTTTAGCTGTGATCGGGTTTCCAACCGCCTACATAAGAACATCATGCTTATGATAAATTTCATATGTCAAATAGTACATGAGGTTGTATTGACGCCCGTTGAACTCATACTGAACCGGCGGCGCAGTGCTATCGAGGTGCCATTTGAACTATGTAGAGTGGTCTAACACAGTTATGTCATTGTTGGTACCCGGCATACAAAAAAAAAGCGTGCCAAATCCAAAGATCTTGAGAGGCGATCGCTTCCAATACTACTGTAGGATGTCCAGGTCGGTCACTGTATTGGCCCCTCCAACCATTAGGGCATCCATCACATCACCAATACATGCAATCAAGTGATCTGATCATCCCGGGGAATCCATGCTCGGCGTTTTCTGCCAACAACCGTGCGAGATCATCAAGGGTGGGATCATGCAAATATTGTTCTTTGTAGAGAACTATAACAGTATCACAAAATTGCATACGGCAATCCTTAGCCGTCTTTTCACCTATCTTTAAGATCTCATCAACGCTATCAAAAAAATACCCATATGCAAGCACTCGCACGGCTGCCATTACCTTCTGCAATGGTGAAAGCCCAAGCCTTCCAGTGCAATCACGTTGTCGCCTAAAGTATGGATTAGCTTCAGATGCGTCGTGCAACAGTCTTAAGAAAAGCTCACGCCACATCCCGAATCTACGTCGAATATAATGATGGGGGAATCTAGGATTTGGACTGAAATAGTCTTCCATTAGCTCCGCATGCCGATCTTCTCTATTCCGATTGATATACGTCATCATGACCGGAGCATCTTCAACTTCCATATTTTGCACAAGAGGCGTCGGTTGGTTGAGCATTATGTTCCTACGGGCCTCTATCTCCATTATCTGTCTTTGCTCTCTTTCACGTTTCTCTTTGTGCCTATTGAACAAGTATCGGCCTAAACGATCCATGGTAGTATACTGATAAAATTTTGCAGAACAATAATACTGGTAGTGAGATTGAGAGAGATGTCTTTTGTAATTTCCTTAGTTTGCATTGCCATGTATTTATAGAAAGTTGCATACATGAAAAATAATATGTAATCTTGCTGACAAATCATGATTTGTCACGTGTATAGATGATATGTAATAAGATATTGATAAGATAAAAAGATATATGCAATCTATCTGGCGAATCAGAGAGTGCCATGTGTCATATTTTTAAGATTTTCAAATATATCATATTCTTATCCTAGTTTGTATTGATATAGTATTTTGTAGTGATTGCTTTTACTAGACCAAAACACTTTATAATTATCAATTTAGTTGAAAAAATTATTTAGTTTCACTTTTCTTAATCTTGAGTTTATAAAATATAGTAAACATAACTTATAGTTTCTGACTAATTGTATCATATAATTATTTACATTTGTAATTATTAAATATTTGTTAAAGTTAATATACTTTGGGTTGTCAACACATTTCATTTCAAAAAATACATCAAGGTAATCTCTTATTTTAACTTAATTTGAAAGAAATGAAAAAAACTTTATATTATCAAACAACTGCTTTTAACTATCTACCTAATATTTTATTAATAAAAACCAAATTCACCCTTTGTTTGTAAAATGCCATTGCACGTGAAAAAGCACCCATCAACCATCCACTCATTTTACACTTTCCATCAATTTTATGGCCCCATGACCCATTTAGATGCCATTATTGGCAAATGCCACTACAATCACTCTAAGGGATTCTTTATTCGTACAACCTTCTCTCTCTTATTTTTTTAAAAGGCACACTCTTCCTTAGGAACGTAGAGTCTTGCACATTAACGGTGCTGGTCACCTTCCCCAAGAACTCATAACCAATTGAAGAAAATTGAATACTGCAACTAGTTGCAGATACTAAATTACTATTATGTATAAGGTTTGAAGATGTAGTTTAAGGACATGTAGATCTTCTGATTTCTAGCACTCGGGGTATATATAATATGCATGTTAATAATGTTATGCTGCAAGTGCCCCATGTGGCAATGACTAAACACAAGTTAAGGTTGACCCTTGAAGCAGAGAGCAGTTTTGAGACCAGTTTCCAGAATGAGCCACATGGGTCACTCCCCATATAACAGTCTCTAGGTAAGGGTATCCACAACAATACCCTCTTTAAGCTCTCTAAAGACATTATAAGGAACCTTGATTCATTTTAAACCCACAATGGGCACCCTATAAGAGAAAAGTTATGGTGGAGGAGTGATTTTAGAGGTATACATGGTGTACCTCTAAAATCACTCTCCCACCGTAACTTTTCTCCACCCTATAGACACTCTTTTCTCCAAAATAAGTTAACACACTCCCTGAAAATAGGGAATCAATTAACATGAATAATACACAAGTTTTCGGCACCTTTTCACTTAATCCCCTCTCTCCTCTCATGTCCTGCCCTCTTCTTTTTAATTGACTTCTTATTTTCCTCATATATTTTATTTTCTCATTTTGTTAAATGAAATTTTCCATATTCTGATCTTTTTCATTTACCCGATGTGTTTGTTTTCTGATAAAAAATATGTTGAAGAAGAATATAGTTTTTAAACTAGAAAATTAGCTGAGTGAATTGGAGATGAGACATCAGGGTGGTGTTGGTGGTGGGATGAGAAGTATTAGAGGTGTCGTATTGGGAGTTATTATTGGAACGATTTTTTTTAGGGTGTTAAAAAATTGAAATTAAAACATGTTTAAAGGGCGCTGTAGGGAACAATCATTGTGGATACTCTGGGAACTTCTCCAAATTTAGTGTCTTCTTAAGATAATGGCACAGTTCTGCAATTATTTAACATTTACTCCAATAAAATCACCAAGACACCTTATCAATCCATGAAATAATCAACTTCATTACATTTAGCTTGAAATGTAGTCCCACAAGTTCTACACTAATCTCCTTATCTTTCTAAATACTCCCTAATCAAGTCAATGAATAGTGCATCTCTATTTGTGGAGTACTATCACTATTTTGATGGTATTTGGTATAAAGATAGGGATAGCGATGTTGTTGTGGAGTGTTTTGAATTGGAACGTTGTAAAATAGTGATATATATTATTTTAGGTATAAAAAATATGGCTTCTGATATGAATAAAGGAACTAAATCTGCTACAAAAACTTAAAACGGAATGTTTAGTGAAAGCTAACATAATAGACTTAATTAAATACAACTTTACACGGCTTAAAACAGCAAGACTGCAAAACACGTATATGCATGCTTAATAGAAAGACATCTAACATATGCCACAAGTGCAAGAAATCACAAG
This sequence comes from Gentiana macrophylla, assembly GCA_026214975.1. NCBI lineage: Eukaryota > Viridiplantae > Streptophyta > Magnoliopsida > Gentianales > Gentianaceae > Gentiana > Gentiana macrophylla. The sequence continues at coordinate 47,253,405 of CM047807.1, read as the reverse complement.
CTTCATATATATGCATCACAAACCATTTTCTTTTCCATATATAAGAGTATCTCCGATCATCAACCTAACAAAAGGTTTATAGTTGTGCCACATCATCAATTTATAAACCTTTTATCCATACATTTTTTATCTACAATCATAAATCTTTTAAAAATATTTATGGCATGGACCCACTATACATTTTTCATTACACATAAACTTTTTTTCTACTCCACACAATCAGAAAGGAAAAAAGAAGAAGCAAAAAGTAGCATTTGTCAGACCATCGCCGGTGCAAATTGGTAAAGCTTTTGCCAAAAAGCATTGGTGACATGGCATGCTCCAATGGAGTAAAAACCTTTTCTAAAGGTTTAAACTATTTTGTAAACCTTTTTTCTTCTACCATTGGAGAAGCTATATAAAAGACAATACTTGGTCTCTGGGGCGGATGTAAGTGAGATAAGAAAAGGACAGAAGCAAAATCTTTCTTTCTTACTATGGATTCGGTTGTTACATCATTCAATATATGTGTACAAGACACAAACACTACTAGGGGGCATACAAAGGAAATACCAATAATACCCTTACATAAAAGACATAATTATTTAACTCCCCCTCTCAAACTAGATGTACCAGGAATCACATTTAGCTTTCTTCTGAAATTATTAAACTGACTGACAGCTAGAGCTTTGGTGAATGTATCTGCAATTTGAGCCTCTGATGGAATATATCCAACTGACAACTCCTTGTTGAGGATTCTGCCTCTAATAAAGTGTACATCCACTTCAATATGCTTGGTTCTAGCATGGAAAACAGGATTTTGTGCTAGTGAAGCTGCTCCTATACTGTCACACCAGGCAACATGTGTTTTAGACATCTTGATTTTCATTTCTTTAAGAAGCTGGACTGTCCAAGCATGTTCTGCAGATATAGTTAGCCAAAACTCAGTATTCGATTACATCTTGGATCTTGAAACCACTGCTTGTTTCTTTGAACACCAAAAGACTAAAGAGGAGCCAAGGAACACACAAAAACCATTAACAGACTTCCTGTCAGAAGGAAAACATGCCCAATCAGAATCAGAGAAGCTCTGCAGGCACATAGATCCACCTGCTGGAATGAACAGACTGAAAGGCAAGGTTCCTTTAACATATCTCAAGACATTTTTTAAGGCTGTCCAGTGTTCATCTGTAGGTCTCTGCATAAATTGGCTAAGGTAGTTCACCACATAAGTCAAATCAGGCCTAGTAGAGGTTAAGAACTGCAATCCTCCAATAGCACTCCTATTTAGGAGAGGATTCTTCATAGGTTCACCTTGATCAGGACTCAGATGGTGTCATGCAGTCATAGGAATATTGGAAGGTTTGATGTTCTCCATATTTAGTCTCTTCAATAGCTGCCCTGCGTAGTGTTCTTGTGACAATAGCAAACCTGTGTCCCTATGAGATTGCATACCCACAAAATGAGATACAGGGCCCAAGTCTTTTGGGACAAACTTGGATTTTAGCATTTGTATAAACTTCTGAATCAGCTTGTCCGAATTTCTAGTGACCAGAATGTCATCTACATAGATGAGGGCATATAACCTTTGATTGTCTGTCTGTAAAATAAAGAGGGAAGTATCTGCCCTGGATTGAGTGAAACCCCAACCCAGCATTTGAGACATGATAGCACCAAACCATGCCCTTGGGGCCTGTTATAGACCATACAAGGTCTTGTTCAGCTTGCACACAAAGTTAGGCCTGTTGGAATCCTTAAAACCTTCAGGCTGTGGCATGTATATGTCTTCATCTATAGGTCCATTTAGAAAGGCATTGTTAATGTTGACTTGTCTAATGGACCATTTTAACCTAACAACAATACACAGAAACACTCTTATTGTGGCAGCCTTAGTAACAGGACTGAAAGATTCAGTAAAATCCACCCATAAGTCTGTAAGTACCCTTTAGCAACCAATCTTGCCTTGTGTTTAAGTATGGTTGTTGTACTTATTTCTATGTTTTGATGATGAGTGCCATACTAGCTGTCATAGTGCAAAGGCAAAAAGATGTCTAGATCAAATGTATAGGTTTATTAGAGTTTGATTTATGAATAGGTTTGATCAAACAAGCACTGTAATGGTCAGCTGACTTGTGTCAGCAGACTGGTCTAGGTCAGTAGGGTAGATAGGTCAGTAGACTAGTCTTGAACCTCTTTGAAGGCGACCGAAGGCTGAGGGTTCAAACTCAAGAAATGAAGGCTAAGGGATCAAACTTAGTAATTTAAGTCAAGGATATGGAATCGTGATTTAGGAAATGCATGATGACCTTCCGATTACATATACCTTGTGAAGAAGGTCTAAGTTCCATAAGTTGGATGATGTTTGGAACTTGGTTATAATTAAAAGGGTGTAATCTAACTTCACAAATAAAAGTTAGATAAAAGAAATCAGCTGCATTGTATTTTATACACAAAGAATATGATGTTCAAATAGATCGATTGGTATCTCAAAGATCGATGAACCTCATTGATATAATACCTCGATTAAATCAAGATTATATTGGGAGATTACATGGATAAGGACAAACCAACTACTACTTGATTTATCAAACAAATCAAGGGTGAGATTAAAAGGACGCGTTAGGATGGCTCATTTTTTATCCAATGGTTACAAGTTAAAGGTGGACAGATCGCATCATAAAAAGGAATTTCGATGTGTTCGATCCTATGAATAGGGACAGAATGCAAATCAGATGGGACAAAAACAAAGAACGGTTATATTTGAATTTCAAATACAAGTCACATGCATTCCTGCTTATAAATAGAAGACTTTCAACTCAGAAACAAGATGATGAAAATTAACAAACTTTGAAGAGATATTATTGAGCTGAAAAACACCCTGCTGAACCTACTAAACTTCAATCTACTGATCCAGAGAAATTCTTCAAGTGTTTTCTACATTCAAGCTACATCAAGCATACACACTGAAGCCTGCAAGTCGATTATATCATCCTAATCAAGTCTTTTGAATCGAATCATTTATTTGATTCATTCTTTATTTTATAAAGAACTCACAAGACAATGAAGCATCTGTAGGGTGTGAAAGATCGTTGTTTGTGGTGGAGCCGGTGAAGAGGCAATCCTACCCTTCAAGGACCAGTGGAAGACTAAGGAGCAGCAATCCTACCTGTTCCCTGTCTTTAGTTTGTGAAGCCATAGTTATTGGTGAAGGACAAGCAACCTTAGGAATCTTTGTAATGATATTCCAAAGATCTCTAGTGAATTTCCTTCAACATCACAGAGAAGAGTGGACGTCTGAGGATTACACCACCTGGAACCACTATAAAAATCTACCTACTTACTTTCAGCATTTACATTCTGCACTTAGTTTATTTCATTTATTAGTCAACTGAATCTAGCAACTGAAATCACACACATACACTACTGAGTATCTAATACTTAGTATCATATTTAACAACAAGTAACAAGGCTTAATTTTGATATAATTCCGCCGCACAAATTCAAGAAAATCGAATCGTCGTGGTGAGACTACTATTTATCAAAGAGGTTATCGAGGTCTCAAAGAGACTATCAAGTATCAAAGAGTCATCTGAAGTTGCGAATTTGTTAACTCCAAAGTTTTAAGTGTTAAGTTTATTCACCCCCTCTAAACTTAACCAAAGCCTTTTCAAGGACCAACAATTGGTATCGAGCAAAGACTTCATTGCAAAGAAATCCTACTTGTTGTGCTTGTGAAAATTCTTTAAAAATTTCTTTCTAGTTACTGATTTTCAAAGACTTGCATCATGGATAACACACAAGATGCTAGAACAATGTTGATGTGTTCTCTAGATAGATTTGATGAGTATAAACGTCGAATGCAGCTTACCTTGCTTTGCAACTCATGATGAGATGATGGATGTCTTGATGATGGACCACCTGAGATTACCAAGTCGATGAGCTTGGTGAAACTCACATCGAGTACATTCCAAAACCAAAAGAGAATGGAATGCGAGAAGATAGGAAGAGAGCAAACCTCAACAACCTTGCTATTGATATCATTTATAGAACCTTGGATAGCAATATGTACATGAAGGTTAAAGATTGCAAAACTGCTAAGGATCTTTGGGACAAGATACATTTGATCTGTGAAGGCACTGATGCAATAAAGAAGAATAAAATCAGTGTGGCCAGAAAGAGGTTTCAAAAGTTCAAAATGCTGCCAAATAAAACCATTGAGCAAATGGAATCAAGATTCAATGCAATCCTAGATGAACTTACCCTGCTGAGTGTAAGTTATTCAAAAGAAGAAATAAACACCAAAATCTTGGAGGCTCTACCTACAAATAATGTTTGGAAAATGAAGGTGAATGCAATAGAAGAAATGAGAAAGTTGCATGAAGAAGACACCTTCAAATTATTTTCAGATCTTAAGGCTTATGAATTTAGCAAAAAGCTTGTACCGAGATCAAAAAAGAAGAGCCAAAGACCATCAGCATTGGTGCTTCACATCAAGAAGAAACATCGAGGAGGACAGGATGATCTACTGGATGAGATGCAAGAGCAGATTGCCCTACTGAGCAAGAAAATCAGGATGATGAAGACTGGAAAGGCCCCTTCAAGAAATTTCACAAAGAGGCCTACTGAAAGAAGGAAAGAAGAATCAAAGAAAGATAATGACTATCTCAGCTTTCATTGCAAGAAACCAGGACACTTCAAACCCTAAGCATCCCCGAGTTAAAACAAGGCAAGGAACTCCGATTATCTTTGCTTCAACTGCAGAAGAAGCTCGACATTTTAGACTGATTGTCCAGACTCATCAAAGACCAAGAGTCAACAAAGAAGACATGGAAAGAAGGCTATGGTTGTTTGAAGATGAATCGGGGTATGAAGTGGAATCAAAAGGAAATGAATCGGATGACACAAAGACTCAAGTTCTTTCGATATGGAAGATTATGCTTTGATGACCAATATGGATGAAACTCGAGGAGGTATACAACACCGTATCTATCAATACTCCTGCTGGAAGTGATTGTGAATCAACTTGTGGTTCAAATCCTAGAAATTCTGACAACAATGAGACTTTGGATGCCATCCTTAATCAACGGAGGATAATACAATCAGTTATGAGATTGTGAAGGCTGAAAAAGCTCTTGAATTGGAAGTTGGAAGATTGAAAAGTCGAATTAAGGGTTCTCAAAGGTAAGGAAAAGATGTTGGATGATTCAAGATAAGTCTGCTTGAACATCCAAGACCCTCTCTCGAATCTACTTGACCATCTTGCTCCACTAATGCATACAAATCGGGAAAGCCTTATGGGGATAGAAACAGGGCTTGGATTTGGAACTCAACAATCTAACAAGAGTGGATCAAGTAAGGTCATCAACCTAGTACCGAGACTGGTCCTAAGTTTGTACCGCACTAGATCCAACTCCCAAGAAGGTTGCCGAGGCAAGAAAACCCAATGAGAATGCTTCAAGGAAGCAAAATCGAAAGTCAAAGAAGTCAACAGCTCTTAATAAAAAGAATAAATCTAAAAATAGATCATTTGCTGTGCCTTCTAAGCCTGCTGATAGAAGACTTATTACCAAGTCTGCTGGACCACAGAAAGGTAAGAAACATAAATGTTCCAAGGATAAGAATCCTAAACCCAAAAATGTTAATCATTCAAGGGATACTTATCTCAGGGGGAAAGGTAGACTGCTCCCTACTCGATGATGATTGGAATATTCCTGCATCTAATGCTAGAAACAAGTAAGTATAACCATGCTACTAGTGGTAAAAGCTAGGCAATGGGATCGTGGAGGACTTACACAAGACCTCGGCAGACTCCATACTACTGTATTGTTCTAACAGACAAACAAACTAATGGTTATGCTAATGTTTCTAACAACCAAAGTCACTTCAAACAGCATTATAAACCAAAAGTCCAGAAAACATATGTGATTCCTACACAACCTACTGTTAGAACTTATGGATGTGTGGAATACATGTATGAACCAAAGTATGAACCAAAGTATGACACATTCAGGAGAAGACCTTATGGAAACATGCCAAAGGTCATGCTTACTACTTACCATTATGGACCCAAACAGGTTTGGGTACCTAAAATGCATTAACTTTGTTTTGTAGGGTGTCTGGTACTTTGACAGTGGATGTTCCAGACATATGACAAAGAATAAGCCTTTGCTTTGTCAAACTTTGTGGCAAAAGATGGTCAAGGGTGAATTTTGGCAACAAGAATACACCTGGATATACAAGAGGATATATGGCACACTTGTGAGGAATGGACTTATAATCAAGAATGTTGCATATGTGGAAGGATGGACTACAACTTGCCGAGCCTTCGGACAATTGCGTGACGGGGGATACAAGGTCACTTTTGACAAAAACAATCGTATTGTCATTAGTGAAAGAGGTGATCAAGTTGTACTTGCTGGTAGAAGACAACAAAACATGTATGTTGCGGATTGGTCTACTGCAGTTCTAGAAATGAAAGATGGAATATTCATTCATCAAACCAAGTATACCAAGGAGTTCTTTCAAGAAGTTTGGTATGGAAAATAGCACTAAAAATTCAACTCCTATGAGTACAAATATCGAGTTGGATGAAGATAAAGATGGCAAAGATGTTGATCGACTTTATATAGAAGGATGATAGGCAATCGGTCAGACTAATACTAGCCAAGCAGACTGATATATCCTTTCTTGTCAGAGTGTTTGTGCAAGATTTCAATCTAAACCTAAAGAAAGTCACTTAGGTGCAGTCAAGAGAGTTCTCAAGTACCTAAAAGAGACTTTGGGAGTAGGATATGGTATTCCAAGGATGGAAGTTTCAAAGTTATATCCTACTTAGATTACGATTATCTTTGATGCAAAATTGATAGAAAAAGCACCTCAGAACCTCACATCGGGTTAATGGGAAATAGACTGGTCTCCTGGTTTAGCAAGAAACAAAATTCAATATCAACTTCCACTTTGTGAGCCGAATACATTGTTTCTTTGAAGTCTTTGCACAAGTACTATGGCTAAGACAACGATTAAGGATTATGGAATTGAGGAAAAGAAATTCCGAGTTATGTGTGACAACACAAGTGCAATTGCAATCACGAGAAAATCCAGCTTTTGCACTCAAGAACCAAGCACATTGATGTGAGACATCATTTTATAAGAGATCATGTTGAGAAGAAAAGATGTGGTGGTTCTATATGTCCCTATCGAAGATCAACTTGTCGATATTTTCACTAAACCACTTGATAGTGAAATATTTGCCAAATTAAGGACCGAACTTGGAATTATAAAGTTGGATGATGATCACAAAGTCGAATTCACACAAGGGGATTAGTGTTTGCTATGTTGGGTGAGCTCACTTAGCAGATTAGTCATTGGTATCAACAATTCCATGTACTTATGTTTGGACAATTGAGCAAATGAGGTTGCCAAGGGGATTGGTCTTTGTCATGTTGGGTGAGCTCACTTGACAGATCAGTCATTGGTATTAAACTTCATCTTGTATTATCAATTGAACAAAACTAGAAGAAATCAAGGATCAAGAAGAATGTCTCTTTATCGCCAGTTTCAGTTGAAGTGTCTTTATCAATGAAGCTCTTGTGCCCACCCCGGCCGAGGACTACCATGTGTGATTCCTATTGGAGAAGAAACTTATTAATATTTGGAGTCTTTTATTTATTTGTTTCTAGTTATCTTTTATTGTCCCGCATTGATTAATTAGTCTTTTATTTTTGTTATTATTTTTATTTAGTGTATTTTGTCCCACATTGCTAAATTAGCAATTGGTTTTGGAGTCTGTAGCCTATATAAAGGTATTTAGAGTCATTGTAATCATCAGACAAATTTTGATATATATTATATTTGAAGCTTTTAAGCTTTGGTGAGTTTTCTCACGTTGGTTTTGGTGGATTCCAAACCGTTGTTTGGTGGATTCAAAACGGAACTTATCAAGGTTCCGGCGGCGCACCTTGTGGCGTTCTTATACCAAGGTTCTTAGATACGGGTTATCTAAGGGTTGAGGTCATACCAAGGTTCTTAATTACGAGTTAGCTAGGGTCGCGGTGCTCGTTTTATTGGTGCCTTCACCGGGTCCTTCGGGCAATTTCGGATCGATTCGATCACGGATCACATCGGTTAGTATCGAGCTCGACAATCGACGGTATCCAAATATCCCTTATTTTTATTTTTCTTTCGTTAATTCTTGAATTTTTTCCTTCCATCATCAAAAAAAAATAAAATTTACCAAATTGCTTTTTTCTATGTCGTATTCTTCATTCTTAATCGAAAAAAAAAAATCCGGCTTCTTTTCATCTTTCATTGTTTCTGCGTGTCCCCATTCTTTTTCTTTTCTTGTGTTATTTTTTTTTGCAATCCTTCGTTCATCTTCTAATATCAAAAAAAAAAGAAGATTTACTTACTTCGCTTGAGATCCCCCTGTGCAAGCAGCCGATCTATAACCCTTTTGTTTTTATTATTTTTCTTTTTCCCTTGATTCTTGCCTTTTGTCCTTCCATTATTCCAAAAATATAAAAATTCCAGAAATCCTTACCCATGTGCCGCCGTAAACTTTTGACTCAGTATTTACCCATATACCTTCTTTTGATTGGTCATTGAACCGAAAAAAAAAATAGCAGCCAATTTGCCGAGTGTTTCACACCTTTGGTGTAATTTTAATCACACCCATATTTTCCAATACATCTCTCAAAAAAAAAAATTCTTTACCGAATATTCTTGTTTGGACATTCTGGATATTTGTCGTGTGCTATTTATTGGAGAATTTCGATCTTGAGTAATGTCAAAGGAGAGTCCTATGGATTTCTATTTTCGGAATTTTGAAGATATGATGAATCAAAATTTGGTAATAGAACAACGTTTTGATGATATGATGAATAAGATGAAGAATATGTTAAAGGGAGTAACTGAGCAATTTAACCGTGGTGGTAGAGATAACCGTGGTGGTAGAGGTAACCGTGTTGGTCAAGGTAACAACTTGTTTTACACATCATGTTTTATTGGAGATTATGAATATGAGTTGTGTATTGATCACGATGAAGAAGAAAATTTAATTAGTAAAGATGTGGTTGAGGAGTTAAATTTGCGGACGGAAAGGCTTCATCATCCCTACTACATTGTTGTGGGAAACCATCGGGTTAAAGTTACACGGTATGCACGGATTCCAATATCCATTGGACGTTATAAAGATATTGTATCATTTGATGTGGTGCCACTGAGTGATGTACATTTGACACTAGGGAAATCATGGCTATCTTTGCATAATGTACGTCATAATGCATCCCAAACTCGCTATTCTTTTTCTTTTGGTGGCAAGAAGCATGTATTGGAATCCCTACCCCCTATGAAACAATGTGATTTTCAAATAGAGGATTCTAAGGCCATGGAAATAGATAGGGGTGCGATTCCTGATGTGAACTTGGTGGAAGCAGAAAATATTGAGCCAGAATTGAAAAATGGTGAGATTGGAGGTGTGGTGGAGCTAGAGAATGAAATGGAGTGTGATGTTGTGACGCAGACCGAGGATATCGCATTAGTGGTGGAGAAAATCGAGGCAGATGAGACAGATGGTCCTACTTCACCGACCACTTGTTCGAGTTCTATTTCGTCTTCGTTGCAGGTACATGAAGATCATCTGCATGAGGAGCCAACTGGGCCATCTGATATACCCAATCCAACCAATATATTGCCTATGGATGTTCTTGTCCCAATTGACATTGATGGAAAACCGAAGCACACTTTCATTGATCCTTTTGTGGTGTATTGTGCTGTTATTCCGGCTTCTAATCCCTATGATTATGTTGCTGCTCCAGAGAAAATAATTTGCATTGAGCACTCACGACATTCCTATGCATTGGTTTCTTTGGTGAGGTATTCGTCATCAGCTCGAGGTTCTAGTTCTTTGAAGCCGTATTTACTCCTTGCATTTGATCCGGGCATATCATTGATGTTCGTTGTTGGTTCGACCTGTTTTGTCCTTGATGGTGCATTTTACGACATCCTTTTGATTCGAGGATGAATCCTTTTGGAGCCGGGAGGGAATGATGTGATTCCCATTGGAGAAGAAACTTATTAATATTTGGAGTCTTTTATTTATTTGTTTCTAGTTATCTTTTATTGTCCCGCATTGATTAATTAGTCTTTTATTTTTGTTATTATTTTTATTTAGTGTATTTTGTCCCACATTGCTAAATTAGCAATTGGTTTTGGAGTCTGTAGCCTATATAAAGGCATTTAGAGTCATTGTAATCATCAGACAAATTTTGATATATATTATATTTGAAGCTTTTAAGCTTTGGTGAGTTTTCTCACGTTGGTTTTGGTGGATTCCAAACCGTTGTTTGGTGGATTCCAAACGGAACTTATCAAGGTTCTGAGCAGACCTTGTGGCGTTCTTATACCAAGGTTCTTAGATACGGGTTATCTAAGGGTTGAGGTCATACCAAGGTTCTTAGTTACGAGTTAGCTAGGGGTCGCGGTGCTCGTTTTATTGGTGCCTTCAGTCGGTCCTTCGGCAATTTCGGATCTGATTCGATCACGAAATTGCTAAATTAGCAATTGGTTTTGGAGTCTGTAGCCTATATAAAGGCATTTAGATCATTGTAATCATCAGACAAATTTTGATATATATTATATTTGAAGCTTTTAAGCTTTGGTGAGTTTTCTCACGTTGGTTTTGGTGGATTCCAAACCGTTGTTTGGTGGATTCCAAACGGAACTTATCAAGGTTCTGAGCAGACCTTGTGGCGTTCTTATACCAAGGTTCTTAGATACGGGTTATCTAAGGGTTGAGGTCATACCAAGGTTCTTAGTTACGAGTTAGCTAGGGGTCGCGGTGCTCGTTTTATTGGTGCCTTCAGTCGGTCCTTCGGCAATTTCAGATCTGATTCGATCACGGATCACATCAACTACCCTGCTGAATGGAACGTTACTCAGTCAAATTTTATTAAAGTCAAAAAGCAGTTTGGCGGGATATTTATTTTATCCATTATTACCATGGTTAACACGATCTAACAGTTACAAACGTTATGGAGGAGTAATGGGCCACGTGTCAAGACATCATTTATTCAGATTAATCGTGGTCAAGCATCAATGTACGTGCACTGACAGTTACAACTAATCACTGTCTATTTATACAGGCCTATTACACAGCAGATTCTCTACTTGCAAAATCTGCTTTATCACTGCGAATTTCACACTGTGTGAACACAGATTCATAATCAATCTTCTTCATCTCATTCTTCTCATACAAATGGCGGAAAAGGTTGATGTCCAGATTGAATCAAGCCAAAGTGTTAGAGGTTTTGTTGTGGATGCAAACAGAACTGAATTGGCCATTAATATCGGTCGAAGAATAAGGAGATATGTTGGTCTGGAGAATGTGCTAAATATAAGACTGGAGACAATTTCATATACAAATGTTGTCAGTTTCTGGAGAAACATTCAAATAAAGGAAGGAACTGAAGCATTTAAAACGGCTGTGAATGGACAAGAAATTGAAGTTTCTCCTAGTCTACTGAGGGAAGTTTTTGGATTTGAAGAAGTAGTGGATGGTTCAGTTAATCCTGAAGAAATGGGATTGGACAAGATGGCGTTTGTTGATCAGATCAAAACAAATGCAGCCACCAAATCTGTTCCAGGCATCAATTGTAGACATATCGGAAATGAGTACAGTCGGCTGAGCAAACTCATTGCTAAGAACATACTTGGACTGATTGGAAGTGTGGACACTCTATCAGGACCCAAGATAGAGCTGATGATAATCATTTGCAGGAGCATGAAATTTGATTGGGCTGGCTATTTCATTCATTATATGAAGAAGGTTTTCAAGGAAGAAAAAGAGGGAAAGAGGAAATCCAAGGCCTTGCCCTTAGGATTGATGGTTCAGACCCTGCTGAATCATTTAGAAATCCCTGATGTAGCACCTGAAAAGATCAATCAGTCTAGATACAAGAAGGAAATTGATTATGCTATTCTTGGTCTGTATGATGATGAAGAAGAGGTTTGTTGAGATGTTGGTGATGATGATAATGATGATGATGGTGATGCTGGTGGTGAGCAGGTCCAGCAAACTAAGAAGGTATCTATTAAACCTACTGCACCAAAGAAAGTTTGTTGAGAAAGAAAGGTCACGATGTTAGAAAGATTACGAAAATCTGAAGCCTAAATAGACAAAGAAGCAAACAAAGACAGATCTTGAGTCTCTTTGAGGTTTCAGTGGAGGTTACTGACCTCGCTTTTGTCTTTAAGAAGAAGAACTGTTGTTGAAATCTTGAGGGAACAACAGAAGGAAGCTAGTAGAAAGAGAAAATCTACTGGAAACGATGATGATGAACCCCTCTCCAAGAGGATGAAGGAAATTGCCAAAAAGAAGAAACATAGAAAGGGGAAGGAAATGAAAAACTTGGAAGCACAAAGAGTCCAAGAGGAAGCATCAGTAGAAGAGGAAGAAGAGGCTGTTGAGGCTGAGCCCTTAACTATCATCAAGCCTGTGGAAATTACTGACTCCTCACCTGAAGAGGCTGTTAAGTCTACTAAAGCTGAACAGGTTGTTGTTGAGCAATCTGTTGGAAATATACAGCAATCACCGACCCTCGAACTCCTTTGTAGTATCCATCAAGACCCACAACAAACCACTTGAACTCGAACTCTCTTTGTGGTAATTGAAGAATTAGTTGAAGAATTGGTTGAAGACCCCGCAAGTGTTGCAAGAACTCAGGTGGGAGAGCAGTCTGCTGCTAACCCTGCTGATGAGCATGTAAGTCAGGGGAACCAAGTGTTGTACAGATGGAAGTAGTAGGTACAAATTTACAATCTCAGCAACCTACTGACTTTCAAACATCTGTTGAAGAAACCATGAACCTACTTGTTGGAACCTTTGGAGGTCAACAAGGTACTGGAGTTGCTCCCAGGAGATCTTTCATGCCCTTTGAAAGGCATGTGAAAAAAAAAGAAGAAAACAGAAGAGTTTGTAGATCCCAAACTTCAGCAAATTGCTGATTATTTCCAATGGAAGTTTGGTTTCTACAAGAGACAAAAGCCACCATGAACTATGATGGACTTTGAAGAATGGGCTTTTGACAAGTTGGGAGTAGAAAATTTGATGGACCTAGTTGATACCACTTTGTCGCAATCCATTGATGGACTTATTTGATGAACAACGAAGAGAGGAGGGTATCAAGTTTAGGGATCCAAGAGATGGAAATGATGACTCATCCTCATCATCGATCCTGTAGGTGATTTTCCTCTGTACCAGAGGAACCAGTGGGGGATGCAATATTAATTGAACCATCTGCACAACAAATCCCACCGATATCGTAAGTCTCGAGGGGGCCAGTGATCGAGAAATGGATGAGGATCTACAGGATCTCACCATGGATGAGCTAGAAGCATTGATCAATGGAGGAGTCAACTTAAGTGCTAGTAGGCTAGCTGATGAACCTTCTACATTTCATGTTGTAGAGCCTACTGCACAACCTGAAGTTGAACAGAGTGAGGATTTGGATGGAGAAAAGGTTACTGATCACAGTGAACCTAGTGCTTGCTCAGAGGCATCTATTGAATATCAAGATGGATTTGACTTTGAGGGCATTCTTACTAAAACAAATGCATCATCCCGCACAAGATTGGTCATGCGGAAAGGATTCCAAGTGGATAATGAGGCTATATTCAATCCACGAGAGTTGAAGAGGAGGTACAGTTGTTGGGGGTACAAACAAAGACTCAGCACAAAGGTTGGAACAGAGGTACATGTCATTGAGTCTCAAACAAAGACTGGACAAAGGTTGGAACAAAATTTGGGTTTGGAGAAACCCCGCTTGTTGTTGATGAGGCTATCAGTAGTGGAGCCTCTGAGTCAAGACCACTTTGAAGGAAAATGGTCAGAGATTTGTTAATGAGGATGAGCAGCTGCTGGACTATGACTTTAGTGATTAGGAGTTCTAGATGCCTGAAGAAGAAAATGTTGATATTGATCCCCCTTAGGCATTTGTACCTGTTTTTGAAGAACCTGCCATTGATCCTATCTTGGAGGAATATCAAGGACCTAACCCTGCTGGTCTAGATAGGAGTTGGGCAATGGTTGTGAGCAATCAGAGGCCACAATACAATGTTCAGGAGCCTGCTGATGAAGCTACTGGTGGAAGGATGACCAGTGAAGTGCCAGTTGAAGTTTTGAATGAGTTAAGGACTGTTAGAAATGATATGCAATAGTTAAGAACTCAACTGGATAGACAAGAGCAAAGATTTGAAGAACTGATGAAAATGGTACATGAGAACAGACAATCTGCTGACACAGTTGCTTCAAATTTCATATCCACTCAAAATGCTGTGAATGATATGATGCATGATGTGAGAGGAATCAAGCAAGGCAATACACTGAAGGAGAAGTTTCTGAGAGACCAACTTACATCTATTCAACAGAAACTTGACAAGCTTGCTGAAACACCTAAGCCTGCTGAGGCTGCTGGAACATCTCAACCTGCTGGATTGGATCCTAAGGTTACTGAGAGGATCAATCTCACTGGAGCAGACTTTGCAATCCAGATTACTGCAGCTGACACGGTAATCGAGATTATGGAAGGGCAATCCCAATAATCTGCTTATTTCACGCGGAGAGTGTTCATGGTCTATTGTCCCGTAATGTTAATGATGTCACTAAGGGGGAAGAGGGCCAAACAGCTGCAGCAAAAGAGGCTGCAAAACTTTTTGCACAAAAGAGATGGCAAGATGATACCAATGCTTTCAGGCAACCTGCACCTGGCAGATTGCAACTTACTGATGATCTTTTTAGACAATACAAGAAAGAGTATTACAACAGGAGGAAACCTTATCAAGAGAAAGGGTTTCATGAAGGTCTGAACTCTTTCTTGGGATTGAAATTTTGGGAGGCAAGGATTAAAGCCTTAAGGGCAAGCAACAAAGGTGGAAGAGGTGGAAGAAGTGGCAGAGGTGATAGGAACCTACCTATCACAAAAGCAAAGGATTCACTTGAAGAGTTTAAGGAACTATACATGAAGTTTGGATTCAAAGTGAATCAGATTAATCTTATCCTGCCTGAAGCATGGAACTGGTGGAAGCAAGTCAATCCCTACATTTATTTTACACTGATTGAAAATGAATGGATGAGGGATATGATAGAAGAGATCAGGGCCTACCAAGAACAAGTGGAGAAGGCCAGACAAGAGAGAGAAAGAAGACAGTAGATCAGCATATTTTTAACTGCATTATGTTTTTGCTGATTCTAGACTGTAATAGCTTTGAACAAATGATTTTAATGAAAGATGACTATTTGTTCTGTTTTTTGTTTTTATCTTTTTGCTTTGCTGTTAGGTGAGGGTAGTGGCATTATCACCAAAAAGGGGGAAATTGTTGGACTTATTTCTATGTTTTGATGATGAGTGCCATACTAGCTGTTATAGTGCAAAGGCAAAAAGATGTCTAGATCAAATGTATAGGTTTATTAGAGTTTGATTTATGAATAGGTTTGATCAAACAAGCATCAGAATGGTCACCGACTTGTGTCACAGACCGGTCAAGGTCAAGAGGGTAGATAGGTCGATGAGACTAGTCTTGAACCTCGCCAAGACTGAAGGTGAGGTTCAAACTCGATGAAATGAAGGCTAAGGGATCAAACTTAGTAATTTAAGTCAAGGATATGGAATCGATGACTCGAGGAAATCTGCGATGACCTTCCTGATTACATATACCTTGTGAAGAAGGTCTAAGTTCCATAAGTTGGATGATGTTTGGAACTTGGTTATAATTAAAAGGGTGTAATCTAACTTCACAAATAAAAGTTAGATAAAAGAAATCAGCTGCATTGTATTTTATACACAGCAATATGATGTTCAGCAGACTGATTGGTATCTCAGCAGACTGATGAACCTGCTGATATAATACCTCGATTAAATCAAGATTATATTGGGAGATTACATGGATAAGGACAGCCAACTACTTCTGATTTATCAAACAAATCAAGGGCTGAGATTAAAAGGACGTTGGGATGGCTCAGATTTTTATCCAATGGTTACAAGTCAAAGGGTAGGCAGATCGCGACTGCTGTCAAAAGGAATTTCGATGTCGTCCCCCATGAATACCGACGAGAATGCAAATCAGATGGGACAAAAACAAGGAACGGTTATATTTGAATTTCAAATACAAGTCACATGCATTCCTGCCTATAAATAGAAGACTTTCAACTCAGAAACAAGATGATGAAAATTAACAAACTTTGAAGAGATATTATTGAGATGAAAAACACCCTGCTGAACCTACTGAACTTCAAGCTACTGATCCAGAGAAATTCTTCAAGTGTTTTCTACATTCAAGCTATATCAAGAATACACACTTGAAGCCTGCAAGCTGCTGATTATATCATCCTAATCAAGTCAGCGAATCGAATCATTTATTTGATTCATTCTTTATTTTATAAAGAACTCTGGCCAAAACAGATGAAGCATCATTGGGTGTGAAAGATCGTTGTTTGTGGTGGAGCTGGTGAAGAGGCAATCCTACCCTTCAAGGACCAGTAAAAGACTAAGGAGCAGCAATCCTACCTGTTCCCTGTCTTTAGTTTGTGAAGCCATAGTTATTGGTGAAGGACAAGCAACCTTAGAAATCTTTGTAACTGATATTCCAAAGATCTCTAGTGAATTTCCTCCAACATCACATGAGAAGAGTGGATGTACAGGATTACGCCACCTGGAACCACTATAAAAATCTGCCTACTTACTTTCAGAATTTACATTCTGCACTTAGTTTATTTCATTTATTAGTCAACTCAATCTAGCAACTGAAATCACACACATACACTACTGAGTATCTAATACTTAGTATCATATTTAACAACAAGTAACAAGGCTTAATTTTGATATAATTCCGCTGCACAAATTCAATGGCCCGAATCGATGACTAACATTTTTATCAAAGAGCTCGAGGTCTCAAAGCAGACTCTTCAAGTATCGCAGTCTTTGAAGTTGCAGAATTTGTTAACTCCAAAGTTTTAAGTGTTAAGTTTATTCACCCCCCCTCTAAACTTAACCAAAGCCTTTTCTAGGGACCAACAATGGTTCCATCAGGCTTCTGTATAAGTTTAAATATCCATCTATTGTCCACAAGATGTTGTCCAGGTGCTACTGGAACCAAGTCCCATATGTGATTCTGTTTCAAGGCTTGAAACTCTTCGATCATAGCTTGCTTCCACTGAGGACCACTCAAATCATCAGACACCTTAACAGGTTCAAAAAGGTGATCAGGGAGGCAAGATTGAGTGTCAGAAGAAGGATAAGCTTTAGGCTTAAAGATCCCACTTTTGGATCTGGTTTGCATTGGGTGTCCTACAGGTTTGGTGCACACAGCTTCTTGAGTTATTTCAGATTGAATGATAGGAGTGGCATTATTCTCAAAACTTCTTTCTGAACTTTGAGAAGAGATATGAGTGGCATTTTTCTCAGTATTTCTTCCAGAATTTGGAGATGTATTGGATGAATAAGGAGTGGACATGAGAGAAGGAGAATTGGGAGGACTAGAGAAAGGAACATGACTGAGCTTAGATTGATGCAAGGGACTGGTATAGGGACTAGGGTTCAAGTCTTGTGTGTGTGCAGGATCATGACTTTGGATGTTTGAGGAATTGTGAGTAGTAATCTGATCAGGTTGAGGATTACTGTCACACTTAGGAATACTAGTAGACAACTGAAAGGAGTTAATAATAGTAGGATCAACAAGAACAGCTCTATTAGGACCCCCGAGCAAAACCAAATCTTAAAGGAACTCGATTCATTGAAAACAACATCCCTACTAATATAGATCCTACCAGATTGATCAAGGCACTTGTATCCTTTATGTTGCAAACTTACACCTAGATTGACACATCTCACAAAATTATAACTGAATTTGTGACTGTTATAGGGTCTGAGATTGGGATAACAGGCACATCCAAAAACTCTATTCCTGGGATAATCAAGTTTGACCTTAAACAGGACTTGTGTGGGTGATAAGATATCCAACACAGGGGTAGTAAGATCATTTATGATATGGACAGCTTGTTCAAAACTATTCCACCAGAACCTTAGGAGCATGGCAGACTAGGCAAGAAGAGTTAACCCCATTTCAACTATGTGCCTATGTTTTCTCTTAGCTCTACCATGTTGGCCATGAGTTTGAGGACATGGATGTCTAAAGGCAATACCATTGTCTTTAAGATATGGTTCAAACATTCTATATTCCTCCCTAGTCTGACTGAATGCACTTTATAGTGGTTTGAAACTGATTTCAACAAATTTTTTAAAGGATATAAAGGCAGATAGAGCCTCAGATTTGTGTTTCAAGGGATAGATCCAGGTGTACCTGGAAAAATCATCTATGAAATGGTTATAATATTGATACCCTAGAGTGGAACTAACAGGAGCAGGACCCCAGAGATCAGTATAATTCATTTCAAGAACAGACTTTGCATGAAAAGTGGACTTATCATAAGGCAAATAATGCATTTTACCAAACTGACAGGATTCACAAAAGGAGAGGGAATCATAAAAAACAATATCACAACCATTCAGAACATTTTTCGAAACAGATTTAGAAGGATGACCAAGTCTTTTATGCCAAAGATTAGGGTTCTTGTCTAAAACAGTAGAACAAACATAAGCATTACAAACAGAAGTATTATTCAAATCTGACTGGTCCTTGGATTGAAGGGAGATCTTTGGTCTGGAACTCTGAAGAACATGAACCTGGTAGAGACCTTGTCTAAGAACTCCTATTTGCAGCAGGGTCTTTGTGTCATTGTCCTTGACATAACAACATTGATTGTCAAACTCAATGATAACAGGATGGTCATTAGTTAACTGGGATACACTCACAAGATTTTTGGTCATGCTAGGTACATGAAGAGAGTTTTTAAGGTGAAGTGGTGTGCTATTTTGTGTGGGAAGGATGCAAGAACCAACATGCTTAATAGATAGCTGCTCACCATTACCAACAGTCAAGTTGTCTGAACCAGTGTAGTCACCAGTAAGATGCATATTGTGTTGGATATACAGAAACCCGAATCCGGATCCGATCCATAATTGGATCGGCAGATGTGATTCATAGCACCGATCGAGACACTCGATCATGCACAACGGAAGCTACGAATAAATTCGCATGCGATAGTACCACGATTTGATTCACATAAAAAATTAATTCAACTATAAGAAGGTTGGAGATTTACCTTATTCAAGAGGAATAATAAATCGACAGAAAGAGAAGCCACAATCTTCCGGATTGCATCTCCTAGTGACGACTGGTGGACGTCGATCCTCGCCATAGAACCTCCTCGAATATGCACAATAAAAACCCTAGTTTTTCTCCTCTTAATGACTAGAACAAGAAACTAATTTTTCTCTTTTTTTATTTGACGTTGGCGCAAATTGTGTGTTCTCATTGTGTTGGGAGGAACTCTCTTTATATAGGAAAATAACTAGCCAAGAGAGTTATCCTTTTAACACCACAATTACCTATTCCCACAAGGAAAAGATATTTGCCAAAAGATATGAGATAATTCCCAAAAAATCAATATCTTATTTTTCCATTAATTATCCAACAAATAGATAATTAATTAATTACACATGTGACATAATCTAGGAAAATTTCTTCTCCTAATTTATTCACATTAATGGCGCCACATTTTTCATCATTTTAATAGAAAATGTCTTTATTATTTTACATATTATTTACCAAATTAATAATATTGCATATTCATTAAATAGACCAACTATTTAATTTATTCTCGAGGTTCCACAAAAAGAGAATACACTCTCGTGTTAGGAGCCAACACGGGGACCATGGACCTATAATCAGTAGCTACAATAAAATGAATAAAATATTCATCGAACAAAATATTTCTACTCAACTTATTAATTCCGGAATTACGCCACCATAAATCCGAAACTGAACTCTATCGATTAAAGATATAACTTATTCTCAAAACTTCGAGTCGAGTTGATAAGTGTCCATTGATATAATCATTTCATATAAACTAACCCTCCATAGACAATCCGCAATGAAACGGGATTATTTCCATAAACCTTCTTCAATACATCTTATCCTTATTTACCATTAACCCACTAGTGATCAATTAGTTCATAACCAATACGAACTCGGCCGATCGATCAGTTTCTAGGATCAACAAATAAGGGGATTGTCTTTCTACTTCCCGCAGGAAGGAATGGATTCCATATCTGTGAGACACACACTCCTCACTCATTCCAGAATAGTGCCAACGTGAAAGTGATTCAGACCGCGCCTCTTAGCGATCCTTAACGAACACATCAAACTCTATCTTAAAACAAGCAGGAGTCTATAATCACTTCAGGATTAATGTTAATCCATATATGATCATCTTGTGACTTAATAAGATTTCTCAATCATGGAATTATATGGGAAATGCAGATTGATCGGTCCAGTCCTATATGACTACATCATATATAAATGCCCTACTTAGACAACCAATGTCGACGGTCCGGATAAGACGGTCACACCATAAAGTGTTCTGGGCGCATTAATGGTGGTTTAATCAATAGACCCTACTTTGATTAACTTCACCACGGACTAATAGTTGAAGTGTATCACCATAAACTTAATCCTCATGTGTGACACACACTAAGTTATATGGCTACATATAATACGACTTGGGGTTTTCAGCAGTGTATTACTTATAAGCACGAAGCAAATAATAAGATGAGAATAAATCTGTCATTTATTAATAAAAACAATTACACAAATTGTCTTTCAGGCGCTATTCCAACATATTGTTGATGTCTGTGGTGATGTGATTAGTTTCTCCACTATCCATATACCAAGAAGAGTCCACAATGCTATGAGGAGTGGCAACATGAGCCTATTTTTTAGCATGACGATTGGAGCTTGGAGGGACAAAGTCCTCCCCAAACCTGTGCCAACAAGCAGTAACTATGTGACCACTCTTTCCACATAATTGACAGACAGGTCTATTTCGGGCACTATCCCCTCTGCCCCTGTTGCTCCTTCCACCTCTACCGCTGTTGGAACTGGAAGAGTTGTTAGGTCTTGAACCATAATTCATTCTAGGATTTGAATTGCTAACAAAATGAGCTGTAGGGCCTCCAACAGAATCACTGTGAACACCAACATTAAACCTAGCAAGGAGTCTTTCATGAGTTAATAGCTGTGACTGGACTTCCTGCCAGTTCATAGAACCAACTCTAGCAGTTAAATTGACTATAGCAGCTTCATATTCCTTTTCTAGACCTGCTAAGGTAGCCAGGATCAATTCTGATTTAGAAACAGGATATCCAACAGCAGCCAGGTTATCAGCATAGGACTTCATCTGAGCCAAGTAATCAGCCATAGATTTAGAGCCTTTAGTATCCCTAGTCATAGCACTTTTGTATTCCAGCATCCTGGACTCAGCCTGACTTTTAAAAGAGCCTCCAAAGTAACCCAAATTTCTCTAGCAGTGGTGCATCCAACGACCTCTTGAAGGGCTTGTTCTATCATAGAACTCATCAGCCAACCAATCAACAACTGATCTGTGATACTCCATTCCTCAGAAGATTGAGGTCTCTGAAATGGTGAAGGAGACATAGACAAGGAGTTTGTTCCAAACCTATGAGGAGTTTCATCACTGAGAACATGAATCTCAAGACGGTGACCTCTTATGATAGGCAACACAGTGGACTTCCACAGTAAGTAATTAGATATGTCTAACTTGACACTGCAAGTCTGATTTAGATTTCCACCAAAAGGGACATGCGAAACATGATTCAAGTTCACAACACCAAGAGAAGGAGCATGAGGGATTTGAGTGTAGTTAGGGACAAACATACCCGACGAAAGCTCCATCTGATCAAAATTCAAACCTGGAATCTGAGCTGGGATTGGCGTCAAAACCGCTCCTGACAAGACCCCTGTTGGAATAAAACTGAAAGGAGGAAGACCAGCTCGTCCATACAAAGGAGTAAACGGAGCTCCGGCTGACATTGTACTGACAGCAGCGGCAGAATTGCCGGTATGGATGTTGATTCCTGGAGCTCCAGATGTAGAACTAGTGGTGTTAGCTGCAGTGAGAGCTGGAGATGGAGCTGTCGTAGCTCCGGTCGTCTCAGCCATGGCAGCGGATGAACTAGAAGCGTTGGTGCTCATCAGAGATGGTGGTTACGCTGACATGCAGGCTCTGATACCAAGATAAGAAAAGGACAGAAGCAAAATATTTCTTTCTTACTATGGATTCGGTTGTTACATCATTCAATATATGTGTACATGACACATACACAACTAGGTGGCATACAAAGAAAATACCAATAATACCCTTACATAGAAGACAAAATTATTTAACTAAGTGCATGTATACGGGGCGCACATATCTTGCTAAAACAAGAATTTACATAAGTTTTACCTTTAAAAAAAATTAAGGACCCCGTTGAACAAAAAATTAGTCTTAAGAAAAAAATTTGGACCCCCTGGAAATTTTTTTTGAATCCGCCCGTGTCTGATGCTTTATAAATCGAACTAGAACCCAACAAAAAATTTGGAAAACTGAAAATCTCAGAAGAAGGGTTGTGGCAGAAAGAAGCCGGTGAAGGGATGAGGTTGGGTAGTGAAATGCTTAAACTTTAAAAATTGACAAAATCCAAAAGGACTTACATTATGTGACAAATCCAAAATGTTAAACAGACTTATATTTTTGGACTGAGGTAGTATCTATCTACATCACCGACGTGTCTTCTCTGCTTACCTTAGCAAGTTTAAGTGGGTACTAGGAAGCAGCAAGCACAGGGTTATTGGTCTCCAACAGATTAATCTTAACCGGTGCCAGCCAGAATGTTGATGTATAATCCACATTTTATAATTGATTGCCATGTGTAAAATCTGAAGAATTTCACCCAAAGAAAGCTCTTTTAAACATAATTTCTTTATCACTGTAGCTGCTTCATATCTATCCAAAGAAGCCATGTTCAAGTAACACAAGAAGCATCAGTTAGGTTCACACAACAAAGTCCAAATAACAGAAACAAGTAGATAATACATATATGTAGAATAATAATATAAGCATAGAAAAGAACACAAATTAGAAGGTTCAGCAAATACCTGCAATTTGTAGCTAGTATTACGGCATGACCCGTAGATGATGATTAAAATTTTTGGACTTTATCCCATATAGTTTCTGAGTAATCCTTAATGTTACCGCCAAGAAGGTAGACAAAATGCCACAATCTCCCATCCTTACCAACATACAACTGCAAGGAGCCTATATTTTGCTTTACTGCCAGCTGCAAGTCAACAGCACTCCTAAGAGCTTTCTGAACATCTATGTTACGATATTTAGGATCTCCATATCGAATACAATCAGTGATATGTTCTTCAGTAGGCATAATTTTCTCATTTTTGAGTGTGTTCAGTGCAAGAACTATTCCCATAAGGTCTTCAACAAGTTCAGCAGGTCTAGGGCACCCAGAAGAAATTAACAAATCTCCACCTGGCACATTAGTTGTGCAGATTTCAGATGAAACAGGTGGGCGATTCTGTCCACCCGTGGGTTTTTTGGCACAGTATAAACTTTACGGGGCAAATTCACAGCCAACTGATTGTTAGAACCTTCGGTGGAAGATGGGGTAGGCACTGCTCCATTATGTGCAGGAGGCCTTTGGAAAATGTTGGAGTGCCCTGCAATATCTTGCTTGCTGACTTCGGGTTCATATGGAACTGAACCTAAGGTACATGTGGAACAATTGGGGCGCGGAAGCAGTGGACCTGCTGAATGTGTTAGAATATCTACGCGGGAACGCAGCGGAATTTAAAATTTTATTTCCTTTTAACCATGATCGACTTCGTTTAAGCAACAAACACATAAAGCTAGTAGACGGTGGTCACCTTGCTTAATCTAAAAGATCGACGCTTTGACCGTCTATGGAGAGTAGCGATGCACGGAGCCGTCCAAGTGTTCGGTACCTACCGCTAGTCCACACGAACAACCTGCCGGAATCCACCATTGGATTGCTACTAGAAAAACTCGGCTGCTAGACCGACCTTTTCTCCCTCTAAAATTGCACTCTAAGAAGCTCTCTATTTTCCCCAAGAACTATTAGCTCTTGGAATTGTGATGTGCAAAAGAGCTTGACACCCGCTTCCTATTTATAGAGAAAGTGGCGCCCCAGATAGAGTAGAAAGGAAGAAAACCTTTTACTAGTAAAATAAGGAAATATATTTGATTGATTTATCTCATTAATATTCAATATCTTATATTAAATATATCTCCAAGATATATATTGACAATATCTTATATTGAATATATCTTAATCTTATTACCATAAATCTATTTTACAAAAATCAATTAATATATAATATTAATATTATGGTAATCTTATTAATTAAATTGCACAACTCAAAAGTATCCAATACAAATAGAAGTGGCGTTCCCTTCCCACTAATTTGGGAATTGAGATTTTCTTTAATTAATATAATACTATGATTAATTAATTTACAAAATACATGTATATAACACACACACACACACACACACACACACACACACACACACACACACATATATATATATATATATATATATATATATATATATATATATATATATATATATATATATATACATCATATGTATATTTAATTAATCAACATAATTAATATCTTGTATTATATTTATTCATAATAAATAAATACCACCATATTAATTTACCACTATAACCTTCATAGTACGATATAAACTTTCCTTATTTGGTTATCATGTATAACCACATTTTAATCCGGCTAGATGTTCTTATGTGTGTGACCCGATAGGCTTCCGAATTTGTTGGCCGTAGACATAAAGTACAAATTACGAAAATGCCTTCATGCCTAACGATCACGGGATAGCGTCTAGCAACACACCGTGACCCCTAATTATCGGAAGAGTCAAATGCAATGACTACTACCTATCATGTGAAACAGTTACCATGTAAATTACAATCCTACCGCAATAACAATATCCATACGATCGTATCTCGAGTGTCAATACATTAACGATCGTATCTTATAATCTAGATATCATGCTCTCTCGGAATAACAGATTTACTCCCACTTTGCAAAGATTCTCGAGAGCTAGACATTTCTTATAAGAAGGCCATTTCGGATATTCAATCCCAATCACAGGATACGCGATTCCCGGACGAACTAACATGTATACTCCCCATGCTTCAGTATCACACCCGATCACTACCACATGATCGCCCCGTGGATAGGGGAAATCTTAATAGTGTCAAAGCATGACAATCCACACCGTGATGCCATGAAGACTCCGGTCCTAAGGATAATTACACAACTGCCACATAGTGCGACACTTAAAATGTAATCGGGTCGACTAACGATTTATTCTCTAATACACGTCCACATACAGTCCAAGTGTCTCTACACTTTGATAGATGAGATCTATCCCTGCCTTTGAAGATAGAAGACATCTAATACGTGCTAGCCTGTTTATACTATCAATGCCTTTTTAATAGTACATCAGCTAGAGACATTTAAGTATCAAATTTATTAAAGTGATTAGAGATCTCATCAACCATAATCGCCTATCATGGTTTCTCTATCACAGTTTAATACTAAGGACGTTATCATATAACAATTCACAATTGGTTCTTTAAAAGAACAAATATATGACAACAGAAAAGCCATTTAATATATGTATAAACATAAAGAAATAGTAGAAGTGATCCGACCCGGTCGGATCCGGTCCAACCCTATTGGTTTTAGGAAACTATTTCAACAATCTCCCACTTGGCCTAAAACCAATCACTCGCACACACAAGACCAAGTTGAACACAAGAACCTCATGCAATACTCGCGACCAGCCCTAGCCGTGAACGGATCGCTATCCGTGGGGGCTCAGACTATCTTCATATCATGCTCCAAATGATCAAGTCAAAGGAACCGCCTCAACAAACACACGAATCTTTGACGAGACCCTGGTCCTTGCTTCAAGCAATGAATCCACTTACTATATCAGCTATATAGAAAATGTGGAAGAACCGCACATGGTTCAGGAATGAACCTTCTAGATCCATGTAATGCTCCTGCTGCTCCTCTAAGGCACTACTGTGTTTTGGCCTAGTTGTAGAATTTACAGTGACCTATAGGAAAGAACATTTCCAGCTCACTGTATCACTTAATCAAAGTGACTGCAAACCCAAATTGTAGCTCCCACTCACCTTCATAAGACTCAGGATACATGTCTGTATATCTACGTTTATTCGCTTCAAAGTTTCGATAAACTAGGAAACCATCCTTAACTTGTTTAAGGATATTCTCGACAATCCCCAGATTTACTTTCATACTTGCTCATGACTATTCATGGACTATGAACATCCGGCATTTCTTTTATGATGGTTCCTATTACAGCAGCAAAGGAAACCTTCCATAAGCATCATCTTTTACCTTATCTTTAGGACTAATGTCCTAACATAGATAGATCTTGAGAACACCGGCTAGCAGTATCCCCTGTCGCGACCTATGCTAAACTCTTTTAGCATCACATCTATATAGGTACACTATAATCTAGCAGCAGTTAAATCTATCATTATAGATTCTTATTTCTAAAATAAGAACTGCTAATCCAAGTGCTTTCGTAAAGACCTTGAACTACCAAACATTAATTGACTGTGACATGGGGTGATAATTCCCGAGTTAGATATTCAATACCTTACTCAAAAATCGTAACACACTCCCACTATCTATCTTGCACATTGGGTATATCCCTTCTTTTGACTAAATCAAACTCCTTTGATTATCAAACAAAGAAATCGTCTAGAGAAACTTATTTGAGTCCATAAATGGATCTCGTGGACTCACATATCATGTTATCGTCTATGCACATCGAGATGTTTGCCCAACGTCATCAATACTATCATATAGCCATGATACGAAGTTATAACAAGCACAATCGAATAGAATCGCTCACCGCAAAGATAAAGTTAATTACAAGGTTTATACCCCGTACCCTTCAGCCATCACAATATGGTAATCATATTACTATCAATTTCATCCTTTCAGGGACATTCCCTCTAGGTAAGACAAACTAGGTTAACAACCTGGTTGTCACTGATATAATCTAATTTAGGTATTATGGCTCCTGGCTATATCTCTCAATCTTGCTTTTCAAACATTCCTTCATAAGTCGTGAGATATTCATTCTTCATGATGAACATACCAATAGCCCTTTCAGGCTTAAGGTTATCCACAGACTTACAGAACTTTTATGTGCACTGAGCAGTGTTCTACACCTCATCACTATATGGCGTCTGCTCATGTTCCAATGGTTGAATATACATTGTGGTTCTCAAACTCCTTTGAGATCTTATTTACTCCCACTGTTTCTTTTGGAAGAAACACTTCTTCTAGAAGACAGCACATTTGGAGAAAAACAGTTTTGCTCAGCGGTTGAGTAAACATTATCTAGCGTACTTGCTAAGATATTCCACTAAGTTGCATATGTCGTACTAGGCTCCAAGCCCTTCTGACTTTGCTTATGACAGCTTCAAATCATCGGTTAAGATAGATTCGACATTATCCTCTTCCATATCTAATATGAAATTTATTCAACCTTTATTCTTTGTAACTCGGTTAAGTATAAGAGCACTATCCTGAAACGGGTAAGGGATACTTCGCATGGCTTGCTTCACACTTTTATCATATAAAGTGTTGTTTCCATTTTAGGAACACAATCTAATTACGTAACCCAAAGATGGTATCCTTAAAGGGAGAATCTGATTCTATTTCAGATGACTTCTGAAACACTCTTAAGTTATTAATTGCTTCAATCCAATTGAAGATTAATTCCTAAGTAGCTCATCAATCTCATATTCGTACTAGCTCAACTTTTCGGACTTTCCGAATTGTCGTACTTCAATAGGTACAAATAGTCCAAGAGAGAGATAAACAATTGTTTATGGTACAAATTGTCATAAGCCAACAAACATCAATATGTTTAGGCTCGAGTCAATCTTCTAGGTTTCATAACCTTTTCTTAAAAGGGTATTTTAGTCCTCTTTGGATAATATACGTATAACCCACATGATTCATAATCATATGGTTCAGCATCATTAGAATGACGTTTGGTTACACGCTTCCTTTCCATAGAGACTGTGACTAGAATAGCCACAAATCAAGGATAACAGCCACACAAATATTTAGTTGAGTTTTTTCGCCTATAACAACTATATAGTGAAATCAATCTAGTATGTTAGATTCAATGACCTTTCAACTTTATCGGAATAACAATTATTCCTTATAATTGAATATGTCTGCTAAATGCTAACAAATAACTGAAAGTATGTTCTTCATAAGAACCGGAACATAATAACATTTGTTTAGTTCCCTTATTAGTTTACTAGATCCAGAATATGGTAAGTGTTACAACGTTTGCTTCACCTTCCATATCTGTATTTAATCATTCTAATTTAATCACACTAGTAAGATATCATATATCTTAGGGTCGACTATGAACTTAGATAGATTTATCTCAACTCACCCGCCGAGAAAAGAAACTTCAATAAGTTCTCTATTTAAGCACATGCCATAACTTTTCCTTCAATCCTTTAAGCATTTATCAATATTTCTTAATGTAGTCTTCATAAGACTCAAGAAAGATCACAAGAGCTATGTCTTTAATTTTCTTTCATAAAGAAAATATAAAGTTTATTAAATTGTTTATTTAACCTTTTGGAATCGTATTCAAAACATTGACTATTTAATTAACCTTTAAGAAATGATTAAAGAAATAAGTCGGTACTTAAATCTTACAATTTTGAAAACAACCTTTCCAAAATTCGATGCGATCATTCTTATTCAACGTTTGAACTAATCGTCATCGTACGACAGAATGATCATATTGGATCGTATCCAGTATATGGTTAATTCGTTGAAATTTATTTCAAGTTATTCCATCATATCATGTGCTTCCGTTTTTCATTAATAATTAAAGTCTTGGAGCACTCCATCAAATATGTAGTCTCCTTGTCTCTAACTACTATAACGGGGTTGCTCGCATCATTGCCTATTTAAAAAGGATTAAAATTACTTAACCATATTTGAGAACGTTTCTCAAAAGGTGACAGTCAAAATTTGGTTTTACTAATCGAGAATAAAACATAAATATAAAAGTTAGCTAAAACTACAACCTAAAATGAAAATAAGAGAGTGTTGTTGTTGTTGTTTATACACGCAAAATCAAAAATGGTCTTTTGGTTTATGATTTTGCTCCCACTAGTCAACTACTCCCAATTGACTTTCAAGAATTTTTCAAAAATTCTTTAGTGGACAAGATCCCATCAAACTACCGTGACCCCTGCTTTCGCTGATGGGCCGAAAAAGTCTAATAGGTAGACAACTCTTTGTCAATCGTATCTTATACGACTCTTGTTGTTTGACTAGTCAACTCTTTGACAATTTTTCATCTTATGAAATAGTCAAACCCTTGCCTCTAAAATCCAAACGACCCCGCTTTGGCTGGTGGCCGAGAGAATTCTTAGTCAAGTCATAACCCTAATATTCGTGAAATCACAAACGATCATATCTCGATAATGACGATATACCTGAGGTAGGTCAACCCCCTGCTTTGGTTGATGAGTTGGATCCGAACAAGGGCTCTTCACTGTCATTATATATGGGGAGGCAATTGCGACTTGATTCTTTTGAGGTGGAAGTATTTATGTAAATTAATTCACATAATTAATTTTAATTACGGTCTCATGAAGTATATATATCAATATAGAAATACATCCTATACATTCATCTAGATCGTGCTTAGTTATGCATCTATCATATCATATAAAATAAATACAAGCACAAAATGAATAAATGCGTAAAGTAACTGGTATGATCATGGACTTTTCCTAAGTGCGGTCTCGAATACAAACTGACGAAACCGCGGGTCACAATCTAAGGGTAGCTGAATCCGCCAATGGGATCTTTAATGCGCCATCTCCAATGGGATCTTTATTCTTCTTTCTGGTCTCCATCTTCTGCTCCATTCTTGTTACATTTAATTCTATCTAATAAAATAAATACACCCACCGCGCACGAGGGAGCTAACGGGAATGGGATAAATGCAGAAAATAAACTAGGTCATGTTCTTCATAACGGCCTAGGACAATTTTTTAAACCAACAGAAAAATTATATCATTCACATCTATCCTATCGGTCGAGTCCATGATCAATCGGGGTCAATATAATCATATTATATCTACTATATCTAATCCATACAATAACATCTTATGAAAAAGATAAAATTAAAATTTAACTACTTACGAATTAATCAATCGATTAACGTTTAATCTATTATATAATTTTATCCAATCAATTAACTAATTAACATTTAATTAATTAATGATTTTAATTGAAATAAAATTAATGATTAATTTTAAACCGATTTTAATTTTAATTTTAATTAATTAAAACTATTCCAAAAAAATCAAAATTAAAATTAGGTCTCTTTTGTTTATTTCCTTTTGATTCTTAATCAAAAGGGATGTCTTTGGTTCCCTAAACCAAAAGTCATCTCCCTTGGCCCTTTCCAAAATCAAAATTTTGAAAAAGGCCTAGGCCTAGGCTTTTTCCAAAATCAAGTATTTTGAAAAAGGGCCTAGACCTATTCCAAACAAAATTTGGAAAGGTCAATATTTTGGTTGATATGCGTGGCCACTTTTCAAAATCAAAATTTTGAAAGTAGCCTAGGTCAAGACCTTTTCCAAATCAAATATTTGAAAAGGACCTAGGTGTATTCCAAACAAAGTTTGGAAAGGCCATTATTATTTTAATGCCATGTGGCATCCCAATGGCCCAAACTATTTGAACCATTAGTTAGCCACATCACACAACTAAACAAATGAGATATTATCAATTACAACTATGAACCATATTGAATCACAAAATACACAAAACAAAAATTTGGAGATCCTTCAAAGATTGACCGTCAATCGACACCGCAAAGAAGTCGCGCCAGCCCTCCGCCGCTGCCCGATGGTGGTGCCGCCGCCAGTCGGCCGAGCACCACCAGATCTTTTTTTTTTCTTTTCATGTATCGTTTTTGTGAATCAAAAAACTTTAATCTTTTAATTACGTGATTTAAACGATAAAATTAACTACGGAAATTAACATGCTTATTGCTTAAGTTCGAAGCTCGCTCTGATACCACTGTTAGGAAATCTAAGCGGGAACGCAGCGGAATTTAAAATTTTATTTCCTTTTAACCAGTATCGACTTCGTTTAAGCAACAAACACATAAAGCTAGTAGACGGTGGTTTGCTTGATCTAAAAGATCGACGCTTTGACCGTCTAAGGAGAGTAGTGATGCACGGAGCCGCCCAAGTGTTCGGCCTCTACCGATAGTCCACAAGAACAACCCGCCGGAATCCACCATTGGATTGCTACTAGAAAAACTCGGCTGCTAGACCGAACTTTTCTCCCTCTGAAATCTCACTCTAAAAGGCTCTCTATTTTTCCCAAGAACTATTTGCTCTTGGAATTGTGATGTGCAAAAGAGCTTGACACACATTTCCTATTTATAGGGAAAGTGGCGCCTCAGATAGAGTAGAAAGGAAGATAACATTTTACTAGTAAAATAAGGAAAATATATTTGATTGATTTATCTCATTAATATTCAATATCTTATATTAAATATATCTCCAAGATATATATTGACAATATCTTATATTGAATATATCTTAATCTTATTATCATAAATCTATTTTACAAAAATCAATTAATATCTAATATTAATATTATGGTAATCTTATTAATTAAATTGCACAACTCAGATGTATCCAATACAAATAGAAGTGGCGTCCCCTTCCCACTAATTTGGGAATTGAGATTTTCTTTAAGTAATATAATACTATGATTAATTAATTTAGAAAATACATGTGTATCATATATATATATATATATATATATATATATATATATATATATATATATATATATATATATATATATATATATATATATATTTCAAATATTTACATCACATGTATATTTAATTAATCAATATAATTAATATCTTGTATTATATTTATTCATAATAACTAAATACCAACATATTAATTTACCACTATAACCTTTATAAGTACGAGATAAACTTTCCTTATTTGGTTATCATCTATAACCACATTTTAATCCAAATAGATGTTCTTATGTGTGTGACCCGATAGGCTTACGAATATGTTGGCCGTAGACACAAAGTGCAAATTACGAAAATGCCCTTCATGCCCAACGATCACGTGATAGCGTCTAGCAACACACCGTGACCCCCAATCATTGGAAGAGTCAAATGCAATGACTACTACCTTTCATGTGAAACAGTTACTGTGTAAATTACAATCCTATTGCAGTAACAATATCCATACGATCGTATCTCGAGTGTCAATTCATTAACGATCGTATCTTATAATCTGGATATCATGCTCTCTCGAAATAACATATTTACTCCCACTTTGCAAAGATTCTCGAGAGCTAGACATTCCTTATAAGAAGGCCAATTCGGATATTCAATCCCAATCATAGGATACACGATTCCCGGATGAACTAACATGTATACTCTGTATGCTTCAGTATCACACCCGATCAGTACCGTATGATCTCCCCGTGGATAAGGGAAATCTCAATAGTGTCAAAGAATGACAATCCACACCGTGATGCCATGAAGACTCCGGTCTTCAGGATAATTACACAACTGCCGCATAGTGTGACACTTAATGTTAGTGGGTCAGTCTAACGTACGCATTCTCTAATACACATCCTCGTACAGTTCAAGTGTCTCTACACTTCGATAAAGGAGATCTATCCCTGCCGTTGAAGATAGAAGACATCTAATACGTGCTAGCCTATTTATACTATCAATGCCCTGTTTAATAGTACATCAGCCAAGAGACATTTAAGTATCAAATTTATTAAAGTAATTAGAGATCTCATCAACCATAATCGCCTATCATGGTTTCAGTATCACAGTTTAATACTAAGGACATTATCATATAACAATTCACAATTGGTTCTTTAAAATAACAAATATATGAAAACAGAAAAGCCATTTAATATATGTATAACCAAAAGAATAGTAGAAACGATCTGACCTGGTCGGATCTGGTCCAACCCGATTGGGTTTAGGACACTATTTCAACAGAAACTCATTAATATTTAACTTTCTCAAATCTAGTATACATGCAGCAACCGGACCTGAGGTAAAGGTGAAAGAATCGGGTCGTAGAGGAAGTGGACGAACCTAATGCTCACTAATGTTTGATCTACTCACATCGGGTACACATGCAACCGGATTTGAGATAAAGGTGGAAGTATTTGGTCGCAGCGGCACTCTATGTGTGGACTGCAAATGAGAAGTGTGTGGTCGGAAGAAATTAGAAGAGGGTGTTGGTTGCATGTGAAAAGATGTTGAACTCGTTGACACAAGATAAGGATATTAGAATGAACCCTGAAGATTACTACCATTGTTTTGAAACCCGCCTTGAGTGTAAGTAGCCAAAAACGGATTAGACCCCTGTACCTGGACTGCTGAATTGGGATTACAAGAAAAAAAACCTGATTATTGTTAGTCATTTTAGGAATCCCATATCCTGATTATTGAGTGTTTCCATTGTGGGACACTGAAATGGCATTTGAAGTACTTGATATGCTACATTGAGACGAGTTTCTTTGAAGTGGTCTTCCTTGGTTCGTTGTATCTGTTCCATTTATTATGTTTTAAGCCAATTGAATACCTAAAGGCAGGTTACTGACATGAGAATTACCTGCAGTCTGCATTGCACCATAGCTAGAAGACGAAAACCTGTTAATATTCGTCAAAATTTGTGAAGCTTCTGTATTTGCAAGCGGTGGTCCTCCAGCCACAAGGCTTGTCCAGAGCCACACGCTTTTCACAGCAGCAATTAGATGAACCGATGCCTTTTGAGGATGCGCTAAAAGTATGTTGTATCTGCACATACGCAACTGGTGGAAAGCATTCGAAAAATCCCGATCACCAGAAATCAACAAATAATTTGCAGGAGCAAGATTATCAATAGCCCAGAGTAACATGTCCACCAAAATCTTCTTGTCACCCGCGTCTTTGACCCCTGATCAAGTAAAATACAAGATATCACATAAAATGGATCCACATCCTTAATCTAATCATACAATCAAGAAGAATGTATTAGACACACATGCTCTGCAACATGATCTATAAATTCAATGTTACATGCTCTGAAAATATTATTATTAGCAAAACGCAGCAACATCAAATTCTAAATATCCTAAATCCAACCCTGATAGGTAGGTCATGACTAGTAAATCTTGAGGACAGTCAGCAATAAAAGAAATTCACTGCACCCAAAACCAAACAATTTCCACATCACTGCAAGCATTACCTCGGACAATA
Source organism: Gentiana macrophylla (assembly GCA_026214975.1). Lineage (NCBI taxonomy): Eukaryota > Viridiplantae > Streptophyta > Magnoliopsida > Gentianales > Gentianaceae > Gentiana > Gentiana macrophylla. The sequence goes on along the minus strand of CM047807.1, from coordinate 47,218,991 downwards.
TGGCGCTGCTATACGATCTAATCGACAAAGGCAATTATTTATCTAAATGCCTTAGTCGCATATTCAAACAGAAAACTAATTTAAAGGAAAATACATAAAGGGACAGGGACTGGTTCAACTCATCGGCCGCAGAACAAACTGCTAAATATTGAAGCCTTTAGCTAAACACCGCCCCATCAACAACAAAAAGCCACAAAATAATAAATAAATGCATGAATTTAGGGCATAATCACAAAAGTGAACGCATCCAAACATTACCAGATTTCTCAACACCTTAAAAAAAATAAAAAGCGTTATCTAACACTGCTAAATATACCTGCAGGGACACGACTGAGGGAAATTCCAGTACTGTTAAGTGCCTGTTGAACGGATGGGCTAATTTTAGTGGGTAATTATTCCCTAGTCTCTCCATTTGCACCGTAAACACACGTGGATGATTCTAGATCACTCAGTTCATCCACATGTTTTACTCTTCAAATGGACTCACCATAGAAGAACTTCCCAATTTTAGTAGTATCCACATATGCACAGATGGAAAGGGGCCCACAATAGTTCATATCGACTAAAGCCGAACTTATAGGGAAATTGGAGATCTAGGCTTGGTCAATCCTTTCAATTGTAAAAAAAGTTTTCTTTTTGCTAAATGCGTTTTTAGGTATTTCGATGATAATATTGTCGTTAGAGATCTATTACCGACAATAATATTGTCGTAAAACCATCCCTAATTATTGGCGTCACGAGATTAGGTTTAACGACAATAATATCGTCGTTAAATAAGTAACGACAATAATATTGTCGTTAAATAAGCCTCTTTACGCCAATAACGGTTTAAACGATGCTATTATTGTAGGTCCCTATATTATTTTCACCCATTTCACTCACCACAAAAATCTTACATTCAAATTACTTATAGATACTGACGAGTGATTGTTGATTTTATCTCAGATAACAACATGTTGGGGGTTTCATTTACTTTCAAAGGGAATTGGAAACAAAAATCAGGTAAAGAATGGTTTTATTCGGATGGAACCGCTTATATCACTTGCGTGAACAGAAATATTTCATTTGACGAAATGAAGGAGAAAATTTACTAGAGAGTTGGGGTTGATCCTCTTGGTTATAAGCACAAAATTACAACCTTGTACATGACCGTTGGACCACACCAAACGCCTCCCGTTGTCATTTCTGCCTATGACTCATGGTATGGTTACATTTGTGAACATCTAACACAAATTCCGTGAGACTATGTGTTGACGCTAAGAAAGTGGTTAGTTGTGAACCTCAGAGAGACAAGAATGAGAACATGATTGATTTAAATGAGACCATTATTGATTTAAATGAAGAAAACAACAATGAACATTTTCCCAGTAACGATGAAAATCTCGTTCGTTGTGCTCAAGTTGAACTAGCAAGGGTCTCTGAAATTTATCCTCTTGACAACGGAATGGATCGATCGGGTCATTAGCCAGATTACGGGGTTTCTGATTCACCATACTCATCTGATCATATGCTCAATGAAGCACCGAATACATCATTCACTGAACTACTATTTGGTAGTTCAAGTCAACCTTTTAATGACACCAGAACAACTCTGACAATACAAGTTGATACGAGTCGTCGATTACGTAGTGGACAACAAATTGTGAATACAAGTCATAACTTGCCACCTATAACAAACTTTAGAGTTCCGACTATTCCAGTTCAAGAAAGTTTTAGCGTAGGTGGTTAACACCTGTGACACCCCATGTTGAATCTCGACACACATATGCTAGCGGCAGCAGTAGTCGTCATGGAGGAAGTGATTTAGGTGATTTTGGAGACACTCTTCCGCCAATGGAAATACCGTTGTGCCCTAGAACAAGGACGATTAGAGTTGAAGACGCAAATGGTTTGCATGTTGAAAAGTTGTTCAAAAAATAAAGATCAACTGTATGATGAAATAAAATATCACGCATTGAAGAATAAGTATCAGTTCAAGCTCAATAGGTCTGATAAGGATAGATTTTATTTGCGATGTAAGCTATCGAATACATGCGAATGAAAAATGAATGCTAGAAAGGCTGAGGGTTTGGAGACCGAGTATTTCAATATAACCGAGTATAAGTAAAAAAATACATGTGGACTGGAAAACATAAGTAATCTCCACGCTCAAGCCACACCTTCTGCTATTGGCCGTTTAGTGAGGAATGACCGTATTAAACTGGGCAGTAAATTTAGAGCAAAGAATGTCCAAGTTGCGGTGAATAAAGAACTCGGCATAGACCTCAGTTATGACCAAGCTTATAGAAGTTTACAAGAGTCTCTACGTTTGATTGGCGGAACTCCAGAACAGTCTTACCAAAACTTGATTGGCTACTTTCATATGCTTGAAAAAGCTAATCCCGATACACTGACAGACATATATAAGGATGACGTGGGTAGGTTCAAGTATTATTTTATGTTGTTGGGACCTAGTATTGCTCGATTCAAATTTAGTCATCATATACTATGCGTAGATGGTACTCATCTGAAAAACAAGTATGTGGGGCTTTGTTAGTTGCTGTCGGAGTGGATGTGAATGACCACTTGTTTCCATTAGCTGTCGGTGTAGCCGACGGTGAGAGCAATGATTCATGGACATATCTTTTTACCCACTTGAAGAAGGCAATCGGAGAACGTAAGGATCTTAGGGATTTGGTGTTTGTCTCCAATAGAAACCAGGCAATCAAGTCCTCTCTTGAAAGTGTCTTTCCAGATGCTTACCATGGCATCTGCTACCACCACCTTGACATGAACGTCAATGCTAATTACGGTAAGAAAATGTACTGTAAGTGGGCATTGAAGGAAACAACATACACTTGTTCAAAACGGGATTTCGAATATTGTTTGATGATATTAAGTGGAAAGATAAGGAGGTTCATGGTTATTTAGTGAAAGACGGAGTGAAAGACTAGGCACAGTCATAGTTTTCAGGAACACGATACGCTATCATGACAAGCAACTATGCTGAGAGCTTCAACTCTGTACTTCTAGAGGCATGGAATATGAATATAACGAATATGTTCGAGTACATTAGACAGACGTTACAACGTTGGTATCATCAGCGGAGAGAATTAGCATACGCATGTCACAGTGTATTAGCACCCGAAATTGATGAGAAGTTGAAGAAAACAGTTCAAACTAGAACAAACTTCAGCCTCTCTGCCATCGATGTCAGTAACTATAACCTTTGTTCTGATTACTACAAAACAAACTGCTTCAAACGTATTTATGAAGGCCATGTGTATCCAGTTTCTAAGGAAAAATTTTGGGATATCCCAGATAATGTTTGAAATGACGGTGTTCTTCCACCTATAGAGAGGGATAATGTGTCGGGAGACCGGATACGGCGGGGACAAAAACGAGGCCGACGTAGAACGAACATGATACGTTCAAACGGAGAACGTGCAGGCGGCAGGATTAGTAGGATACTTTCGGTAGGCCGGCGTATCAGAAAATGTTCAAATTGCGGGGCTCAGGGACACATAATAGACACATGTCCTAATGTGGTTAATTTGGCTGATGTATTTGGTGTGTAAACTTATTGCGGTGTATATCATGTTTATTTATTAGTAGAAGATGGCCGTGACTATGTTTTTGTTCACATATGAACCAACCATTCCGATCAAATTATTTTTCGATCGAATTATTTTTTGATGGTCGTGACTATGTTTTTATGTACTTTATCATTTTAATTGTTTAATTTTACAAATCTGTCAATGTTTTCTTTCAATAAAATGAACCGTTTATTTTGTATCAAGTGACCGATTCAGCTCAAATTAAATTGATGTTGGTGTTTACAATGTGTTATTCAGCTCGAATTGAAATATAATACACGACAAACTTAGTTTTCTTGTAAAAGGAAATAATTCTACAACAAAATAGCCGGTGTTTTTTAAAGGAAATAAGACAACAACAAAATAGCCGAAAATGATATTTAAATAAACCCTAAACAGTGTTATTGAAGATGACACCGAATGATTGCCAGACAATTTCATACGTGTCATGCTTCTACCATAAAGTTTAATTTTAAAGTTCTTAACATCAAAGGAAATAAGACCACAACAAAATAGGCGACAATGCTACTTAAATAAGCCTAAAACCGGGTATTGCGTGTCATATTTCATCATCCAACTCATCTATGTTCTCCATAATCTTCATCATTAAAACTTTCGTAGGTGATAAAGTCATCATGACCGTATGTCACGTCATCTGAGCTATATTCTGGCACCCCGGCTGAACTCACACATATAGCCGTGATCAGATAGGGGAATAATATATCCATCGCCTGCATTGCCTTTTTCTATCTGTTGAATCCTAGATAGAATATACTCTCCGACGTCGAAGTAAGAAGTAATTGATGCGTACGCAAGGGTGTACAAATCAAATGTCGGTACAGTGTAGTTCACCGTACCATACATATTGGCGGCAAGAAACATAATCAGGAATGGACCATACCAGGACCAGGGTGAAGGGCGGGTAGACCTCTAAGGCCTCACACATTCCCACAGATGCGTCTTCCCAAATAAAACAGCCATGTCACGCTGTAGTAGTTCAGGAACATCCGGAAAAAGAAAGAAATCCAAACCCTGAGGATATTCTGCAATGGCATACTCGTCATTGATCCATGTATTATTCAAAATGACTGGAATGCCTCGCACTGTGACGCATCGTTCATTGAGCCCTTCTGTAGCTACACAAGCGTAGAATTCATGCACAATAGACCGATTCACGTGATGATAGCTTAATGGGCTTTGGGGGACACCATGCCACCCGTTATCTCGGAACAAATTGTTGATCAAACTAGGTAGACTATCCATATTCAATCGCCTCTCTAGAACAAAAGCTCTAGTCATCCAGTTAGTCACATACTCACGCGTCTCCTCTTCTGTTGTGAAACGGCTTATAAGAGACTGCTCATCTAGTGACAAATCCATTTCGTCATTTGGAATGAACACATGAGCATATGGGTTAGCCATTTAATAGACGAGAAATGAGAGTGATGAATAATTTTATACAAGATTTGTCAATATATATACTTATTTTCTAAGTGAAGTAATGGTGAAGATTTGTCACATGGCTTGACTACGGTCATAATTCACCACCACTTAATGTGTGGGACCCGCCGATAGCGACCACACAAGGCAGGGAATCTCAGTTCACGGTAATATTATCATCGTAAGAGGCCATTTGATGACAATATTATCGTTGTAAAAGCCCTAAACCCCATGCACGACTGATGACAAGACCTGGCACTATACCTATATGTCCTGCCTACGGTCATAACTCACCATCACTTGACGTGTGGAACCCGCTGATAGCGACCACACAAGGTAGGGAATCGCATTTGATGAGAATATTATCCTCGTAAGAGGCCCTTTGACGATAATATTATCGTCGTAAAATCCCTAAAACCCATGCACGACTGATCACAAGACTTGACACTGTACCCATGTGTCCTTCCTACAGTCATAACTCACCACCACTTGACGTGTGGGACCCACCGATAACGACCACACAAGGCAGGGAATCTCAGTTCACGACAATATTATCATCGTAAGAGGCCATTTGACGACAATATTATCATCGTAAATGCCCTAAACCCCATGCACGAATGATGACAAGACCTGACACTATACCCATGTGTCCTGCCTACGGTCATAAATCACCACCACTTGACGTGTGGGACCCACCGATAGAGACCACACAAGGCAGGGAATCGCATTTGACGACAATAGTATCGTCGTAAGTGGCCATTTGACGACAATATTATCATCGTAAAATCCCTAAACCCCATGCACAACTGATGACAAGACTTGACATTGTACCCATGTGTCCTGCCTACGGTCATAACTCACCACCACTTGACGTGTGAGACCCACCGATAGCGACCACACAAGGCAGGGAATCTCAGTTCACGAAAATATTATCGTCGTAAGAGGCCATTTGACGGCAATGTTGTCGGCTAAGAGGTGATTTGAATAACAATTAAAAGAAACCATAAAAGAAATGTGCAACATCAGACAAGGTCTTTACTTCTTTACTTACGAGAATAAAGAAAAACTAAAATCATAAAGCAAAATCTGCAACTTCAACAAAGTCTGTGACTTTCTTCATTCTTGATGGACAATAACTTGCACGGGAAAATATGATAAAGTATTTAAATAAACCTAAGGGTGCTCATCCGTGTCATACTCTGGTATGTGAAAATCTGTTGCGATAGCCGTGATAAGAAATGGATAATAGATATAACCATCAACACTTCTTCCAAGTGATATGTCACAAATCCTACTAATGATGTAACGTCCAAAGTCAACTTCGTAATGGAGAACTGCGTACAACAAAACGTACAAATCAAATGTCGGTTCAAGAGTGTGTATAGTACCATAGACACTATTGGTGACCCATTTGATCATAACATGCTCCTATTCGGTAGGCAGTTGATGGCGAGCAGTTAGACGTTGCATTGCATCAACACTGTAATACTTGTTGAAGAAGTGACTATATGCTTAAACTCCACTTACACCATAGTAGTTATTGATCCAGTACACCTCCAAGAACATCTGTTAGACCTGACAACTACATAGAATTCCTGAACAATTGATCGATTCATAGTCGATGTCGGTGCGGGACTAGTTGCGAGGAGCTTCAATGAAATTCTGCGTAATAGACTCTTCATCGTGGTGCTGGATATACAGAAACCCAAATCCGGATCCGATCCATAATTGGATCGTCAGATCTGGTTCACAGCACCGATCGAGACACTTGATCTTACACAGCAGAAGCACGAATAAATTCGCATGCGATTATACCACGATATGATCTACATAAATAATTAATCTAACTATGAGAAGGTTGAATATTTACCTTAACGGAGAGGAAAAAATAGTCGACCAAAGGGAGAAGCCTTAGTCTCCCGGATTGTGTCTCCTAGCGACGACTGGTGGACGTCGATCCTCGCCGTAGAACCTCCTCGAATATGCACAAGAAAAACCCTAGGTTTTTCCTGCTCTTAATGACTAAGGCAAGAAACTAATTTTTCCTTCCTTTTTAGTGAATAGAGGCGCCAATTTTGTTGTTGTGTATTGTGTTAGGAGGAACTCTCTTTATATAGGAAAATACTAGTCAAGAGAGTTATCCTTTTCAAACTACAATTACCTATTCCTACAAGGAAAAGAAATTTGCCAAAAGATAAGAGATAATTCCCAAAAAAATCAATCTCTTATTTTTCCATTAATTATCAAACAAATAGACAATTAATTAATTACACATGTGACATAATATAGAAAAATTTCTTTTCCTAATTTATCATCAAGTGTGGCGCCATATTCATCATTATTTTAATAGAAAATGCATTTTCTATATTACTACCTCCGGTCCAAAATATAAGTCATCCTACACTTTTCTACTTGTCCCATAATATAAGTCATTCTACATTACCAATGCAACATTTATTGCTCTTTCTCTATCTTACCCTTAATTTATTATGAATTCAACAACTTTTCATTACTTAACAACTATTGCATTAATGATAGTCAAGGGGTATTTTAGACATTAACCTTCAAATTAATGACATTCAACCAATTCCTTAATCTTTGTGAAAACTCCTAGGATGACTTATATTTTGGACCGGAGGTAGTACATATTATTTACCAAATAAATAATATTTCATATTCATTAAATAGACCAACTATTTAATTTATTCTCGACGTTCCATAAAACGAGAAAACACTCGCGTGTTAGGAGCCAACCCGGGGACCATGGACCTATAACCAGTAGCTACAATACATTAAATAAAATATTCATCGAACATAATACTTCTACTTAATTCATTAATTCCGAATTACGCCACCATAAATCCAAATCGAACTATCGATTATAAATATAACTTATTCTCAAAACGTCGAGTCGAAGTCGATAAGTGTCCATTGATATAATCATTACATATAAACTAACCTCCATAGACTATCCGTTATGAAGCGGGATTATATCTGTAAACCTTCTTCAATACTTATTATCCTTATTTACCATTAACTCACTAGTGATCAATTAGTTCATAAGCAATACGAACTCCGCGGATCGATCAGTTTCTAGGATTAACAAATAAGGGGATTGTCTTTCTACTTCCCACATGAAGGAATGAATTCCATATCTGTGTGACACACACTTCTCACTCATTCCAGAATAGTGCCAACATGAAAGTGATTCGGACCGCGCCTCTTAGCGATCCTTAACGAACACATCAAACCCTATCCTAAAACAAGCTGGAGTCTGTAATCACTTCAAGATTAAGGTTAATCCATATATGATCATATTGTGATTTAATAAGATTTCTCAATCACGAAATTATATGAGAAATGCAGATTAAATCGGTCCAGTCCTATATGACTACATGATATATAAATGCCCCACTTAGACAACCAATGTCGACGGTCCGGATAAGACGGTCACACCATAAAGTATTCTGGGCGCATTAATGGTGGTTTAATCGATTGGCCCCATACCTTGATTAACTTCACCATGGACTAACATTTCAAGTGTATCACTATAAACTTAATCCTCATGTGTGATGCACACTAAGTTATATGGCTACATATGATACAACTTGGGGTTTTCAGTAGTGTATTACCTATAAGCACGAAGCAAATAATAAGATGAGAATAAATCTATCATTTATTAATTATAAAAACAATTACATAAATTGTCTTTCGAGCGCTACTTCCAACAATCTCCCAATTGCCCGTAAGGACAAGCAACAATTGTCTTTCGGGCACACTTTATCTAACAATCTCCAACTTGCCCATAAAGACAAGCAATGATTGTTTTTAGAGCACCACACCCTTATTCTTTCTATCCACAACATTCTCCCACTTGCTCTAAAGCAGATGAGACATATCTACCAATTTTATATCCGTCAAGCGCTCATCAGTGACAATAGATGCCACGTGACTTGGTAAACTGATTAGCTAGGTTGTCGGCTCGAGGCGTTCTTTAGGACCGAAAGGTCGCCTCTTTGCACGATCTGTCTAACCAGGTGGTACTTACTTTCAATATGCATTTGAACTCTTGTGATTGTGAAGATCCTTTGCGTGAGCTACCTCTCAACTATTTTCACAGTAAATGGTATCGGCTCATCGAGACCTGTAATCACTTCCCGATCCAACAAAGAACTTCTCAAGACACACTACCTCCTTAGCTGCTCCGAAAGCTGCTATGTATTCGACTAACATAGTCAAATTGGCCGTGCTAGATTGCTCCAGACTGTAGCTCCATCATAACGAGTAAACACTGAGCCTGAGATCGATTCACGATCATCCTTAATCCGACAAAAAATAGAATCAGTGTAGTCAACAATACTCAGGTTTGTACCCGAATACATAAACATATGATTCTTCGTTCTCTAAAGATACTTGAGGATGCACTATACTGCTATCAATACTCGAATCCATGATTCGATTACAATCTAATTTTAGTAATCTGACATTCTCTATCCAAAAGAGAATTTATCCCATTTTCTCTATATCCGATGATTGAGAGAATTATTCCGTGAGGGGTTGGGTAGGAAACCACTCGATGAATATCGCATACTAATATGCATTTTTATCTTAACCAATAAGATGGATGGGATATGGCCAACAACTTGTTCTCATGAATTCGACCGAATCAATTCTAAGAATATAGTGCACTTCTCTGATTCAGTGAAGGTTTGGCTCGTCAGTTCTTGACTTCATATAACACACTCAAGTTGTTCCCAACCGTTGCAGTGTAATCTTTTATAAGCATTAACGTCTACTACTTTAACAATATTGATTCTTTGGTCTACAAAAGACTCATCAATATTTTGGTCAAGACCACACATTTCAAAATATGTGAATTTTAATGACCTAAAGGTTTACTTTAATCCACCGATGGATATAAGCATAGGCAGTCAATCTGCCATTGGCTTTAAGTTAAAACCTTTCTGTTCACAATGAGATCAGACACTGTTGTTTGGCAAGAAAATATTCAGGGCATCACCCCTATTGAACTTTTCTTCTTTCCAAGAAGTCAAGCAAGGCCGAGTGGCGAGAGAGTTTTAGGGCATCACCTCTGGTTAACTCTCTACTTCTCAGGGAATTACCCCTAGACCACTTAGTTTTGCATAGGGAAGATAAACTTTCCCATTCATTCGAATCTTTTGCATGTAGATCCAATTACTCCCACTCGGCCTGAGACACTCAGGTGGTTCTACAAGAGTATGAACAGAACTGGAGTACCAAAACTCCATTTACAGGTATATGGCTTTATACCGACCTCCTTTTTATCAGAATCCTATACAGTCCTTCCAAAAGGATATAGGTTATCTGATGCGATACGATCCCAGGAGATCGACGAAAGGATCACTACGAGCCGAAAAACCCTAACCTAACTGGGCAGCAGTCTAGGAAGAGGTCCAAGAACAACTCAACGCTTTGCTCAAGAACGCTGATAAGCTCTCGAAAGGGGTGCAATCTCTATGACAAAGAGATCACTCGCTCGCAAGCGATGTTCTTGATCAATCACAGACCAAGGAAGAAGTGAAAACTCTCAATTTCCTTATAATAGATTCATCATTGATTGTCTTCTAAAATTACAAGTGGTTGCCTTTATATAGGCTACAAAATAAAAGACTGACAATCTCCTAACCTGTGGGATAAATTACATGTAATTTTCGCCACTTTATTTTGTAACAAATCTAACTCAACCCTAATAAGCCCAAACGACTATTATTTGCTAAAAAATAAACACCTGGCCCAATATACTAACATATGGGCAACTTTTGACATGGGCCTAAGGCCGTTTTATTCATTAAAACACCGAAAACTAAAATAAACAAAACAAATAAAATGTCTCGGGACGGATCACATCATTCCCTCCCGGTTGGAAAGGATTCGTCCTCGAATCAATAGGACGTCATAGAAGTCAGCATCAGAAACCAATCCCGAACAACCCACAAAAAACATCAATGCTATGCCGGGATCAAATATTCGACGAAGTGAAAACCTTAAATCAACCTGATGCGAAAAGGACGACGTGTGCTGCAACAATGAGACGTAAGAAACGAGATTGTGGCTTGACCAAACTATGGACGAATCATGGTGTGGCAGCAATATAACTAGAGCAATGCAATATCGGAGCCGTATCAACACATGCAGCAAAAGGATCAAAAAAATGATGCGCCGGCTTCCCACCAAGAACCACCTGGGAAAGATCAAATAAAGGAACAACAAGGGCTGCCTTGGACGTATCCTAGTGGCTAGTCTCCACCTCATATGGAAGATCATCTTGGACCTGCAAAGATAAGTCATAAACCTCGGCTGGTGTACCAAGAACTTCCTCATGCTCAACAACGCTCTCAACATGACCATCAACAAAGGCCTCATCAACGTGAACTATCTCATCCACAACTAATTCCTCATCACTCTCCACTACTTCTTCCACAATCTCATTCTCCTCGGTGATTGCATCTGCCACCATAAACTCTTGGATTACCTTCTCTTGAATGCTAACACTCTCTTCGTTGTTTGCTTCAACCAAGGCTTTTTCCCTTTCGGATTCACGTTTCAAACGAGCTTCCTCATGTGCGGCTGCCAGTTTGAGTTGATCTTTGTGGGCATCTTCGGGGGATAAGGAACGGAGTGTAAGTCTCATCCTCTTATGGCGCAAGGTGTAGCTATTCAAATACCCATCATACGTAACCCTCCTATCATATTGCCAAGGTCTCCCAAGTATGATATGACAAGCATGCATAGGGACTACATCACATAAAACTTCATCATCGAGCCTACCAAGATTAAAAGATATTAAGGCTGCTTGGTAACTCGCACTTGACCAACATCACCGAGTCCTTGCAACGTATATGGTTGAGGATGAGGTGTCGTAGAAATAGCTAAATCGGAGACAAAACCAAAGACTTATGACATTGGCACGACTTCCCCGCATCAATTTTCATTAAGCAAACCTTCCCACTAACCCAAACCTCGTATGAAAACTATTTTCTCGGTGCAAATCATTCTCCACGTTCACCACACTACACAAGGTTTTCTTTACCACAAACATCTCTCCTTTCAATGATTCATACCCTCCGGATGCCTTAGTTTCACAATTGTTTTGACAACAGAATTTCACAGGTGTGAAAATGTTTACACCCGGGGTGTGAAACCCATGTATTTAAGCACGGAACGACTACAAATTTGGGAAAACTCAAAATACAAAAGTTGTAGAACTGAGATTTTTCTAATGAATGTCAAATTTTAAGATTTTTTGGAGATACAGAAGTCACTCAAACAAATCATTTTTCAGAAACTGATGCAATCTGTCAAAAATTTCCAGATTGATAGCCGTGACTTAAGGTGCCGATTCGTTATAACTACAGAGAATTTGGAAAATATCAAAAGACAAAAGTTGTAGATCTGCAAATTTCCTATAAGTTCACCAATTTTCAGGTAATTGTAATTCGTTTAACCCACTGAAAACGAATTCAAACAATGATTTACTGCTGCAGTTTTTCTGGACAGATTGTTCGGAGTAATCAGCGGTTTTAGGCAAGATTTATGTTGAATCTGGATTGGGTGTAAAGAGAGAAATTGTAGCACGAGATGTGTTGTATATGTGGTAAAAAGTGCAGAATTTGTCGAGTTATTTTGGTTAGGGAACGAACTGATACAAAAAACGGGATCTGTAAAATAATTAGGTTTCTTGGGATGAAGGTTTGAAGAATCTTCAAGTTTTCCGGGTAGGATGGATGAAGATTTGAAGATTTTGGATGTTCTTGGGAGAGGGTGGACGAAATTAATGAACAAAAAACAAGGAACTAAATTTTTTTTTTTTTTTGAATAAGGAAATTAAAGAAGGAAAATAAACGGGGATATTTAATACCTTCGTCACTGAGCTCTGATACCAACTGATGCGATACGATCCCAGGAGATCGATGAAAGGATCAATACGAGCCGAAAAACCCTAACCTAACTGGGCAGCAGTCTAGAAAGAGGTCCAAGAACAACTCAACGCTTTGCTCAAGAACGCTGATAAGCTCTCGAAAGGGGTGCAATCTATACGACAAAGAGATCACTCGCTCGCAAGCGATGTTCTTGATCAATCACAGACCAAGGAAGAAGAGAAAACTCTCAATTTCCTTATAATAGATTCATCATTGATTGTCTTCTAAAATTACAAGTGGTTGCCTTTATATAGGCTACAAAATAAAAGACTGAAAATCTCCTAACCTGTGGGATAAATTACATGTAATTTTCGCCACTTTATTTTGTAACAAATCTAACTCAACCCTAATAAGCCCAAACGACTATTATTTGCTAAAAAATAAACACCTGGCCCAATATACTAACATATGGACAACTTTTGACACGGGCCTAAGGCCGTTTTATTCATTAAAACACCGAAAACTAAAATAAACAAAACAAATAAAATGTCTCGGGACGGATCACATCATTCCCTCCCGGTTGGAAAGGATTCGTCCTCGAATCAATAGGGCGTCATAGAAGTCGAGATCGTAAACCAATCCCGAACAACCCACAAAAAACATCAATGCTATGCCGGGATCAAATATTCGACGAAGTGAAAACCTTAAATCAACCTGATGCGAAAAGGACGACGTGTGCTGCAACAATGAGACAGAAGAACAGAATTGTGGCTTGACCAAACTATGGACGAATCATGGTGTGGCAGCAATATAACTAGAGCAATGCAATATCGGAGCCATATCAACACATGCAGCAAAAGGATCAAAAAAATGATGCGCCGGCTTCCCACCAAGAACCACCTGGGAAAGATCAACTAAAGGAACAACAAGGGCTGCCTTGGACGTATCCTAGTGGCTAGTCTCCACCTCATATGGAAGATCATCTTGGACCTGCAAAGATAAGTCAAAAACCTCGGCTGGTGTACCAAGAACTTCCTCATGCTCAACAACGCTCTCAACATGACCATCAACAAAGACCTCATCAACGTGAACTATCTCATCCACAACTAATTCCTCATCACTCTCCACTACTTCTTCCACAATCTCATTCTCCTCGGTGATTGCATCTGCCACCATAGACTCTTGGATTACCTTCTCTTGAATGCTAACACTCTCTTCGTTGTTTGCTTCAACCAAGGCTTTTTTCCTTTCGGATTCACGTTTCAAATGAGCTTCCTCATGTGCGGCTGCCAGTTTGAGTTGATCTTTGTGGGCATCATCGGGGGATAAGGAACGGAGTGTAAGTCTCATCCTCTTATGGCGCAAGGTGTAGCTATTCAAATACCCATCATACGTAACCCTCCTATCATATTTCCAAGGTCTCCCAAGTATGATATGACAAGCATGCATATGGACTACATCACATAAAACTTCATCATCGAGCCTACCAAGATTAAAAGATATTAAGGCCTGTTTGGTAACTCTCACTTGACCAACATCACTGAGTCCTTGCAACGTATATGGTTGAGGATGAGGTGTCGTAGGAATAGCTAAATCGGAGACAAAACCAGCACTTATGACATTGGCACAGCTTCCCGCATCAATTTTCATTAAGCAAACCTTCCTACTAACCCAAACCCTCGTATGAAAACTATTTTCTCGGTGCAAATCATTCTCCACGTTCACCACACTACTCAAGGTTTTCTTTACCACAAACATCTCTCCTTTCAATGATTCATACCCTCCAGATGCCTTAGTTTCACAATTGTTTTGACAACAGAATTTCACAGGTGTGAAAATGTTTACACCCGGGGTGTGAAACCCATGTATTTAAGCACCGAACGACTACAAATTTGGGAAAACTCAAAATACAAAAGTTGTAGAACTGAGAGTTTTCTAAAGGATGTCAAATTTTAAGATTTTTTGGAGATACAGAAGTCGCTCAAACAAATCGTTTTTCAGAAACTGATGCAATCTGTCAAAAATTTCCAGATTGATAGCCGTGACTTAAGGTGCCGATTCCGTTATAACTACAGCGAATTTGGAAAATATCAAAAGACAAAAGTTGTAGATATGCAAATTTCCTATAAGTTCACCAATTTTCAGGTAATTGTAATTCGTTTAACCCACTGAAAACGAATTCAAACAATGATTTACTGCTGCAGTTTTTCTGGACAGATTGTTCGGAGTAATCAGCGGTTTTAGGCAAGATTTATGTTGAATCTGGATTGGGTGTAAAGAGAGAAATTGTAGCACGAGATGTGTTTTATATGTGGTAAAAAGTGCAGAATTTTTCGAGTTATTTTGGTTAGGTAACGAACTGATACAAAAAACGGGATCTGTAAAATAATTAGGTTTCTTGGGATGAAGGTTTGAAGAATCTTCAAGTTTTCCGGGTAGGATGGATGAAGATTTGAAGATTTTGGATGTTCTTGGGAGAGGGTGGACGAAATTAATGAACAAAAAACAAGGAACTAATTTTTTAGGAAAATAAACGGGGATATTTGATACCTTCGTCGGCCGAGCTCGATACCAATCGATGCGTACGATCCCGTGAGATCAACGAAAGGATCAATACTGAGCGAAAAACCCCTAACCTAACTGGGCAGCGGTCTAGGAAGAGGTCCAAGAACAACTCAATGCTTTGCTCAAGAACGCTGATAAGCTCTCGAAAGGGGTGCAATCTCTACGACAAAGAGATCACTTTCGCTGCATAGCGATGTTCTTGATCAATCACAGACCAAGGAAGAAGAGAAAACTCTCAATTTCCTTATAATAGATTCATCATTGATTGTCTTCTAAAATTACAAGTGGTTGCCTTTATATAGGCTACAAAGTAAAAGACTGACAATCTCCTAACCTGTGGGATAAATTACATGTAATTTTGGCCACTTTATTTTGTAACAAATCTAACTCAACCCTAATAAGCCCAAACGACTATTATTTGCTAAAAAATAAACACCTGGCCCAATATACTAACATATGGGCAACTTTTGACACGGGCCTAAGGCCGTTTTATTCATTAAAACACCGAAAACTAAAATAAACAAAACAAATAAAATGTCTCGGGATGGATCACATCATTATCAATCACCCCAGCAGACTGTATAGTCTGCATAATCACAGCGAGTCAATGGTTAAAACCATACTCCCACTGCATTTGGGTGGTTTAATATTCTGATCTGGTTCAGTAGTATTTATCAGTGTCATTCCCAACAACCAATATTGGATGTGTTCCGATTAAATCAGATAGTAACTCATTGAGTTACTGTACTTCAAGGTCTAAGGTTGTTATATAAACATTCTTTTAGAAAGGATGTAACAGTGTAACCGTCACTATCCAATCTTAAGAATATTATAACCAGCCTTTACTCATTGCATTAAGATATTTCACGAACAGTCACCATCTGAACGTGTATGCAAAATCTCTAGTCCTACCTTCAAGCACCAAGTGCTAAATGCCTCTATTTTACGGAAGTGGAGTAAACGTAGTTCACTTCTTATCCATAAATTCATAAGCATCTTCTAGGTAGACTTCTCGGTATTACATAATAATGTAAACCGTTATTTTGCAACTAATATCTTAATTGAGTTAAGCAGTGTAATGTAGCATATCAATAACTATACAAGACAATACATGGATTATCCTTTCAGTGAAATTGTTTCACTCGGAGGTAGGCCAAGCATCAGTTCCAAATACTATGCTATAGCCTATATCTGAGCATGGAATACTCGTTTCTCTGGTAATATAAGAGATTCCTCCACACATTTAGATAAACTAATCGGCGTTTCGAGCAGTTATCAGACAAAAAAGTCAACTACTCAAAAGCTCCTACTAGCTCATATCTTCATAAGACCCCAAAGGTCAATACGAACAAGCTATGATACCTCTTTAGCTCTATTACCCTTTCCTAATTGAAAGGTTACTTAGCCATTTTTCCTTTGAGATAGTGTTCTTAGACTGGGAGATAGGAATCACCCTTAGCCAGTCTTCAGATCTTATCTTTAGGATAATGCACTGATTAATAGATGCTGAAGAATCGTTCATCTAAATACGGAAACCATTTGTCTTAATAGCTTATGATGTGTTACATATACCTTTTTAGCATTACTTAGTGGTTTTGACTTTATCAGACAAAATTCCGAGTCTCAGAATCATATACAAATGTCATATTCGCTTTCTTTGAGGCAACTATATTATCGATGTGAAAGTGAATCCAATTGTTCCAACGAATCTGAAAACAGAAATTAATTTTTCTGTGATATTCAAGGATTAAAATCCGATATTTGTTTCCTTATATCACTCCCACTATTTTTGCTGAAATAACTGCCCGTTGTCTACTCTTCATCATGAATGCTCAACTACATTGTTTTAACAAAAGAACTTTAGCTTCCGAGTCAAATTAATTGGTTAAGAAAGTCTCTACGGATTCATAGGTTTGTAATCCGAAATCACTTTCCTTATCCTATGCTTTCTTTAATTAATGTTTCGGTTTAGCCTTTAACTTATTTAGTTTAGATGACTTGCACTTGTATACATTTACCTTCCCATTCTTGGCTTTCTATAAAGGAATGGCTGTGAACTAGCAGTTCATTTGAGTAGACACTACTTGTAAACTATGGGATGTCTAGTGAGATTGATACCAAATCATTATCCACCTTTGAACTAATTTTGTTTTGTCTCTCGTTCAACACAAGTGACAGCAGTGACATTCTTATCAACATCACTTAAGTTTGAAGGCTTAAGAGGAACATCCTCTTCCGAAAAATTAATTTGCATTTTCGATTATTGAGTTCAACGTTCTTGTTACTTTTCCACTTTTATGAAGTCATCACTAGTCAATTTATCGTGTTTAGCAGTTTAGATACCTTGAGATGATATGTAGTTGTAAAATTAAATTATGACAGAAATATAAATCAAATCATACACCACAAAATAATATATATTAAGAATTATAAACGTTAAGTTTATCCTACCATTCTAAGGATTTAATCTCACACGTACAGTGCCGCCGTAGGGTAGGTAAAAAAGGTGACGATTAAATTGAGACAATCTCTCTCAACAATTAACTGAGAATCAGACATCTCCATTTACTTGTTGATTACCTTCCTTTTTAAGCCAAGATATTTCCAAAACTATCCTTGTGAGTGTGACCTATTGTTTCAGATTTTTAAGTGCGCCCCGAGTATGCCACCGTAGGGTAGGTCAGTGACCCGACGAGTACTCAAAATCCTATCCTGTCGGAGACCAAGCCTTGAATTTTGATAGCGGTGAATGCCATCCGTAGGGGGCCGAAATCAAAGTGGCATGAGGCGTCACCATTCTCTCACGTGCTTGTGTCAACAGTAGAGGCCGTGGGGTCGGTTGTCACCTTCCCCGCTCCCACTCCTTATTTTAATTTGAAAATTAGTTAGTCTTATTAGGATTTTCAGAATTTATTTACAATCCGAAAAACAATAAATGATGAATATTTAAACTAATCCTCCCACTAGTTCATCGGTTCCAAATACCGTCTAACTAGTGTCACTTATTCATGACTTTCTAATTTTTCAGATTTATAAAATCTTTGTGTAGACACTACACAATTAAAATTCACCAAGAATTTTATAATCATAATCCATTAGGACTTCATGAATTTTCTAATAATTTGAAAAACAATAAATCACAAAATTTTAAGCTCCCACTAGTTTATCGGTTCCAAATACTGTCTAACTAGTGACACTACATTCATGATTTTCCAATTTGTCGATTATTTAGAAATCTCTTGTGTAGTCACTACACAATTAAAATTCACTAAAAGAATTTTATAGTCCTAATATCATCATGATAAAATTTTAGGATCGTAGAATTTTATCTCAATAATTTGAAAACAATAAATCTTGAAAAGCAATCACAACTTATCGGTATTAAACCCTGGCTGAGCTTTAACCGAGTTCACCGAATGGTGTCGGGATTGGCTAAGCCTACACGTCCTCTTCGTTGGTTCATATACGATTGCTGGATGAATCGGGCTAAGGCTGCCCTATTGAGCCGAAACTTGCCGGATAGCTTGACCTTGCCGAACCCCCGACGCTAACGTCGCACGTGTGCAGGTGCTGGGTTGAAATCGGGCTAAGGTTGCCCCCATTGAGCCTCAGCTCGCCGGATAGCTTGACCTTGCTGGACCCCCGGGGCTTGATGAGGATAAACTATGTCCTCGTAATTTAATCGGGCTAAACTATGAATTAAGGGCTAAATCACAGAAACCCTAACGATCCAAACTCTAACCACATGTACGTTGTGTTAGCGTTTATGGCTGAGTATAAGAATGAATCTTAGATTGCCTACGTATCCTGTCTCGTTCCAGGAATCAAGCCTTACATAGCTCCTGGAAGGTAGTATTTATAAGGTGGCATACGTGACCTAATCCTAAATAGAGGCGGTTTAGGCTTATTCCATAATTGACCTTATTGGGCCTTTTATGCGATTACCCCCTGCCCAAGTAACTAAGACCAATGGGCTTTATTAACAACATAGGACTCTGTCTCGTCTTCGACCTCCCCGACTTGCGGGATTGAGAAGATGGCTCCCCCCGACATCCGATAATCGTGCGGGAGCCTGTTACCGAAGTCGATACAGACACGGATCTCGGACTGGAGCCTAAGACTTCCCGTTTCTTATTTAAGCATGTGGTCTGATCATTCGATGACACGTGTATGAGTCCAACCCCGTATCATCAAGCCCCTCAGATTTGAGTGAAGTCGAGATCATCTCTCGAGGTTAAATCTGTCACATTACGTGTTCATCGAGATAGGTCTCTATGGTTCTGAGGGGAACAGCTGTGATCTGACATCTAGACTTAAAGCCACTCATAACCCTGCTGCATGACGTCGTAAAGCACTAACGGCGTTATCACATTGCAGAATTCGAAGCGGTTCTTTTCGTGATCTGTAACGCCGTTTCTTGATTAACATGTTTATGGGGGAGTTATAACCCCCCTCTAATGTCTTTTCAAGCACTGATTTCAAATTCTCAAGTCACAAAAGGAGAAGACCATACTAGAAGGCCAAAGTTCCGTATTTTCTCTCTAATTTCTTCCAAAAATCACAAGTAAGTCCCCTTGTTCTTCCTGCTTCCTCTTTTTCTTTATTTAGCAAATGTCTGGTAGTGGTGATATAGAACGTGAAAGTAGGAGTGAACATTCGTCAGCCACTCACTCCGATCCGCTTCTTGCCGGAAACTCTGACGGCACCGATCCTTCTGCCGATTCTGCCTCTCTCCAACCTCGCAAAAAACTGAAAACTAGGATGGATGGAAAAGGACATAAATGTTGTCTTTCTAGGATCAACCCTCCGGAATTGGATGATATATGTAAAAAGAACAACCTAACTCCTGTCGATGTTAAGACGCGCCTTCCATCAGGAATCAATCAATTTGCCGATGAGCCTCCGGCGAATTTCCTTACTGTATACGAAGCCCAGCTCAAATCAGGGTTAAGGTTCCCTGTCGATCCTGGAGTTGTCGAGGTTTTCAAGCACTATCAGGTCTCTGTATCGCAGATAGCTCCTAATGGGATTAGGACACTCTATGGTTTTTTAGTAAACTGTCGGGTGAACAGGGTCTGCTTCACCGTCGAGTTGTTTAGATTTTTCTACAAACTCATCAAGTGTCCGGATCTCGGATGGTATTCTTTTCAAAAGATAACCAAGGTGTTTCAGCCCGTGTCTGATGAGCGACAAATTGTCAATCATTATTATGACATTTTACCCTAATATTGATAACACTTTGAGCATTATTGTACCAATTCAAGTCATAATTACTAAGTTTTATCCAAATGTGTAAGTAGTATTATTATATAAATTATCGTATTTTTATAAGTTTTTTTATAAGTTTTGTACCGGTTTAGTAACCGGAGTGTCGTGTCGGATTTACGTTTGGTGTTTTGGTAATTCATTACAGGATTATACATTGACCAAGATTCCACATAACGACATGTTTTGAGCACTAAAAGATGGATTTTGAGGGAAAGAAGAAGATGCCACAAGCTTACGAGTTTAAAGGGTCGATTTTTCCTACGTACTTATACCGTAAAATATCTTCGACAGACATTTGACCCAACTTAGAAGAATTTTCTGGGGAAGATTTCTTCATGAAAGTTGTATATATTCAAATGAACTTTCCAACACATTTTGAATCATGTCAATTGGAGGTCTACAACTCAAGTTATGGCTATTTTATCGATAAGCGCCGCAATAGAAACACCGGGAAAAGTGAAGATATTTTCTCAACTTGATTTTAACCATCAAATGGTGCATGTGAGGACTCATCATTACACCCACCATATTCTAACAAACTTGCTAGCAACTTGATTTTAACCATCAAATATATATGTATATTTATATATCTCTCCTATATATACCCCTCCATATCCATCAAAAACTTGGCCCCTCTCTTCTCATCTCATCCCCATTTCTTCCATTTCCCTCTTCTTCCATCTCCTCTCTTCTCTTTTCTTGTTATTTTGGGCCCATATATATATATATATATATATATATATATATATATATATATATATATATATATATATATATATATATATATATATATATAAAGTAGTTATAGTATCGTTGTAATGATGGAATAATTATCGAAGATTGTTGATTTCAAGCTTTGTTATGTTATATCCGAGGAAAACGACCCGATTCAACAAATTGTAATCGGTAATATATTCTAATATTATTATGTTTATTATTTCTATTTTTCTATTTATATATTACTTATCTATATCTAGCCAAAATATGTAATTGAACTATTTTAATCTTTTTGGTAAAATGGATGATTGACTATGTTAAAAATGATTAAAATTGAATATGATGAATCTTTTTCTACTTGAGCTTAATGAAACGTTAATATTGACATAGCTAATCAATATAAACAGAATCGTAACCTAATGACGAACTAAACGGTGAAGTTAGGATATGAGAAAAAAAGGTAGAAAAACCGGAGGGTAAAAATGGCCGAGTGAAAACGTGACAACGGAATCCTATTTCCTACCCGGGGGCAGATTTGTTTTGAGAGAAACAAATCTTATTAAAATTGTGCTCAAGATCTTATTACGTTGAAATCACCTGTTTAATCGACAAATCTTAAAATACTGGCCGTATGACAAAACGGGAGTGACCCATTTTGGTCCCTTGAAAAGGCTTTGGTTAAGTTTAGAGGAGGGGGTGAATAAACTTAACACTTAAAACTTTGGAGATAACAAATTCTGCAACTTCAAAGAAATACGAGACCTCGATGGCACTCTGGCCGATGATAAACAAAGAGTCATCTTGCACCTGTTCTTGCTTGCTGAATTTGTGCAGCGGAATTATATCAAAATTAAGCCTTGTTACTTGTTGTTAAATATGATACTAAGTATTAGATACTCAGTAGTGTATGTGTGTGATTTCAGTTGCTAGATTCAGTTGACGGATAAATGAAATAAACTAAATGTTGAAAGTAAGTAGGCAGATTTTTATAGTGGTTCCAGGTGGTGTAATCTTGTACGTCCACTTTTCTCCTGTGATGTTGGAGGAAATTCACTAGAGATCTTTGGAATATCAGTTACAAAGATTCCTAAGGTTGCTTGTCCTTCACCAATAACTATGGCTTCACAAACTAAAGACTGAGGAGCAGTAGGATTGCTTTGCTCCCGAGTCTTTCACTCGGTCCCTGAAGGGTAGGATTGCCTCTTCACCACTCCACCACAAACAACGAGTCTTTCACACCCAACAGATGCTTCATTTGTTTTGGCGAGGTTCTTTATAAAATAAAGATTGAATCAAATAAATGATTCGATTTAAAGCAACTTGATTAGGATGATATAATCGGCTTGCGTGCTTCAAGTGTGTATGCTTGATGTAGCTTGAATGTAGAAAACACTTGAAGAATTTCTCTCGGATCAAGAGCTTGAAGTTCATGGGTTCAAGCAGGTGTTTTTCACCGAGAATATTTCTTCAAAGTTTTTAATTTTCATCATCTTGTTTCTGAGTTGAAAGTCTTCTATTTATAGGCGGGAATGCATGTGACTTGTATTTGAAATTCAAATATAACCGTTCCTTGTTTTTGTCCCATCGATTTTCATTCATCACTATTCATAGGATCGACATCGCTGAATTCCTTTTTGTGAAGGCAAATCTGTCCACCACTGACTTGTAACCATTGGATAAAAATCTGGGCCATCCCAACGTCCTTTTAATCTCAGCCCTTGATTTGTTTGATAAATCAGAAGTAGTTGGCTGTCCTTATCCATGTAATCTTTCAATATAATCTTGATTTAATCGAGGTATTATATCAGCAGGTTCATCAGTCTGCTGAGATACCAATCAGTCTGCTGAACATCATATTGCTGTTTATAAAATACAATGCAGCTGATTTCTTTTATCTAACTTTTATTTGTGAAGTTAGATTACACCCTTTTAATTATAACCAAGTTCCAAACATCATCCAACTTATGGAACTTAGACCTTCTTCACAAGGTATATGTAATCAGGAGGGTCATCACAGATTTTCCCTAAGTACTGATTCCATATCATTGACTTAAATTACTGAGTTTGATCCCTTAGCCTTCATTTACTGAGTTTGAACCCTCAGTCTTCAATCTTCAGCAGGTTCAAGACTAGTCTACTGACCTATCTACCCTACTGACCTAGACCAGTCTGCTGAAACAAGTCAGCTGACCATTACAGTGCTTGTTTGATCAAACCTATTCATAAATCAAACTCTAATAAACCTATACATTTGATCTAGACATCTTTTTGCCTTTGCACTATAACAGCTAGTATGGCACTCATCATCAAAACATAGAAATAAGTCCAACAATTTCCCCCTTTTTGGTGATGATGCCACTACCCTCACCTAACAGCAAAGCAAAAAGATAAAAACAAAAACAGAACAAATAGTCAACTTTCATTAAAATCATTTGTTCAAAGCTATTACAGTCTAGAATCAGCAAAAACATAATGCAGTTAAAAATATGTTGATCTACTGTCTTCTTTCTCTCTCTTGTCTGGCCTTCTCCACTTGTTCTTGATAGGCCCTGATCTTTTCTATCATATCCCTCATCCATTCATTTTCAATCAGTGTAAAATCAATGTAGGGATTGACTTGTTTCCACCAGTTCCATGCTTGAGCGGCAGATAAGATTAACTGATTCACTTTGAATCCAAACTTCATGTATAGTTCCTTAAACTCTTCAAGTGAATCCTTTGCTTTTGTGATAGGCAAGTTCCTATCACCTCTGCCACTTCTTCCACCTCTTCCACCTCTGTTGCTTGCCCCTCTGTTGCTTGCCCTTAAGGCTTTAATCCTTGCCTCCCAAAATTTCAATCCCAAGAAAGAGTTCAGACCTTCACGAAACCCTTTGTCTTGATAAGGTTTCCTCCTGTTGTAATACTCTTTCTTGTATTGTCTAAAAGATCATCAAGAAGTTGCAATCTGCCAGTGCAGGTTGCTGAAAGCATTGGTATCATCTTGCCATCTCTTACAGTGCAAAAGTCTTGCGGCCTCTTTTCTTTGCAAAATTGTTTGGCCCTCTTCCCCTTAGTGACATCATTAACAAAACGGGACAATAGGCCATGAACACTCTCCCGTGAAATAACCAGAGTTATTCGATTGCCCTCTTCCAAAGACCTTAGCGAGGCTTAGGTGTAGCAAAGAAGGTTGTCAAGTTTCGATGGATGGAAGTGAATTGATCTTTCGAAACTTGTCTTTTGCAGTATTTCCAACCTTGATTCCCCTCACATCTAGTATCAGATCAATTACAGCATTTTGAGTAGATGTGAAGTTTGAAGCAACTGTGGCAGTAGATTGTCTGTTTTCATTAACCATTTTCATCAGTTCTTCAAATCTTTCTTCTTGTCTATCCAGTTGAGTGCTTAACTGTTGCATATCATGCCTCACAGTCCTCAACTCATTCAACACTTCAACTGGCACTTCACTGGTCATCCTTCCACCAGTAGCTTCATCGTGAGCTCTGAACATTGTATCTCGTGGCCTCTGGATTGCCCACAACCATTGCCCAACTCCTATCTAGACCAGCAGGGTTAGGTCCTTGATATTCTTCCAAGATAGGATCAATGGCAGGTTCTCCAAAAACAGGTACAAAAGCCTGAGGGGGATCAATATCAACATTTTCTTCTTTAGGCATCTGGAACTCCTCATCACTGAAGTCATAGTCCAGCAGCTGCTCATCCTCATCAACAGAAGTCTGCTGACCATCTTTCCCTTCAGTGGTCTTGACTCCAATAGGCTCCACTACAGCAGCCTCATCAACAATAGCAGGGGTTTTCTCCAAACCCAAATTTGGTTCCAACTCAGTGTCCAGTCTTTGCTTGAGACTCAAAGAAACTGTACCTCCTGTTCCAACCTTTGTGCAGGTGCTGTTTGTAGCCCAGCAACCTGTACCTCCTCTTCAATTCTTTGTGGATTGAATATAGCTTCATTATCCACTTGGAATCCTTCATGACCAATCTTGTGCGGGATGATGGCGATTTTAGTAAGAATGCCCTCAAAGTCAAATCCATCTTGATATTCAATAGATTCTTCGAGCCGGCACTAGGTTCATTGAAATCGAGTGCCTTTTCTCCATCCAAATCCTCACTCTGCTCAACTTCAGGGTTGTGCAAGAGCTCTACAACATGGAATGTAGAAGGTTCATCAGCTAGCCTACCAGCACTTAAGTTGACTCCTTCATTGATCAATGCTTTTAGCTCATCCATGGTGAGATCCTGTAGATCCTCATCCATTTCTCCAGTCTGCTGGCACTCAGCAGACTTACCAAGATCATGGATCACAGTGCGAGATGGTTCTATTAATATTGCAGTCCCACTGGTTCCTCCTGGTCCAGAGGGAAAATCACCTCTAGAATCTGATGATGAGGATGAGTCATCATTTCCATCTCTTGGATCCCTAAACTTGATACCCTCCTCTTTCTGTTGTTCATCAAATAAGTCCATCAATCTGGATTGCAGCAGAGTGGTATCAACTAGGTCCATCAAATTTTCTATTCCTATCTTGTCAAAAGCCCATTCTTCAAAGTCTGTCATAGGTTCAGCAGCTGGCTTTTGTCTCTTGTAGAAACCAAACTTCCATTGGAAATAATCAGCAATTTGCTGAAGTTTGGGATCTACAAGCTCTTCTGTTTTCTTCTTTTCTTTCACATGCCTTTCAAAGGGCATGAAAGATCTCCTGGGAGCAACTCCAGTACCTTGTTGACCTCCAAAGGTTCCAACAAGTAGGTTCATGGTTTCTTCAACAGATGTTTGAAAGTCAGTAGGTTGCTGAGATAGTAAATTTGTACCTACTACTTCCATCTGTACAACACTTGGTTCCCCCTGACTTACATGCTCATCAGCAGGGTTAGCAGCAGACTGCTCTTCCCCCTGAGTTCTTGCAACACTTGCAGGGTCTTCAACCAATTCTTCAACTAATTCTTCAACTACCACAAGAGTTCAGTTCAAAGTGGTTTGTTT
Organism: Gentiana macrophylla; assembly: GCA_026214975.1. Lineage (NCBI taxonomy): Eukaryota > Viridiplantae > Streptophyta > Magnoliopsida > Gentianales > Gentianaceae > Gentiana > Gentiana macrophylla. Next base: position 47,192,542 of record CM047807.1, on the reverse strand, counting down.
GTGGGTCTTCATGGATACTACAAAGAGGCTCGAGGTCGATGAGATCAGTATATCACTGTGGTTGCTCAACAACAACTCCAGGCGGCTTGAGACTTAACTTAACGACCTCTTACGGTGAGGAGTCGGTAATTCCATAGGTTTGATAATAGTTAAGGGCTCACCTCAACAAACCTCTTTTTCCTCTTCTACGATGCCTGCTCTCTTGACTCTTTGTGCTTCCAAGTTTTGATTCCTTCCCTTTCCATGTTTCTTCTTTTTGGAAATCTCCTTCATCCTCTTGGAGAGGGTTCATCATCATCATTTCCAGAGATTTTCTCTTTCTACTAGCTTCCTTCATTGTTCCTCAAGATTTCAACAACTTCTTCTTGCAAAGAATAGCAAGGTCGAACCTCCATCAACCCTCAGCAGACTCAGCAGTCTATGCTGTTTGCTTCTTTGTCGTTTTAGGCTTCAAGATTTCTGTAATCTTTCTAACATCAGCAGCCTTTCTTTTCTCAACAGCTTTCTTTGGTGCAACAGGTTTAACAGATACCTTCTTAGTTTGCTGGACCTGCTCACCACCAGCATCATCATCATCATCATTATCATCATCAGCAACATTTCCAGCAACCTCTTCATCATCATCTAGACCAGGAATAGCATAATCAATTTCCTTCCTGTATCTAGACTGATTGATCTTTTCAGGTGCTACATCAGGGATTTCCAAATGATTCAGCAGGGTCTGAACCATCAATCCTAAGGGCAAGGCCTTGGATTTCCTCTTTCCCTCTTTTTCTTCCTTGAAAACCTTCTTCATGTAATGAATGAAATAGCCAGCCCAATCAAATTTCATGCTCCTGCAAATGATTATCATCAGCTCTATCTTGGGTCCTGATAGAGTGTCCATACTTCCAATCAACCCCAATATGTTCTTAGCAATGAGTTTGCTCAGCAGACTGTACTCATTTCCGATATGTCTGCAATTGATGCCTGGAACAGATTTGGTGGCTTCATTTGTTTTGATTTGATCAACAAATGTCATCTTGTCCAATCCCATTGCTTCAGGATTAACTGGACCATCCACTACTTCTTCAAATCCAAAACTTCCTCGATGACTGGGAAACTTCAATTTCGTCCATTCACAAATGCTTTAAATGCTTCAGTTCCTTCCTTTATTTGAATGTTTCTCCAGAAACTGACAACATTTGTATATGAAATTGTCTCCAGTCTTATATTTAGCATATTCTCCAGACCAACATATCTCCTTATTCTTCGACCGATATTAATGGCCAATTCAATTCTGTTTGCATCCACAACAAAGCCTCTAACACTTTGGCTGGATTCAATCTGGACATCAACCTTTTCCGCTATTTGTTTGAGAAGAATGAGATGAAGAAGATTGATTATGAATCTGTGTTCACACAAAGGTGAAATTCGCGATGATAAAGCAGATTTTGCAAGTAGAGAATCACGTGTGATAGGCCTTTGTATAAATAGACAAAGTGAGTAGTTATAATCACGGTGCACGCGTACATTGATGCTTGACCACGATTAATCTGAATAAATGATGTCTTGACACGTGGCCCATTACTCCTCCATAACGTCTCAGAATCGTTAGATCGTGTTAACCATGGTAATAATGGATAAAATAAATATCCCGCCAAATCGCTTTTGACTTTAATAAAATTTGGTGAGTAACGCTCCATTCAAAGCAGGTAGTCCTCGGCGAGGTGGGCTCAAGCGAGCTCTCATGATAAAGGCACTTCAAAGACCCTCATTGATAAAGTGACTCTGCTGATCCTTAGTTTCTTCTTGTTTTGTACAATTGATAATACAAGATGAAGTTTAATACCAATGACTGATCTGTCAAGTGAGCTCACCCAACATGACAAAGACCAATCCCCTTGGCAACCTCATTTGCTCAATTTTCCAAACATAAGTACATGAAATTGTTGATACCAATGACTAATCTGCTAAGTGAGCTCACCCAACATAGCAAAGACTAATCCCCTTGATGAATTCCAGTACATTGCTGAGTATCAGTCAACTTTTATAATTCCAAGTTCAGTCCTTAATTTGGCAAATCTTTCACTATCAAGTGGTTTAGTGAAAATATCAGCAAGTTGATCTTCAGTAGGGACATATAGAACCACCACATCTTTCTTCTCAACATGATCTCTTATAAAATGATGTCTCACATCAATGTGCTTGGTTCTTGAGTGCAAAACTGGATTTTCTGTGATTGCAATTGCACTTGTGTTGTCACACATAATTGGAATTTCTTTTTCTTCAATTCCATAATCCCTTAACTGTTGTCTTAGCCATAGTATTTGTACCACAAAGAACTTCCAAAGAAGAATGTATTCACTTCAAGAAGGAAGTTGATATTGAATTTTGTTTCTTGCTAAACCAGGAGACCAGTCTATTTCCCATTAACTGACAGGTTCCTGAGGTGCTTTTTCTATCAATTTTGCATCCAGCATAATCAGAATCTAAGTAGGATATAACTTTGAAACTTCCATCCTTGGAATACCATATCCCTACTCCCAAAGTCTCTTTTAGGTACTTGAGAACTCTCTTGACTGCACCTAAGTGACTTTCTTTAGGTTTAGATTGAAATCTTGCACAAACACCTACAGCAAAGGATATATCAGGTCTGCTGGCAGTTAGGTACAGCAGACTGCCTATCATCCTTCTATATAAAGTCTGATCAACATCTTTGCCATCTTTATCTTCATCCAATCTGATATTTGTACTCATAGGAGTTGAATTTTTAGTGCTATTTTCCATACCAAACTTCTTCAGCAACTCCTTGGTATACTTGGTTTGATGAATGAAGATTCCATCTTTCATCTGCTTGACTTGCAATCCCAAAAAGTAGTTCATTTCTCCCATCATACTCATTTGGAACTTACTCTTCATTAGATTAGCAAACTTTTCACAAAGTAGATCATTTTCAGAACCAAAAATTATGTCATCCACATAAATCTGTACCAGCAGGGTGCTGTCTCCTTCACTGATTCTGAAAAGTGTCTTGTCAATGGTGCCTTTTGTAAAACCATTGTCCACCAAGAATTGAGATAGAGTCTCATACCAAGCTCTTGGTGCTTGTTTTAGTCCATAAAGTGCTTTGTTGAGTCTATACACTTTATCTTCTTGATCTTTAACTTCAAATCCAGGAGGTTGCTGAACATACACTTCTTCCTCTAGAATGCCATTCAGAAATGCACTTTTGACATCCATTTGATAAATCTTGAAGTTCTTATATGCAAAGATGTGCCAAGAATAGTCTCGATAGCTTCCAATCTTGCAACAGTGCATAAGTTTCATCAAAATCTATTCCTTCCGCTGAGAATAGCCTTTTGCAACTAGTCCGCCCTTATTCCTCACAATGGTACCAGATTCATCAAGTTTATTTCTGTATACCCACTTAGTACCAATGATATTTGCATGATTTGGCCTTTCAACTAGTGTCCAAACTTGATTTCTTTGAAATTCATTTAATTCCTCTTGCATAGCAATTATCCAATCTGGATCTGAAATTGCTTCTTCAACAACTTTAGGTTCCATTGGAGATAGAAAACAAGTAAACATAGCTTCCAGTTGTCTTCTGGTCCTTACACCTTCTTTGTATTTGCCAATAACTTGTTCAAAGAGGTGATTCCTTAACCATTGTGGATTCTGGTTATTTTGATTATCAGGAACCTCATCTTCAGTAGGGTCTGCTGTAGCTTCTTCAACAATAGTTCAACAGATCCTTGAATTGCTTCAGTTGTTGCATCAGTAATGTCACCAGCAGGGTGTTCAGCAGTGGTAGTATCAGAAACTTTTAAGTCATTGAATCTTTCCAAAACTTCAACACAATCTGGATCAGTGACTTGTTGATTCTCAGCAGGTTCACAATCTTAATCTTCCATACCAGTAAACTTAGGTTCATCAAACACAACATGTATTGTTTCTTCATGTTTCAGTGACCTCTTGTTCAGTACCCTGAATGCCTTGCTGACTGAAGAATATCCTAAGAAAATCCCTTCATCCGACTTTGGTTGGAATGTCTTCAAATGAACTTTGTGATTTAGGATAAAACATTTACTTCCAAATGGATGGAAATAGGATATATTTGGTTTTCTTCCATTCCAAACCTCATAAGGTGTCTTCAAAGACTTCTTGTTTCATTGATGTTCTGCTTTTGTGTATAGCATGTTTGTATTGACTGCTTGTGCCAATATCTTTCGTATCAATGCTTCACAAATCATTGTTCTTCCTGCTTCCTTTAAAGTTCTCTTTTTCTTTTTCAAAGAACCCCATTTTGTTGAGGTGTACCAAAGAAAGACAAGTTGATGTAGTACACCATTCTCGCTCACAATATTCTCTTATAACTTTGTTGAGAATTCAGTAGACTCGATCCGATCTTATCTTTATTATCATTAAACTTTTCTCATTCTGTAATCTCTTCAAAAGATTAGGCATGCTTTTGAGTGTTTCACTTTTCTTGTTCATAAATATCACCCAAGTGTACATTGAATAATCATCCACAACCACTAAGGTGTATTTCTTTCCTGTCACACTTGTTGGAGTTATTGGTCCAAAAAGATCCATATGCATCAGCTCCAACACTCTATTAGTTGATTGTTTAGTCTTTGATTTGAAACTTGACTTTATTTGTTTACCTTGCTGACATGCATCACATATAGCATCCTTCTTGAATGTGATCTCAGGTAAACCAATCACCAGCTTCTTCTTCACCAACTGATTGATATCATCAAAATTTAGATGATTCAACTTATTGTGCCATAACCAATTGAGTTCTGATTTGGTATGCACAATCAGCAAAGCTTCGAATCGCAGCAGATAGACCAATCCACAACATACATGTTTTGTTGTCTTCTACCAGCCAATACAACTTGATCACCTCTTTCACTAATGACAATACAGTTGTTTTTGTCAAAAGTGACTTTGTATCCCATGTCACAGAATTGTCGAAAGGCTCGACAAGTTGTAGTCCAATCCTTCCACATATGCAACATTCTTGATTATAAGTCCATTCCTCACAAGTGTGCCATATCCTCTTGTATATCCAGTGTATTCTTGTTGCCAAAATTCACCCTTGGACCATCTTTTGCCACAAAATTTGACAAACAAAGGCTTATTCTTTGTCATATGTCCGGAACATCCACTGTCAAAGTACCAGACACCCTACAAAACAAAGTTAATACATTTTAGGTACCCAAACCTGTTTGGGTCCATAATGGTCAGTGGTAAGCATGACCCTTGGTATGTATCCATAAGGTCTTCTCCTGAATGTGTCATACTTTGGTTCATACTTTGGTTCATACATGTATTCCACACATCCATAAGTTCTAACAGCAGGTTGTGTAGGAATCACATATGTTTTCTGGCCTTTTGGTTTATAATGCTGTTTGAGGTGACTTTGGTTGTTAGAAACATTAGCATAACCATTAGTTTGTCAGTCTGTTAGAGCACTACAGAGTATGGAGTCTCGCCGAGGTCTTGTGTAAGTCCTCTCTGATCCCATTGCCTAGGTTTTACCCTAGTAGCATGGTTATACTTATCAAGCTTCTAGCGTTAGATGCAGGAATATTCCAATCATCATCAGTAGGGAACAGTCTACCTTTCCCTCTTGAGATAAGTATCCCTTGAATGATTAACATTTTTGGGTTTAGGATTCTTATCCTTGGAATATTTCTGTTTCTTACCTTTCTGTGGTCCAGCAGACTTGGTAATAGGTCTTCTATCAGCAGGCTTAGAAGACACAGCAGTCCTATTTTTAGATTTATTCTTTTTATTAAGAGCTGTTGACTTCTTTGACTTCTGATTTTGCTTCCTTGAAGCAATCTCATTGGGTTTTACTGCCTCAGCAACCTTACTGGGAGTTGGATCTAGAGCAGGTGCAAACTTAGGACCAATTCTGGTAATAGGTTCAGTGACCTTACTGGATCCACTCTTGTTAGACTATTGACTTCCAAATCCAAGCCCTGTTCTATCCCCATAAGGCTTTCCTGATTTGTATGCAGTAGTGGAACAAGATGGTTCAGCAGATTCAGAGGTCTTTGGATGTTCAAAGCAGACTTATACCGATTTTGTCCAACATCTTTTCCTTACCTTTGAGAACCCTTAATTCAGCTTTCAATCTTCCAACTTCCAATTCAAGAGCTTCTTTTCAGCCTTCACAATCTCATCGCGATTGTATTATCCTCGATTGATTAAGGATGGCATCCAAAGTCTCATTGTTGTCGTAATTTCTAGGATTTGAACCACAAGTTGATTCACAATCACTCCAAAGCAGAGTATTGATAGATACAAATGTTGTATACCTCCTCGCCATCCATATTGGCCATCAAAGCATAATCTTCCATATCAAAGAACAAGTCTTTGTGTCATCCGATTCATTTCCTTTTTCGATTCCACTTCATACCCTCGATTCATCTTCAAAGAACCATAGCCTTCTTGCCATGTCTTCTTTGTTGACTCTTGGTCTTGATGAGTCCGGACAATCATGTCTAAAATGTCCAGGGCTTCTTGCGCTTGAAGCAAAGATAATCGTGTTCCTTGCCTTGTTTTAACTCGTGATATCGGTTTGAAGTGTCTTGGTTTCTTGCAATGAAAGTACAGAGATAGTCATTATCTTTCTTTGATTCTTCTTTCCTTCTTTCAGTGGGCCTCTTTGTGAAATTTCTTGAAGGGGCCTTTCCAGTCTTCATCATCCTGATTTTCTTGCTCAGTAGGGCAATCTGCTCTTGCATCTCATCCAGCAGATCATCCTGTCCTCCTGATGTTTCTTCTTGATGTGAAGCAGCCAATGCAGTGGTCTTTGGCTCTTCTTTTTCAGTCTCAGATACAAGCTTTTTGCTAAATTCATAAGCCTTAAGATCTGAAAATAACTTGAAGGTGTCTTCTTCATGTAACTTTCTCATTTCTCCTATTGCAGTCACCTTCATTTTCCAAACATCTTTTGCAGGTAGAGCCTCCAAGATTTTGGTGTTTATCTCTTCTTTTGAGTAACTTACACTCAGCAGGGTAAGTTCATCCAGGATTGCATTGAATCTTGATTCCATTTGCTCAATGGTTTCATTTGGCAGCATTTTGAACTTTTGGAACCTCTTTTTGGCCACACTGATTTTATTCTTCTTTATTGCATCAGTGCCTTCACAGATCAAATGTATCTTGTCCCAAAGCTCCTTAGCAGTTTTGCAATCTTTAACCTTCATGTACATATTGCTATCCAAGGTTCTATAAATGATTTCAATAGCAATGTTGTTGAGGTTTGCTCTCTTCCTATCTTCTGCATTCCATTCTCTTTTTGGTTTTGGAATGTACTCGTGAGTTTCACCTCTCACATCGACTTGGTAATCTCAGGTGGTCCATCGCTTAGTACATCCATCATCTCATCATGAGTTGCGCGCAAGCTAAGCTCTGCATTCGACGCTTATACTCATCAAATCTATCTAGAGAACACATCAACATTGTTCTAGCATACTGTGTGTTATCCATGACGCAAGTCTTTGAAAATCAGTAACTTGAAAGAAAGTTTCAAAGAATTTTCACAAGCACAACAAGTAGGATTTCTTCGCAATGTAGCACCTTGCTCGATACCAATTGTTTGGTCCTTTGAAAAGGCTTTGGTTAAGTTTAGAGGGGTGAATAAACTTAACACTTAAAACTTTGGAGTTAACAAATTCTGCAACTTCAACGACTGCGAGATACTTCATGAGTCTGTTGAGACCTCGTTAGCTCTGGCCGATAAACATTAGTCTCATCGACAGCCTCGGTTTGCTGAATTTGTGCAAATGGAATTATATCAAAATTAAGCCTTGTTACTTGTTGTCAAATATGATACTAAGTATTAGATACTCAGTAGTGTATGTGTGTGATTTCAGTTGCTAGATTCAGTTGACTGATAAATGAAATAAACTAAATGCAGAAAGTAAATGCTGAAAGTAAGTAGGCAGATTTTATAGTGGTTCCGTGGTGTAATCTGTCGTCCACTCTTCTCCTGTGATGTTGGAGGAAATTCACTAGAGATCTTTGGAATATCAGTTACAAAGATTCCTAAGGTTGCTTGTCCTTCACCAATAACTATGGCTTCACAAACTAAAGACTGGGAACAGTAGGATTGTCGCCTCCGAGTCTTTCACTGTCCTTGAAGGGTAGGATTGCCTCTTCACCAGCCTCCACCACAAACAACATCTTTCACACCCAACAGATGCTTCACTTGTCTTCAACAGTTCTTTATAAAATAAAGATTGAATCAAATAAATGATTCATTGCAAAAGCTTGATTAGGATGATATAATCAGCAGCTTGCAGGCTTCAAGTGTGTATGCTTGATGTAGCTTGAATGTAGAAAACACTTGAAGAATTTCTCTGGATCAAGAGCTTGAAGTTCAAGAGGTTCAAGCAGGTGTTTTTCACCAAGAATATTTCTTCAAAGTTTGTTAATTTTCATCATCTTGTTTCTCGAGTTGAAAGTCTTCTATTTATAAGCGGAATGCATGTGACTTGTATTTGAAATTCAAATATAACTGCCTTTGTTTTTGTCCCATCTCGATTTGCATTCATCACTATTCATAGGATCGACAATCGCTGAATTCCTTTGACAAAGCAAGTGCATCATCCCACCTTGACTTGTAACCATTGGATAAATATCTCGAGCCATCCTAACGTCCTTTTAATCTCACTTTGATTTGTTTGATAAATCGTAAGTAGTTGGTCTGTCCTTATCCATGTAATCTTTCAATATAATCTTGATTTAATCGAGGTATTATATCAAGAAGTTCATCGATCTACGAGATACCAATCGATCTCATTGAACATCATATTGCCGTGTATAAAATACAATGCAAATTGATTTCTTTTATCTAACTTTTATTTGTGAAGTTAGATTACACCTTTTAATTATAACCAAGTTCCAAACATCATCCAACTTATGGAACTTAGACCTTCTTCACAAGGTATATGTAATCGTGAGGTCATCACAGATTTTTCCTAAGTACTCGATTCCATATCCTTGACTTAAATTACTAAGTTTGATCCCTTAGCCTTCATTTACCGAGTTTGAACCCTCGCCTTCAATCTTCAAGAGTTCAAGACTAGTCTCATCGACCTATCTACCCTATCGACTGACCACCATCAATAAAACAAGTCACCGACCATTACAAAGGCTTGTTTGATCAAACCTATTCATAAATCAAACTCTAATAAACCTATACATTTTATTTAGACATCTTTTTGCGTTTGCACTATAACAGCTAGTATGGCACTCATCATCAAAACATAGAAATAAGTCCAACAACCCATGATTAAGATGACATTGGACAGTTGATGAGACATATAACAGTTTCGTACGCTCGTGTGAGAGGGAACTGTTGAGCTGAGGAGTGCACCGTTTCACATAATAAATTACACCTTGAAAAATGAAGATCTGTCTCATCTATTAACTAAAAAGGGATCATGGTTCAACAACATTATCTTGGCTAGTTTCTATATATTATATTAGTATTTATATTATATATATCTATATATTATATAAGTATTTATTTACTGTTTTACTAACATCTAACTCTAACAATCTAACCCTATAAAAGGTAAAAACTGCGACTTAGATCGAGTTAATAATAGCTTCTTGGTGTTTAACCACACTTTGAATTATATTTTCATTTCCCTGAGGATACGACCTGACTCACCAGATTAGAACTACAATTTGACCCGGTACACTGCCGGTAAGGATTGTATAGCACTAGTAAAGGTCCCGTCAGCTTTTTGGCGCCGTTGCTGGGGAAACGACGCTAATTCATTGTGTCTATGGTTACTACTTGTATTAGCTCAAAATTCTCGAGGATAAGTCAACACTCTTCTTATCACATTTCTTTTTTATTTTTCGTTGGTACTTACCTTATAGGTAAGTTACCAATTTTTATTTTTGTCAATTTCGAGTTATTTTCTTTTTTTCGATAGTTGATGACCAGAAGCGGTAAGGCCCCACTCACTCCTTATAAGCCTGACATAAATACCTACGAAAGGCAGTTAAGAGTAGAGAGTAAATGTGGTCATACTAGTCAGGGAAATCCTGACGAATCATCATCAAATCGAGAAACGAGAATGGCTGAAACTAGTGATGAAACACCTGAACAAGGGATTGCTCATGCCCAAGGACATGGACAAAACCTTAATCAGAATCTACAAATACCAAATAACCAGAATCCTAATAATAGAAATAATCAGAATCGGAACCAGAATAATCATAATAATCCTAACCCACCAAACCCAAGACTTATTTGTGATCAGACCGTGAGAAGGAACCAGATTAATAATCCAATTCTTTTACCCAATGAAGGAGAAAATAATTTCGAAATAAAATCTCATCTTTTTGGTTTAATTGACACACAAGCCCAATTCCTAGGAGAAGATGATGAGGATCCACATCATCACCTCTATCTTTTTGAAGAACTGTGTAATACAGCCAAAAGTCAAGGTGCTCATCGTGAATTAACGAGGATGTCTATGTTTCCTTTTTCTTTGAAAGGAAGAGCATGAGATTGGTTTATGTCACTCCCACATCATTCATTGACAAGTTGGGAAGACATTCAAACCGAATTAATAGTCGAAATTGCTAACTTTAGACAAGGATCTGAAGAAACGCTCGGGAATGCTTGGGAAAGATTTAAGAAGCTATTAAGAGCTTGTCCCGGTCATGGTTATTCCTTAGATATGCAAATCCAGCTTTTTTGTCGTAAACTAAGGAAAGACTCACGTGCAGATGTAGATCATGCATGTGGTGGTTCTTTAATGATGAGTGAAGCCCAATTAGTTTACGATGCTATTGAAAAGATTTCCAAAAATAACAGAATGTGGGAAACCGGTTCTAGCACAAGAAAAGTAGCATTTGCAGGAGAATATACATCAAATACGGAAGTTCTAGCACACTTGGAGAATTTGAGTAGGAAATTTGACGGCTTATTAGCCAAAAAATGTAAACTCGTAAAATATCTTACCAAATGAATACTCAAGTCATGATAATGTGTCATTAGGGATGGAAGAACCGGAAAGGATATTCAAGGGAAAAGGTGAGTTTTTACAACAAAGATAGAAATTTGAACAACGAGTATTCAAACTCGTTTAATGCTATTAGAAGAGATCACCCTACTTTTCGTTGATCCGAAAACCCTAGTAAGCAAGGACAACCACCGTATCCAGCCTCAATATAAGAATCCATATACTAATAAGGTTTATCAAGAGATACCTCGAATCGAACCTACAATCATTACCTAGACCTTATCCACAACATACCACTCAAAGCATACCAAATACCCAAAGTTCAACTCAACTTTGAAGGAGTTGATAAATGGGAGAAATTAATGGAAAATATGATGGGTGTGATGTCTACTCAAGCTCAAAATATGGAAACTATGATAACTTCTATAGGTACAGTCACTAAGGATATGAGTACGTTGAAAACAACTATGAGTGGACATGATACCAGAATGAGAATTATAGAAGCTTCAGTAAGAAGTATGGAAGATCACTTGAGTAGAGAAGGAGAACGTAAAAATAGTAGACCTCCAGGAGGATTACCAAGTAATACTGAAAGAAACCCGAGAGAGGTAAAAGCTGTTATTACCAAGAGTGGAAGAATCTGTAGAAGTAATGGATTAGACTACTTCGGAAATAATGAAGTAGATGATGATTTAGATGGTAAATTTGAAAAGAATGTGGAATCTAAAGATGAACCTGAATTCACCAAAGAGGAAGAGGACATTATTGAAGATTTCCTAAGACAAAACAGATATATTGAACCTGAAAGTGAGGATGAGGAATGGGTCAAGGTTCCTAGAATATTGAAAAATCCAAGACTGAATGAGCAGGTTAAAAAGGAATCAAGTTTGAAAAGGCCAATTCAAACCGAACCTTATCCGGCTCAACCCAAATTCACCTCGGTTCAACCTGACAGGGCTGCACCATATCCAGTGCAGATTCTAAAGAAAAAGGTGCAGAATGATGACACACAGTGTCCTCCAAATGCACAAACATCCAAGGAAGCTTCACCATCTTCGTCTAATGACAAGGGTAAGGGAAGTATACATTCTAACCCTACTTTAATTGATCTTGAATCACTTCCCTATCCCCCGAGAGAGGAAATGAAAAAGATGAAGTTGGATAAGAAGTACGCACGATTTCTTGACACTTTTCGGCACTTAACTATTAATATCCCTTTCTTTGAAGCTCTAATCAATATGCCGGAATATGGTAAGTTTCTTAAAGACATACTATCTAGAAAGAAACGGTTGGAAGAATATGAGACGGTGTGTCTAAGTGAGGAGTTCTCATTGCTTCAACACAAGCTTCCTCCTAAACTTAAAGATCCCGTAGTTTTACTATCCCATGTGAAATTAGGGGACTTTTGTTTGAGAAGGCGCTATGTGATCTCGGTGCAAGCATAAACCTCATGTCCTACAATGATTTCATAAAACTTGGCATATGTAAGCTTAAGCGTGCACGGAGATGACTCTCCAACTTGCAGATAGATCTATTAAACATCCTAAAGGAGTCATTGAAAACGTGTTGGTTAAGGTTGATATATTTTACTTCCCCGTCAATTTTGTTGTTATGGATATAGAGGTAGGAAGTGCACCCCTTATCCTCGGGAGACCATTTTTAGCAACGGTGGGAGCTGTGATCGATGTTCGGAAGAGAGAGCTTACTTTGGGAGTTAATGATGAGCGCATTCTCTTCAACATTTACAATTCATTGAAATATCCATGCACTACACTAGAATCTTATTCTTGTGTGGACACTTTGTGTCCCCTTGTTGTGGATCGTACTAACACGCAGGTAGTTGAACAAGATGACTCTATCAATAATATGAAGGCTCACAAACCGAAAGCTCGAAAATCAAAGGAAAAGGTCAAGAACCGTTGGATTCGACGTCATTCGTCTAACATATGTTGGAGACCATTATTGATAAAAAAAAGACGGATACGGTACGTGAGGATGACCCACCACCAGTGCATTAAAAGCCGAAGCAAGATAAAGTCTAGCTATAGACTATAAATATAGTAAAATCACGGGTACTATCTTTTTAATTATTCCTTAAGCATTTATTTTCGACTGATCGTGTGCTTAATTGTTACATGCTTTGGTGAGTAATTTTTAGAAGTATCCCAATTTTTTTAGTATATTATATTAGTTAATCATCATCATTATGGTTGTTTAAGTTTCGAGCAAACGACGTTAAACAAAAGCGCTACCGGGAGGCAGCCCGTAAAAATGTTAAATATAATAATTACTCATACTTTGGATGATACTTTGCCAATACTTCGGATTGATTTTCATTTTGTTTCACCAAGTCTCAGGATGAATGTTTGAATGTCGTTAAAATGGGAACGATTAGGTGGTTATCCGAAAATCCCGAGAGAAAGCAAAGAGAAAATTCAAATGCATCATTTCTTTGACTAAGGTTGATAGAACGATTTGAAATAACCCTTGAGGATCTGGGTATAAAAGACTCAGAGTTAATACTTTGTCACATATTTCATATCATGATCTAGTCTGTTTTAAATTTCAAATAATGTGTGGCATGTATTAGTTCAACTACTATGGAATATTGTGTGTTTTAAACCAATAAAAGTTTATGTGGTGTGTTTATCTACCTTCTGTCACTACACTGTCACACTCCACACACTTTTATTTTATTTGCATACACAACGGTCATAACTTTGACCCACCCACCCACCTTTTTTTTATAATCCCAGTATTTGTTTTGACTTGTTTTAGTGCACCATTGCTTTCCCAACAACTTTTTTTACACTCACTTTACATTGGGGACAATGTAAGTTCGTAAGTGGGGAGTGGAGTCGTGGTTGGTCTAGCAATGGCATTAGTGCTTATTTTGTATCAATAAATCCCTTAGTTTTTGATTTTTTTTCGAACATTATTTAGTTGAATAAAATAAATTTTACAAGGCATATATTTCATGGATTTGAAGATGTAATGATCAATTTGGATGTGTATAACCAACGTGAACCGTAAGTGCATTTTAACCCCAAATTTATTTGTATAACATGAATTCTTTCACGTAAGCCTTTGATATTGAAGCGAAAATTTTAAAATCAGTATCCATTCAAGATCCTAGTGGTTTATCCTAGAGACTTGTGCTTAATAAAAGCGAGAACTTAGTACCTAACTTCGAACGTGTCTTGTGAATATCCAAGGTTTGAATGTGATAGGAAGGATATGAGTTAAGTTTTTTGGGAAAGTGAAATGAAAGAAAGAATACCAAACTAAGATGAACTATATATACGTCGGATGTAGCTACCAATGATTTGAGTACGGTAGGGCGTTATCACGAAACGTCCTATAGCACTATGAGGCTTAAAAGCTCCCGACTTCCTGATTATAGTAGTCCAGCTAGGGTGCTATCACGAAACATCCTATTGCTGGGAATGAAGGCATATGCTACACATGTGAAATTAAGTAAAAATTGGCAAATGACAATGTGGAAAGTAGGTTAAGCATGGTTGAAAACTTAGTTATCTTCTCGACTATCCCAAAGATAAATCGAATGATATGCATTAGGGATTATCCTAATAAGTACACGGGAGAACTTTGTGTGGAATCATATCGCTATACCTAGGAAAGTCATTAGGACTGTCTCAATGGTTACTTGTGCGTTTGCTTGAATTATTCAAGAGAGGATAGTGGAAATTGAAAAGGCTTGTCACACACACACTCGATATACATTTATATTAAGGTTAACGCCGTGGTTGTAATTCGAATGGTTGCAACATCTGGTTGTCCCTTACATCTTATATCTTCATGAATTTGTCCTCATTCAATTTTTATCGCTTGTTTTGCTCGAGGACGACCAAAAGCTTAGTGGGGAGTTGTGATGAGCGACAAATTGTCAATCATTATTATGACATTTTACCCTAATATTGATAACACTTTGAGCATTATTGTACCAATTCAAGTCATAATTACTAAGTTTTATCCAAATGTGTAATTAGTATTATTATATAAATTATCGTATTTTTATAAGTTTTTTACCGGTTTAGTAACCGGAGTGTCGTGTCGGATTTACGTTTGGTGTTTTGGTAATTCATTACAGGATTATACATTGACCAAGATTCCACGTAACGACATGTTTTGAGAACTAAAAGATGGATTTTGAGGGAAATAAGAAGATGCCACAAGCTTACAAGTTTCAAGGGTCGATTTTCCTACGTACTTATACCGTAAAATATCTGCGATAGACATTTGACCCACCTTAGAGGCATTTTCTGGGGAAGAGTTCTTCATGAAAGTTGTAGATATTCAAATGAGATTTCCAACGCATTTTGAATCATGTCAATTGGAGGTCTACAACTCAAGTTATGGCTATTTTATCGATAAGCGCCGCAATAGAAACGCCGGGAAAAGTGAAGATATTTTCTCAACTTGATTTTAACCATCAAATGGTGCATGTGAGGACTCATCATTACACCCACCATCTTCTAACAAACTTGCTAGCAAGTTTCCATCAGTATATATCTTATATATATATATATATATATATATATATATATATATATATATATATATATATATATATATATATATATATAAGTATGTATGTATATTTATATATCTCTCCCTATATATAGCCCTCCATATCCATCAAAAACTTGGCCCCTCTCTTCTCATCTCCTCCCATTTCTTCCATTTCCCTCTTCTTCCATCTCCTCTCTTCTCTTTTCTTGTTATTTTGGGCCCATATATATATATATATATATATATATATATATATATATATATATATATATATATATATATATATATATATATATATATATATATATATATATATATATGTTTTTATATATATAAATAAAGTAGTTATAGTATCGTTGAAATGATGGAATAATTATCGAAGATTGTTGATTTCGAAGCTTTGTTATGTTATATCCGGAGGAAACGACCCCGATTCAACAGTTGTAATCGGTAATATATTCTAATATTATTATGTTTATTATTTCAATTTCTATTTATATATTACTTATCTATATCTAGCCAAAATATGTAATTGAACTATTTTAATCTTTTTTGGTAAAATGGATGATTGACAATGTTAAAAATGATTAAAATTGAATATGATGAATCTTTTTCTACTTGAGCTTAATGAAACGTTAATATTGACATAGCTAATCAATATAAACAGAATCGTAACCTAATGACGAACTAAACGGTGAAGTTAGGATATGAGAAAAAAGGTAGAAAAACCGGAGGGTAAAAATGGCCGAGTGAAAACGTGACAACGGAATCCTATTTCCTACCCGGGGGCAGATTTGTTTTGAGAGAAACAAATCTTATTAAAATTGTGCTCAAGATCTTATTACGTTGAAATCACCTGTTTAATCGACAGATCTTAAAATACTGGCCGTATGACAAAACGGGAGTGACCCATGATTAAGATGACATTGGACAGTTGATGAGACATATGACAGTTTCGTATGCTCGTGTGAGAGGGAACTGTTGAGCTGAGGAGTGCACCGTTTCACATAATAAATTAGACCTTGAAAAAGGAAGATCTGTCTCATCTATTATCTAAAAAGGGATCATGGTTCAATAACATTATCTTGGCTAGTTTCTATATATTATATTAGTATTTATATTATATATATCTATATATTATATAAGTATTTATTTACTGTTTTACTAACATCTAACTCTAACAATCTAACCCTATAAATGGTAAAAACTGCGACTTAGATCGAGTTAATAATAGCTTCTTGGTGTTTAACCACACTTTGAATTAGATTTTCATTTCCCTGAGGATACGACCTGACTCACCAGACTAGAACTACAATTTGACCCGGTACACTGCCGGTAAGGATTGTATAGCCTAGAAAACGTCTGTCAGTGTTGAAGGGGAAGTCTTTGCATAGTGACTCGAAACCCCGGTTCTTTTTTGTCCGACATGGGAACGACGCCCTTATAACCGACTGGAGGGAAAGAGGTGACAAAAGTGATGTGAGACGCAATCGTCAATCTCCGGCAGAAGCTCGGATTATCGAGAACTCAGGATTTGAGGTCTTGACTGAAGATCTGAGGATGTTGTATGGCTTAGCGAGAATAAAGACTGCTGGACCCGTCCCTTATGAGCCCCTATCTGATGTCGATCGGGCTGACTGTAGGAGTTTTACTTACTTTCTTTTTCTTGTGCACAATTATTGCTTACTTTATATGTTGTTGATACATTGCGTTCTTTGTGTAGTGAACAAGTTTGGAAGTCTGGTGAACCTGGTCAAGGCACCAAAGTCGAGGGCGCCCGTTGCCCAAACTTCTACTCCCGATGTTCCTGGCTCTTCTCAGAGCCGACCCTCTAGCATCGAAACCCCAACTCCTGCTACGTCTGCTACACCGACAGCTCCCCTGACTTTGATCGTTGAGATGCCACCTACGGCTTTCGGAGGACTCCGAGAAGAACCAAATGATCTGGTGGATCTGACAGACGTATCGACCCAAAACCCTGAGGGTTCTCTAGTCTCGGCCAAGAAGAAGAACGTCTTGGCATTATTGATGAAGAAGAAACAACAAGAGGACCGCAGGGGGTCGAAGCGGGCTCGCGAGTCACCTGAAACCGATGTCGGTGGCCATACTGCCCTTTCTGCTGAAGAGTACGACGGCTTGGACAATCCGAGGCTAGCATCCGCCTCCGTCAAAACCTTACGTTGGTGAGTTTACCATTTCTAAATATTAGCTTGCTCTGTTGCTCTCGACCTTCGACCTATATTGCCATATTAACTTCCCTTCTACAGATTAACGTTGCTGCCAAAGCTGCTATGAGGAGGTTGAATAAACCTGTGGATAGCAAGGACAAGTACAAAGCCCAGGTTCGACAGCTGAATAAGGACTTGATGGCATTGAGGGCGGAGAAAGGGGGTCAAGTGGCCCTTTATGAAGAGTTGTTGAACAAGTGTAAGGAAGTCGAGACCGAGCTAGTGAAAGCGACTGATGGTCGGGTGGCGGACCAAGACATGCATAAAAAGAAAGTCGAGGACTTGCGAGCTCGACTTGAGGCGGCTATATTTGAGAATGTTAAGTTGAAGGAAACCATTGATGGGTTTCCCTCCAAACAGGATTCTGCCGTCAAGTCGGCTGTCGAGGAGGCTATTCAATCTGTTCGTAAGTCTGAAGATTTGGAGAGAGACATTGATATGCTGATGGAGACGGAGATCCAGGGGGGTATACAATGGCGGTCAATGACGCGTTGAAGGTCATCCCAGACTTAAACTATGATCTTTGGGAGAATGCTAAGTTGTACGATGCGGCGTCGATGGAGAGGTATAACATGTTCGCTGAAGAGTTCCGAAATAGGAAACTGATTTTCCAGAAGTACTAAGTCTCGACTCCCGAGGTGGAAACGCCTTCTGATGCAACTCTACCCGACCCGCCTATAGATGCTACCGACCCTGTCACAGCCTCGAATGTTTGAACTCTCTTTTGTTTATTTTTCAAAAAACTTGACGGATTTCTGACTTTTATTTTAGCCCGCCGTATGTTGACTTGGCTTATTTTGCTTTTCAAAGTCTGTAATCTCAACTTTATTTTTCTCTTGCCTGGTTTATATTTCTCTTTTGGCTTTATCTGTTTGTGGACTTGTATGTCGATCACCAACAATTTTCTATTTTCTTATATTGATGTCTGAAGCCCCCCAAGTATGATGAGAATTGGCAATTCTTATCACACTTGCTTGACTGATTTGCCTTGGAGAAATATGCGAAAAGTGATTCTCCGCCGTCGAACTCGACCTGTTTTACCTTACCATTCCTTTGTCTATAACATTTGTATCCAAATTGGATTATAATGTTTCGACGAAATCGATGGTTTAGTCTTCTCGCCGACTTAGGATGTTACTTATATACTTCGCATGTTTTAACATTTACTTATCCATTTGGACTTTTATAATGTTATGACGAGTCGATTGTTATACGTTATCCGACCTGCGGACATAGTATTTAAACCTTGACATTCCTATCCCGTCGGACGTTGAAATGCCCTGACTTTAATATATCGTTGAGCATTATCCGACTGGCGGACTTACCTTATTGGTCCCGACCTTTTTGTCCTGTCGGACTGAAAGGGCATTGACCTTGTTAGAAAATGATCCTTGTCCGGCGTATGGACGTGACTTATTTTCTCCTGTTATTTCTGCCTTAACATTCGCTGTCTCTGAGGATTTCGGAATGTCTTAACTGTATCGATTTTAGTATTATCCGACTTGCGGACATAACTTATCCTACTGCATTACATCTCAATAAAAGCAAATGCATTAGACATGCCAAATAACTTGTCCGAAGTAGACTTATTACACTGCTTTGAAAGGAAATATGAAAAAGCAAAGAAAATAACATAAACTGAGGATTTACTACTTAGGCATAGTATTTCCTCAGATTGTTGGCATGCCAATGTCCAGGAATTGTCGACCCGTCTGTTCGACCTAGCTGATAAGAACCCGATGGATGAGCTTTAAGGATCTGGTAGGGACCTTCGTAGTTGGGATCCAGTTTCCCTTCATCTCCCTGTCGACTAATTTCATTCTTTCTTAACACCAAATCTCCGACCTTGAAATACTTGTGCCTCACTTAGCATTATAATATTGGGAGACTTTCTGCTTATACCGTGCGGCACGAATTGAAGCCATTTCTCGACGTTCGTCAACCCCATCTTTTTCATTTCAGATTCTTGATTCATTTGTTTCAGCATTTTAATGTAAAACTCGAGGTGAATGAACTTTGATCTCGACGGGGATCACAGCTTCACATCCGTAAACTAGTGAGAAGGGTGTTTCTCCTGTAGCTGAATTCAGAGCTATTCTGTATGACCAGAGAATGCTCGGAAATGTTGGACCCAATGTCGACCTTGCTCTTTGAGACGTTTCTTGAACCCTGTCTTGATCTGTCTGTTAGCTTGTTCTACTTGACCATTTCCATGAGGGTGTCCTATAGTCGTGAAGTGTTAGGAAATTGGGTACTCTTTACACCATTCTCGAACTTGTCGATCTTCGAATTGTGATCCATTATCTGAGATCAACACCTTAGGAATCCCATACATGCATAGAATATTTGTCCACAAGAAACTCTTGATCGTTGCCGCCCGGATGTTAGTTAGGGCTTTGGCTTCGACCCATCTGGTGAAATAATCGATAGGCACTACTGCAAATCTATTGTTCCCTGGAGCTCGAGGGAGTGGTCCAATAATGTCGACTCCCCACTGGTCGAAAGACCAAGCTGATGACATTGGAATCATGTCCTGCGCTTGCAGATGATTGATGTTATCATGAACTTGGCAGGCCATGCACGCCTGAACTAGACATATCTTTTTGCATAGTGGGCCAGAAATATCCGGCTAACTTATATTTTCTTACGAGCATTCTAGCTCCACAGTGATTTCCACATGCTCCTCGATGGATTTCTTCTAACAAGTATTTGCCTTCTTCTTCCGTTGCACATCTCAACCAAGGTACAACAAAAGACTTTTGATAAAGAACAAACTTGAAAAGGATATACCTGACCGCCTGGAGTCGAAGTTTTCTAGCTTGGACTTTGTCTGCCGGGAGAATGTCATCTTTCAGATAAAGCGCGCTTGGGTCCATCCATGTTGCACTCTGGGTGACCGGATGAACTTCGACTTCATTATAGCTTCGATCTGCCAGAACCTCGACCAAAACTCTCTTTCGCGACTCAAAACTTGACGCGAGTTTTGAGAGTGCATCAGCTCTCTTATTCTGACTTCTAGGGATCTGTTCAAACTGGATGGTAGTGAACTTGGGTATGAGCTTCTGAACCGCTGCTAAGTACTTCTTCATAGGTTCTTCTTTGGCCTCATATTCTCTCTTAACATGATTCCCCACCAACTGCGAGTCACTATAGACTTGTAGATTCTCGACTCTCAACTTCACCGCGAGCTTCAGCCCTATGATCATCGCCTCATACTCTGCCTCGTTGTTTGTAGCTTTGAAGTCGAATCTCAGGGTGTAAGGGAATTCTTCACCTTTTGGACTGATCAGTAACAACCCGGCTCCAGCCCCCTCTTTATTCGAGGCCCCGTCGACTTGTAAAGCCTATTTTTCTGCCCCGGCTTGCTTTTCCTATTCTAACTGGATCAAAATTCCCTCAGCTAGGAAATCGGCTAAGGCTTGACCTTTGACTGCGGTTCGAGGCATGAACTCAATATCATACTCGGCTAGCTCTACTACCCATTTGCCTAATCGGCCTGATGTTTCTGGCTTGGCCAAAATTTGTTTCAACGGCTGGTCGGTAACCACTGTAATTGGGTGTGCTAGAAAGTATGCCCTTAATTTCCTTGATGCATGAACCAAGGATAAGGCTAACATTTCTGCTGCTGTATATCGGACCTTGGGTCCATGAAGTGCCTTGCTCACAAAACACACAGGTTCTTGCCCATCTTTACCCTCTCGATCCAGTACAGCGCTTAAAGCTTCTTCACATGCCGCGAAGTAGACCAACAGTTTTTCTCTTTCCCAGGGGGAAGTAAGAGTCTGCAACTTGGTTAGATAATGTTTTAATCCTCCAAAGGCTTTTTGACATTCTTCATCCCATTGAAACGGACTTGCTTTATGAAGGATCTTGAAGAACGGAAGAGCTCGTTGTGCCGACCGTGATAAGAACCTGTTTAGCGCCGCCATTCAACCCGTCAGCCTCTGAACCTCCTTCACATTTCGAGGCACGGGCATATCCCGTAGGGTATTGATCTGATCCGGATTTGAGCGAATTCTGCCTCCAGAGATCATATACCCTAGGAACTTTCCCGACCTGACCCCAAACGTACACTTTTTTGGATTTAGCTTCATCTGGGTTTTACTTAACACCAAAAAGACTTCCCGCATGTCGATGATATATTGCTCTAGAGACTTGATTTTGATGAGTAAATCGTCTACATAAACCTCCATACACCGACCTATCTGGTTGGAGAAAATCTTGTTAACCGCTCTCTGATAGGTTGCCCCAGCATTTTTCAATCCAAACGGCATCGTCACATAGCAGAATGTACCGAATTCTGTGATGAAAAACCGTTTTCTCGGCATCTCGAGGATGCATTAAAATTTTGTGGTATCCTTTATACGCATCTAAAAATCCATAGACTTCATATTCAACGGTGGAGTCCACTAACCTGTCGATCTTGGGAAGGGGATAAGAGTCTTTTGGGCATGCCTTGTTTAAGTCGTTGAAATCGACACACATACACCAACTCTGATCCGGATTCTTGACTAGGACTGGGTTAACGAGCCACTCTGGGTAAAAAACTTCTCTCATGATCTTGACCGAGAGTAATTTCCCCACTTCCTTCGCGATAGCTTCATTTCGTTCCGGACCGAAGTTCCTCTTTTTTTGCTTGACCGGTTTGCGATACCCATCAATCTCAAGCTTGTGAACTGTGATGTCGGGAGAGAAACCCGGCATGTCGTCCGCCGTTCACGTGAAAATATCTCGGAACTCATTTAAAAGTTCCATCAACTCTTGCTTTCGATCTTTCGGAATCCAAATTCCGACTTGTACACAATTATCTTCCTCGTCCGACTCTGGTTCGACTTATAACGGCCTCTATGACTAACCCCTCATTGAATACCTGAGAGGTGGCGACCATGTCTTTGGGCCCATAACCCACTTCAGTGGTGAACTTTAATCTCTTCGAAACGTCGGAGAAGATTTTGACACTTTTCTCCTTATCGCCGTCCGTCTCCCCCGATCCAAAAATGGTTCCTATGTAGTTCGTAGGTCTGTTGTCTTCATACCGATCTCGATCACATTGATCGGGAGTACGATATTGGTGCCTATCCGGGGTGCGATCCCGATGCCTGTCTCGATCATACGATCTTCCATGACGCGTACTGGGTTCATTGTTTCTTTGCCTGTCCTGATCGTCATTCCTCCGCTTGAACCCTCTTCGTCCTTTAGGCTCTGGATCTTGGGATCGGTCTATCACCTCATCTAACTTCCCTTCTTGGACGGCCGAATCAATGTCCCTTTTCAGATGGTCGCAATTCTCTGTATTGTGGCCAATGTCCTCATGAAAGTCACAATACTTGTTCTTGTTTCGCTTGTTTCGAGCTTTCTGAATTGGAGGTGATTTTCGGGCAATGCCCTTTGATATCATGATCGCCAAAACTTCCTTCCGAGATCGATTGAGCAGAACGAACTCCTTATCCGTCAATGCTCTTTTCTTTCCTAGTCGATCAGAGATAGGAGATTGCATTCGACTCCATACAGAAGACCTCCCTTCTTGAGCTGGCTCTCTGGATGGGTTCTTGTTCGGACCTCACGTGTCCTTTTTCAACCTATCCAGTCTGCCTGCACGTGGTGACGAACCGACTCTGTTCCTTGACAATACAGATGGACGGCGTTGTCACATTCGTCCATCGTCCTAGGGATATAGCTACTCAGCTTAGAATATAACTTCGAATCCCGCAGACCTCTGACGAAAGATGTGATTTTGAGTCGATCTTCGGCATCATCGACTAGCATTGCCTCCTGATTAAACCTCCTGAGATATTCTAAAACCGTCTCGTCTATTCTCTGCCTTACATCCATCAATGCAGTGGAACTAAGACGGAACTTCTTGTTCGCGATAAAAGCATCTCGAAACTTTCTTGACAAGGTCGGAAAGTCTGAGATCGATCTTGCTGGGAGTTTGTTAAACCAAATTCTCGCTTTTCCCTCTAGGAATTGGTCGAAGGCTTTGCATCGTATCTCATCCGGGGCATTTTGGAATCTCATCTTGGACTGATAACGATGTAAGAAGTCCTCTGGATCTCCTGTTCCATCATATGGAGCACCAACCGGCTCTTTAAACTTAGGCGGTTTAGGGTATTCTTCGACTTCTATAGTGAAGGGTGACTCTAATTCTGGCGAGACAACTCTTATCCTCCTCCCGAGTACAACATCACGTTCATCTCGATCACTTTCTTGGGTTTGCCGTTGATGCTTCTTGTGGATCTCCTATCTCTTTCGATCCATAGGCTATCAACTGTACTGAGATCTACCCTTGGCGGTGTCTTTCTACTACATCCTTCCTGCTCTCGGTTGTTGACATTGGCGTTAGCATTCGCACCAGGGACTAAAAACGCAGCAGCCACGATCCTTTTTAGCAAAGTTTGATCTGCCGCCTTCAACTGATCTACCACTGCTTGTTTCTCAGGAGTCAAACCGGGTATAGCAACAATGTTTTCCCGATTCACCAAAGTATGCATAACTTGAACCTCCTTACGAGGATCTTTTTCCTTCTGGGCCAATGTATCTTCTATGCCTTTCCCATGATACTCTAGAGGATTAGTCTTGCTCGTGTTTTTGCTCTGCGCCCTAGTATTTGGTGGATTTGTCGGCTTCGGTTGAGGATTTGGACCCAAGATCTTGATGATTTAGCGATAAAAGACCCTCCTTCTAGCGCCAATGATGAGGATAAATTATGTCCTCATAATTTAATCAGGCTAAACTATGAATTTAGGGCTAAATCACCGAAACCCTAACGATCCAAACCCTAACCACACGTACGTTGTGTTAGCGTTTATGGCAGAGTCCAAGAATGAATCTTAGATTGCCTACGTATCCTGTCTCGTTCCAGGTATCAAGCCTTACATAGTTCCTGGAAGGTAGTATTTATTAGGTGGCATACGTGACCTAAACCTAATTAGAGGCGGTTTAGGCTTATTCCATAATTGACCTTATTGGGCCTTTTATGCGATTACCCCTGCCCAAGTAACTAAGACCAATGGGCTTTATTAACAACATAGGACTCTGTCTCGTCTTCGACCTCTCCGACTTGCGGGATCGAGGTGATGGCTCCCCCCGACATCCGACAATCATGCGGGAGCCTGTTACCGAAGCCGATACAGACACGGATCTCGGACTAGGGCCCAAGACTTCCCATTTCTTCTTTAAGCATGTGGTGCAATCATTTGATGACACGTGTATGAGTCCAATTCTGTATCATCATGGCTAACCCCGCACTTGGACGGCCAAGTCGAGTCGAGCCGAAGCCTTGTTGACCGCCCGAACCAATTTTTGAACATTTTTGCTCAGTTGGTGTCCAATTTTTCCGGATTTTCCAATTTTTCAATTATTTAAATTCTTTTATGTAGTCAGTGCATAATTAAAATTCACAAATGATTTTTAGATACCAAAATTAAATTTACCGAGTAAATTTTATTTTATCATGTGAATTTTATATCCCGATAAAATTATGTTCGTTTTAATTAATTTAATTAATTACCTAAATTAATTACGTTTCATACATGCCTAATTAATATCACGATTAATTATCTATACGTATGCATATGCTAGGAGTGGAATTCATGAATATGATGAATGTCATGGCATGGTTATCTCACATAAATTATCAAACATGAAAATAAATGCGTAAAAGTAAACCACTGAGATGGATCGTTGGTACCCCTGTATCTAGTCTATAAATAAAAAAACCATAAGTATAGAAATAATTTATTTATCTACAATAAACCGGCGCTGCCGCATATATTAATTGTCTGGTGCGTCTGTCCAACAGAGAGAGTTGTAGCTGAGTTGTTGCAAAGCTTTTCCTTTTGTCACAGCAGCCCAAGTTCAAATCCCATTAGATGCTACATTTTTCGTTTGGGAAATATTGATTTTTCTAGAAAATAAACCAAAAAAACCGACTACTGAGGCTCGAACATGGGTTTTCAGCATGTTGATCCAGTACCTTTACCACTGCGCCACTGTTTCGCCTAGTTGATATTCTTCGAGTCTTATTTAAATAGTGCAGGGCCGCCGAGCTCTAATTAATTCTAATTTCTAAGAAATTAAATTACAACAACTAAATTACATAATTTTCTATACCCCGAAAAATTGGGTTTACAATAGATCTAACGGTAAACAAGTACCAACTCCAATCCATCTCGTCAACCAAAACATTCAATCACATAAATAAAATTAAAAGATGCGATTATTATTCTATTCCACTCCTTATTAATAAATTATCCAATCATGATCGCAAAATCGCTTTAACCTTTCACTGATACCACATGCTGGATATACAGAAACCTGAATCCGGATTCGATCCATAATTGGATCGTCAGATCTGATTCACAACACCGATCGAGACACTCGATCTTGCACATCGGAAGTTACGAATAAATTCGCATACGATTATACCACGATATGATCTACATAAATAAGTAATTTAACTATGAGAAGGTTGAATATTTATCTTAACGGAGAGGAAGAAATAGTCGACCAAAGGGAGAAGCCGTAGTCATCCGGATTGTGTCTCCTAGCGTCGACTCGTGGACGTCGATCCTCCCCATAGAACCTCCTCGAATATGCACAAGAAAAACCCTAGGTTTTTCTTCTCTTAATGACTAAGGCAAGAAACTAATTTTTCTTCCTTTTTAGTGAATAGAGATGCCAATTTTGTTGTTGTGTATTGTGTTAGGAGGAATTCTCTATATATTAGAAAGTAACTAGTCAAGGGAGTTATCATTTTCACACTGCAATTACCTATTCCTACAAGGAAATGATATTTGCCAAAAGATAAGAGATAATTCCCAAAAAATCAATCTCTTATTTTTCCATTAATTATCCAACAAATAGATAATTAATTAATTACACATGTGACATTATCTAGAAAAATTTCTTTTTCCTAATTTATCATCAAGTGTGGCGCTATATTCATCATTATTTTAATAGAACTTGTCTTTTCTATATTACATATTATTTACCAAATAAATAATATTGCATATTCATTAAATAGACCAACTATTTAATTTATTCTCGAGGTTCCATAAAACGAAAAAACACTCGCGTGTTAGGAGCCAACCCAGAGACCATGGACCTATAACCATTAACTACAATAAATTAAATAAAATATTCATCGAACACAATACTTCTACTTAATTCATTAATTCCAGAATTACGCCACCATAAATCCGAAACTGAACTCTATCGATTATAGATATAACTTATTCTCAAAACGTCGAGTCGAGTCGATAAGTGTCCATTGATATAATCATTATATATAAACTAACCCTCCATAGACTATCCGTAATGAAGCGGGATTATATCCGTAAACCTTCTTCAATACCTCTTATCCTTATTTACCATTAACCCACTAGTGATCAATTAGTTCATAACCAATACGAACTCCGCGAATCGATCAGTTTCTAGGATTGACAAATAAGGGGATTGTCTTTCTACTTCCCACGAGAAGGAATGGATTCCATATCATGCAGAGACACACTTCTCACTCATTCCAGAATAGTGCCAACGTGAATGTGATTCGGACCGCGCCTCTTAGCGATCCTTAACGAACACATCAAACCCTATCCTGAAACAAGCATGAGTCTGTAATCACTTCAGGATTATGGTTAATCCATATATGATCATCTTGTGATTTAATAAGATTTCTCAATCACACAATTATATGAGAAATGTAGATTAAATCGGTCCAGTCCTATATGACTACATCATATATAAATGCCCCACTTAGACAACCAATGTCGACGGTCTAGATAAGACGGTCACACCATAAAGTGTTCTGGGTGCATTAATGGTGGTTTAATCAATAGACCTCATACTTTGATTAACTTCACCACGGACTTACATTTTAAGTGTATCACCATAAACTTAATCCTCATGTGTGACACACACTAAGTTTACATATGATACGACTTGGGGTTTTAAGTAGTGTATTACTTATAAGCACCAAGCAAATAATCTGATGAGAATAAATATGTCATTTATTAATTATAAAAATAATTACATAAATTGTCTTTCGGGCGCTACTTTCAACACCTGATAGGTAGAATCTCCCATACAATTCTCCTCTCTCTGACAATAGCTATATCTTGAAAGAGCCAAATCCAATTTTAACTCTCTTCGTCTGTTCTGAATCGAGTTAACAGTGTCTGAAATTCGTAGCCCAAATTAACACCCTCCTGGTCATTAACAAACACAGGTTGATAAGAATTCCATCAGGATCATTAGACCCGAGAGAATTTGGTTCATGCCATTCCGGAGGACTAGAAGATGCATGGGAAATTGGTTCAGACATTGTGATTAAGGTGATGTAAAACTGAGGGTTATAAAGAGGTAGTATAAAAGTTCATGGTATATATAGAGTTGTCAAGTGTGTAAAAGTGCAGGCCGTGACAAATTTGCACAGTATGAAGTACAATTACTCCAGACAATATTATCATCGTAAGAGGACATTTGACGACAATATTATTGTCGTAAAATCCCTAAAACCCATGCACGACTGATGACAAGACTTGACACTGTACCCATGTGTCCTGCCTACGGTCATAACTCACCACCACTTGACGTGTAGGACCCGCCGATAGCGACCACACACGGCAGGAATCTCAGTTTTATCATCGTCAGAGGCCATTTGACGACAATATTATGTATGTAAGATCATACATTACACGTATATTTATAATACATTTAGGCATGCATAAAAATCTATTCCAACATCTAAAGCATAGCATTTAATTCATCACCTAAGAATTAATTTGTTTTCTGTAAATCTTAGCTTGCCACATTAGCAATTGAATTTTAGTATTGATTTTTTTACATCCACAACATAATCTTATGAACTTTAAATGTTGTAAAGGGGCAGTTGCTCACAGCTGAATTGGAGGTGCCTTTAGAGAACAAGCACGTTGTCTGCTACATAAAGTATTTTCATAAGCTGGTTCGAGGTGCAATCACAAGGAAATACCCGCTTGTGAAGATCTATCTTTACAACGATGTTATCCCTAATGCTGAGCCACCTACAGAGGATGCAAGGCCAAAACCTATTGTGCCCAAAAACGAAATAGTGGATTTAACCAAGGATGGCGAAGATGATGTTCATTTCTTCACGCAGTCAACGAAGATGTTAATCGAACAAATTTCACGCTCTTCACAGGCCAATAATGTTGAGGATCCATGTGCTTCTGCTTGCAAAAGACTTCTGGTGTTTGTTGATGTTCAAAAAGCAACCATTACTATGAAGCTTGAGCCTATGGACGACGACGATACAGTCAATTCTATGACAGTCAAGTCACCATCTGCTTAGAGCCCTGGTAAGAAGTGCAAATCCAAGCTGAACCAGAATTAGTTTTAATTTGCTCCAATGAACCATGAATTTCATCTTTTGTCAATAAAATTTGCTTTTGGTAACGGCTGCATCATGTATTAGAAGCCATTAGTTAGTTTCATAAAAAGTGAACACTAATGGTTACTAATAATAGCATTGTACAAAGTCAGTCTTCTGCTCTTAGAACAACTTTTGGTTTTGTAACAAGAAGACATATAAATATGCTTAAAATAGTTTATGTATGATAGTTTCATGTTTCATAATTATGTAGTACGGTGTAAAGAACCTGTGTTTGGTGAAGAATCTTATAATCTGAATATGCAGCTTTATGTTACATTCATGTTCTCTGTCTGATTTATGAATATCGATATATAAATTATAGATATAGCATGGGCACGCCGTGCGTTGCACGGCGTCTCTCCTTACTAGTATCCATATACATCTACACTAGAATCCCCTCACGAGAGTTGTTTCATGAGATACCCTCCGTGTTGCCCTACTACATCTCCTCATGCCAACTCTTCTCTAACTACAACATTATATTTTTTTTTGCAGGTGAAACCAAATGCAAATTCCTATGATGAAAGGTATTATTTCTGATCCAGAAAACATTAATAAAATGTTATATATGATTACCACGGTAAAGATTATAAGGAAGAACACCAAAGAAAAACCTTATAATCCTTTCCGTAAATTCGATTTACTGAGAGTATTGGGAAAGAGATTTACCTTGCACAAAGACACGAGAAAAAACACAACACGATCTCATCTTTGTGATGATCGTTGTTGTATTAACGATGCTGGGTTCGTCTGATGAATAATCTGGTCTAATTTATCTAGTGACAATAACCAAGATCCTAAGAAAACCAAGCACAATGTGCACACGAGGGGTGTTTGTGATTAAATTGGGACTGAGCTCGAAAGTTTGCTCTCAAGTTTCTTATGTATCCAATTAAGCTATTGGAATCAAGTCCTTCGTAGTTCCTTAGGGATTGTTTGTACAGGGACGACTCATCTCGTTTCTTGTCCAACAAGTATTAGGATTCTTAACCCCTAAGGATTATTATATGAATATCCCATTAATTTAGGGATAAATATGGTCATATCCGATTGTTCAAATCTCAATCTTAATGACTATGGATTCTTTCCATAATTATCTGATTTTATTACTTTCATACTTAAGGAAAACTCTGTCCGACCTACGCCGAGCTTCCTAGACCAGCTCGGTCAATACTCCATTTCCCTAGCCTCCGTCACAGCCGGACCGACCTGCGGTGGTCAGTTCGGAGGACCAGGTCGGACCTCCCACCTGGGGCTCTGATCTGTTTTTATTGTTTGGCTTCTGAATGAATGACACGTGGCATGTCCTTATCCAGACATCGTCATAAGTCCCCCAGATATGGCTGACCCTGTGCCTTCAACTCAGATCGGTTATTGGTGGTGTAATACCCTACTCCCGACCCCTAGGTCCACTGGGATCATTTTAGGAGGGATTGTGAATCTCTCACCGCGACTTCAATAACAAGATTAGAAAATCCCAAAATACTCCAATAAATCCACAAAATATATATATATATATATATATATATATATATATATATATATATATATATATATATATATATATATATATATATATATAATATTAAAAACAATACTTTGATGCAACATTTAAAAATAACAGCGGAAGTCTATCTTTATGTCTTAACAATGGAATAAACAGTTTCAAAAATAGTTAAGTGCACGAGCATTAAGAACATGTGTTAGGTTCATTTACAAGCACCATCTTTGGCCGAGCCGATAAGTCAAGTACCTCCCAAACACCGTTTTACCATATGGATTTCAACCGCACTCCATGAGAACTAGCCATGCCTGACAACTCCGGCCGATTTTCAGAGAAAAGAATCAACCTTTACCGTGCAAACCTCCTACACGGCTCCAGCCAACCCTATCCATGCCCTAGGACCCACACACCAACCGTCAGCCCTTGATTTCCCGGATGTAGCATGAATCTTCGGGGAAAAGGTACCGTCCCCACTCTTACAAGCGAGCACTCTAGCTACTGTCGGAAAGACTTCGAGTCAAGAGGCCCCGAGACCGGTGACTTGCCGTTCTCCTAGAGCAGTAACTCTAATCTCCCTAGCCACCAGAGCTTTGACACTTTCGTGTCACGAGCGAGCGAGCGAGCAAGTATTATCCGTCGATTCCAAGTATCAGTTTTATTCTTACAAGAAAAGTGTGCACTAGCTCAAAACGTTAATTGTTTCAAAACAATATGAATTATTAATTTTTAAGAAACTTCATTCGAAAATGAATTCCGAGCTTAAAACAACAACATTTTTATATACGTAAAATATTGAAAATAATATAAAACACAATTTTGGCTTTTATAAAAAATAAAATGAACTCACCGCTAAGTCTTGGTAAATGATTATTTGTTCCATGAGGTTGAACCGACTATCTTATATCCACATTGGTAAACATATTGACCCAACAAAAGTTTTTCCAAACACGTATATTTATTTTTGCAATTTCCCTCGGTCACTACTGTTTAGTAATCTCCATCAACGTAGATCCTCGTTTTGCTCCATCAACGTCCGTTCCTAGATCTCCGTCGGAAACCTTTCCATTTGTTTTGTCCCTGAAAGCATATATGGTCACAAAATCGGCTATCGACAGTCACGGTGTCAAGTCCACTATGACTCAGGCTAAGTTAGAAGGTGCCTGTGAGACCTAAGGGAAAGATATCCAGAGATACGCCCATAGACTTCCTACGGGCCCCCTACCTTTATGCTTACAACCCCCCGGAGGTGTTTTGTACTGTTTACCTTGAGTATTTTGAAGTAGGATTATGACTCCCCTTCTGTCCAGCTATTCTAGCCGTACTGCATCATTACGGTTTGAGGAGCGCTCAGTTTTGCGATTTGGTGCCAGCTTCTCGGCACTAAGTTCTCAGTTCGTCTTCTTTTAGCATAAAAGGTGAAGGCCTTGAACGGGTGGTATTACTTCCCATGACGTTCTGGTCCGTTGAAGGATATCTACATTATGCCCAGGGGAAAATCTTCCATCGATAATGGAAGGATAATTTTTTCTTCATCCGTAGCGGGGCCCCCGAATCGAGTCGGTGGAGGTCGCCAAGCCGGGAAGGACATTTGTCCTAAGATGTTAGTGCAAAATCGCTAAAGGATATTCAGTAAATCGCATCCGCGTGGATGTGAAGAAGTTATATCTTGAAACGATCACATGACTTGGCTGGAGGATGCCGGGCTGGCTCCTTATGAGGAACTTGATGAAGAATAGTGGAAAGCTTGTAGTATTCCTTTGCATATTTTTCTGTTATTTGTTTTTCAATACTCAGCTTCTATCTAACAGTGTTTTCTTTTCTTTTTGCAGTGGCGGACTTAGCATCCATTATGGCTGATGCCGATGAGGAGGTAGAGGAGCTGGAAGAAGATCAGCCGGAGCCTAGACAGGACACAGAGAGGACTCGGAGTTTGGAACCTCCTCTAGACCGATCTGTGGGTCCGACCTTAACTGTTGCGGGTGTCCAGATCATGTCTAGTCGTACATACGATGCCTTGATTCCTGCTGGTGAAACTGCTGAGTAGGAGTGGCGTGATCGCATCCACCTAGTGGATGAGTCTGATGGTGAAGAAGAAGAAGGCCATAAGCTGGTGCGTAGGCCATGATCTAGGACTGGATCACATGAGCGGCCTACTAAGAGGGGTAGGCGTAATCTAGAGTCTAAAGGTCATGGGACCAGCACCCCTACAAATGTTGGACCTGTAGAGGACTTCATTGAATTTACCAACCTGCCATTGGCCGAGGCAGGTTTCGCCACGATGGAAAGGGTAAGTTTCTCTTGCTTGTTTCCGTTGTCCCTTAGTTCTAACAGCTTCTGATATCGGCTTTGCTTACCATACAGGGGACCCGGATAGGGCAGGTGATGTTTTTAGAGGCTGGCCAAATTGACTGCTATTCAAGCCAAATTAGAGGGGAGGATCTCTATTCTGACCGAGAGCTATGACAAGAACAAACAGTTGGTCCACCCTCGGGGGAAAGGAGGTTGAGGAGTTGAAAAAACAGTTTCAAGTCAAAGAAGCGGAGCTGGAAAACTCCAAGATCCAGAGTGCCAACCTTCTAGCCGAAAATGAGAAACTTGTAGGAGTTCAAGACGAGCTAGAGAAGACTGTAGATCAGCTCCGTACTAAGAAAGTTGATCTGGCTGCTGCTATTCCTGGCTAACTTGCCCAAGCTGTGCAAGGGTACAAGGTTTCTGATGAATTTGCGAAGGCCTTAAAGTTGCTAATGCCCCCTCATGTTGTGTCATGGCTTTACTGTTAGGAACATTTTATTATGTTTTGATGATGGCCACACTAGCTGTTATAGCAAGCCTGAAATAAGTTAGAATTCTCTGTATAAGTCTTTACTTAGAGTCTGACACATTGTATAAGTTAAGTCAGACAAGTATTGTACTAGTTGGTAGGACGGCAAAGTAAAACAGACATTCGGCAGAGTGAAGCCAGCCAAGCACCAGCAGAGAAGCAATGAAGACTTAATGGTCTGACTTATAACCAAGGAAGTCTGTGATGACCTTGGATAAGTCGAAGTTATGTTTCAAGTGATGGAACTTAAAGTTTAAATATGGTGTACACTGTTCTCACCCTAATCAAGGATCAGTGAAGTACAAAGATTCTCCTTAAACTGAAGTGATGAAGGAAACAGTGAATCGGCAGATTAAACTGACTTTCGGCTGAGTGAAGACAAAAACAGTGAAGGAAGATCTAAACGGCAAAGTCAGATGGATCACTCGACCGTTCAGAGAACGGCGAAGTAATCCTTATCAGAACAGAATTGAAATGTGATGAATATTCAGAAGATCATACATTTAATGCACAATCAATAGAAGATCAATCAAGGACGGATTTTCTGCTATACATTTGAAGAAAAATCCTATCACTAAAATCAAGGAGAATATAATTAAGGGGGAATCAAGAATAAAATCAAGGATTATTCCCCTCATAAATATAGCCAACGGACGGAATTTCAAATCCAGGATATCCAAGGCTATAAATAGAAGGCATTGACAGACAAACAAACATTGCAAGAAAAAGAAAATCAAGCAGATACTCTGTCAATTTGAAAAGCCTTCTCTCTGAACTCACAAGGATTTATCTAGAGATCAACTCAGACATCAGAACTATAATTCCATATTCACCACTGAGATTGATCAATCAAGTTTGTGAATCTCATTCACAACAAACTGAAGCAACTGAATCAGAAGTCATCTGAGAAGGAGTTGTGTTTGTAATAGCTGCTGAAGGATTTGATCTCAAGGAGCAGTGAAAGAGACTAAATCACTGAAGCTCCTGCAGTCAAGGAGTGATAGTCTTGTAGATTGTGAAGCTTAGGAAGTCAAGGACAATCATACTATTGTATCTGTGAAAACAATAGTGAATTCCTCCAATCATCACAGGAGAAGAGTGGATTAAGGGATTACACCACCCTGAACCACTATAAGCCTTGTGTCAATTTAATTTCTGCAATTTACCTTACTGCATTCATTTATATTGCCTAGATTAAAATCTATATCTGTGATTGTTTAAACTGCTTTGAAACAACATAGTAGCGAGGACTTATCCATTGCCCAAAATCTTTTAATCACAAGAAAAGTATTTGAAACTCCACTATAGTCATTCACCCCCCCCCCCCCCCTCTGACTATAGTTTTACCCTTCTCTGGACCAACATTTACTCTGGGGGTTGATGCCGTAAAGGCCTAATTTGCAGATCTTGATATTGGGAACCTGCCCAATAAAGCTTAGTACAAGCAGTGATCTAGCGCGATCTACGAGAAGCGCTTAAAGGAGTTTACGGAAGGCAAGGACATTGTGTCCTTGTATTCTCGACAGGATGGAACTGCCAGATCTGGGCCCTCTTCAACTGTAGCTCCTTCTTCTTCAGCTATTCCTCTAATCGAGTCGCAAACTCCAAACACAAGGCTTAGAGGTTCTTCTCTTATATTAAAACTTTAGGAACTTATCTTGTTTTGGATTTTGCTTTCGAAAATCCCTTTAATTGTATAACTATTAACTATTTCATGGGCCTGCCTTGTTTTGTGTTATTATTAATTTGATCTTTCCTTCTAGCACTTTCTGTATTATCTTGGGTACTCTGCCCCCCAGTATGGCATGTAAGAACTTTACCAGATTTATTAGAGTCTGATTATTGTATGATTTGAATCAGATAAGCATTGTAATATAATAGATTCAAAACTGAGAAACTGACTTTGGAAAACCTACTAAGTTTACAAACACAACTAGTCGTTATCTAAAACTGAAAAAGATAAGTTCGGTGAGGGATCAAAGTCAGTTGGCTTATCTATAGAAGATGAAGGCTGAGGGGACAAACTTAGTTATGAAGGCTGAGGGACACATACTCAAATATTGAAGATTGAAGAATTGAGGGTTCAAAATCAGTTTATGAAGATTATAAGCCGAGACTGTAAAATTAGAAATCAGGTAAGTTTGTGATGGCCTGAACTGACTTTATAGATCTTGTATGAACACCTAAGATACATAAGGACATTGATATCTTAAAGGATATAATTTTCTATGGTGTACTCTGATCAAGTCAATGAAGATCAGATGAATACAGAGTACTAAGTTTTGAAGAAGAGTAAAAACTCAGTTAATGCTCTGATAACTAAAAAACTCAGTTATACCAGCTAAAAACGGATATGCCCCAAAACTCAATCTCAAGATGAAGTTATTCCACAACTGAAGAAAAATTGGAAAGTTAGAATCAAGAAATTTGATTGGTTGTCAGAAAGTACACTGACACCTAATGTATATTAGCAGGACCACCAATGTTTATAAGAATTCAAATTCAAACGTTGAAGAACCCCTATAAATAGACCACTTTTACTTCAAGAAGAAGTGTGGAGTTCTAAGATTTTAAATCATCAAGAAAAACAAAAATTAAGGGGGAAAGTGAAATTAAAAACTCCTGCTACATACATTATTGCACGATCAAGATCAAGATCAAAATTCTTCCAAGTTTATCTGAAGCATTCAAGGAATTATCCAAATACAACTACACTTGAAAGAAGCAGAGCTCATTGTTCAAATCATATATATCAAGAAGAAGAAGCTCACACAAGTTGAATCATATCCTTGATTCAAAGTATCAACTTTGTTTACACAAAGGTTAGACTGTGAAACACCAAGAAGGTGTGAAGGACAGTTGAGTTGCAGTCAGGAAGACTGTATTTTTGGTGGAGCTGGAGAAGAGGCAATTCAACCCTCTAAGGATCAGTGAAGCAGTTGGGGAACAACAATCCAACATGTTCTTTGATTGTGTAGATAAAAAAGCTATAGGAATTAGCCAAATACTATTGTTTAGGACTTTTTGTAACCGGGCCACCTCAAGAAGTTCTAGTGAAATTTTCCTCCTACATCACAGTGGAAGAGAGGACTGACAGGATTACACCACCTGGAACCTCTATACGTTTTGTGTTACTTACTATATGCATTTTTCTTACAGCATTGATTATTGTTATTGTATTATCCATCAGAACACAAACTCAGCTAACATCAGTCACTAAGTCAGCACAACATATTTCAAATCAAACTGATACTAAATATTTAATAAAAAGGCTTTAAAATATAATCCGCTATCAGTTAACTCAGTTTGAGTAAAAAGTCAATTGACCTTTACTCAGATTTGTTAGCTCAACTCCACACAAGTTTATAACTGAACCTAGTTTTGCTTATATATAAGTTTTTGGTGACAAGTTTATTCACCCCCCCCCTCTAAACTTGTGTCAACCTTTTCACGGGACCAACACTTATGACGGAGGTTGGATTAGCACATCGCCACGTGTCATCCCCACAACCAGTCAACAATAAATGAAGACAGGAGAAAATCCATCTTGAGGGCGAAGTCCCGAGAGTCCGAAATAACCCCGGCTTGGTCATCCTCCTCGACCTCACCAGGTCGGCCAGGGTACAAGATGTCCCTCGTCCTGGCTCGGACCTCCCAGGTCAGCGTGAGTCTATCCCGGACTAAATCTCAACCAATCAGATAAATATAGAAAGAATCCTCAACCATCAAGGCTTTGATCTTATATTCAAACTAACGTGATAATCTCCTACAATCAAGGGGATAAAATCATAATTATCTCTTCCTTAGGGATCACGAAACCACAGTCCACCAAGGACAAGTGATAAGTCCACCTTATGTGGTTATTCTTGGATCGTTTTGGCCTGTTTTAATGCCTATTTTATGATTTTCGTATGATAAATTGCTTCTTTTGGACTAGATTACTGCTGTGGCTCTGATATTTTGCAGATATGATGAATCCGAGCATAAAAAGCAATGAAAATGAGCTAAAAATGAGTCAAAGTCATGAAGGCATGAAGAATCACACCCAGGTGTGAAAGAATGGAACAGGGTGTGAAAAAATGCGGAAACTATTCAGATTGCAGGCCAACGAAATGTTCTGATTGGTTGAGAATATTTCCAACGTAATCTCAAGATGATGGCGCAAATTTGGATGGAGAAAGAGGATTTACACGCCATTATCTCCCTATTTTCTAGGAATTTTATTTTAGGAGATAAATTACACAATTCCTATTTAGTGATTATATCTCTAAGTTTTTGTTAGAAATCTATAG
Source organism: Gentiana macrophylla (assembly GCA_026214975.1). NCBI lineage: Eukaryota > Viridiplantae > Streptophyta > Magnoliopsida > Gentianales > Gentianaceae > Gentiana > Gentiana macrophylla. The sequence continues at coordinate 47,154,760 of CM047807.1, read as the reverse complement.
AGAGCGAGAGAAATTTTCTAGAGAAATGGCACACCTATTGTCCTCTGCTCCACAAAAAAAGGAACTGACTTTGGGAGAATTAGTTGCACGTAATCGCCATGTTCTTGAAGATGAAAGGAAATGGAGAAGCGATTCAAGATCGAGGCCCGACCTTGAAAGTCGTGGGGATGAAAAACTGTGATCCTTATGAGATCCCACATTGTCTTGATCTAAATGTTTTCGGTGATTCTTTCTCAAAGATTGCAGAGTGTTTGGGCCTTCGTATTAACAAGAGTGAAGCCACATGGAAATTCGAACCATCTCCAAAAGATAACGGTGCAATAATTCCAGATTCAACATTGATGAGCCAAGAAAATGATGAAAAGGGAGGTAAAAATATTGCGTTTGATTTGAATGCATTTGATAATGATAACCCCCCTTCATTGTATAATGATGTTGAATTTATGGATGTTGAGCATGTAGAGTATATAGATGTTGCACCTCTAATAGTCCATAATTCTCTTAGATTTGTAATGAGCATTGATAAAGAGATTTATAAATTGTTATGTGGCACTTCATATTTTACAGCCAAATTGATTAATCGCATTTTAAGAAAGCATGATTATAGGCTCCCAATGCTATATTTGAAAATCCTTGTTAATATCCTTGATATGTGGAGAAAAATGCAAAGGGATGCCCTTCTTTGGTTTAGTCCTCATTGACAATGATGTTTAAAGATAGTCCAACTGAAGACTATAAATTCAGAATGTTTTTTTTTTTTTTCTTTCTTGCTTAATGAATAAATAAAGGAAGAGAGTTGTCCTCTCGGTCCTTTAGTCTTGGTTTGTTTTGTTTTTGTGTCGGTTTGCAGCCAGATAACTTTACACAAGAGGAACTTGCAGGATTTTGATGCCATGGTGTGGAATATTTAGTATGGAGAAACCACGATCGAGGTGAAAGGAAATTTCGAGGTGCGATTTGAGGCCATCTTTTAAAGCGAAAACGGTGGAGGCGGTATCAAAAAAAAAAAAAAAAAAAAAAAAAAAAAAAAAAAAAAAAGCCTAGAAATGACGCGAGATATCACACCTGTGTGATTCTTCCGTCCAAAAAAAAAAAAAAAAAAAAAAAAAGTGCCTAGAATTGACGCAGATCACACACCTGTGTGTGATTTTTATCACACCTGTGATTCTACTGTCCAATATATATATATATATATATATATATATATATATATATATATATATTTTAATTCTTGCCCTCTTCCTCACTTTTCACCACAACTTTCATACCCATGGACCACCATCTCCTACCACCACCTCCCACAACTCCGGCCAACCATCACTCCGGTCACCGAAAATGACCACCACGCTTTCCAACCACCACCTCTTGCCGGAGTCCGGCGAATGACCATCATTAACACAGATTCTTCGAGAGCCGAGCAGCGTGCTTGCCCTCCCACGATTGCTCGTGCTCCTCTTCGATCCGTCGGCGTTCGGCATCACGATTCGGTGAGTTTCTTTCTTACCTCACTTGCTTTTCATTTATTTACATTGGGGACAATGTAACATTTACGTGTGAGGCGGGTCACTTGTGTAGTTTCCTTGGTTGTTATTCGAGTCTTTTGTCTTAGGGTCAATAAAAGTCACTTAGGTAGAGTCTATGTGTCGAGTCGTTTTGAGTCCATGTCTTGCTTGGATTACACACGCAGTCATCTCGAGTATGATTTGAAATGCATGAAAATTGTTAGAGACTACTTTGATAAGAAAGATCACGAGGATATAATATGTTTGATTCCACTTGATAAACCACACGTAAATGTGCATTGATTTTTGTTGAGAATGATTGAGATTAAGTGAGTAGACAACTTTGTCCCGGTGAGATGTTCGGCCATAATGATCGACTACTTGATCTCACCCAAAAATGAGCGTTTATTTTTCTCTTCCATGATTACATTCCTTTAGAACTTGTGTTGCATCTTATTGATATTACCATGGTACTTGCATCTATACTAAAGTCACTAAGGCACTCGCTTCTTCCTTTACCCACACTTAACACCCTTACTAGCCATATATTATGCCCTCACCCCACAAAAAAAAAGTTCTAAATTCTAAAAATAAATTGAATAGCCCAAATTTCTATTTTGCCCGGCCTTAAGATTAATGGGATGTTGACTATTAAATTCTGAAAACTCGATTGCAAAGAAATTAAGCTTGGGGGAGTCCGTTTTGTGTCTTGTATATTATTTCAAAAAAAAAAGATAAAGGAAAAAAAAAGAGTCAATAAAGGAGTGCAATCCCAAAATAGCCTCCCATGTTTGTTTTAGTTCTTTTGTTGTGTAATAAAAAGGGAGTGACATCTATATCCTCCCAAAGTATAAAGTCATGTTAGGAGCTCGTTGTTAAAGAATTGTGTAGTTGTTGGACAAACCCCCCTGAGATCTCACGAGTTGATGAATTAGTAGTCACATGTTTCACTAGTTTTAATGGCCTTGAACCACCTACCGTGATATATATCCTACACTTACCATTTTTACCATCATTTCAGTCATTTTCCTACCTTTCCGGGTTATTCTCTACCATACCTTCTTCTAAGTCCTTATGATTTGTGTGGTGCATGCTGCTTTGGCGGTTGACATGAGATAATATACAAGCATATAGTAGGGCAATTTCATTGGAATGAGCTTGAGAGATTAACCACCTCACAAATATGAGTGTTGAGCGATTTTATCCCGTGAGGGTCTACTTGTTTGGTTGATCTCATTTTTAATGGAAGTCTTTGTTCATGTTTAAGTGTGGTATTTTGAAAGAGGTTGACCATGTTTATATTGTGCATTTGAACTATCGAGTTAGAATCTATCGAGGCCCGTGTACTTTGCATCCTACTTGAGATTGTTCCATGTGTTCTAAGTTCTTCGTCTTGAGTTGATATTTTGACTTGCTTGGGGACAAGCAAGGGTTTAAGCTTGGGGAGTTTGATAAGTCCACCATATGTGGTTATTCTTGGATCATTTTGGCTTTGTTGTAATGCCTATTTTATGATTTTAGTATGATAAATTGCTTCTTTTGGACTAGATTCTTCTTTGTGGCTCGATATTTTGCGAGATATGATGAATCCGAGCATAAAAGCAATGAAAATGAGCTAAAAATGAGTCAAAGTCATGAAGGCATGAAGAATCACACCAGGTGTGAAAGAATGGAGCAGTGTGTGAAAAATCGCGAAACTATTCAGATTGCAGGCCAACGAAATGTTCTGATTGGTGGAGAATATTTCCAACGTAATTTCAAGATGATGGCGCAAATTTGGATGGAGAAAGAAGATTTACACGCCATTATCTCCCTATTTTCTAGGAATTTTATTTTAGGAGATAAATTACACAATTTAAATTAAGGAAAATTCCTATTTATCCTAAAATAATTTCCTTAAATTGAAAAAAATCATCATCAGCGCCTCATTCATGAATTTTAGGCGACTCTTCCTCCTCTTTTCATCATCATCTTCTCCATCCCCAAGAACAAGGATTTTAGGTTTTAAGAATTCAAGAACGAAGCTTTTTAGAAGTCGGATTATTTTATGCAATACTTTGTCGGTTTCTTTCTCTCTCTTTTCTCCTTTTCTTTATTTATTTGTTTTCTTGTCAAAGTATGAATTTTATGATTGAATCTTGGAATATTGATATGGAACGTGAGTAGTTATCAGTTTCTAGGATTAGGAGGAACCCGGATATGAATATATGATGTAAAAACTCAATCTTTCCCTTGTTTTATGAAATTGATGCTTATAAATTGATTCTTGTGTGCTATTCTTGTTTGATTGTCGATTTTAATAGCACGAGAGGGTGAATAATCACAATTCTACGTAGAAAATTATTCGATTAATTAGTGACCGAAAAGTACTACTTAATTGATACTTTAGGAAACAAGGATTGAATATAGGGTTTTATTGGAATGAAAATTTGGTAAAAACCTAGATGGCATGAAATTATGGTACTTTAAGGGATCTAAATTCATTCTTTATCGTGGGAACCGGGTGTGGTTTGAGTTTAGGTACGATCACGAAAATAATTCGATAGAATACTTTTGTGACAAAATTTGATGATTGCCTTTATAAATGTAAATTTCATATCTTGGGGGAAATATTGTTGGTAAGTCATATAGTAATTCCGTGGTGACTCCGAAATCCTAGAAATGCTTCTAAATTGAATCTTCACCTAAATCTTGAAGTTCTTGGCTTGTAGCTATATTTTCTTTATTTTTAGGATTTTTAGAGAAAAACCTCCAAAATTTTGATTTGTCTAGCTAATATAAATCGGGAATTGTTTGGTGATTGACTACAAGTCCCTGTGGGATCGACATCCTAAGTACTACTCGATAAGCCGTGCGCTTGCGGTAGCATTTAGTGATTATATTGAAAATTCCTATTTATCCTGGCAACGGCGCCGAGAAAACTTGATGTGTGATTTTCAATATAATCACTAAATGCTACCATAGCCACTGCTTATCGAGTAAGACTTAGATGTCGATCCCACAGGACTTGTAGTCAATCACCAAACAATTCCCGATTTATATTAGCTGAACAAATCAAAATTTTGGAGGTTTTTCTCTAAAAATCCTAAAAATAAAGAAAATATAGCTACAAGCCAAGAACTTCAAGATTTAGTGAATATTCAATTTAGAAGCATTTCTAGGATTTGAGTCATCACGAATTACTATATGACTTACCAACAATATTTCCCAGATATGAAATTTACATTTATAAAGGCAATTATCAAATTTTGTCACAAAAATATTCTATCGAATTATTTTCGTGGTGATATACTAAACTCAAACCACACCGATTTCCCGCGATAAAGAATGAATTTAGATCCCTTAAAGAACCATAATTTCATGCCATCTAGGTTTTTACCAAATTTTCATTCCAATAAAACCCTATATTCAATCCTTGTTTCCTAAAGTATCAATTAAAGTAGTACTTTTTCGGTCACTAATTAATCGAATAATTTCTCTACGTAGAATTGTGATTATTCACCCTCTCAAAGCTATTAAAATCGACAATCAAACAAGAATAGCACACAAGAATCAATTTATAAGCATCAATTTCATAAAACAAGGGAAAGATTGAGTTTTTACATCATATATTCATATCCGGTTCCTCCTAATCCTAGAAACTGATAACTACTCACGCCCATATCAATATTCCAAGATTCAATCATAAAATTCATACTTTGACAAGAAAACAAAATAAATAAAGAAAAGGAGAAAAGAGAAAAGAAAGAAACCGTCAAAGTATTGCATAAAATAATCCGACCTCTAAAAGCTTCTGTTCTTGAATTCTTAAAACCTAAAATCCTTGTTCTTGGGGATGGGAGAAGATGATGATGAAAAGAGGAGGAAGAGTCGCCTAAAACTTCATGAATGAGGCGCTGATGATGATTTTTTTCAATTTAAGGAAATTATTTTAGGATAAATAGGAATTTTCCTTAATTTAAATTGTGTAATTTATCTCCTAAAATAAAATTCCTAGAAAATAGAGAGATAATGGCGTGTAAATCTTCTTTCTCCATCCAAATTTGTGCCATCATCTTGAGATTACGTTGGAAATATTCTCCACCAATCAGAACATTTCGTTGCCTGCAATCTGAATAGTTTCGCATTTTTCACACTGTTCCATTCTTTCACACCTGGTGTGTTCTTCATGCCTTGATGACTTTGACTCATTTTTAGCTCATTTTCATTGCTTTTATGCTCGGATTCATCATATCTGCAAAATATCAGAGCCACATCAGTAATCTAGTCCAAAAGAAGCAATTTATCATACGAAAATCATAAAATAGGCACTAAAACAGGTCAAAACGATCCAAGAATAACCACATATGGTGGACTTATCAACAAGGCCCATGCAGGCTTAGGGCACAAGCCCCCCTATATAAACTATCCCTGAGGAACTACGAGGACTCGGTTCCTAAGAAATTAATAGGATATGTAGACAGCTTGAGACACAACATCTCAAGTCCAGTCAAAAACACCACAAACCACTCCCCTCATTTATCGGTTTTAGTTTTTGAGGCTTGTGCAGGTTGTCAGTAGGATCAAAAAGGGCCCGGAATTAATACCCGACGATTTCCAGCATCATCACACATCATCTTCTTTACCTTCACAGTACCAATGAAAGCGATAATAATGAAGATGATAAAAAATAATAATAATAATAATATACTTATCATTCCACTTGTGTATGATGCAAATTTCATATTGTGCTTTACTATATTGTCAAATTTAAAAAAAAAAAATCACATCACGTATATTGGTCGAAAGGAGATATAATGTGTTACCTTTGCCTTTGGTGGATGATGTATCTTTCACCATATTGTTCTTATGTTTCCGGATTTTCAATAGCTATTGAGAACAAATACATACTTAAGTTTGTATTTGTTTGGTTTAATTAATTGCTAACGTACGATGATAAATATTTTTGGTTTTTAATTTGTTTTCGTAGTAATAATTATTTTCGGTTTTTAATCAATAATCAATAATTATTTATGTTTTCATAATTTTAATTATTTTTTATATTTATTTAATCAATAATCAATCAAGGATTTTGATGATTTTTGCTTTATAATTTTTATTTTGTGTTTCTACTTGTAATTAATTGATTTTCGTTTTATATTTTATTTAAAACTAATTGATTAATTATTTAAATTATGGAGAAATATTTTTTTGGACGAAACACACTCACACTTTTAATATAAAATAGAGATTGCCAGATTATGAGGAGTAACTTGTGGAAGAGAAGAACCGAGTCTGGGATTTTAGGGAATTAGGCCAAGTCAAGCCTCGGATGTGGAATAAGCCGAAAGTTGGATTTCAAAGGCCAGGATGGGCTCGCTTAGAGCATTTGCATCAGTGTCTCTGAATAGAGTCTCTACTTTACAGACTCCAACATCATTTACAGAATCTCTACACATAGTCACCTGTACCAGAATCTCTATCGTACTACAATAATAAAGTAACTGTAAACCAAAATAATTATGACATATTTACAAAAATAAATACACATATAAATAATTTATTGTCTATTATTATAGTGATAAATATTACATTGTATGGATATTCAAAATATGTATAGAAGATCTTATTAATGAAATATTTGTAGAAATCATTTTTTTTGACTCGAAATATATATATATATATATATGTAATGTTAGAAGAAAAAAAAAAAGAAATAGCAAAAACTTGAATCTGTAAAAAAATTCAGATTGCGGTAGATATAGAGTATGATGTCCAATTTTATCCAGAATCTGTTGAATAGAGATCATGTATACAGATTCTGATGCAGCCCATTTTAGTTGGATCTGGAGCTGTATATACAGATTTATCAATTTTTACAGATTCTAATGCAAGTGCTCTTAGGCGGGCAATCTGAAAACCACGAAACCGACCAAATGTTGTTTGTCAAGTAGTATTAGGTTTTTAGTTAAGAACCGGCAATAAAACAATATATATATGACTTAGCAGAATTAGATGCCATTGGCTTGAGTTAGTTGTTATATCATACTTCTCTTTTGAAACCAATAGAAGTTTTGTTTTAGTTATATTGAAGAGCTATTGGTTTGTGTTTATCGGGGATACCACCATACACCGCCTTTTAAATTTTATATATATATATATATATATATATATATATATATATATATATATATATATATATCTTATTATATATTTTCAAGGAAAAAAAGCATCAATTGACCCGTATTGAATGAATTACCCGACCCAAACCCGCTTTAAATAACACGCACATCCCTGGCCGAAAAAAAAAAAATCCACGTGTCGAAACAACCCACGAGAATCTATGGCCACGTTCACCACTTAGGAGGAGTTCTACCTCAAATCCTGTCTTCACTCTTCCATAATCGCCGTAACTCCCCTTCCCAATCTTCTTAATATGACCGCTTTCTTTTCCATTTACTTTCATTGTTTCAAGTAAATTGCTGATAATGCTTTTTTTTTTAACTCTCTTCAACACCTACCGGAATTTCATTGTGCTAAATCGCCGGGATACGACAAAAGCAATGTGTCAAAGGATTTTGGTGATGTTTGAAAGAATTCGAACATAAAAAGCTAGGGTTTGTAAGGGAGAAGCGGAGAGGGAGAAAAGAAATCAGATGAAGACGAGAATAGGTAAAAAAATATTTGATCTAATTAATTTTGTACCCAATTCATTTTGATCTAATTGGTTTTGATATTATCTTGGTGAAAGTATTTTGGTTTTTGATTTATTAGGTTTTGCATCTCTCAATCTAAGAAAAAAGTACTGATAGTCGACTCAATGGGATCTGAGAAAATGCATTTTCTTGATTTGTTCAAGAAAGTTAAGTGCTTGGCTATTTGAACCACCTTTAGCAATTTTTGGGTTCTTTATATTGACCCTTTTTATTATTTTTAGTTTCTTTTTATAAGATTATAAAGCAATTATTAAAGTGTCCGGATTCTCAGAGACAATCAGAGGGGCTTTCTTGGTTATTTTTTTGATGGAGGAGGTGGAGGCGGTGGTGGTGAAAGAAAAATAAAAATATTGAATTTTTGAGTGAAGATGGAAATGGGTGTAATTTATTTCAAGGTGATTGGATTTGGGATGATAATTATCCTTTATATCAATCAACAAGGTGCGATTTTTAGATGTTACGAAAATGGACGGCCGATGTTTTTTTTTACACAAAATGGCGTTGGCATCCAAAAGACTGTGACTTGCCAGGTTAGTGATTATTATTATTTTTATTTTCTCGATTCTTGTGAATTTTATACAAAGACGCATACTAATTTTGTGTAGAAAAATGTTAATGGAAATTGTGTTTTCGAGAAATTATTTAGTTAGGGCTATCTTGATTATGTGGCCAAATGCTTATCTGGGAGTTTATTGTGGGAAGGGAATATTGGATTTTTATGTTTACCATGAATCTATTCTTTTTATGCTTTGTAGCTTTGTTTGTTTTTATGGTAGACGGCTAGCTAGATGCCTAATTGATTGGTTGATCACGTCATCAATGGATCTATTCTTGAAACTCCTGCTTTTATTTGAACCAATCTGTTTTATTCTATCATCGATTTCACTCTCCATTAATTCTTTTTCAAACATATGTGCTCTCTCTGCCGTCATTGTCAATCCCTCGATGTCGCCAAGGTTATCTGCATTCAATTTTGGTCCCTTTATTGAGTAATATTTGTTTTGCTTGCAATTTTTTTCTCTTTCTGTATTAGCTTGTGGAATGCCTAAATAGGGTGGCGATGAGGCTCAAAAACTGCATTCCTCTTAGTTGATTTACTTTCTCAGGTAAAGCTTAACTCAAAGTCATCAAGCTTGAAGCAAACACAGCATTTTTGTGTTGGTAATGTCACCACACCAAACAATTTCATAGTCATTCACACAATCGAGAATCAACTTTCACTTGGTCGATTATTGTTTTCGTGTGATACCACGGTTAAAAACATCTTGATGCCATTAAAATGTCTTTTTTGTTAGTTTTGGATTTGGTTTCAACATCTTCATTTGGAATCTTGATGGCTTTTCCGATTCTTTGAGTCTCATGACGTTTTGTATTTGGATCATTCTCGCTTTAGTTCAATCCTTCTTGGTCAATTGATTTTGTCTTTATTTATCCTCATTCATATAAGTCATAGATCAAGGTTTTGTTCCTCATGGAACTATGCATTGTCTTAAAAGGATTCATATGTGGAACTAGAGAATTTTCGACTTCACTTTGTACTTGCTGCAGTTGATGTGGTAGTTTTATGCTTTTTCACTTGATTTCACAATAATTATAATTTACGCTTTTTCTTAGCCGATGTTAGTGACTATATTCGTGAGTGAGGAGCTATGTGCATTCGACCGAACATGAAACAAAAAAGAAAATAAAGCATTTGAGACTTTATTTACCTGCTTGGATGTTCCTAATGTTTCTCTTTCGATGATTTTATAATTTGGTTTAGTGTTCTTGATAAATTCATCTCATTGAAGAACCTTCAGGTCGTTGTGATGACTCAAAAATTCAAAAATTCAAGCATAACAGATTGGAAAGCAGAATGACATGACTACATATTTTCAAATATACCTATTATTAAAACTTGAAACTTCGTGACAACAATGTGCACATTGAGTGGTTTTATGGTCATTATATATGATTTTGAAACAGGTGAAACGAATACCATCAACATTTGAATCAAGGAGTCATTAGCTCAAATCTTTCATAGATCCTCTTATTGAAGAAAGCGATCTTTGGTCTTTTCGAGCATGACAACTATATCTCATGCACCTATCTGTGACATTTGTAGTATCGGACCGTCCCAGCGGTTTTAAATTACCGAGATTGCATCTGTTTCTAGAGTATCGACTTCGGTAACACGGATCCCAAATTCAAGCCTATGTCTTCGACGGTATGCATATCTGCTTTTGAAAATCATAAGCGCGTCATAAGAAAACTAACCGTGTGCTTAACATAGTGTGAGTGTGTTGATTTTTTTTATTTTCTATGATATTCAGTCATTAGAGCAAGTGTCCCAAAGTTGTTGCTAGACAACGTTTTTTAGCAGAAAAACGAAATTTCAAAAGCAGTGGAAGAAGAACTTGAAAAGGTAAGGTTTTCTTGCATTTTTCATCTAAATCTTGGCATCTAAAGACATAGTGATGAATGAATGGTATTGAATATTATGCAGGCTATGTCTGCTTATGGATAAGAGATTGTTCAGATGCTTATCGTAGACATAGAACCTGATGAGCATGTGAAACGGGCTATGAACGAGATTAATGCAGGTAAGACATTCAAAGTCCATCACCAGGTTCAGGAGAATATTACATTTGGAGTCGTTTGTTAGAGAAAATTACATTTTCCCCCTTACTTTTGGCTTATGATGGCACGAATACTTTTGGCGTATGATGGCACGAAGGCCAATATAGGTGACGATTTTCCATTGTGGTAAACTCATCATTTAATGCAGCATAAAGAAAATGGGTAGCCGATCATGTTGCTTCGACTTATCTCGGAGAGCTTCATGATATCAATTGAATAAATTGCGTATGTATGTCCAAGATGACGATTTTCTTTAGCGTTGCCTTTCTGCTTCTATAAAAAACCGAAACACTACAGGTATTTATGTCAAATTTCGATTTTTTTCTTCCGTTTGTTGCGTTTTTTAAGAATCGTCAACATAGTTTGTATTTGTTTTGTTTGATGTTCAGGACAATGTATTTGTGACTGTAGTGGCATCGATACAATATCGTGCCACTGGCCGATAAGGCGAGTGGGACTCGATAACACCAGATCCCAAATTCAAGCCTAAGTCTTTGACGGTATGCATATCCTCTTTTGAACATCATAAGCGCGTCATAAGAAAACTGACTGTGTGCTTAACATAGTGTGAGTGTGTTAATTTTTTTTTTTTTTTCTATGATATTCAGTCATTAGAGCAAGTGTCCCAAAGTTGTTGCTAGACAACATTTTTATGAAAAAACGAGATTGCAATAGCAGTGGAAGAAGAACTTGAAAAGGTAAGGTTTTCTTGCATTTTTCATCTACATCTTGGCATCTAAAGACATAGTGATGAATGAATGGTATTGAATATTATGCAGGCTATGTCTGCTTATGGATACGAGATTGTTCAGACGCTTATCGTAGACATAGAACCTGATGATCATGTGAAACGGGCTATGAACAAGATTAATGCAGGCAAGACATTCAAAGTCCATCTCCAGGTTCAGGAGAATATTACATTTGGAGTCGTTTGTTAGAGAAAATTACATTTCCCCCCTTACTTTTGGCGTATGATGGTATGATGGCACGAATACTTTTGGCATATGATGGCACGAAGGCCAATATAGGTGACGATTTTCCATTGTGGTAAGCTCATCATTTTATGCAGCGAAAAGAAAATGGGTAGACGATCATGTTGCTTAGACTTATCTCGGAGAGCTTCATGATATCAATTGAATAAATTGCGTATGTATGTCCAAGATGATGATTTTCTTTAGCGTTGCCTTTCTGCTTCTATAAAAAACCGAAACACCACACGGTATTTATGTCAAATTTCGATTTTTTTTCTTCCATTTTCACTTTTATTTGTTTTTCGTTGACATATAATTTGTTTTACTTTACATTATTACTGTTTTTCATGAAACTTTGACTCTACACATTTCACTTTTGCTATAGACCGATGATTTTTATGCCGGTATGGATCTGTTGAAGAAGCAAACCTATATATGCTTCTTATCTTCTTACCAAAAAATATCAAGTGCATAAAAAATTAAGCTGTCTATAAACGAGACGAGAATAGTGCGGTTTGATGCTGCAAACACATGCTTTTTTGTTTTTGTTGTATAGTTCAAAAACAAAAATCATATTCAATTCAAAAAAATCTTATTTCCTTAATGCTTATGATTGAAAGTTCAATATTCCCACATTAAAAAATAATGGGTAACAAAAAGTTTTTGCATAATGTATAAGTTCATGAAAAAATAATAATTAATAATTAACGTTCTCCGTGCATCGCACGGGTTTCCTACTAGTATATATATATATACTAGTGAACATTAGCCGTGCAAGGCACGGCGGGCCCAACATAAATCGTTATCAATGATAAAATCAATGAATAGATCCCCAACGTGAAATAAATAGCGTAAGTTTGAACCGTAACAAATTCAAGGCACAAGACAAAGAGAGCAACATAAACATATCACATCCTCTGCAAGAAGTAGCTCTTTCTTAAAGACGTGAAGATTGTATATCACTTCTCTTCCAGCCCTATCAGGAGTTTCCACCTATAAAATAAACCACAATATGATGTACCGGAGAACAATGTCATAAAGTCGATCTGTTTAGTTTCGACTTTACGAAATGAAACATTATAGAAAAACAATAAGCGGACCATAACTACACGGTCAAATCTCCCGGGACGCCTTAGCTTCCAGATCATTAATATGCTTGAAAATGTGTTTCACTCATTTTCTATACGACATTTCTCTTTCTTATCATTAATGAATACGTCATTGATTTCGTGTTCATTCATTTGGTGAAAAAAAAACACGTGTCAAACGGTCTGAAAAACATAAAAAGTGATTTGGTATTCCAACGTCAAATTTAGTGATGCTCGTACTGCACACGGCCGTTGGTTCCACCGACGTTATGTTGTTAAACATAATACAAACATTTAATGTGGTGTCCACGTGGCCATATGTGGGCACACCTTCTTGGCGCAGATATTTGTTTGGCCATATTTTGTTGTTGTTGTATTTTATAGCTAAACTTGATTCATCTTCCATCGTACACTACACAGTAGAACTTCAAATCCGTCGGTCTTTCCTTTTTTTTCTTTCTATTTTCTGCACAAACTACTAACGGTACACGTTCGATAAAAAAAAGTACACGTGTTGATGTATTTTATAGCTAAACTTGACTCATCTTCCATCGTACACTGCACAGTAGAACTTCTAATCCGTTGGTCTTTCCTTTTTTTCCCTTTTCTGCACAAACTACTAACGGTACACGTTTGATAAAAAAAAAAGTACATGTGTTGATGTAATTTATAGCTAAACTTGGTCCATCTTGCATCGTACACTACACAGTAGAACTTCAAATCCGTCGGTCTTTCCTTTTTTTCCCTTTTATGCACAAACTACTAACGGTACACTTTTGATAAAGAAAAAAAAGTACACGTGTTGATGTATTTTATAGCTAAACTTGGTCCATCTTCCATCGTACACTACACAGTAGAACATCAAATTCGTTGGTCTTTCCTTTTTTTTTTCCCCTTTTCTGCACAAACTACTAACGGTACACGTTTGATAAAAAACAATACATGTGTTGATGTATTTTACAGCTAAACTTGACCCATCTTACATCGTACACTACACAGTAGAACTTCAAATCCGTCGGTCTTCCCTTTTTTTCTCATTTCTGCACAAGCTACTAACGGTACACGTTTGATAAATAAAGTACACGTATTGATGTATTTTATAGCTAAACTTGACTCATCTTCCATCATACATACACTACACAGTAGAACTTCAAATCCGTCGGTCTTTCCCTTTTTTTTCCCCTTTTCTGCACAAACTACTAACGGTTCATGTGTGATAAAAAAAGTACACGTTTTGATGTATTTTATAGCTAAACTTGGTCCATCTTCCATCGTATACTACACAGTAGAACTTCAAATCCGTCGGTCTTACCTTTTTTTTTTCTTCTTTTATGCACAAACTACTAACGGTAGACGTTTGATAAAGAAAAAAAGTACACGTGCTGATGTATTTTATAGCTAAACTTGGCCCATCTTCCATCGTACACTACATTGTAGAACTTCAAATCCGTCGGTCTTTCCTTTTTTTCCCCTTTTCTGCACAAACTACTAACGTTACACGTTTGATAAATCGTTACCAACGATAATATCAAGGAATAGATCCACAACGTGAAATAAATCGTGTAAGCTTAACCCCACCACGTGTTTCACTCATTTTCTATACATCATTTCTCTTTCTTATCATTAATGAATACGTCATTGATCTCGTGTTCATTCTTTAGTGAAAAAAAACCACTTGTCAAACTGTATGAAGAATATAAAAAGTGAATTGGTATTCCAACGTCAATTTTAGTGACACTCGTACTGCAAATGGCTGTCGGTTCCACCGACGTTATGTTGTTCAAAATATTAAAAGCATTTAATATGGTGTCAAGAGTGATTTATAATCCGTCGGTCTTGCCTTTTTTTTCTCCTTTTCTGCACAAACTACTAACGGTACATGTTTAATAAAAAAAACACAAAGGCTAAAAAAAAAGTACATGAGTCGGCCAAGGAGGGTGGCCTCCTGAGGGCTCACGAAAATGTGCTTCACTCATTAATATGCTTGAAAATGTGTTTCACTCATTTTCTATTATACAACATTTCTATTTCTTATCATTAAAGAATACGTCATTTATCTCGTGTTCATTCATTTGGTGGAAAAAATAAACCACATGTCAAACGGTCTGAAGAATAAAAAAAAGTGATTTGGTATTCCAACATCAATTTTAGTGATGCTCGTACTGCAAATGACCATCGGTTCCAACGTCAAACGGTCGTACGGTCTGAAGAATATATATAAAAAGTGATTTGGTATTTCAACGTCAATTTTAGTGACGCTCGTACTGCAAACGGCCGTCGGTTCCACCGACGTTATGTTGTTCAAAATAATAAAAACATTTAATGTGGTGTGAAGAGTGATTTATAATCCGGCGGTCTTGCCTTTTTTCCCATTTTCTTCACAAACTACTAACGGTACACGTTTGATTAAGAAAAAAACACAAAGGTAAAAAAATAAAATAAAAGGACACGTGTCGACCGCGAAGGGTGGCCACGTGGCCTCGCGAGGGCTCACACTTCTAAGCATTTAAGAGATATAAGTTAAGATAAGATAATAATAATAAGATATAATATATATATATATATATATATATATATATATATATATATATATATATATATATATATATATATATATATATATATGTATATGTATATCATGTGCAGATATATCATGTATAGATGTTTTATTAACTAAAGATTAGTATATTTTTAAATATATAAAATCAAAATAAAAATTTGTATAGAGATTGCTAAAGCTCCTAGAAAGGAAGGCAACATGATTATCAACCTAAGAATATCACCTAATTCTTTGATAAAGTCATAACAAATATTAGTTATCATTTCATAATGTTTATGCAGTTGATGTTGGATTTTGACTTTCTGAGTACTTTATTCGTTATGAACATTTAAAGTGTAGATGCCAAACATCTAATTTCTTAGTATTTTGAAGGACGATATTGTTAGGTGTAATGCCCGAAAGATAAATTATGTAATTGTTTTTATTTAATAAATGCCAGATTTTATTTCATCATATTATTTGCCTTGTGCTTATATTTAATACACTGTTGAAAACCCAAAGTCGTATCATATGTAGCCATATAACTTAGTGTGTGTCACACATGAGGATTAAGTTTATGGTGATATACTTGAACTATTAGTCCGTGGTGAACTTAATCAAAGTATAGGGTCTATTGATTAAACCACCATTAATGCGCCCAGAATACTTTATGGTGTGACCGTCTTATCTGGACCGTCGACATTGGTTGTCTAAGTGGGGCATTTATATATGATGAGAGTCATATAGGGCTGGACCGATTTATTAAATCACAAGATGATCGTATATGGATTAACCTTAATCCTAAAGTGATTCTGAACTCTACTTATTTCGTGGATAGGGTTTGATGTGTTAAGGAGGATCGCTAAGAGGCGCGGTCCGAGTCACTTTCACGTTGGCACTATTCTGGAATGAGTGAGAAGTGTGTGTCTCACAGGTATGGAATCCATTCCTTCCTGCGGGAAGTAGAATGACAATCCCCTTATTTGTTAATCCTAGAAACCGATTGATCCGCGGAGTTCATATTGGTTATGAACTAATTGATCACTAGTGGGTTAATGGTAAATAAGGATAAAATGTATTGAAGAAGGTTTACGGAAATAATTCTGCTTCATTACGGATAGTCTATGGAGGGTTAGTTTATATGTAATGATTATATCAATGGACACTTATCGACTCGACTCGATATTTTGAGAATAAGTTATATCTATAATCGATAGAGTTCAGTTTCAGATTTATGGTGGCGTAATTCCGGAATTAATGAATTAAGTAAAAATATTATGTTTGTTGGATATTTTATTTAATTTATTGTAGCTACTGGTTATAGGTCCATGGTCCCCGGTTTGGCTCCTAACACGCTAGTGTTTTCTCGTTTTATGAAACATTCGAGAATAAATTAAATAGTTGGTCTATTTAATGAATAAGCAATATTATGTATTTGGTAAATAATATGTTGAAAAGATATTTTCTATTAAGATAATGACATATAAAGTGACGCCTCATGTGATAAAGTTAGGAAAAGAAATCTTCCTAGATTATGTCACATGTGTAATTAATTAATTATCTATTTGTTGGATAATTAATGGAAAAATAAGAGATTGATTTCTCTTATCTTTTATCAAATATCTTTTCCTTGTGGGAATATGTAATTGTGGTGTGAAAATGATTATTCTCTTGACTAGTTATTTTCCTATATAAAGAGAGTTCCTCATAGCACAAAACACACACCAATATTGCGCCACACTTAGAAAAAAAAGGAAGAGAAAAATTGTTTCTTGTTCTAGTCATTGATTGAAGAAAAACCTAGGGTTTTTCTTGTGCATATTCGAGAAGGTTCTACGGCGAGGATTGACGTCCACCAGTCGTCGCTAGGAGATACAATCCGGAAGACTGCGGCTTCTCCATCTGTAGATTTACTATTCCTCTTTAATTAGGTAAATCTTCTACCTTCTCATAGTTGTATTAATTATTTATGTGGGTCATATCGTAGTAAAATCGCATGTAAATTTATTCGTAGCTTCCGCTATGCAAGATCGAGTGTCTCGATCGGTGCTATGAATCAGATCTGAAAATCCATTTATGGATCGGATCCGGATTCGGGTTTCTGTATATCTAGCATGTGTATCAAAGCGAGGTTAAAGCGATTTTACGATCTTGATTGCATAATTAATTAATAAGGAGTGAAATAGAATAAAATTGCATCTTTTAATTTAATTTATGTGATTGAATGTTTGGTTGACGAGATGGATTGGGGTTGGTATCTGTTTACCGTTAGATCTATTGTAAACCCGGTTTTGGGTATAGGATATCATGTAATTTATTTTTGCAATTTTAATTTTCTGCAATTTTTTAAATTTCGGCCGAAGACATATTTATTTAATTCGGACGAAGACATTGAAGAGGAAAAGCTGCAGCACAGTGATCAGCCACAGTTTCAATTGTATGCAGACCCGAGTTCGAATCCCCTTGGCCGTATCAAATTCTGAAATTTTTTTGTATTTTTTTTTCCTTTTATCTGTTTGTATTTTTTTTCTTTTACTGTTCGAAAAAAAATGATTTAAAAAAGAAAGAAAAAAAAAACCGAAAACAAAAAAAAAGAGGAGCAAGAAAATCGAACTCGAATGGTGGTGAAGGAAGAAAGAGCTTCAACCAACTCAGCTAAAAAGGTTTTTATTGAAGATCTGGAATAGAAAATTCTTATACCCGTCAGCAGCTGCACATAATTTTAGGGTTTATTTGTTTATTTTATAGATTAGATATGGGGTACCAACGGTCCATCTCAGTGGTTTATTTTTCGCATTTGTTTTCTTGTATGATTATTTATGTGATATAACCATGCCATGCATCATATTCATGAATTCCACTCCTAGCATATGCATACTTGTAGAAAATTAATATTGAAATTAATTAGACATGTATCAACACGATAATTAATTTAGATTAAAAATAAATTAAATTAATTAAAGGAAACGGAATTTTATCGGGATATAAAATTCACATGATAAACTTAATTTGGGATTAGGAATCCTTCGGGGTTTAGGTTATGTAGTGTCCACATAAATTATAATTTTGATAATCAAAAATTGGAAAATCATGAAAAATTGGACACCAACTAGACGGTATTTGGAACCGATAAGTTTTGATTGTTTTTATTTGATTTATTGTTTTTCGAATTATTGGAAAAATTCTACAATCCTAAAACGTTTATCGTGACATATTAGGATAATAAAATTCTTTGTGAATTTTATTTGTGTAGTGTCTACACAAAAGAATTTTAATCCATAAAAATTGGAGGATCGTGGATATAGTGACGCTAGTTAGACGGTATTTGGAACCGATGAACTAGTGGGAGGATTATATTAAATATTCATGATCTATTGTTTTTTGATTATTTGAAAATTTTAAAATCCTAAAGAGACTACCTAACTTTCAAAATAACGAGTGGGAGCGGGGAAGGTGACAACCAACCCCACGGCCTCTACTGTTGACACAAGCAAGTGAGAGAATGGTGATGCCTCATGCCGCTTTGATTTTGGCCCCCTAAGGATGGCCTTCACCACTATCAAAATACATGGCTTGCTCTCCGAAAGGATAGGATTTTGGGTACACGCGTCAGTCACCGACCGACCACTAAGCGAAAGATACTCGAGGTGTACTTTGAGATCTCAAACAAGAGGGTCACACTCATAAGGATATTGTTGGAAATATCTTGGCTGAAAAAAAGGAAGGTAATCGGCAATTAAATAGAGATGTCCGATTCTCAGTTAATTGTTGAGAAATATCGTCTCAACTTAATCGTCACCTCTTTGACCTACCCTAAGGCGGCACTGTAGGTGTGAGATTAAGTCCTAAGAATGGTAGGATAGACTGCATGCATGACATCATGTTTATTATTCCTAAATCAAAACTAGTTGTGATGTATGATTTGATATATTTCTGTCATTTTTATTCTACAGCATAATGTCTTCTCAAGTAACAAATCTGCTAAATGAAAAATTGACCGGAAACAACTTTAACAAATGGAAAAGTAACATGAATGTTGCGCTCATCTTCAAAAACGTTAAGTTTGTCTTGTCCGAGGCTTGTCCGCCGACTCCTCCCATGAACGCTTCACGAGCTATACGCGATGACCATAAGCGATGGGTAGAGGCAGAAAATAAGGCTCGTGGCATAATGCTGGCCTCCATGTTGGAGATCATAAGGACCAAGCATGAGAACATGGAGAGTGCGTGAGAAATCATGGACTCTCTTATTTCCATGTTTGGTGCCCCATCTGATCAAGCAAGACATGAGGCTGTCAAGTTAGCCGTAAATGCCAAAATGAGGAAAGGTCAGTCGGTAACTGGTCATATGATGAACATGATTAACTACTTTGCTGATGTTGGGACTCATGGCTCTAGATTTGACGATGCAACTCAAGTGAGTATGATCTTAGAATCACTTACACCTGAGTTCCTCCAGTTCAAAAGTAACTATGTCATGAACAAACTCAAATTTGATCTGACCCAGTTGATTAATGAACTGCAAGTGTTCGAAGCTATCTCTTCTCGGAGAATCTGAGAAGGGGAAGTAAAGGCCGAGGACCACGTGGTTTAAGCTAAGGCAGCAAGCTCTGGATTCAAGAATAAGCCCAAGGCAAATAAGGAAAATGAGGCAAAACAGCCAAAACGTGAAGAGAATCGTGCAAAGCCGATGAAGAAGAAGGCTAAACAGGCAACTTCCAAGCCCAAGGGGAAATGTTTCCACTGCCATGAGGTAGGACATTGGAGGCGCCATTGTCCAGCATACCTCAAAGAGGATAAGGAAGGGAAAATCCTTGAGAACAAGGGCAAGGATAAGACAGGTAATTCTGAATTACTAGTCTTGGAATCCTCTACAGTAGCTAAAGATGTGTCAACTTGGATACTAGATTCTGAAGCTACTAACCATGTTTGTTCTTCTTTGCAGATCCTTAGTTCGTATCAGGAGCTAGAGGAAGGCACGCTGACAATGAGAGTTGGCAACAATGCATTGGTTCAGCTAGAGCAATGGGAATAGATAGTTTATGTTTTGGCAATAAATTATTGGTTTTAAACCATGTTTATTTTATTCCAAATTTCCGTATAAATTTAATTTCAGTTTCAATGTTGCAAGAACAATCGTATTCTCTTTATTTTGATAGTAATAAAATTGTCATTTTCAGAAATGGTCGTGATATTTGTTCTGCAATTTTGGAAACGGATTGTATTTTATTAAACCGATAGCAACTCCACTGCTTCACACTGAAATGTTTAAAGTAGAACATCAGATTTCTGTTAAAAGACAGAAGTTTCTCACAATGATAAAACATACCTTTGGCATCTAAGACTTGGTCATATTTCCTTTGGAAAGAATCAAAAGAATGGCCAAGGGTGGTCCCTTGAGTGAGTTATATGTTGACACACTCCCAGTCTGTGAATCTTGCCTGGAAGGAAAAATGACTAAACGACCCTTTTCATCAAAGGGAAATAGAGCCAAAGAACCTTTGGAATTAGTACATTCAGACTTGTGTAGTCCGATGAATGTACAGGCTTGAGGTGGTTTCGAGTATTTTGTAACTTTCATCGAAGACTACTCGAGATGTGGATATGTTTATCTTTTTCACAGGAAGTCCGAAGCTTTTAGTAAGTTTAAGGAATTCCAGGCAGAAGCCGAAAGGCAACTGGGTAAATCATTGAAGTGCCTTTGTTCTGATCGAGGAGGCGAGTACTTGGATACTGACTTCACTGATTACCTCTTGGACCAGATCAAAAATAATAAATAAAACGGAAACAAGATAAAATCGTATATCAAAACGACTTCTGGCATCACCGGATGGGATCTGATCCCAGCGTTCAGCACCTAGAACACCTCAGCAAAATAGAGTTGCTGAGAGGAGAAACAGAACCTTAATTGACATGGTCAGGTCAATGATGAGCTACGTATCACTGCCTATTTCCTTTTGAGGATATGTACTACAAACGGTGGTTCGCATATTGAATATGGTTCCATCAAAGTCTATCGAAAAGATGCCCATTGAGTTATGGAAAGGGAGTAGACCTAGTTTGCGCCTTTACCGTATCTGGGATGCCCTGCACATGTCCTGGAAGACAAGACTAGCAAGTTGCAAGCACGTACGAAAGTATGTCTGTTCGTATGGTATGCCGAAGGAGCGAGAGCAGGCCTGTTTTATGATCCGGAAGACAACAAGGTGATAGTCTCGACTAATTCCATGTTTCTTGAGGATTAATTCATGACAGACTTCAAACCTCAAAGTAAAATAGTACTCGAGGAGTTACTTTCTGACACGGTCAGACCACTGGTGACACCCCATGTCACTAATAACACTGGTAATTCCACAGTTGATCCAGAGAATCCTAGACCGCTCAGACGTACCGAAAGGGTGGTTCGGCCGCCCACTCGGTATGGCATGCAAGATGAGGCAAATATTTCCGTCTCTGATGGAGTGGAGGATGATCCGCTGTCCTTGCAGAGGGCTATGGATGATTCTGACAAGGATAAATAGATTGATGCAATGAACCAAGAAATGGATTCCATGTACTCTAACACTGGAAACTTGTGGATTGCCCTGAGGGTGTATGGCCCATAGGCAGTATATGGATCTACAAGAGAAAGAGGGTCGTGGATAGGAAGGTGAAACCTTCAAAGCTAGGCTAGTGGCAAAGGGTTACACCCAGAGAGAGGGAGTCGACTATGAGGAGACTTTCTCGTCTGTGGCCATGCTAAAGTCCATTCGTATTCTTCTTTCGATTGCTGCAAGCTTAGATTATAAAATATGGTAGATGGATGTTAAGAAGGCTTTTCTAAATGGCTATCTTGATGAGGAAATATATATGCAGCAACCAGAAGGTTTCATTGAGAAAGGCCAAGAGCACAAAGTGTGCAAGTTGCTCAAATCCATTTATGGGTTAAAGCAAGCTTCTCAGTCTTGGAGCCACAGATTTGATGAGACCATCAAGTCTACGGTTTTGAACAAAATCCTGATGAGCCTTATGTATACAAGCGCATCATTAAGGAACATGTGACATTCTTAGTGTTGTATGTTGATGACATCCTGCTAATTGGAAACAATAAAGGGATGTTGTCTGATGTTAAAAGTTGGTTAACCATGTATTTCCAAATGAAATATTTGGGAGATGCAAGCTATGTTCTAGGGATCCAGCTCATTCAGGATCGGAAGAACAATATTTTGGCTTTGTCCCAGACATCTTACATTGATAATATGATGTTGCGTTATAGTATGCAGAATGCAAAGAAGGGTTTCCTACCAACCCGTCATGGCATAGCTCCTTCTTAGAAACAGTGTCCTCAAACCCCTGAGGAACTAGAGAGCATGGGAAGTATTCCTTACGCGTCTGCAGTTGGAAGTCTGATGTATGCAATGTTGTGTACAAGACCGGACATCTGCTACGGCGTAGGATTGGTCAGTCATTTTCAGTCAAATCCAGGCATGGATCAATGGACAGCAGTAAAGAATCTCCTCAAGTATCTAAAGAGAATGAGGAATTATATGCTTTGTCAGTAATGTGACTTAAACTCTACATCTGGTGGAACCAATCAGAAGACTCGGCTGTGTGATGGTCAGCTGAGTAGTGTATTCAATTCATGCATCGATGAGGGTGGAGTCTCATCAAGCTTCGTCAGCCAGGTGAAGTCTGGCCGAGTCTTGAATCTGGCAGGTCCCACATCTCGTTAATTTCATTATGTGACAGCTATACAATGTCATTAAAAGGATGACACGTGTAGGGGTATTTATGGCATATCAGACAAAGATTCCTGACGGCTAGGGTTTAGGGATTTGTGCTTATAAATACAGTTGTTGTTGCATTGTCTGTGTGTGTGTGAAATCTGTAACTCAGTGCATAATAATAAAGATCTCTTTTCTACCCGTGGTTTTTTTATCTCTCTCACTTTGAGAGGGTTTTTCCATGTTAAATCTGTGTTCTTCTTGTTTTCTGTTATCTTCTTTGATTATTTGCATTTGATTGCATCTGCTTTCTATTTCTTGCATCGTGTTATCTCCATCCGTTATAACAAGTGGTATCGGAGCCAGGTTCCGGAGAAACAATGCATTTATCGACTTCATCTTCACCAAGACCTTCAGCAAGGTGCTAGGATCTGTGATAAAGTTGTGATCTTTAGCAAGAAAAGATGTCAGCAGTAAACGTGAAAATCGATAAATTTATAGGAAGGATCATTTTTGGTCTGTGGCAAATCAAGATGCGTGCATTGTTGAAACAACAGGGTTTGTGGAGTCCTTTGTCTGACAAAACAAATACAAGTGCAGCAGATTTTTCCAGTCTGGAAGAGAAAGCACATTCAACCATCATGTTATGCTTATCTGATGATGTTATCACTGAGGTTGCTGACGAAGACACCTCAGCCAAGTTGTGGAAGAAGCTTGAAAGCCTGTATATGACCAAGTCACTGACCAACAAGTTGTTGTTGAAACATAGGTTGTTTAGTTTGAAGATGCATGAAGGGAGTCCACTGAGGGACCATCTTGACCAGCTGAACACAATATTACTTGATTTAAGGAATATTGATGTTAAAATTTAGGATGAAGATGCAGCCCTAATCCTGTTGGTGTCATTACCGGCATCATATGAAAACTTTGTGCAGTCTTTCATAGTTGGGAAGGATACAGTAGCTTTAGAGAATGTGAGGTATGCCTTACATGCCAGGGAGCTTAGACACAAGGCTGCTGGGACAGACAGTCAGGCTGCTGGGCTAGTAGCTAGCAGAAATAGTGGAAAATGATATGGACAGAAGAAGAAAAAGAAGTCAGGGTCCAAAGATCCTAAGTCTACTGATGTCTGTAATTATTGTAAGGAGCATGGACATTGGAAGTCCAATTGTCCAAGGAAGAAGAAACAGCATGAAGGCAATTCTGGCACATTAGCCTTAGCTACTGAGCAATCTGATGAGGATCTGGTTCTAGTTGCAGGGGATTCTACACACCATAATGATGTGTAGATACTTGATTCTGGAGCATCCAACCATATTTGTCCAAACATGGAGTGGTTTTCTACTTATGAGTAGATAGATGGTGGTCAAATATATATGGCCAACATCAAGGTTTGCAAAGTTGTGGGAATTGGCTCAGTGAAGTTAAGGACAGAGGATGGTAAATTCTGTACACTGAAAGATGTAAGACATGTTCCACAGATGACCAAGAATTTGGTATCTCTTAGTCTACTGGACAGCAAGGGGTTCAATTTCAAGGGTGAAGGTGGACAGCTGAATGTCTTCAAAGATTCAGTTGTAGTCCTCAAAGGCATCAAGAGGGGAACCTTGTATATATTACAAGGATCTATCAGATCTGAACTCACTTTGTTTGCATCCTCGCATGAGTCACTGAGTCCTCAAGCAGACTCAAATTGTGGCACATAAGACTAGGTCACATGGGTGAAAGGGGTATGCAGATTCTTTCTTCAGCAGGTTTTCTTGGGGGATATAAGGTTAAGAATCTGGACTTTTCTGAACATTGTGTGTTTGGGAAATTGCATATAAGTAAGTTCTCAGCAGGGTTGCACAACACAAAGGCATCACTTGATTATATCCATTCAGACTGTTGGGGTCCATCAGAAATTGAGTCATTGGGTGGTCACAGATATTTTGTGTCATTCATAGATGACTATTCAAGGATGACTTGAGTGGTGATGATGAAGAACAAAAGTGATGCATTCAGTAACTTCAAGCAGTGGAAAGCCCTAGTGGAGAATCAGTTAGGCAAGAAAATCAAGAAGCTTCATACAAATAATGGTCTGGAATTCTGCTGGACGGATTTTGATTCATTTTGTGCAGCTGAGGGTATTGCCAGACATCATACTGTAAGGAATACACCTCAGCAGAATGGTATAGCTGAAAGGATGAATCAAACTCTACTGGAGAGGGCAAGATGTATGCTTTCTCAAGCTGGTTTATCAAGGAGATTTTGGGCAGAGGCTATAAAAACAGCTTGCTACTTAATCAACAAGTCCTCACATAGTGATCAATCTCAAGACACCATTTGAGATGTGGTCAGGCAAGCCTGCTAACTACTCAAATCTAAGGGTTTTTGGTAGTACAGCTTACTATCATGTTAGTGAAGGGAAGTTGGAGCCAAGAGCCAAGAAGGGAGTGTTTGTGGGGTATGGTGATGGAGTGAAAGGATATAGAATTTGGTCATCGGCAGAGTCCAGAGTAATCCTCAATAGGATGTTATGTTTGATGAAAATTCTATGTTAAACTCATCATCGAGGTGAGGCTCTCATCAATCAAAACCAGTGTTGAATCGATAGTGTTGAGAAACAGGTGGAGCTTCAGGTGGAGTCTACTGATATACAACAATCAGTGGATCCAAATCAACATTATACTGATCTGGATAACGAACCAGAATCTGATCCAAGCCAGCCTACTGAGACCTCAGTAGGGCGTCATACAAACATTAATCACCAGAGTCTAGTTGCCAGCAGGCCCAGAAGATCTAATGTTGGGATACCTCCAAGGAGATATGGATATGATGATTTGGTCGGATATGCACTCCAAGTTGTAGAAGAGGTAGAGGTTGTTTGAACCTACTACTTACTGTGAGAAGGCGATCATCTCGGTGGCATGTTTGCCATGGGAGATGAAATGGAGTCGTTGTTGAAGAATCAACTTGGGAATTGGTCAAACAGCCTACTGACAAGGGGGTTGTGACTTGTAAATGGATTTTCAAGAAAAAGGATGGAATAACTAAGGCAGAAGGGGTCAGGCATAAGGCACGTTTGGTTGCTAGAGGATTCAGTCAAAAGGAAGGGGTTGACTTTGATGAAATACTTTCACCAAAGGGTCGACACACTTCAATCGTGGTGTTACTAGCAATGGTGGCACAAAGAGAGATCTGAACTTGAGCAATTAGATGTGAAAACTGATTTTCTACATGGTGAGGTGGATAAGGAGATATACATGACACAGCCTAAGGGCTTTCAAGTTCCTGGCAAGGAAAGTTATGTTTGCAAGTTGAAGAAATCATTGTATGGTTTGAAAAGCTCCAAGGTTGTGGTATAAAAGGTTTGACAGTTTTATGCTTCAGCAGGGTTACAACAGAAGTCCTTGTGACTGTTGTGTATACCACAGTCTGCTGAAAGATGGATCTCATCTCTATCTTGTTCTGTATGTGGATGACATGTTGGTTGTTGATGCGAGGAAGTCTTACATTCAAAATCTGAATAACCTTCTCAGTGCTGAATTTGAAATGAAGGATTTGGGTGCATCCAATAAAATCTTGGGGATGGTGATCTGGAGAGATAGAAGTCAGAAAAAACTATTTTTGTCTTAGCAGGGTTATGTTCAGAAGATTTTGGCCAAGTTTGGGATGTCTTCTGCAAAACCAATAGATACTCATATGGCATCTAATGTTCATTTGTCTGCTTATGCTTCACAGTCAGCTGAAGACAAGGAGTATATGTCAAAAGTTCCCTATGCTAGTGCAGATGGCAGTCTGATGTATGCCATTGTATGCACTAGGCCTAATTTGGCTCAGGCAGTCAGTGTTGTCAGCAGGTTTATGGTTCAACCTGGAAATGAGCGCTGGAAAGCTGTTAAAAGGATATTCAGGTACCCGAGAGGTACAGCTGATGTTGGTCTCATTTATGGAAGTGATGTTGGTCCAGTCACGAGCTCTTGTGATCTTGATTATGCAGATGATGACAAAGAGAAAATCAATGATCCGGTTATGTGTTTACATTGGGAAATGCAGTGGTCAGCTAGAAAGCTACTCTTCAGGCTATAGTAGCCTTATCAACTACTGAAGCAGAATACATGGCTCTTACTGAAGCAGCTAAGGAGGGTATCTGGTTGAAGGGGCTAGTCAGTGATTTGAGGTTACATCAGGATCAGGCTGAGATATATTGTGACAGTCTAAGTGCAATATGTTTAGCCAAGGATCAGGTTCATCATGAGAGAACCAAGCATTTTGATGTCAGGTATCATTTTCTGAGAAATGAGAAGAGGGTTGTAGTGAAGAAGATCAGCACCAAAGATAATCCTGCTGACATGTTCACTAAACCAGTTCAGCAGAGTAAGTTTCAGCTTTGCCTGGACTTACTGAATATTCAAAGCTTATAATCTGTTTCTAGAAACTCTACTGAGGGCAGATCAGTGGAATGGATGTTGTGGAGATAGTCTAGTACAAGTACATCTGGCATTGACGAATGCATCTGGGACAAGTACATCTGGTTATGCAATCTGTTTGACTCTGGTGAGAATTGAAGTCAAGGTGGAGATTTTTCAGTAATGTGACTTAAACTCTACATCTGGTGGAACCAATCTGAAGACTCAGCTGTGTGATGGTCAGCTGAGTAGTGTATTCCATTCTGTGCATCAATAGGGTGGAGTCTACTGAAGCTTCGTCAAGCCAGGTGAAGTCTCATAAATCTTGGAATCGAATACAAGCAGGTCCACATCTCATTAATTTCGTATGTGACAGCTATACAGTATCATTAAAAGGAGGACACATGTAAGGGTATTTATGGCATATCAGACAAAGATTCCTGACGGCTAGGGTTTAGGGATTTGTGCATATAAATACAGTTGTTGTTGCATTGTCTGTGTGTGTGAAATCTGTAACTCGGTGCATAATAATAAAGATCTCTTTTCAGCCCGTGGTTTTTTTTATCTCTCTCACTTTGAGAGGGTTTTTCCACGTTAAATCTGTGTTCTTCTTGTTTTCTATTATCTCCTTTGATTATTTGCGTTTGATTGCATCTGTTTCTATTTCTTGCATCTGAAGTTATCTCCATCCGTTATAACATGCTTGTGTATTCAGGTGTAGACCTGAAAATCGTAGGCTACACTGATTCTGACTTTCAGTCAGATAAGGATGATCGTAAGTCGATCTTAGGCTCAGTGTTTACTCTTGGAGGTGGAGCCATAGTTTGGAGAAGCGTAAAGCAACCCAGCATTGCCGATTCAACTATGGAAGCCGAATACATAGCAGCCTCTGAGGCAGCTAAGGAAGCGGTATGACTCAAGAAGTTTCTTGGTGATTTGGAAGTAATTCCGAATATAAATGATCCAATACCACTTTATTGTGACAACAATGGAGAGGTGTCGAATTCCAAGGAACCGCGAAGTCACAAGAGATCAAAGCATAAAGAGAGAAAGTACCATCTGATCAGAGAGATCGTGCACAGGGGCAACATTTCGGTCCTAAAGATCGCGTCGGCCGACAACCTAGCTGATCCGTTTACCAAGACGCTGGCATCTAATGTCTTTGACAAGCATTTGGAGGGTATGGGAGTGAGAAACATGGCTCATCTTCTTTAGAGCAAGTAGTAGATAGATATATGTAATAGGGTGTGCTCTAAAAACAATTGTTGCTTGTCATTACGGGCAAGTGGGAGATTGTTAGGTGTAATGCCCGAAAGACAATTTATGTAATTGTTTATTTAATAAATGACAAATTTTATTTCATCTTATTATTTTCTTTGTGCTTATATTTAATACACTGCTGAAAACCCCAAGTCGTATCATATGTAGCCATATAACTTAGTGTGTGTCACACATGAGGATTAAGTTTATGGTGATACACTTGAACAATTAGTCCGTGGTGAACTTAATCAAAGTATGGGGTCTATTGATTAAACCACAATTAATGCGCCCAGAACACTTTATGGTGTGACCGTCTTATCCGGACCGTC
This sequence comes from Gentiana macrophylla, assembly GCA_026214975.1. Classification (NCBI taxonomy): domain Eukaryota; kingdom Viridiplantae; phylum Streptophyta; class Magnoliopsida; order Gentianales; family Gentianaceae; genus Gentiana; species Gentiana macrophylla. Next base: position 47,125,664 of record CM047807.1, on the reverse strand, counting down.
GACATTGGTTGTCTCAGTGGGGCATTTATATATGATGAGAGTCATATAGGACAGGACCGATTTAATCTGGTTTCTCATATAATTCCATGATTGAGAAATCTTATTAAATCACAACATGATCATATATGGATTAACCTTAATCCTGAAGTGATATATTACAGACTCCTACTTATTTCAGGATAGGGTTTGATGTGTTCGTTAATGATCGCTAAGAGGCACGGTCCGAGTCACTTTCACGTTGGCACTATTCTAGAATGAGTGAGAAGTTTGTGTCTCACAGATATGGAATCCATTCCTTCCTGCGGAAAGTAGAAAGACAATCCCCTTATTTGTTAATCCTAGAAACTGATCGATCTGTGGAGTTCATATTGGTTATGTACTAATTGATCACTAGAGGGTTAATGGTAAATAAGGATAAGATGTATTGAAGAAGGTTTACGGAAATAATCCCGCTTCATTACGGATAGTCTATAGAGGGTTAGTTTATATGTAATGATTATATCAATAAACACTTATCGACTCGACGTTTTGAGAATAAGTTATATCTATAATCGATAGAGTTCAGTTTCGGATTTATGGTGGTGTAATTCCGGAATTAATGAATTAAGTCGAAATATTCTGTTTGATGTATATCTTATTTAATTTATTGTAGCTACTGGTTATAGGTCCATGGTCCCCGGGTTGGCTCCTAACACGCGAGTGTTTTCTCGTTTTATGGAACCTCGAGAATAAATTAAATAGTTGGTCTATTTAATGAATATGAAATATTATTTATTTGGTAAATAATATGTAAAATAGAAAAGACAATTTCTATTAAGATAATGACATATAAAGTGGCGCCTCATGTGATAAAGTTAGGAAAATAAATTTTCCAAGATTATGTCACATGTGTAATTAGTTAATTATCTATTTGTTGGATAATTAATGGAAAAATAAGAGGTTGATTTTTCAGGAATTATCTATTATCTTTTAGCAAATATCTTTTCCTTGTGGGATTAGGTAATTGCGGTGTGAAAAAGATAACTCTCTTGACTAGTTATTTTCCTATATAAAGAGAGTTCCTCATAGCACAAAACACACACCAATATTGCGCCACACTTAGAAAAAAAGGAAGAGAAAAATTGTTTCTTGTTCTAGTCATTGAGGGTGCATATTTGAGGAGGTTATACGGCGAGGATCGATGTCCACCAGTCATCGCAAGGAGATACAATCCGGAAGACTGTGGCTTCTCCATCTGTCGATTTACTATTCCTCTTTAATTAGGTAAATCTTCAACCTTCTCATAGTTGTATTAATTATTTATGTAGGTCATATCGTAGTAAAATTGCATGCGAATTTATTCGTAGCTACCGCTGTGCAAGATCGAGTGTCTCAATCGGTGCTATGAATCAGATCTGACGATCCATTTATGGATCGGATCCGGATTCAGGTTTTTGTATATCCACCATATATAAATAACAACGATCTATAAATAGACATGTTACTCAAGATACATGACGATGCTGGAAACCGTCTAGTGATAATCTGGGCCTAATTTCCCAGTGACAATCAACTCAACATCCAAAAACTGTAAAAAGTACGAAAGGTGGGGGTGATTTTATGAGTTTTAGACTGAGCCTAACATAGTTTATATCCCAAGTTGCCTATGTATCGTGTGATAAATCAAGAATCAAGTTTTTTCATAGTTTACGGGATCGTTTATATAGAGGGTCTTATGCCATATGCATGCATATGCGTGTCAATGGAGGACTCATAATTCGTATCCCTCAAGGTTAGATAATTACAGATTTATCTCCTTGATTAAGAGATAATCATGGGATTTGAGTGATGATTTAAATGATAGGATCAGAGTCCTAATGGGTGAAGGATCCTTAGGATCTTCCCATAATTATCTTATAATAAACGCGTGTATTAAATAAAGGGATAGCTCAATCAGACCTGCGTTGAGCGCCAAAGACCTTTACGGCCGAATCGCACCGACCCGCCGTTACACCCTCGAACGACTCTACGGTGGATCGTAGGGAGTGTGCCAGCCGCCTCCCACCTGGGCTCAATCGCTTTTAGCTTAAAGTAGGGCTCCCTATCCTTAAATTTGTACTTCATCTGCTTTATTTAATGTAGAGTAGAGTTTGAGGATGACACGTACCCGGGGTGCCGACCCAACCTCCGTCATAAGCCCCACAGATCTAGCTGAACTCTCTTTGGTCAGCTCGGATCTGTTCAAAGGTGTTGTTCGGCCATGGTCATTCAAACTTAACTATTTCCATAATGATTTGTCGCCAGGTGGCGGAGCTTTGTTATGACACTGCCATAATTGTCCTAGGATTCGAGGCGTTATCACCCACTCGTTTGAAGTGGGGTGGTTTTTTGAGAATGTGCTTAGGGGTTATAACCCCCGTCATATCGGACGTTCCCTATTACCGTTGTTATTAAGTCAGAAGATTGAAGTCACCTCACCGATTGCTCTTCCTTTTCTTCTCACCTCAGAATCCTTGCAAGTAAGTAATTCACTTTCGTCCATTACATACTTTTTTGTTTATCGATTTGTCTTTTCTATAAACGTCTCAACCCCTCCCCTCCTCCCCCGTAATCCTAGAATCTCGACGGCCAAAATAGGTAGTGAGGCATCAAATCTATCCTTTCTCGGGAATATTTGAATGATATTTGCAAAACGTATGAAATAGACCTAGAGAGATATGCCCTTAGGCTTCCTTCTGACCCCTATAACTTCGCACATCAGCCATCGGAGGGGTATTGCACCGTTTAAAAAAGAACACTTCGAGGTTGGACTCAAGATCCTCTGTGTCCGGCATACTTAGCTATCCTACGATATTACGGGCTAAGGACTGCTCAAATAGCCCCTAATGGGGTTAGGTATGTGATAGGGTTTGCAATTTGGTGCCGGTTGCTGGGCATCGAATTCTCAGTATGGCTATTTAGATACTATTATCATCATAAGAGGGTGAAGAATGACTCGGATGGTACTACTTCTCTCGTCGGGTGGTCCTTTAATGGATGTTCGATCATGCCCGGGAGGAAAACCTCCTACAAATAGTGGAAGGAAATGTTCTTCTTCATCCGCCACGAGGATCAACTCAATTGATTTGTTTGGAACCTGTAGGAGCCGGACAAGGATGTCCGTCCCATCATTGGCGAGAAATTATTAAATGGTATTCGTGAATCGGGATACTCCGTGGAGGTCAATCTTTATACCGAGTGATCACATTTGCTCGCTAGCGATGTTGAGCCTAGCCCTTACGTGCCCCTCGAGTGATGAGGGACGGGGTCATCTCAGAGGAATCCTTTTCCTTTTTCTTAATGCCTTTACCTATACTTGCTTTTTTTCAACTAACTTTGCTCTTTATTTACTTGTTCACAGTGGAAGACTTTGCAACTTTGTTGGCGGGTGTTGGTAATGAAGGGCTTGAGGACCTTCAGCCCGAGCCGAGCCAAGATACTAAAAGAACAATATATGTGGATCCAATTGATCCCTCACATTGATAACATTCAGCCTTTTGTTTAAAAATAAGTTAGGAAACAATTTTTGAAGATAAAAGAAACTAGGATGTCCTAGTTGATAATGTAACAGAGTTACATCATCTTAAATAGTTCTACTAGAAAAAGCAGATTCATTATTTACCTCTTTCTTGAACAGGTATAGTCTATCACTCATTCTAGCATTGCCAATCCTCATTAGTGATTTCATATCTTGAAATTCACAATGAGAGGGAAGGAATTCAGCAACACAATGTTTATCTTTAGTAAATCTACTAATAGAAAACAAATTACCAGTTAGATTAGGGACATGCAGAACAGATTCTAGAGACATATTGTTAGAAATTCGGACCTTCCCAGTTCTAGCCACAGTGGTCAGTGGATAAGGATCCATCAGCTATCATTACCTTATGTTGACCATTAGAAGGAAAATAAGTTGAGAAAAGGGTTTTATCACCTGCCATGTGATTAGAGGCTCCTGAATCTATGATCTAAGAAGTGTTACCTCCTTTTACGGCAGCTCCAGTTAAAGCTTTTAGTTTTAGGTTCAGCTTCTTATCCAGCAATTGACTCAATGCTTCAAGTTGTTCTCGTGAAAAAGGTGTAGAGTTTTCAGTGGCAACAAGAGCATGCTTCTGATTATTCCAGGTAGTAGTCCTTTTTGGACCTGGGTCATTTGATTGACTGTTTGGTCTGCCATGGATTCCCCAACATGTCTCTTTGGTATGACCTTTCCTTTTACAATGGTCACACCAAATGTTTTTCTGGTCTTTCACTTGAAAACCCTTTGAGTTACCATATAATCCAGTTTTAGTTTGGAGTGACATCACCGCTGATGGTTCTCCCCCTGGAGTGGGAAGTAGACCGTTCAGTTTCATTGTAGTAATTTGTAGGGCTGGATTGTTAAGTCCATTCCCAGATCGAAAAGAAGATGGGGCAGAAGAGCTGGTAGCTTCAGAGAGAGTTCCAGACATTTCGAAGAGAAGAAATGAAGTTTGAAGAAGAAGAAGAAAATATGAGAACCGATTATGTCTCTGATACCATGTAGATTTTTGAGAGAGAGAAAGAGTTGAATGTTAGTTTTATTAACTTTCTTCTTACTTTACAATCAAAAGTTACAAAGTTAAATAGGAGTGGAATTAGTCTTTCCATCTTCTAATAATAAAGAGCTAGGGAATAAGTGGGAGACAGAGCATTATACAGCCCTTAAACAACTAACTACCATCAGTTTACTTATAATATGGAAGCGGCTTTTAAATACAAGAGGAATAATAATAAAAAGAATATAGAGAGCTGATCTATATTTACTATCAATAGTCTGGCGCTAGTTTAAACTATCAATGTGTAATTATCTGATAATTTAAACCGAGGAGTGAGTGATAGTACTTTTAGGCCCCATAAGCATCATTGGTTTGTGTCAGGGTGATGAATAGTATGATCTGAATGAAACCATCAACGTTTATTTAGAACCAAGTATGATCTATTTTTCTAATACAACCGAAAAAATCAAACATGGATTGTAGGCATATGCATCATTGGTGTGTCATGGGATAAATTATCTAGTTTGAACGAAACCATCAACGTAATCATTTATTTGATTTTTTTTCTTTTCTAATGCGACCGAAAAAGTCTTTTTTTTTTAAACATGGATTGTTTCCCGCAAACAATTTTCGATTATACGGTATTGGATGGATTATTTCCTGGTGATATCACTATTGTGAGATATTGGTTGTTAAAGTTAGACCTAGGACTATTATAACTACTTAATTTAGGAATAATTGGACAATCATTGCATAAAAAATCAACCGTATGAATCAAAGGAGTAAAATGTATTTTTTTTACTGGAGTTTTGATTCCATTGGATGATGTTCGTATTACTATATTATTTGGTAAATTTATTTTCAGTCTTTTAATCTTTCGTTAGTTAGTGAAAAAATCAAATATAACCCATCTTTTTTTTATCCCTAAAAAAAAACCACCATATTTTGTTAAGAAATAAATCAAACGTTAAGGTGATCCTTACCGATTTGAATAAGGGAAATCATATGTGCACTACACATTTGTGTAGTGTCATTTCAACTACATGAGTGATTCTTATTGATGAAAATGATGAACCATTTATTGTTATGAGCCCCAACACAATCAATGGTATTAATAGTGTTGTGGAGGATGTTGTGGATAAAAGTGGAGTGAATGTACCATCACTTTTTGAATAAAGATGACTTATTTGAGTATTTGTTCAATGAAACATAAATGAATTTCAACGTGACTCCATAACATGATAAAGACCATAATCGGATCATCTTAACAAACAGAATGAAAATTAAGAGTAGCGTCACTGCCTACCTCGTTACTAGGATCATCCATTGTTATCTATCTCTCCTTTCAGCATGTGCATCTACTACCTCGTTGCTAGGATAATCCATTGTTATCTATCTCTCCTTTCAACATGTACATTCACTATTTCTCCCTTATTTGCACGTCACCATAGGCACAATATTTACAATTTCTCTCTTATTTGCACGTCATCATAGGCACAATATGGACCACTGGACACCGGTTCCGCCATATGCACGATATGAACCACATGACAATGGGAAGTTATTGTGGCGTATCTCCACATGTGAAGACATCACCATTACACATTTACAATACAATTACAACTAGTCCTAGAGTGATGTTACCAATTTCCCAGCTAGTCCTAGAGTGATGTTATCAATTTCCTTAAGACACTTTTCATGAAGGAATATTTTGTACCACAACAAATATGCACAATAAATGACACAACAAACTTTTAAACCATTGATTTTTTTTGAGACTCATGATTCAATATGTCCTACATCATAATCAATGATCTCAAAGTGTGTTGTGCACAATGTTGTGACCATTTTATTATGGCATTATTACTCCTCTTTCATGAAAGAAGTGGTCAAAATTTTAAATATACGTTCTAACATGCAAATGAAATTTTAGTTCTCCATGGAATCTAGAATAACAAATTTGCATATGTTTAAATTCATTATTGTGAAAAGTGTATACTTTTTTGAGTTAATGAAAAAGTATATTTTCTTAAGTTCGTGTATTGGATTTAGATACTTTATGTGATCATTGGTCCCATTGATGTCAAAATGGAGCTAGGCATAATATGAGTTCTATAACGATTTACGTTTTTCAATGCTTTACAATTTGTTATATATCTTGGCCCTACTTAATCAAGGTGCGGAGAGACTTCGCTGAACGTGTATACTATCGTAGTCTACCATAATAGACTTCCGTGGTTAATGGTGTGATCTACCAATATGTTGCACCCAGATACTTCGTGGTGAGTAGCGACCACGCGTAGTCTTGAACGCCTTGATGTAAAAGATAAGATAAATGTTTTAAACCATTAGTTACAACATGTTGATGAGCATGAAATGAAATCTAGAGTTGAGTCAGTCACATAAAGATAATTTAATAATCATAATATTAACATTTTCGTTGTAGAACATAATTATTCATTAGCTTCTACCTCTTATCTAAATACCTATATACTTACCCCCTTTGCATTTTTATTTGTATGCTTTATACGGTGAGAAGACAAACATGTTGACTACGAGCTGGTTGAGGATTACAAGGACGACTTTTGTTGATGCTTGTTGATGTTTCAATTTCTCTTTTATTATTTCCGATGTACTAAACATTGTTGTTTATCTTTCTAAACAAATGTTTTTCTTTTATTTATAGACTTTTATAAGAAAATTTGCATTTGCTTTAAGACTTCGTATTCTTTTGTAAGACTTTGGAGAAATCGTTGTTGTAAGTTTAAACTTTTTACCTTTAGTGTGTTGAACTTTCTATTCTTAGTAGCATTTATGAACCACGGGACAATGGAAAGTTATTGTGGCATATCTCCACATGTGAAGACATCACCATTACACACTTACAATACAATTACAACTAGTCCTAGAGTAATGTTACCAATTTCCCAACTAGTCCTAGAGTGACGTTATAAATTTCCTTAAGATGTATAAGAGGGTAGCAGGGTGAGGTTTAAGCCCTTTAGTAGGTTCACTTAAATGATGTCGGATCTCACACTTGATAAATACAATTTATCAGAATTGACTTAATTGCTTGTAAATGCAAAGCATCAAATCGTTTTTTTAACGTAGACTGGCCAAGCTGATTGATGAGTGTGTTTCCTATACCACACGATAACGTGTCCTGATCGCATGTGTTAACACCTTAGTATGCAACTTAATCAAAAATCATTTTAAAAGTGTACTTTAAAAAGAGGGAAGAAGAAAAGAAACCTGGGGCAGGTGAAAGGGTATGAATGTGGGGTTCCCAAATGCAAACAATATAGCACATTCCTAGTTCTTCATAAATAAATATTCCAGTTTTAAATGACGCATACTAGCACACTCGACAAAAAAAATCAGGGAAAACACGAATGACTGGATCAACAGCCTCACTACCCCATGTAGTTGCAAAAAGGTCATTAGAAATGGTGTCACAACCGATCAAGAATCAGAATCCGAATCATCGGCGAATCTTCCTCCATAAACCTCAAATTCTTCACAACTCCATCTGCATACCAAGTGAAGCCGGAAAGTAGCCATCTTAATGCCCAAAAGACGCTGCACAATACCAAAGCCACAATTTACTCTCAAAACACTCAAGTAACTGACATGATAACTGCCATAATATATATACACAGAGAGAGAGAGAGTGTGTTTCAACGTTCTTTTTATGAGAATTTTAAGTATGTCATGGTCATTTTCATGATTAGAAAGGAGAGAATGCTGCAAAGTCGAGCGACAAACCAGTATCCGGGCAGACTCTGGAGATAGTTGTTGACCTTCCTCACAAACAACGAAATCTGCTACAAGCTCCACTACACCTGTACAGCTTGAATGTTATAAATCAATTTGCAAAAAATGAAGCATATTCTCAAGCAAAACAATGTTGTCTAAATGAAAAGGGCACAGAGAGATCAAATTACTAGGGCACACCTTTGTTCAAGCGGACAGGCATTCCCTGTTTACGCAAGAAAGGCTCCATTTCGTGCGTAAATTGGTCCATAGGACCTTCTTTGAGCTCCACCTAATGAATAATAATTTGAAAAAATAGCCAACAATAGAAACAGATAGAAAAGACAATAAGTCATTTACTTGGTGGGTGATATGGTACCAGCACTAACAACCAGTTACAAACAACCATCTCATGGACAAAAGACGAAGAAATATGAAGTTCATAACACTATGCAAGCAGAAGAAAGCCATTCAAACTGCCGGGGAGCTGACAAGTTCATAAGAATTCAATCGCAACGAAAGAAGCATTCTTTTTTACCGTACCTTCTCCGAGGCTACACTGCCAGTCCTTGCAAAGTCATGATCCTCATGTTCACTAAATAATCTGATGGATGTTGACAGAAATAAAAGTCAGATAAATTTCATGGAGACGAAGAAAGAAGATTACATAATTGCAATATTTGGCAAAGACTAATGACAGCCCATTTCAAATACATGCAAAAATAAAAACGTTAAGAAAGCCATAAAGTGTGACATATAAAAACAGAAATTATATGACATGCCTATACAGAAAAGAAGCTGACATCCGCTAAACTCTGTAAAAGCAGCTACTACACAAAAAATATCATATTACTTCAACGACGACTGAGGCAAATCAGCTAAAATTTACCCTGCTCGAGCAAACCGTCAAAATTCAGCATTAGACCAACCTCTACTGACGGGTCGACTCTCTCTTCAACAGGTAAAATATGTGTTGTATAAAGTTTCATGTGCTGAAGCGACGTATCTGTGGCTTGAAAACTATAACTTTACATTTTTCACTACAAGCCTCTGACAAATAGTTTCCAGAATTCCAGTACATGTTTGGAATTGTTACTACACTACACATTTAACGGTCAATGATTGCTATGAAACAGGCATACGAGACATCTCATAGCCCAGCATTCATTCTCCAATCTCCCTTGTAGACTCATTCGAGAAAACAAAGCTTAATGCCAATTTTTTTTATTACAATTTTCCAGACACACTTTTAAGTTTTAACTTCCTATACTTATTAAACGAAAGATACCTTACTCATCATAAACAAGATGCTCAAGAGAATACCTTTGAACACCTTCCTGAGGTAGGTTAGTAAAACAAAGCCCACAGTCCCCACGTAGAAACTGAAAACCAAAATAAGGGATCAAAAAAAAAAACATTCATCTTTGAGATAACAAAATGTGACTTAAGATTAGGAAAGACTAAAAAGCAATTACACAATAATCACAATTTAGCAAAATGTTGTACCTTCGACACTTTGTGAAGACCTGGCCTGATCTCATCGGAAACTGAACGGCCAAGAGCAACTTGCATCACTTTGTTCGACCCAAGGAAAAATCTGGAACAGAGGAAAAGAATAAGCTGATACATCCTACTCACATAACAGGAGCCCAGCCAAAGAGGTGGATGTTTATTAATCAGTTCTTCACCCTTGCCAAATAACAAATTCATGTGAACAGCCAAAAATAAATAAAAATGGATTGCAGAATTTGACGATAGCATGAAAACACAGAATGAATGCATAAATGTGAACTAAAAGTCCACATGTGAAGCAACATATGGGCCATTATAAAGGGAAGCAAAAAGAGTGGAGTCTGCCTAAACATTTTAATATTTCCTTCCGGGCTAATCCTAACTATGCAAACAGTTTTGATAATCATTTCTTCTCCTCTCCTTTCTACTGTCGAATCTTTCGCTTTCATTTTTCTGTCTCCTATGTCCTATCCAAACAAGGGAAGAGTTATCATTGTTCCCAACAAAAACTTAATTCTACATTTTTCCCATCTAACTGATGAAGCACAACAAACAGAACCGTCTTATTGGTGATGAAAACAGCTTTTCTTTTAGTTCTACGCGTCAGTCTTGTTGGTGTCTCCCGGTTTTAATATCACCATATTAAGACCCAGTTCACCATAAAGTAGCATTTACATGGAATTCGGTGCAAACTCAACTCTCTACGATATAAATATTTTGAAAAAAAAAATACTGAAAATCGCAGAAAATTCCGAGAAGGATTTGGAGTTACCTGCTAGAAGATTTAAGTTGGTTTCTAAACTCGAGAAATTTCAGATTTCTCATGTTCTCGTAAGTGAAAACATAAACTGATTCATATTTTTCGACTGCTTCCCTTATCGAATTGACTATGCTCTCCTTATGCTCCCTGCCCTTCTTCTTCGTCTTGGATAAAGTAACTGCATCCCCAAATTACACCCAAATAAAAAAATCAAATTCAAGCAAGAAATTTTTCAATCATATTAAAACCATGAAGAAGCTTGCAAATGCATTGAGAGAACGGGGACGAAGCAGAACCTGGCCTATTGCGCTTTGATTTCGGCATATTCGACGAGATGGGAGGGAAGAGGAGAGAGTTGAGTGCCTCTGCAGCTTTTACTGAAATACTAGAGTATGTATTTCCAGCGGTCTTAAACCCTAGTTCCGTTTTTATTTGGTGCCTGGTATTGCCAGGTAAAAAGATTACGCGCCCGGCATTTATTTATTCAATTTCATTTTATTTTTTCAAAAGACGAGGTTGAATGCAATTTTAAGATTTTCAGTGCAATTTTAAAACTTTCAGTTATATCTCTATCTTCCTTAGAGATGTTCACGGTTTGGTTCGATTCAATACTACTAATTACAGAATCGAAACCGAATCAAAATTTTGCTAAGAGATATCCGAAATCAAATCAAACCAATCGTTGCTTAGAAAACCGAATCGAAATATACTGTTCATTCTGGCTTTCGGCTGAATCAAAACCGAAATAAAATTTAACAATTCTATTTAGAAATAGACGGGCTTCGCTTTTTATTCTGTTATAAACTGTTCTGATAATCTGCTTCGGTTATAAGCAATTTTTATAAAATAAAAATAATATTTTGGTTATAAAAGCTAATTTTATATCTTGATATAAACGTTCGATTCTTGCTACGGTTTTCGTTTGGTACGGTTTCGGTTCAGTTAATTGTTCGGTTTTTAATCCGGTTCGGTTTTTGGTTTGGATAATTGTTTGGTTTTAATTCGCTCGATTACGGATAATTTGTAGATTAACCGTAATCGAATCCAAATTTTCGGTTCCTCATATTATTAACCAAACCAAAACCAAACACGAAAGATTAACCAACCGAATGATTCGGTGACGGTTTGCTTATAAACCGTATCCGTGAACATTCTTCCTTTTGAGTATCGATATGAGAAACAAACATTCTAGTAAGACAACATTTATTCGCACATTTGATTATCTTGGTACTACATCACGATCAATATATCTTACGTCACGATCAATGATGCGAAGAATTTAATTACGTATTGTGCGCTCAAGCGGTTTACGGTATTATTATTTTTTTTTTTTAAACTGTAGCACAACACACGCACACTTGTGCCCGGCATTTATTTATTTAAAAGATGGGGTTCAATGCAACTTTTAAGACTTTTCATCATATCTCTATTTTACATTTGCTTAGTTTTTTTTTTTTTTTTTTTTTTTTTTTTTTAAAGAGATGGGGTTCAAGACAACTTTTTAGACTTTCCATCATATCTCTATTTTTTTCAAGGAACGGTAGCACGTCGCACGCACACTTTGCCTCAAAGAGGCTTGAACCCAGAACCATGCACGCTTTGCACCAAAAAGGCCTTGTACCTAATAGCTTTTAGTCCTGATTCCTCAACAACAACCATCATATCTCTATTTTAGCTTGTTGATATGTTTGCATATATCTTTTTTATCTTTCCCAAAGAGGTGGGAGTGGGATTGGTTGGGATTAAAGTTAACCAATCTCGCACCGTCTGGGGCTTGAATAAGGCCCTTTGAAAGTCAATGGGAACTACCATTTTCCATAATTGGTGTGACTACAAACAACCACGAAGGGCATGTAAGCTAGATTCAACGCTCTAGATGGCATAGAGGATAAACAAGAGAAATTGCAATATGATGTTAGCAGCTGGTGTTTTTTACCATAAGAGAGTTTTGGCACAATTGTCAAAGGAGAAAACTACCACAAAGTGTGCCTTCCAAAACTAAGCTCCATGTATTTGTGTCGCTTACCTCTATTGGTGTAGTGGTTTCAAACCCAATCGGGTTGAACCGTATCCGACCGGGTCGGGTCATTTCTACTACGCTTTATGTTTATACATATAATAAATGGTTTTTAAGTAATTATATATTTGTTCGTTGATAATGCCGAAATTATCACGGTGGATTTGTGGTGGATACCGCTATGAAAGTGGTGTTTGCCGGTGGTACACGGCAAAGCAGGTGAAGAAAATGCGCGGTGGTTGTCAAGTAAAGAAAGCTAGAGAGAAAATGAGAGTAAACTTTGGCAAAGTTTGCCTGTGTTTTGTATTATTGAACTTATCTAAAATGTTACATTGAGCCTCTATATATAGGCAACCTACAAATTGTGGGTTTAACTAATGACAATTAGATACAACTAAGTATAATGTGGTGCCAACTAAGCTAATAGCTATCTATCGAAAGTGAGATGGGCGGACCCGTGACACTTGGCTATTTGTTGAGTCTTTGTATTGTCACCTTGGATCGAAGCTTGCTCTTCTTGATATCGGCTTGGGTCGCTTGCGGGACCGATATGCTGAATCATAATAAGATCCACGGATCCTTATTCGATCCGCTTTAGAAACCAAGTGAACGGACAAGCCGCCGCCACTAAGTCCACACGAATATAAGCCACTTAGTGGACCGCGAGCCAATCGCCCCGCTTCTTAGCTTTCTAATAAGCCTCGCGTGCCAAGAACGGCTAGGGCCGCCCGCTAATCCTTAGGCTAATAGGCCCGCCAATGCAACAGAGCCCATAGATAAAGAGGAGCAAGCTACAACACCGAGGTGACAAGCACGAAGGCAAAATGACTAAGTGTTGGGTCCGCCTCACATCGAATCGCTAAATAGCCGCGAGCTTAGTTAACGCCGCATTGTACTCTCATTGTATTGTCCTTGTCTTTACTTAAACCCTGATGGTAGCTTTCCCATAAATAGAGGCTCATTGTATCATTTACACAAGTTGATTTATACAAAAACACAGCAAACTCGCTAAGTTTACTACTCTCTACCCTTTGCTTTCACCCACCGGAAAACTTTTGCACCATCAAGCAAGACCACCACTTTTATCTTATCATATAGCCGATATCCACCGTTAGAATACACCGTGATAATTTCAACATTATCACGGACTTAAAGGCCTGGCGGATTGGTGGGCTGGCCCTCTAGCTTTTCTTGGCACCCTATCAGGCTTATGAGAAAGCTAGGAGCGGGGCCGATGGTCCGCAGCCTCAACTTGGCCCATTTTACGTGGACTCAGTGTCCAAAGGCCTTGTACACCTTTATGGCTACCGAATGGACCCAATTATGATCCACGGGCCACGCCATTGTTCAGCGTATCAATGGCCCCCTACCTGGCGCCTTGAGCATTTCCTAAGAATGTAAGGCAAGTGATGTGAGTCAACCAGACGATGCATTTCTTGATAGTTTATCCCCATTTCTCATGCATTTACTGATGTTTTGACATCAACTTGATCAATTCTTGTGATAATTTGGATCATTTTGTGTACATAGGAAATATCATGAAAAGCTATTATTTTGCTTTCGATATAGGCTTTTAGCCAATTTTGTTATCGATTTACGCTGCGTACCCTAGTGTTTGTTTTGCAAAGACATGTATCAAGGCTTAAAGCTTGGATTTTCGATGTGTTGATGCCAAAAGATTGATTGAGAGATGATTCAAAGCATTTAGGCAAGGATCCCAACCCATGAAAATGTAATGGCGCATGCCGGAGGGTTTGACCTATGCCATAGGTGAATAAACACGACCAGAGAGCATCCCGTGTATATGGCGCATGTCGTGACACATTCATCTATGCCAATTGAGAAATTCAAGTCCGATTAAGCATTTAATGCATGGTGTCACCACCAACTACTAATCGTAGAACGGGCGCGACGCCAATCAACATTGGTCCATGCCAAGTACTCACAAATATCAAAATGGAGCACACCAAGGCAATGGTGCACACCATTATTGCAGAGTTAGCAATAAAGGGGCTAATTTATTCACTTCACCTTCCATATCACAAATATACTCCATCTTCTCACTCTCACTCTCCCTTGAAGGCACCCCACCCTCAAGGTCGCTCTCTAGCCAAATTTTAGCATAAAATTAGCTTTAAATTGCAAGTGTAAACATTAAGAATTCCTAATTTGATTTCTACTACTTTTGTTGAGCAAGATTAACACTTTGTGTATCAAACTCCATTGAAGGCTTTTGAACTTTGAAACGAAGGTTTCCATTTTCGAGTTCATAGCTTGTCATTGGTAAAATTATTAGCCTTTACCTTGATTTAATTGCTCTTATAACTATGAATACTAATTTTGACATGTTTGTGTTCATAGTCATGAGTGGCTAGTTCTAACACTAGCCAAGATGATGTAGTAGGGTAGTATAATATCTTATGTTGATTGGGAATGGTTGTTTATGTTGTTTAGTTTCAATTGTTGTGAATCTTTTCCTACTTGCGTTGTATGGTTGCTTGTATTGGAGTAATTAACTAATGTTGCATTTACACACTTGATGGAGACCAAAAGGAGATATTAGGTGTGAGAAACGGTTGGGAGGATCGGAAGGTAAAATCGACCTTACGAGGAACTCAATTTCTTATCTAGGGAGTATTGACCTTGTCATTGCATTCAAGTTCATATCATGCAAATTCATTAGGTTTATGATACTTAAACCAAGGATGAGGCATAAAGTAGTTTCATACACTGCATTTAGGGGAACTACTTGCTTAGTGAATGCACTCGTTTCATACTTTTGAACATCGGTGGTAGGTTGTGTTGGTCCCTTGATAGAAACCAACTTTACCGCATACATTTGCATGCGCTTTAACCTACACGGTTATCATGTTTCTAGCATGTTTTCGGGTGAGTTTAGACCCTATAATGAGTGTAATGAGGTTTTCTTTGCACGGTGAGTAATCGTCGTTTTTTCCGTAAACTCGCCTACTTATAGCACTTTATACTCATTTCTCGAGCACCCGTAGTTTGTGGGGTTATGTGTATGCTTGTTGTTTCCTTGTTTATGCAGGATTTGGGTGAGTCGGGAGCCCGGAAAACGATTATCTATGAGTCTAGACGTGTCCGAGGCGAGAAACGAAGGCTAAGTATGAAAAAGTGGAATTTTTGAAGTTAAGGCATCTATCCATACGGACAAACGTCAGTCCGTACGGACAACTCTCAGATAGATGCAAAAATATTGAATAGAGACTTATCCGTACGGATATCCATTTATCCGTATGGATAGAATGAAGCAACAGAGAGCCATCCGGACGGATAGAAAGCCAGTTGTACGGACAGACACTTGGGAGCACAAAACAGAAGATGTGATCAGAGACCTATCCGTACGGATCAATTTCCAGCCGTACGGATAACATGGAGAATCAAGAACTATCCGTACGGATAGCCTGCTGTCCGCATTTAATACGCCAATTTTGCCCTAGGCTATAAAAGGGCACCTCAAACGCTTTCTTCAAAGAGATTTTAACGAATTTAGATAGTTTTAGCCTCTTTTGGGCGATTTCTTCGTCCGAAGCGTAGAATTAAGTGCCATATATCATTGTTCTCGCTTTTCGATCCTCTATTACATTAGATACATTACAACATCAATCCGTTACATTTCGATTGTCAAGATTTGATCTTTGTGAGCACAACTTTGGTACTTCATCAATTTTCACAAAAGGGGTATGGTTTCTTGTTCTTTTATCGCTTATATCATGAATTCTCGCATCGCTTATTGTTTCAATTCAAAATGAGTAGCTAAATCTTTCAGACGGCGAATTATGTGAAAGCGTATGAAACGCCATTAGTGAGATGAACCGGAGGTAGTGTAGCACGTAATAAAATGTTCTAATCGATAATTCATATCACGAAACCTCGCTTAATCGTAAATTGAGCTAGCTTGATCACCTAGTTAACCATCACACACACCTAGCTTATAAATGTATGTTGCAAATGGGTGTGGGAACCGGGTTTCGGGACCGTAGACGCTTTGGCTTAAAAGGTAGTTTGACACCTACCTGCACTTTAGATTGACACCCTAGTCGTTAGGTCCATGTCCAATACGGGTTTTTATCGCTCATTCAGCGAGCTCTAGAACTTAATCACATTAGACTTGACACTGTGAGTTTATCATTAGATGCATAAGAAGGTAGTAGACACTCCTCGGGTAGTTTATCCGAGGGTAGAGTAACCACCGGATCGTAGTTCGGCGGTACCTCTTTAATCGTTAAGAAATCCGATCGCGATAATTTTTCTTTTATGCAATAGTATAACGACATATTTTTCTCGTTGACTCAATCGAAAAGCAAGTCATCCGTGGTACTCAAAGCCAATCTCTGTGGGTTCGACTCGACTCCTCAAGCACTACCTACAATAATCGATCCGTCCGCCGCGGTTAGAAAGTAGATTTTGCTAAGGTTTCGAAGCTTTTACTTGATTAACTGGATTGCAAAAATCTCTTATCAACAAAGAACACCAACCAGACAGACCAACAAAATGAAGTGTTAAATGGTCGAGCCTACCGAATGGACAAATGGTCAAGTGGGGGTGGTCGGCCCCAAAATAACAACCCACCACCTCTCCGCCAACAAAGAACACTCAACCAGGGGTGGTCGGGCCAAAGAATGACCACCTGCCAGGATAATTTGCAAAGGCAGATGATTCGCTTAATTCAACAACAGATGGCACAGATTCAACTTCGCAGCGAATCGTAACAACCTCGAATAATAACTCGAACGATCAATACCCTTCGCTGGTCTGTAACCAAAGAATGTTAAAAAACCCACAGAAAATTAGGGGTTTGTATTGGCAAGTGGATTACATGGTTACCCCAGATCAAGGACCGGACATAATCCGATCAGATCCCACCATCCATGCTAACAACATGGAACCGGGCTGCACGTCATCAACCTGATCGCGAGAATGCGCTTTTTACGGGCAAATGAACGAGGACCCGAATGAATTCTTAGACAACTATCTACAGATCATCTCGACACTAAAAAGGACAACGGAGGAGCGGCGAGAGGCGCTCAAGTTGATGATGTTTCAATTTGCATTAAGGGAGCTGCAAGAACATGGTTCAACACCCTTCCTAATGCCTCATTATCTACATAGCCGGCGGCCGATGTGTTTCAAGAAATATTTTATGCCAAAGAAAGATTGAGGATTTAAAGCGAGAAATACACAATTTCAAAGGTGAAAGGGGGAAACCATGAAAGAGACAGTTGAACGGTTTAGGGCATTGCTAAAGAAGTGCCCTCAACACAATTTGAGTACAGTTGAGCAGGTGATAAAGATTTATAGATCCTTGGATAAGTTAGACAAAAATCTCTTAGATGCAACTAGTGGAAACGGTTTGACGAGAATTGACCCCGAGCTAGCAATACAACATATTAACGATGCTATTGAGAGGGATGATGAATGGGTTTCTAGTTTTGGGACAGAAAACCCGAAAGAGCCACAACAAACTATTAAGGCCCTTGAAGAGCAGTTGGATAAAGAAAAGGCCGCACATAATGAGTTGTTGGCACTTCAGACAGAGATGAAGAAACTGAAAGAGGCACAACAGGTTTGTCAGTTGTGTGGCGGTAACCACTGCCTGGGCTTCAGACGACTCAATGTAATGACTTATCCTCGTAAATTACCACTACAGATACCACAAATGACCCAACAACAACCTCAGAGCAAATGTATCTCAAAGAACAACCAAAGGCGCTTATGGAAGATCTAGTTGCAAAAGCATTAATGTGATTGAGGACAGGGAGTTCAAATAGCGTAATCAAAGAGGTTGTCGGGAGGAATCCGCACCCGGTCGTGAACAAAATTCTGGGGGACAATGGAACCAGAACAACCCATTGGGTAACAACCCAAATTGGCAAGTTCCACCGAACGACCGAGATTACGAGCAATCGATGGGGTGTAGCATGGAAGAAGATTTCCAACAGAGCGATGTGAACTATGTCGGAAATAATTCTGGGGGAACCACCATTACTTGGAGTTGAAGCCATCCATTGAGGAACCACCAACAGACTTGGAGTTGAAGCCGCTGCCTTCTTATTTGAAGTATGTATACCTTGAGGATAATGATTTACTCCCTGTAATTATTTCTGCCACGCTAACCGCTTTGCAAGAAGTGAAACTGGTTCAAGTACTTAAAAAGAGGAAGTGAGCTTTTGGATGGAAAATGGTGGATATAAAGGGGATTAGTGTTGACATCTATAAGTACAAAATCATCCTTGAGGATGGGGCAAGACTGAGGCGTCAACCGCAGAGAGACCGAATCCGATTTATCGGAAGTGGTAAGGAAAGAGGTGGTGAAGATGTCGATTTTGGGCATAATCTATCCTATCTCGGATAGTGAGTGGGTGAGCCCCACACACGTGGGGGCCAAAGAAAGGCGGTATTATCAGGTCCGATAAATGAGCAATGTGAGTCTTTTTCTTCAGAGCGTCTCATCATCGGGTCATCGAGTCTCAGACGATTTCCTTATGTTGAATGAAAAGACTAGGAAAGATCATTTCCCCCCCGCTTATTGATCAAGAGTTAGATAAACTTGTCGGTCACGCGTTCTATTGTTTTCTAGACGGATTCAAAGGGTTATTACCAAATCCATATTGATGTTAATGACCAAGATAAGACCACTTTTACGTGTCCTTACGGCACCTTTGCATTTCAAGAATGCCGTTCGGCCGTGTAACACACCCGCGACATTTCAATGATGCATGGTTGCCATTTTTGCCGATATGATAGATCAATGCATGGCTGTGTTTATGGATGATTTTACTGCTTTTGGGGATAGTTTTGATGCATGCTTTCTTAATATGATAGGATGGTTGCTAGTGTGAGAGAGCGATCTAATCTTGAATCGAGAAGTGTCACTTTATGGTGACCGGGGGATTGTACTAAGTCATAAGGTATCACCAAGGGGATAGAGGTTGATAGGCTAAAGTAGACGCTATTTCTAGGTTGCGATGCCTTCTAATTTGAAAACGCGTTAAGGTCTTTTCTCTCGGGACATGAAGGGTTCTATCGTAGATTTATCCTTAAGTTCGCCTAAAAGGCTACACCCCTTACCTCTAGGTTAAAGAAGGAGTGAACGTGACTTTCATGAGGAGTGCGTAGAGGCTTTCAATGATATTAAGAAGCTTTTGACCGAGGCTCCCATTCTCGATAGCTCCAAACCTGGGAGCAAGGTTTTGAAATTACGTGTGATGCGAGCGATCTACTGTGGAGCCGTGTTAGTAAAGGTATAGTCGATAAGCTATTTTGACCCATTTACTATGCCAGCTATACCTTAACCCGGCCCAATGTATATGCCACGATCGAGAAAGAGTTGTTGGCGGTGGTCTTCGCTTGATAAGTTTAGGTCCTATCCGGTGGGGTCTAAGGTGATCGTGCATACAGATCACTCGCTTTGCAATACCGCTTGCAAAGAAGGATGCCAAACCACGCTTGTTGAGATGGATTCTACCCTTCAGGAGCTCGACGTGGAGATTAGAAACCGTAGCGGTTGTGAGAATGTCGAGCCGATCATCTCACCGAGATAGAGCCGTTAAGGATGAGGAATCGAGAGGGTGAGATAAATGACTCGCTTCCTCGGATGAGCAACTGCTCGTGGTGGACACTATGTTGCCGGAAAAGTGAGGGAATTTTCACGAAAGGAAAAGAGGGTGCACCGTGGTTTGCCCCGATTGCGAACTACCTTGAGAGTGGGTTTATAGATTCGTGAGTTGGATGAAAATCAAAGAAGCTCATGAGAGAGAGGCTAAGTACTTTGTTTGGGAGGACCCTTATTTGTTCCGCTGTGTGCCGACGGTATTATGAGGAGGTGTATAACCGAGGCTGAGCGGTTGAGCGTGTTATCTTTTTTCCATGATAAAGAGGCCGGGGGCCATTTCTCGGGGCAGAGAACCACGTTGAAAGTTTTACAAAGTGGGTTGTATTGGCCCACGATCTTTAAGAATGCCTATGCTTATGTCAAAACTTGTGACGCGAGTCAACGTTCGGGCCGAATCTCAAGAAGGAACGAAATGCCTCAACAGCGTATTGTTGTGTGTGAAGTTTTCGATGTTTGGGGCATCAATTTCATTGGACCTTATCCTCCTTCCTTTGGGAACAAGTTCATTCTAGTAGCTTGTGATTATGTCTCAAAGTGGGTGGAGGCGATCGCCTCCCCCACTAATGACAGACATGTAGTCATCAAGTTTATGAAAAAGTTCATTCTGACACGATTTGGTGTACCAAGGGCGATAATTTCTGATAATGGCACTCATTTCGTCAATAGAGATTTGGATAAGCTGCTTTTAAAGTACATGGTAACTCATAAGTTAGGAACGGCCTATCATCCTCAGACGAGTGGCCAGGTGGAGGTTTCCAACCGTGGTATTAAGAGAATTCTGGAAAGAACTGTGGATAAGAACTGTAAGAACTGGTCCATGAAATTAGATGATGCGCCGTGGCCTCATGCACGCTTAAGACTGATTGGTATGTCTCCATACATGATCGCTTTTGGAAAAACTTGTCATTTACCAAAGGAGATTGAGCATGTAGAGCATCGGGCTATTGAGGAGTTGAATATGGACGAGAATCTTAGTGAAGAAAGGAGGATGGCTCAATAGTTAAGTTGGAGGAGTTTCACCGTGAGCTTATGATTTCTCGGCTGAGATATAAAGAGAAAACTAAGCTCCTCCACGATCAACCTGAGCAAACCGGTTGTTTAAGCCGAGATGAGGTTTTACTCAGATGATACGCGATTACATCTTTTCCTGGAAGTCAAGTCCCAATGGTCGGGACCTTACACCATTGTGAAGATGTTCACTCGAGCGGTAGATAAATCATCCAAAGTACGGGACCTCAATTACCAATGGTCTTCATTGAAGAGATATATGAGAAGTTTCCGCTTGACGAGGCCCTCGAGGTTGTGATTTTGGAAGATCCGGTTGGAGGAAGTAAGTCGCTTAGTCCCGCCATGGACTCCAATGCATGACGTACCACTCTTATAATCCACCATCCGTCATCTCTCTATCCTCGCTTTCCTCGCCTGCCCGGTAGTATAACTTGAAAAACCGCACGCTTTAAGTCATTCTGCCGAGCCAACGACATTAAACAAAGGCGCCGCTGTGGGGAGGCAACCCACCATCTTCTCAGTTTTCTTTGCTCTTGAGACCCACGTGTTGTGTTTTTGGTGTCTTGGTTGTGTTCGGATGGTCACGGTGGGTTTTTCTATATAAAACTTCATTTTTCACTTTGCCTCGCTTCCATCCGTATGGATAAGTTATCATCCGACGGATAACTCTCAAGACATAAAAAATTTTCGCCAGCCATTCGTCCGCATGTATAGATTCTTATCAATACGGATAACTCTCAATGTAAAGATATGGATTTTCATAGTATCATCCAGACGGATTAGCTTTCACCATCCATCCGGATAGCTTCATCCTTCTCACTTATCCGTGACATTGTGTTTTTACCCGTCCGGATAGACCTAATTCTATAAATACCCCTCCTCCCAACCCCATTCACGGCTTCTTCTCCAAATTTCACCACCCCGATTTCTTGCCCTCAAACACACAAAATCTTCAATTCTTCACCGCTTTCTGTAAATTTTGGTGCTATAAACACCTATCCACCCTCTCTTCAATTCTTCAAACAAAATCCACCAACAAACAACGATCGAGAGAGAATCAAGCAACTTTTGGCCGATTTTCGTAGTCCAAAAATCCCATCTAGGGCTTCTCCGCTGATCATCCGGGCTTCCGCCAACTCCGCTGCACTCCTATCGCATGATTGGTAAGTCTAGTCGATCTTTCTCGCTTAATTTCACTTTTTCCCCGGGTCGATTTTTGAATCGAACCCCAAACGAACCTTTAACCGATTAAGTTGTCTTTTCTGTTTTTCTTGCTTTGTTGTTGTTCGTGATGGGGTGTGATGGTTTGGGGACGCCTGGTGGTGGTCGTTTTGATTATTGTGGTGGTGCTTTATGGTGAAATATTGGTGTTACGGTGGATTGACGGGTGTTTGATTTCATTTTGCTTTTTGGGGTGTTTTTGATCGTTGTTCATAATGAGTCCTAAGAAGATAGCCACTGAGGGGGTCTAAGTCCGTAATAGGGAAGGGGAAGGGCAAGGCTATTGCCACTAGTAAGAAGAAACCTGTGGTCGAGAGATTCCGCTGGAAACTTTGAACAGCCGCTGACAATGGGGGTGATAGAATAGATAGACCGCAAGCGGGAAGCTAGAAAAACCAGTTTATGGTCAACTTGCATTTAGTCGGGATGGATATGGATGTGGATGAGGAACCGTTAGGTCGACCTCTGAAGGCAAAAAAAATCTAGAACGGCAGCCCCGGAGGTCAAGTAGGACTTTAGAGGTTAGAATTTCTGAGGTGAGAGCACAAGCTGTGAGGGCACCAGGGGGTGTTTTGCCTTTCAAAGATAGATTTATCAACGAGAATGCCGAGAAAGAATTTACATCGAGATTCAAAGGTCGGGAAATTTAGAAAGGGCCGTTGATTTGGAAAAAGGTTGAGAAAAGTTTCAAGACAATTTGAAGAAAAGCTTATGGGATGAGTTTATTAAGGTGCGGATTTCAATGTGAGGAAGCCCAATTTGACTTTGGTAATGGGAGTTTTTGGCCAATTTGAGTGAGGCGGATCTCATATTATGGGGTGGTGAATGTCCGGAAGTTGATGTACCATTTACACCCCTGTGCCATTACGGACTATTAAAAGCTTCCGGCCGTTCATTCTGATTATTTGGATGCGATCAAGATAAGTAGGATAAGGGGAAAGACCCATTTGAGGAGTTGCGCTTAGCCATTGATCCCGACATCCCTTGACATTGAAGAAGACCGGGTGGCTAGTGAGAGAGACATGCTCAAGACCACTCTGCTTCTCCTGTGATTGGAAAGTTGAAAGCCTGCTTTGTTCGTAACCGCCTTCTACCCAAAGACAATTTCCATAAGTTCATTATGCTTGATTTGGCTATGCTCTACGCTTCACTTAGACATCCCGATAGATGTGGGAAGGGTGTTGTATAACGAGATTACAAAGAACCGGAAAGATCGAGAGCCAAGCTTGTTTGTATCCATCTACTCAATGGTTTATGTTTGAAGGCGGTGTGAAGGAGTATGATTTGGATGAGCGCATACGGGGTTAAGCCGATTTTGTTGAGTCCGCTTATCCGAGACGGGTCCGGTGGACCATCCGTCGAGGGGATGTTGAGCACGAGGCCGAGGGTGATGAAGAGCAGCAGGTGATCAGGGTCCCGAGGCGCAGCCGCTTGCCGAGCACTCGCCTGATTTTATCCGCACAGCCTTCTTTACCAACACGCACCCGTATTTGATGATGGATGGGCCGTGGAATATGCTAGACATGCAATGATTCAATCGAACGCTAACCGGCGGGTGCAGTGCTCGAAGATACCTACCGGACATGCCCGAGCTCGAGGTAGACGGCGAGGCTTACCGTTCACGCTCTTTCATCGAGCGAGGCCATCGAGTTATGCTTAGAGGAGGATGCAATGAGACGATTTTTAGAGTCGCCCAGCGCGCTCCGAGAGGGTGTCGGTACTTCAGGTTGCTCTCATCCATCGCTACCATCGCTATCGCCGCCCTACCATAGAGACCCTGGCACACCAGTGGACCACCCTAGCCACCAAGCACTATCGCTACATTACTTCGCTTCGAGCCCACACTACCTCTTCCCGAGACCGTGACTCGAGATTTTAGAGTCGATGCTGCCTTTGAGTCGGTCCTTAGTTTTCCTTACGTCGTGGTGTTGGTGTCTCTGCCTCCATTTAGATTTGGCTAGGGTTTTGGTTCATGATCATTTTTGTGCTACTATTCTCTCCTTGGTTTGTGCCATATAAGGCACCTCTTTTCACTACTTTAGCCTTCTTGACTTGCTTTCGGATTATTCATGGATGGATGATGATTTTGGATTTTTATATATCATGTTTGATGCGTTATCCATATACTACTTTATTCGAAGTTTTCGAATTTAACGAGGTCGAATATTTTGATTATCCCCGGATTTCCTTTATTAATTGCTATGGCACGTGGACCATGTCCCATGCACGATGTTTTGGATATGTTTTTCTTTATGTTGGTATTCGATGCTTTACCTCACGCACCGCTACGGACTTGATCACACCATTTTTCCGGCTACTAAGCTAAGTCTCTTTTTCCTTTTCGCTCACACACCGAGGACGGTGTTTCACTAAAGTAGGGGGTGGGACGACTTAGCTTATTCGCATGTTTTCATAGTTTACTATGCCGTTATGTGATGAACTTAGTTTTACTTGGTTTTCGAGTTGATTTCTGGCATTTTCAAATTTTTTCCCGGTTTTAACACCGCGATATATGCATGTTTTTCACGGTTGAGTTAGTAAACGGTTTTAGCCTTATGAATGTCTTGCAAAGGAGTCCATTATATCACGATATTTAAACACTTTTAGTACACGCTTGACGACGGTTATACTTAGTACGATTACTTTACACACTGCACTTTAGTTTTGAGGCGAAATAGAAAGGATTCACCTCGGGTAGGTTCGGGATGACGGGAAAGGCATTTCTTTGAAGCTTACTGAGCCAAAAGCCAACATCCCAACATTATCCCTCTAAACCTCCTAAGCCTTGATAGGAACGGTCCGACCACCGTCCAAATTTGAGCCGCTTTGGTTACTTAGCTTGTAATTCCCACTCTCGAAATGATAATTTGGTCACGCTTTTTTACTACCCTACGAGTGGACTTAGTTGTTTTAGACACACTTGCCAAGGCAAGTGGGGTGGAGAGAGTATTTGAAATGATATGAGGAGGGAGTTTTAAGCCAACATCTGTAGGGAGGAGCTTTCGAGGAAATCTTCGATGTGGCTTTGGTTTGAAAGAAAAGTCTTGTTTAAAAAAAAAAAAAAGGAGTGAATAATGTTGAACAAAAGAAAGCCGGAAAGGAGTATGCGTATTAGCTAATATGATGTTGAGTTTGGATGTTGTTCTAATGGGAATTCGGAAAGCTTGGTGGTTTTCTATGTTCGAGCCGATGAGGAGTACACGTAATAATTAGGTTCACTCATGCCTTCTTTTCTCCACCCCAAATTATCTTTCGATAACCCCATCCGAGCCTAACGTTATAACCTTTCAAGTCCTACCCGACCGATCTCTCGCCCTCGTGAACCTCGACATTAGTGGAGACTCTGTGTAGCGGCAGGATTGTGTGCGCCGCTTGTCCGCATTCCAAGCCGGGTAAACCGATTGAGTATAAGTCGCCGCTATTCACTACACACTACCTCGCTTCGTGATTTTGTGGAGTCAAGGTATTACATTCACTTGTCTAAAGTCCTTTACTTTGATATTATGAACGCATGCATGTACCGTAAGTTGATTCCTTGGCATTGTTTGATCGCTCGATTTACTCGAGGCTTGTGTAAAGGCTAAGCGGGGTGGTGATAGAGCCAACTTTATCGCACATTTATGTACGCTTTAACCAACGGTTATCATGTTTCTAGCATGTTTTCGGTGAGTTTAGACCTTATAATGAGTGTAATGAGGTTTTCTTTGCACGGTGAGTAATCGTTGTTTTTTCCATAAACTCGCCTACTTTTTGTAGCACTTTATACTCATTTCCCGAGCACCTGTGAGTTTGCGGGGTTATGTGTTTGCTTGTTGTTTCCTTGTTTATGTGGATTTGGGTGAGTCGGAGCCCGTAAAACGATTATCTATGAGTCTGAGACGCCTCCGAGGCGAAACGGCGCTAAGTATGAAAAAGTGGAATTTTTGAAGTTAAGGCATCTATCCGTATGGATAAACGCCTCATCCGCATGGACAACTCTCGATAGATGAAAAATATTGAATGTAGACTTATCTCAGACGTGATATCCTTTTATCCGCACGGATAGAATGAAGTAGCGTAGAGCCATCCGACAGATAGAAGCCACCGTACGGATGCACACTCGGGAGCATAAAATGTAAGACGTGATCGTGAGACCTATCCGCACGGATCAATTTCCAAATTGACGGATAACATGGAGAATCAAGAACTATCCGCACGGATAGCCTGGCTGGTTGTCCGACGGATACGCCAATTTTGCCTCAGCTATAAAAGGGCACCTCAAACGCTTTCTTCACAGACTTTTACGAATTTAGGTAGTTTTAGCCTCTTTTTGGCGATTTCTTCGTCCAAAGCATAAATTAAGTGCCATATATCATTGTTCTCGCTGATCCTCTATTACATTAGATACATTACAACATCAATCCGTTACATTTCGATTGTCAAGATTTGATCTTTGTGAGCACAACATTGGTACTTCATCAATTTTCAATAAAGGGGTATGGTTTCTTGTTGTTTTATCGCTTATATCATGAATTCCTCGTACCGCTTATTGTTTCAATTAAAATGAGTAGCTAAATCTTTCGTGACGGGTCAATTATGTGAAAGCCGATAAAACGCCATTGGAGAGATGAACCGGAGGTAGTGTAGCACGAATAAAATGTTCTAATCGATAATTCATATCATGAAACCTGCTTTAATCGTAATTGAGCTAGCTTGATCACCTAGTTCACCATCACACACACCTAGCTTATAAATGTATGTTGCGGGGCGTGGGAACCGGGTTTCGGACCGTAGACGCTTTGGCTTAAAAGTAGTTTGACACCTACCGCGGCACTAGATTGACACCCTAGTCTTTAGTGTCCATGTCCAATACGGGTTTTTATCGCTCATTCGGCGAGTCTAAAACTTAATCACGTTAGACTTGACACCGTGGAGTTTATCATTGCATGTAAAAGGAAGGCAGAGCACACTCTGGTAGTTTATCCGAGGGTAAAGTAATCCGCCGATCGTAGTTTGGTCTGCACTTTTTAATCGCGTAAGAAATCCGATCAAGATAATTTTTCTTTATACAATAGTATAACGACATATTTTTCTCGTTGACTCGAATCGAAAAGCTAAGTCACCGTGGTACTCAAAGCCAATCTCTATGGGTTCGACTCTCGACTCCTCAAGCACTACCTACAATCGATCCGGTCCACCGCCGTTGAAAGTAGATTTTGTTAAGGTTTCAGTTTTTACTTGATTAACTGGATTGCAAAAATCTCTTATCATCCCTTGAAAGGCTTTGGTTAAGTTTAGAGAGGGGGTGAATAAACTTTACACTTAAAACTTTTGAGTTAACAAACTCAAAGAAGTTCAAAGCTCGCAGATCGCCAAGAGTCTCGGCCGACAACTCATGTAATCAGTCGATCGTTGATTTTATTGAATTTGTTGCAATGAATATATTCAAATTAAGCCTTAATACTTGTTGTTAAAATATGATACTAAGTATTAGATACTCAAGAGTGCAATTATGTGATTCAATTGCTAGTTTCAAAGAGTTGATGTGTTAAATATGCTAGATGCGTAAATTAAATACGTAAAGTAAGTAGGCAGATTTTATAGTGGTTCCGTGGTGTAATCCTGTCACCCACTCTTCTCATGTGATGTTGAGGAAATTCACTGAGATCTTTGAGGGCCGCAGCTATAAAATCCCTAAGTTGTTTGTCCTTCACCAATAACTATGGTTTCACAAATGTAACACTTCGAACATGTAGATTGCCGCCCAAAAGTCTTCCACTCGTCCTTGAAGGGTAGGATTGCCTCTTCACCACTCCACCACAAACAATGTATTCCTGACATCCAAAGATGCTTCACCGCCTTCACTTTCAAGAGGTTTCTTGTAAAGAAAGTTTGAATCACAAAGTGATTCAAATTTTCAAGCAGCCTTGATCAGATGAAATGATCAAGAATTGAAGACTTCAAGTGTAAACTTGATGTAGCTTGATAACATATTACACTTGAAGAATTTACTGATCAAGAGCTATAAGTTCAAGAGGGGCCAACAGGTGATTTTCTTCATAAGAAACTAGATAGCTTCGTGCAAATTATCTTGTTGTTTATGTGTTTTTCATCACCATTCATTCTTTGTTTCAGACGTGGTCTTCTATTTATAGGTGAGAATCTCAGTGACTTATGTTCAAATTCAAAACATAGCCGCTTTCAGATTTGTCCCATCTTGACTTGCTTTCATCTCTCAGACATAGTGATCGACATCGCTGGCTTTACTTTTTGACGCTTTCAGATCGCTTCACCCTTTGACTTGTATCCATTGATAACCTCTATTTCTTTCCAACGCCCTTTTAATCTTAGCCATTGATTTGTTGACAAAATCAAGAGTTGTTATCTCCACTCTTATCCTTGTAATATTCCAATGTAACCTTTAATTAAATCGAATATATGTTCAAGAGTTCCTCGTGAATGTAAGTCCGCTAAAATGCATATCATACGAACCAAAGTTGTTGGGTTTATAAACACAGTAGCCTATTTCTCTTATATCTAACTTTTTATTATGAAGTTAGATTACACCATTTTGATCATAACCAAGTTCCAATCACCATTTAACTTATGGAACTTAGACCTTGAACACAAGGTATATGCAATCGCTACGCCATCACTGCATTTCCCTAAAATTTCGATTCCATATCCTTTATTTTAAATACTAAGTTTGATCCCTTAGTCTTCAATAACTAAGTTTGAGCCTCACCTTCTTCGCCTTCAAAGAGAGTTCCTAAACTAGTCTATGTGACTGTGTACTTCTATCGATCTAGACAGTCATTGATGAAAGTCACCGACCTTTTACAAAGGCTTGTTTGATCAAACCTATACAAAGATCAAACTCTAATACCCCTATACATTTGATCTAGACAACTTTTTTCCTTTGCTCTATAACAGCTAGTCTGACACTCATCAATAAAACTTAAAATAAGTCCAACAATTTCCCCATTTTGGTGATGATGCCAATACCTCCTTACAAAGAAAGAAAAGAGTAAAACAAAAATGATCAAATTCAACAATTCTCATTATAATCATTTTGTTCAAAAGTTATTACAATCTCTAGATTCAAAGAAAATAAAAGGCAGTGTAAGTATGTCGATCTAGTTCCTCATTTCCTTTCTTGTCTTTCTTTCTTGTCGCTTCTTGATATTCCCTTATATCTCTAACCATTTCTCTCATCCATTGATTTTCAATAAGTGAAAAAATCAATACGAGGATTCACTTCTTTCCACCATTTCCATGCCTCGTGCAGAGTAAGGTTAATTTGGTGTACTCAAACCTAAACGATGTACAACCGCTGAATTCTTCCAAAGAATCTTTTGTCGATGTAAGGGTAGACTTCTTCCACCTCTACCACCTCTCAGGTGAAGATCTTAGAGCTTTGACTCTAGCTTCCTGCACTTCTGGCCCAAGAAGGAATTTAGCCCTTCATGAAAGCCCTTGTCATGGTAAGGTCTCCTCTTATTGTAATATAGCTTCTATTCCTCAAGAGGTCATCACCAAGGAAGTCTACTGTGTGTAGTTCTCAGATGCATTGGTGTCACCTCTCCCATTTCTTTTGAGTAAAAATCCTAGCAAATTCTCTTTGTCACATTGCTTTCGCTTCTTCCCTTATTGATATCATCAACAAAATTGAAAGAGCCATGAACACTCTCCTGCTGTGATCATTAAGTTGTTCACTTGACCCTCCATGATTTCTGCTCGTGTCAACTGCAGTGATCCTCCTTCCATTGTCCTGCCTCCAAGAGATTGATCCTCTCAAGAATCTTAGGATCCAATACAAGAGGTGAGGTGTTTCAAAGAGTTCAACCACATCAAAGCTTGGGTGCCTCAAAGAAGTTTGTCAAGTTTATGGTGAATAGAGGCAAACTGCTCTTTCAAGAACTTCTCCTTTAGTGTATTGCCTTGTTTAATGCCTCTCACATCTGAAGTTTAGATCAAAGAAGAGCAAATTGTGTAGATGTGATATCTGAAGCAACTCGCTTCAAGAGTCCTCAATCTATTTTCCACCGTATTCATCAAATCTTCAAATCTTTGCTCTTGTCTGTCAAGTTGAGTTCTTAACCTTGTAATGTCACTTCTGACTTCCCTCAACTCATCCAACACTTGTGCTGGTACCCCACCAGCCATTCCTCCAAATGCATGTCTAGCAGCCTTCATCAAGAGTTCTTCAACATTGTATTGCCATCCGTCCCACGACAACCATGGCCCAACTCATATCCTTCCAAAGCAGGTTAGACCTTCCTCAACTAAATTTGCAAAATTTCCTCCAAGATTGATCTTGAGCAAGTTCTTCAAAATTGGTACAAATGCCTTTGTGGTTCAAATTGCTAACAGTTCTTCTTCGTGCACTTGAAACTCCTCATCACCAAGTCATAGTCCAAAGAAATTGCTCATCCTCATCAATAACAAGAGATGTCGACTATCTTTCCTCAAGTAGCCTTTACCTCAGAGAGGGTCAGGCTTCGCTAGATTGCACAACAAGAGTGTGTCCTCCAAAACTTGTTCTTCCACAATCTCATCACTTGAACATGGGTTTCCTCCAAACCCATTGTGTGTTCCAACCTTGTCCAGGCCGCTTTGATCCTCAAGAACTGTACTCACCGCTCCGACCTTGTTCAGTGTCCGTCTGCTCTCCGCCCCGAATCACCTTAAAAAGTAATGGTGATCCTTCAAAACCCATCACTATGTCCAATCTATGTCCAATCACTGCTCTTTCAAAGGAGTAGTAGACCTCTTTTTTCATAAAAATAAAAGGAAAAGTAGCCATGTTTTCTCTCTAGAAATCCTCTCCGCTTCAAAGAATCTTTTGAAGATTCTCACAGATTTATTTAGATAGAGTGCCCCGAGTATCAATCTATTCTTAATATTGAATCAATCTTCGTAATCGATATCAAAGCTCACTATGTTCAAAACCTTCTCCTCATCCAGATTTTCATCACGATCATCAGATTCACATCGATTCCACAACCTTGAATGTATCACACGTACAACCCTGTTACCTCCAAGATTTATTCCATCATTAATTGAGCCTCCAAATCATCTATGGTGAGATCTTCCGATCCTCATGCATTTGTTCACTTTGTTGGCCCTCGCAGAGACTTGCCATCATCGTGCAGACTGCTCGCTTCAGTTCATTTAACAATGCGCCTCCACCGCTTCTCCTTGATGTGAGGGATGATCATCACTGTAATCGATGATGATGAATCATCACTATCCTGTCCATCCCTTGTGAGTCTTGAACATGATACCTCCTTCTCCCTTTTCACTCGTCAATGATTTCCATTAACCTCATCTCCAAAGAAAGAGGTATTGACCGAGATCAAGTAGGTTTTCCACCACTAATTTTTCAAAAGCCCATTCTTCAAAGTCCATCATTGGCTCAATAAACGATTTTTGTTTCTTATAATATCCAAACTTCCATTGAAAGTAATCACCACCAACTTGAGTTTAGATCAACATATCATTCTTTTCTTTTCTTTTCTTTCCTTCCTTTCAAATGGCATTGAAAGCTTTCTTGCAAGAGTTGTTCAACTTGTTGTCCTCCGAAGGTCTCAACAAGTAGATTCAAAGTTTCCTCAACAGATGCATCTAGGTCAAGAGTTCTTCCGGGTTGTAAATTTGTACCTACCACCTTCATATATTTTACACTTGGTTCCTCGTGACTTACATGCTCATCACAGGTCAAAGAAAATGATTGCTTTTCCCGAACTATTGCAGTAAATGACAGGGTCTTGTACCATTGTATCAATTTCCACAAAGCAGTACTGATGCAATAGTCATTGTGGTTTTTCAAGTAAGTTGTTCAACAACAACTTCGCAGCTTCCAAAGAGAGGCTCAACGGCCTCTTCTTCTTCTTCTTCTTCTTCTTCTTCTTCCTTTGTTCTTCCAGACCCTCACCTTTTTTTTACCATGTTTCTTTTTCTTTGCAATTTCTTCATTCTCTTGGAAAGTTGTTCAGATTCAACTTCAAGAGCTTTCCTTTTCTATTATCTTCCTTCCTTCTGTCTTTAAGATTTCAAAGCAGACTTCTTCTTTACAACTTCACAGGTCAAGAATTTCAACTTCAACTTCAATCGACTCTCAAGAGACTCAGCAGCCTCACCGATTGCTTTCTTGTTTTCTTAGGCTTTAGCATCTCAAGATTTTTCTAGTATCGCCAAATCTTCTTTTTCAAAGAACTTTCTTAGTGCAAGCAGACTTAACAACTTGCTTAACCCGCTCACCACC
This sequence comes from Gentiana macrophylla, assembly GCA_026214975.1. Taxonomy (NCBI): domain Eukaryota; kingdom Viridiplantae; phylum Streptophyta; class Magnoliopsida; order Gentianales; family Gentianaceae; genus Gentiana; species Gentiana macrophylla. The sequence continues at coordinate 47,092,973 of CM047807.1, read as the reverse complement.
AAAGATCATCATCCCCATCATTGTCCACTTTCTCTCTGCTTCATCATCTACATCTTAATCATCATCTAATCCAGAATAGATAGTTGATCTCCTTTTATATTTGGACTTGTTGATTTTCTCAGTGCATCATCAGTATCTCAAAATGATTCAAAGAAGGTCCGAATCAAGAGATCTAGGGGCTTGGTTTTGGACTTCTTATACCATCTCTATCTTCAAGAAACACCTTCTTCATATAATGTATAAAGAATCCATCCCAATCAAACTTCATACTTCGCAAATGATGATCAAGAGGTTCATCTTGTGTCCGTAAAGTGTATCTGTACTTCCAATCTAATCCTTGCATCGTTCTTGGCAATAATCTTGCTCAAGCAGATTATACTCAAATACAATATGCCTCACATTGATGCTTAGAGATGATGGTATGGTCTCATTTGTTTTTATTGCATCAACAAACTTCATCCTTGGTGTTCATCATTTCGGATTGGTAGAGCACCATTTCGTGTCCAAAATGAAACACTTCTCTCAAGAGATCCAAGTGATTTCAATTTCTCTCGCCATTAACCGCTGTAGTAAAGGCTTCTATCTTCATGAGTGACTATGTTCTTCCGTAATTCCAAAACATTGATGTATGAAATTCTTTCCAATCTTCTATTAATAACATTCTCCAAACCAAAGAACCCTTCCGATTCTTCTTCCATTGTTGTTGGCTAACTCAATAGCAGGATGACAAAGAACGATCCTCTCACACTTTGACTTGATCCAATATGAACATCACCTTTATCCTCCATTAAAAATGAGAAAGATGAAGAAGAAAGGTTTTAAATCTATGTTCACACAAGTATTTTCAGAGAAATAACGATCCAAGGTTGTAAGGCAGAGACTCTGTGTATATGTCTATATATATGTAGAGGTGGTTGAAATCACCGATAATGAGCTTGTACATATAATAGTAGCATTAACCACGATTAAATTTGGAATAAATGAGATCTTTCCACGGTCCCATAACTGATCCATAAAGAGTCATAATCGCTCGATCGTAAATCATGTTATAAAGATAAGATAAATATCCCGGTCTTTTGCTTTTGACTTTTGTTCAGTTTTGATCAGTAACATATGCTTCAAAGAGCTTTTGTCATCAAGAGATTTGGCTCAAAGAAATTCACCTCGACAGAGTGTCTCAAAGAAATCACACAGAGTTACTCACGATCTTCAATTCCTCTTGTTTTGTCCAACCGATAATACAAGATGAAGTTTAATACCAATGACCGATCTGCTGAGTGAGCTCACCCAACAGACAAAGACCAACCCTTGGCAACTTCATTTGCTCAATTGTCCAAACATATATAAGTACATGGAATTGTTGATACCAATGATTAGTATGCTAAGCTGAGCTCACCCAACATAGCAAAGACTAACCCTTGGTGAATTCCAAAGACATTGTCGATCATAGTGTATCACCAACTTTATAATTCCAAGTTCAATCCTTAACTTAGCAAATCTTTCACTATCCAATGGTTTTGTGTAAATGTCAAAGAAGTTGATCTTCAAGAGGATGTAAAGAACCACCACATCTTTCTTTTCAACATGATCTCTTATAAAATGATGTCTCACATCAATATGCTTGGTTCTTGAGTGCAAGACAGATTTTCTCGTGATTGCAATTGCACTTGTGTTGTCACACATTATAGGAATTTCTTTTCATCAATTCCATAATCCCTTAATTGTTGTCTTAACTATAATATTTGTGCACATCAACTTCCAACAAGAATGTATTTAGCCTCAAAGAAGTGGAAGTTGATATAGAATTCTCATTCTTAGTATACCAGAAACTAGTCTATTCCCCATCAATTGACAAGTTCATTTGGTGCTTTTTCTATCAATCTTGCATCCTATAATCGTAACTGAGTAAGATATAACCTTAAAGCTTCCATCTTTGAATACCATATTCCTACTCCTGTAGTCTTTTAGATACTTGAGAATCCTCTTGACCAGTAGCTAGATGACTTTCTTTGGTTTAGATTGAAATCTTGCACAAACACCTACAAAGAAAGGATATATCAGTCCACACAAAGCAAGTAGGTACATCATCGATCGCTATCATCTTTCAGATAAGGTCCGATCAACATCTTTGCCTTTCTTTGTCTTCATCCAATATACTGCTTGTACTCATAAGAGTTGATACCTTGTTGTTGTTTTCCATACCAAATTTCTTCAAGAGCTCTCTCGGTATACTTGGTTTGATGAATGAAGATTCCATCTTTCATTTGTTTGACTTGCAATCCCAAAATTAGTTCATTTCTCCCATCATACTCATTTGGAATTTACTTTTCATGAGATTAGCAAATTTCTCACATATCAATTCATTTTCGTAACCAAAATTATATCATCAACATAAATCACTCAAGCAGTGGTGTCATTTCCTTCATTGATTCTCGAAAGAGTCTTATCAATGGTTCCTTTTGTAAACCATTGTCCACCAAGAATTGAGATAGGGTCTCATACCATGCTCTTGGTGCTTGTTTCAAACCATAAAGTGCCTTATTAAGTTTGTACACTTTATCTTCTTAATCTTTAACTTCAAAACCAGTGAGGTTGTCGAACATAAACCTCCTATTCCGTAATGCCATTCAGAATGCACTTTGACATCCATCTCGTATACTTTGAAGTTTTGTAAGCAACATATGCCAAGAATAATATTATAGCTTCCAATCTTGCAACAAGGGCATATGTCTCATCAAAATCTATTCCTTTTGCTTGAGAATTGCCTTTGCTACTAGTCCGGCCTTATTCCTTACAATGGTACTTTTATTCATCCAATTTTTTTCTCAGATACCCATTTGGTTCCAATTATATTTGCATGATTAGCCTTTCCACTAAAGGTCCAAACTTGATTTCTTTCAAATTCATTCAATTCTTCTTGCATAGAAATTATCCAACTGATCTGATATTGCTTCTTCAACAATTTTAGGTTCCATTTGAGATAGAAACAAGTAAACATTGCTTCTAATTGTCTTCTAGTCCTTACACCTTTCAGTCAGATATTGCCAATAACTTGCTCAAGAGGTGATCCCTTAACCATTTTGGATTTTCGTTATATTGATTCTCGTGAACATCATCTTCAAGTAGGCTCTACTGCTGTTTCAAAGAATGGGTTCGTAAGATCCTTGAACCGCCTCTCGTTGTTGCATCGCAGCTGTTACTGCAGCAGGTGTTCAAGCAGGCAGAGTCGTAAACCTTAAGTCATTTATCCTTTCCAAAACATCAACACATTATGGATCGCTGACTTGTTGATTCTTAGCGTGTTCAAGCTTCATCTTCCATACCAAAGGAACTTAGTTCATCAAATACAACATGTATTGTTTCTTCATGTTTCAAAGGTCCTTTATTCCGCATCCTAATGCCTTGGTCGATGTAAGAGTATCCTAAGAAGATTCCTTCATCTCGATTTTTGTTGAATGTCTTCAATTGCTCCTTATGATTTAATATAAAACATTTGCTTCCAAATGGACGGAAATAGATATATTAGGTTTCCTTCCATTCCAAATCTCATAAGGTGTTTTTAGTGTGCCTTCTTGTTCACTCGAGGTTCTGCTTTTTTTGTGTATAGCATGTCAGATTGACAAATTTTCAAAATTTCTTTCAAATAATAATGCTTCACAAATCATAGTCTTCCCGCTTCTTTTAAAGTTTTGTTTCTTCTCTCAAAGAATCCCATTTTGTCAGTGTGTACTTGCAAAGAACTACTTGGTGCAAAGACACCATTTTGCTCACAAGATTCTCTTATAACTTTATTGAGAAATTTAGTACCCTTTTATCCGATCTTATCTTTACTATCACAAAATTTCTCATTTTGCAATCTCTTCAAAATTTTAGGCATCTTTTGAAGTGTTTCACTTTTATTGTTCATGAATACTACCTGTTGTATCTTGAATAATCATCCACAACTACTGTAGTGTACTTCTTCCCTTACACTAGTTGGTGTTATCGGTCCAAATAGATCCACGTGCCTCAAATTTCCCAAAACTCATTTTGTTGAATGCTTAGTCTTTGACTTGAAGCTTGATTTTGTCTCTGCTTACCTTGGTCGACAAGCATCACAAATAGCATCTTTTTTGAATGTGACCTCAGTAAACCAATCACTAGTTTCTTCTTCACTAACTGATTGATATCATCAAAATTTAGATGATTTAACTTCTTATGCCATAACCAATTCTGGCCTCACTTGGTATGCACAATCATGCATGTCTCCTCGAACAAGTTAAAGATACCAATCCACAACATACATGTTTTGTTGTCTTCTTCCACCAACACAATTTGATCATATCTTTCACTAATGACAATACAGCGTTCTTGTCATAAGTGACCTTCTAACCCATGTCACAAAATTGTCCAAAGGCTCAAAGAGGTTGTAGTCCACCCTTCCACAAATACAACATTCCCGATGGTTAATCCATTTTTCACAATTGTGACATATCCTCTTGTGTATCCCTCGGTGTGTTCTTGTTGCCAAAATTCACTCTTCGACCATCCTTTGCCACAAAGTTTGTCGATAGTGCTTATTCTTTGTCATAGTCCGGAACATCAACCGGCCAAAGTACCGCATACCCTACAAAACAAAGTTAATGTATTTTTGGTACCCAAAACTGCTTGGGGTCCATGATGGTTAGTGGTAAGCATGACCCTTGGCAAGTTTCCATATGGTCTTCTTTGAAAGTGTATCATACTTTTGTTCATACATGTATTCTACACATCCATAAGGTTTAACATTTGGTTGTGTAGACTCACATATGCTTTCCGCCTTTTGGTATGTATTGTCACTAGAGGGATTTCTATTGTTAAGCACCAACATAACCATAGTTTGTCAGTCTGCTAGAGCAACCTTGTTATACTGAGTCCGGCCGAGTTCTTGTATAAGTCCTCTCCCAGTCCTCTCATTGATTCCATTGTCTGGGTTCTACCCAAAGCAGTATGGTTATATCTGTTGTTTCTAGTAGTAGGTGCAGAATGTTCCAATCATCATCAAGAGGGAATAATCTACCTTTCTCCCTAAGATAAGTATCCTGTAATGATTGGCCTTTTAGGTTTAGGATTCTTATCCTTGGAATATTTCTTATTTTTGCTCTTTGTGGTCCAAATAGACTTGGCAAAGAGGTCCAAGTATCACAGGTCTGTAAGGTATAGTAGTCCTACTCTTAGATTTATTATTTTTGTTAGGTAATCGATGTCCTTTTGACTTCTCGATTTTGCTTTTCGAGGCATTCTCGCTGGCTTCACCGCCTCAAAGAACCTTTAGAGTTGGATCTTGTGCACAAACTTAGGACCTATTCTCGTACTACGCTCAAAGAACCTTACTGGATCCACTCTTATTAGATTGTTGAGTTCCAAATCCAAGGCCTGCTCTATCACCATAAGGCTTTCCAGATTTGAATGCAAGAGTGGAACTAGATTGTTCAATAGATTCAAGAGCCATCAATTTGTAGCGCACTTATGTTGATTCTCATCTCCAAAATCTTTTCCTTTCCTCGAGAATTCTTAATTCACTTTTAACCTTTCAACTTCGCTTGAGAGCTTTTTTCACTTTCACAATCTCATAACCAGATTGTATTATCCTCGCTTGATTAAGGATGGCATCCAAAGTTTCTTCATTGTTAGAATTTTTAGGATTTAAACCACAAGTTGATTCACAATCACTTTCAAAGCAGAGTGTTTATAGATACATGTAATTGTATACCTCCACCGCTTTCATCCATGTTTTCCATTAAAGCATAATCATCCATATCAAGAACAAGTTGTAGTATCATCAAATTCATTTCCTTTTCCGATTCAACTTAATATCCTCGATTCATCTTCAAGAACTATAGCTTTCTTGCCGATCTTCTTTGGTCGACTTTTGCTTTTCAAGAGAGTCCGACAATCAAATCGAATGTCCAGCTTTCTTGCAATGAAGCAAAGATAATCAGTTCCTTCTTCGCTTTTTTTAGTTCAGATACCAGTTTGAAGTGTCCTGGTTTCTGCATTGATAGCATAAGTAATCATTGTCTTTCTTGATTCATCCTTTTCTTTCACTAGATTTCTTTGTGAAATTCCTTGAGAACCTTTTCCGCTTTCATCATTCTCGATTTTCTTGCTCAAGAGGGCAATTTGTTCTGCATCTCATCCAAAGAGATCATCTTGAGCTCCTGATGTTTCTTCTGATGTGTACCAGCCAATGCATTGGTCTTTGGTTCTTCCTTTCGCCTCAGTGCAAGTTTCATCAATTCATAAGCCTTGAGATCCTAAAATAACTTAAAGGTATCCTCTTCATGTAAACTTCTCATATCTTCTATGTCACCACCTTCATTTCCCAAACTTCTTTGAAGGTAAAGCTTCTAGAATCTTTGAATTGATTTCTTCTTTGAATACTTCACACTCAAGAGGGTGAGTTCATCCATGATGGAATTGAATCTTGATTCCATTTGTTCAATGGTTTCATTTGGTTTCATTTTGAAATCTTGAACTTCTTCTTTGCCACATCGATTTTGTTCTTCTTGATTGCATCAATGCCTTCACAGACACTGCAACTTGTCCCAAAGTTCTTTGCGCCTTGAAATCCTTTACTTTTATGTACATATTGTCGTAAAAGTTCCAGATATGATATCAATAGCAATAATGTTGAGGTTTGCTCTTTTCTATCTTCAAGAATTCTATTCTCTTTGGTTTTGGAATGTACCGTGTTTGACCATCTATAGTTATAGCCTTTATGATTTTTAGTGGTCCATCACAAAGACATCCATCATCTCATCGAGTGGCAATAAAAGCCTCGTGATACGATGTTTATATTCATCAAATGATCTAAAGAACACATCAACATTGTTCTAGCATACTGGTTGTTATCCATGATGCAAAGCTTTGAAAATCGTAAACTTGAAAAAGTTTTCAAAGTATTTTCACAAGCACAACAAGTAGATTACTTCGCAATGTAAGAACCGCTTAATACCAATTGTTGGTCCCTTGAAAAGGCTTTGGTTAAGCTTAGATGGGGGGTGAATAAACTTAACACTTAAAACTTTTGAGTTAACAAACTCAAGAAGTTCAAGTAGATCACCGATCGCTTCAAGAGTCCGCCGACCACTCAAGAGTCTCGCCGACAAATTCAAAGAGTCCGGCCGATCGCTGATTTTACTAAATTTGTTGCAAATGAATATATTCAAGTTAAGCCTTAATACTTGTTGTTAAAATATGATACTAAGTATTAGATACTCAGTGAGTGCGCGTGATTCAGCCATTAGTTTCAGAGGTTGATGTGTTAAATATGCTGTATGCGTAAATTAAATACATAAAGTAAGTAGGTAGATTTTATAGTGGTTCCAGTGGTGTAACCTCGTTAGTACACTCTTCTCCTCGTGATGTTGGAGGAAATTCATTAGAGATCTTTGAGGTTGCAAAGCACAAAAATCCCTGTTGTTTGTCCTTCACCAATAACTATGGTTTCACAAAGTGAACACTTGGAACAGTGCATGCATTGTTGCTCCAAAGTCTTCCACCTGTCCTTGAAGGGTAGGATTGCCTCTTCACCACTCTCCACCACAAAAACAAATTCTGACACTCCAAAGATGCTTCACTGCCTTCAAGAGGTTTCTTGTAAAAGAAAGTTTGAATCAAGTAATTGATTCACTTTCAAACAGCCTTGATCACGATGAAATGTTCAAATAAGCTTTGAAGACTTCAAGTGTGTAAACTTGATATAGCTTGGTAACATATTACACTTGAAGAATTTACCTGGATCAGAGCTATAAGTTCAAGAGGTCAAGAGGGGTGATTTTCTTGATAAGAAACTAGATAGCTTCAAGCAAATTATCTTGTTGTTTATGTGTTTTTCATCACCATTCATCCTTTGTTTCTCAGACGTGGTCTTCTATTTATAGGTGAGAATTTTGTGACTTATGTTCAAATTCAAAACATAGCCAAGCTTTCGGATTTGTCCCATCTTGACTTGCTTTCGTCCTCAGACATAGTACTTACATCGCGCTGCTTACTTTTTGACAGCTTTCAAACTGCCCACCATTTGACTTGTATCCATTGGATAACCTCTGCTTTTCCAACGCCCCTTCAATCTTAGCCATTGATTTGTTGACAAAATCAAGAGTTGTTATATGTCCTTATCCTTGTAATCTTCCAATGTAACCTTGATTAAATCAAGTATATGTTCGTGAGGTTCCCTGCGTGAATGTAAGTCCATTAAATGCATATCATCACCGATTCAAAGTTGCCGTGTTTATAAAACACTACAAACCTGATTTCTCTTATATCTAACTTTTTTATTGTAGTTAGATTACACCATTTTGATCATAACCAAGTTCCAATCACCATATAACTTATGGAACTTAGACCTTGAACACAAGGTATATGCAATCGCTTGTGTCATCATGTACTTCCCTAAAATTATGATTCCATATCCTTTACTTTAAATACTAAGTTTGATCCCTTAGTCTTCAATAACTGAGTTTGAGCCCTCACCATACGCCTTCAAGAGTTTCCTAAACTAGTCTACTGCACTGTGTACCAACTCGATCTAGATAGGTCTCGCCACGAAAGTCACCCGACCTTACAAAGGCTTGTTTGATCAAACCTATACAAAGATCAAACTCTAATGCCCTATACATTTGATCTAGACACCTTTTGCCTTTTCTCTATAACAAATAGTCTCGCACTCATCACTCAAACTTAAAATAAGTCCAATAGTTGGAAGGAGCTTATTCCCCATGAAAATACTAAGAGATTTTCTTAATCTACACATTGTCTTGGTTAGGTTTCTTTATAATTTGTCACCCTTGACACTAGAGAATCATTTATGCACAAACTTTCTTGTGTATCAAGGCCCTAGATCGAAATAATAAAGCTTTTTGGTGTTTAACTCACAAATCCTTGTGGGATACGACCTTGACCACCTGACTAGACTACAATTAACCCGGCACACCGTTAGATTGATACCTAGAAAAAGTCGATCAAGTTTTTGGCGCCATTGCCTCGGGATTTGTGTAACGGTTAATACTTGTACTAGCTTAAAATTTTCAAGAATAGGTCAAACTTTTCTAATCTCCTTTCTATTTTATTTCTTTGATGCTTACCTCTTTGGTAAGTTACCAAGTGTTATTTTATGTTGTTCTTGTTGTATCTCTCTGCAAAGGGATAACCAAGACTAGACATGGTAAAGCACCGCTTACTCCTCTCATTCGATATCATTACGTATATTAAGGGACGAGTAAATTGAGAATAAAGTTGGTCAAGCTCGGCCGTGGTTTGGAACTTAGTGGTGAATCCTCCCAAGGATCATCTACCCGAGAAGTAGAAATGGATGAAGACCTTGAGAATGCACAAGGAGGGCGAGAACATAAGAATGCCCAAAACAATGAACAAAACCCAAACCTTCATATTCTTAACCCCTAAAATCTGAACAACAATCCACCACCGCCAACAATAACCAAAACCGCAACAACAACCAAAACCGAACCAAAATAACAGAACAACAACAACAACCCCTTAAACCCAAGACCCATTTGTGATCAAGCCGTGAGAAGAAATGAAACCAACAATCCAATTCTGCTTATCGAGTTTAGGGTGCAAACAACTTTGAAATTAAAGCTCATCTTTTGGATTGGTTGGAACAAGAGCTCAATTCATGAGCGTGATGATGAAGATCCACATCATCATCTTTATAACTTTGAGGAATTATGCAATACGCCAAGAGTCAAGGTGCTAATGAGAGTTGACTAGAATGTCAATGTTTCCTTCTCATTGGACGGGAAAGCTTTAAGGATTGGTTTATGTCACTTCCTCACCATTCTTTGACTAGTTGGGAGGAAATCCAAAATGAGTTTTTGAAGCAATACTTTACACCGCGTCCGAATTTGGAATTGAAAGTCGAGATTGCTAGCTTCAAGCGAGGTGAGAGTGAATCACTTGGAGTTGTATGGGAAAGATTCAACAGTTGTTGAGAGCTTGTCCCATCATGGTTATCATTTGTATATGTAAATTCAATTCTTTTGTCAAAAGCTTAGAAAGGAATCAAGTGCGGATATTGATCAAGCATGCAATGGTTCGTTGATGATGAGCGTGGCACAAGATGTGTATGATGCTATCGAGAAGATTGCGATAAATAACCGAATATGGGAAACCGTTCAAGCACAAGGAAAGTTGCTTTTGTGGGATAATCCACCGCTTCAATAGGAAGTGTTAGCTCAATTGGCCTCTCTTAGCAAGAAGGTTGATGAAATAAAGGGAAATAAAAGTTTGAAGGCAATACATCCAATGATGTGTGTAGTGTAGGAATTAGAACGATGACAATACACCGTTAGAGATGATGGAATCCGTGAATATTCCAATGAAGAAGTGAACTTTATGAAACAACACCGAGCTTTAAACAATGCCTACTCCATTGCGCATAAATACCTTGCAAATGGATTTTCCTACTCATCATTGGCCTCCACACACTAACAAACAGGGATCATCATCTTTTGCTCTCAACAAAAGAACTCCTTCAACACCAATGCACAAACCCAAAATTTTCAAGGCCATACTTCATTCTAACAATCACCACCGTCTCGCACACTCTTACCAACAACGTCCCACACAAAACATCCCTCATTACACAAACTTCAAGCTCATCTATGGAAAAGAAGAAACATGGGAGAAATTAATGGAAAATCTTATCGGTGTTGTCTCAACTCAAGCCGCAAATATGCAAACTATGATGAGTTCCATAAGTACGTGACAAAGGATGTTGGGACCTCGAGGACCTCAATGAGCGGTCATGACACGAGATTGAAAACATCAAGCATCCATAATGGAACATGAAAGAGCACTTGAGCAAATGAGGTGAGAGAATTGCTAGTAGACCGCTGGTGGATTTCCAAGCAATACCGAAAGAAACCGACCGGGAGTGAATGCAATTATAACCCAAAGTGGAAGAGTTTCTGTAATAGAGAATTCTATGCCAACCAAGTGGGAAACAAATTTGAGAATGATTTGCATGACATGGATGAAGAAAATAATTGAGTGAAGAAGAAGATGAGATTGTTGATGAATTCTTGCAACTATGATGGATATGTTGAAGTGAGAAATAGAGATAAGAATGGGTGAAAGTCCTGAGACTTTGAAAACCCAAGAGCTAGTGATACGAGGATTCTTTCAATGAGCATGTTATATTGGTGCCCGCTAATGAGAAAATGGTGCATGCCAATGTAAACCAAAGTGATTCAGAGAGTTTAGCAGGAAAATGGCACATCAAGAGTGAAATGGCGCACACCAAAGTGGAAATAAAGTGATTCAGAGAGTTCAAAGAGGGAAAAATGGCGACGCCAAGAGTGAAATGACGGTGCCAATATCAAATGTATATTTTATGGGCAAGGCAAGGAGAAATGGCGCATGCCAATGATGATTGGCGCCACCAAAGAACTTCAGATTTTGAGGAAGGCTTTACAACCCCATCCTCGCAATGGGCGTAAGGCGGCGTATGACTTCTACTCCTAAAATCATTGATCTTGAAGTCATTACCGCACTTCTCGGTATGAGATTAAAAAGAAAAAGTTAGATAAAAAGTATGCATGCTTCCTTGACACGCTTCGCCATTTAAATGTTAACATTCCCGTCATAGAAGACTCACTAGCTTGCCTACTTACGGCAAGTTCTTGAAGGACATCCTCATGGAATTTGAGTTAAATGATGAAGATGGTGTACCAACAAAGTTACACAAGACCAAGCAATCTGATTAGACCACACAGAGTCAACCAAAAATGACTCAACCAACAAACAGATCAGAATCAAGGAGAAAATTGCTTTGCTAATAAGAAAATTCCACAGATTCAAGAAGTTAAGCAAATTCAAAGGCAACTCATCATCAAACTACAAATCAACCTCATATAGACACAAAAGAAGAAGGATGATGAAGGAAGATGCTTCAATCAGAAGAAGAAAGGATACTTCAATGCCGATCGTCTCCAAGAAAATAAAGGCAAAGATGAAGAAAAGAGAAGGCACAAATATTCAGCATGCTAAGAGGCACTCAACTAACAAAAGAAAAGTGAGACAAGCAGTGAAGAGGATGGTAGCACAACACTCATCTTACAATGCTCTCATGCCAAGAAGGCACCACTGCATAATGACAAAGTTTGTCTATGTCCGATGGCTAAAGAAATTGAAGAAACATAGGTACTATCTAGAGCATCCTCATCTAAAGGCATCTACTTCGACATCGCACAATCCTCTACTTCACTTATGAATTTACAACATCGATTCAAAATCTCATGATCAAATTTGAAGAAATTCAACTAAACCATGAAATTCGAAACAAGAATACGAGAATCTGAGAAAGGAAAACCAAAGAGATTGAAGAAAGAACTAGATATGCAAATTTCTTATTTACCAAATAAAGAAGTTCACTTAGTCGCCAACAATAATAGATGATAAGTCATCCGTGTTGACAGAATCGACTCAAGGAAATTGGTCGCATCAAATAGAGAAGATTTCAGACCAAACAGGCAATGAATGCACCCGCTACAAGCCTTCAAAAAGGTTTCAACCAGATCCGGTCTTGATACAATAAATAAGATTTAGGAGGATGAACACATTTCAATCAAAGACTAAAACTAGTCCTAAATTCGTAAAAGACAAAACCATTAAGTCTCACACTCATCCTCGAACCAAAGAAAAGCACGTACTCACTGAAGTTAAACAAGAGTAAATCATCTTACTACCACCCACTAAAGGCAAAGGCATACCGAAAGGAAATGGCAGATTTTACCTTCGTAAGACCATTGGACCTGCTTCTCATCTCGCTTATAAAAAGAGATCTGTTCATAGAAAATCTATGGATTCGTGAAAATCAACATAAATGTGGCCCTAGATACAAAAGACACAATGAAAATAGGCCAACTCATGTATATTGTAGAGTGACACAAGATGCAAGAATGCCAAAAGTAAGAAATTGTATCATAATACTTTAAAAACAATTAAAGATGTTCTACCATGACTTATACATACGAGGTTGACGCATTTCAACTCGCAAAAGAAAATCATTTGGACATACACTTGGGGTAGGAGGCATGATCATAACATGCATGGACCCAAACAAAGGTTTGGGTACCTAAAAAGATCTAATTTGTTTTGTAGGATGTATGGTAAATAGACACGATTTTCCAGCATACATGACTGCAATAAAGATTGGTTGACTGAAGTTAAAGCTTTTGATGGCCCTAAAGTCACATACTATGGAGGCAAAGAAAAACATGGCAAGATTAAGTGGGGAAGGCATAATGTTGAAGGACAACTTGAAGATTCTGTAATGTGGAATATGTCAAGATTGAATTTCAATCATAAGCATCACCACTTTCAGGACAAAGGCTAAATTGTGCATTTCATCAAGGAAGTTTGCAAATTAATTCATAACAACACAATTGTACTTGGCAGAAAAGAGAAGACAACATGTATGTTGTAGATTGGAAGATCGCAAAATTAGAAACTTGCCTACTAGTCAAACAAAAGCAATCACCAAGTTGGATCTCACACAAAAGACTCAACCATTTGAATTTCAAGACAATCAACAAACTAGAAAAATCAAGCTTGTGGAAGGCCTACTTGAGATCACATTCAAGAAAGAAAATCTATGTGATGCATGTCGTAAGGGAAACAGATCAAGATCACATTCAATTCAAAACCACACCACCAACAACAAGAATTTTACAACTTTAGCATATGGATCTATTTGGACCACCACACCAAGAAGTGTAAGTGGCAAGAAGTACACTCTAGTTGCTTGATGACTTTTCCAGATACACATGGACCATATACATGAACAAGAAAAGAGAGACACTCAAGAAACTACATGATCTACTTAGAAGACTTCAAAATGAAAAGAAGTAAAGATCATCAAGGTTTGATCGATGTGATGCACAATCTCTAAATAAAGCAATTAGAACTTATCGTGAAGAAAATGGAGTGATGCATCAACTTTCTGTAGCAAGAACCCCACAGCAAAATTGAGTAGCAGAAAGATGGAACAGAACTCTAAAAGAGGCTATTAGAACAATGATAGCAGACGCAAGCTTACCAAAAATATTTTAGACAGAAATAGCTAATACAACATTCTACACACAAAATAGATCAATCATCAACAAGCATCATGGAAAAACACCCTATGAAGTGTGAAATGGACGAAAACCTAACATATCTCATTTACATATGATTGAAGCTCAATGTTTTGTCTTTAACATGAACCAAATACATACTTTGATGAAAAAATTGATGAAGCAATATTCATGGGATAATCAGCACACGTAAATCATTTGTAGTACTAAACAATAGGACTTTTGATGATTGAAGAGTCAATTCATGTAGTGTTTGATGAGCCAAACACCAAAGGGAGAAGATCTACATACTCAAGAAGATCAAGTGACACAAAAACAAGACTTTGGACCAAGATACACAGAGACGTAAATACCAAGCATTACAATCGAATGACACAAAGATAAGACTAAGAATATGAACCAAAGAAGAAGATCACCAATTATCACACCAAGAATTAATGCACCAAATAATACATTAAGCACCGCACTGATCAAAGCACAATTACAACCAGATTTGAATCGGCTTAGACATCATCCACCTAAACAAGTCATCGGAGATGTACATGCTGGTGTAAGAACTAGAAGACAACTTGAAAGCATGTTAACTTGTTTTCTGTCACATGTAGAACCAAAGATAATAGATGATGCAATCCAAGATACAGATTAGATCACTAAAATGCAAGAAGAACTCAATGTGTTTGAAAGAAATGAAGTTTGGGAACCGGTGATGTACTGCACTCAGAAACATCATTGGAACCAAATGGGTATTTAAAACAAGATGAATAAACAAGGAGCAATTGTCGTAAACAAGGCAAACTCAGAGCAAAGTGGATATTCATTGTTTAAAGGTATAGACTGTGATGAAACATTTGACCAAGAGCAAGATTGAAGCAATCACCTCCTAGAATTTGTAGCTCACAAAGATTTCAAAGTCTATCGATGGATATCAAAAGTGCAACTCGAATGGACTACTGAAGAAGAAGTATATGTGGAGATACCCATGGTTTTCAAATCAAAGGAAAATAAGACAGCATACAGTGCTCTAGAAAGCCTTGTATGGACTCAAAGAGGCACCTAGAGTATGGTATAGACACTTGCACATTTCTTGATAAACAATGGATTCAAAGAAAGGAAACATTAACAAAACACTTGTCAAACCACAAGATGGATCAAGCACCTTGCTAGTTCAAATATATGTGGATGATATCATATTTGGATCAAGATGAGAAGTCAGGTGAAAATTTTGCAAACTGATGAAAAGCAAATTCCAAATGAGTATGATGGGAGAACGAATTTTTTCACATGGATTACAAGTGAAACAGATGAAGGATACCATATTTATCAATCAAGCCAAATATACAAAAGACTTGATAAACGTAAGAGAGTTTGAGAAAGCAATAGTACTTTGAGTAAACTCAACTTATTTATTCATGATAAAAGAATGAGTATTAATAGATACAAGCTTGAAGTGAGAGGTCCTAGTAGAGTATTATGCTATGGGCGTGCTAGATACTCCTATGGGTGGCTATTTCATAATAGACAAAATAGTTTATTTTATGACATATTAATTGTTTATACAATACAATTAATATGTCATGTTATAAATCATGTATACAAGTAAAGTGTTACATGAAATAATAAGGTAATATTTCCACACCCTCCTCAACCGGGTTGTATATGTCTATACAAATCAAGTTTGCTACTTAAATCATCAATATAAGCGTGGAATGGCCTTTGTGAGAATATCAAGATTTTGGTCTCATTGAGGAACATATTGAAGTTGAAATGATCTGGGCATCAATCTTCTTTAAGGAAACGTCCACAATGTCCACATGTTTTGTCTTATCATGATGAACATGATCCTCCTCACTTGCATAATGCTTAATTATTGTCACAAAGCAGAGTATGATAGGTTGCTCGGGCTGGTTGTCTGTCTAAGCAGGACTCTTTTCACCTACAAGGCTTCACAAATGCCCAAAACAAGTGCTCCTGAGTTCACTTCTCCAAAGATCGCTTCAGAGACAAGAGTCGCTTTGCTTCTCAAGTGACAAGATTACCCCATACATATGAACAATAGCTGTGGTAGATCTTCTATCTACATGGCAACCAACCCAATCAAGCATCAAGATGACACTCTTAATCATATCTCAATAGACTTAGTAAAATGTAAGCCTGGCCAGAGTTGACTTTGGCACCAAGATTCGTAGACAAACATCCAATGTTGCTCAAGAGGGCAATGCATGAACTGATCGGATACAAGGCTAATCTTCATATGCAACATCAGCTCAGATGGGAGAGGTAAATGAGCTTCTACAAGTCTCTCGATATTGTTCTTTCTGACAAAGAATATTACCTACACTAGTGGATTACTTGGGTCTACCGAGAGATAGCCGGTTTGCACCCTAGCATGCCGCTTCTTTCAAAGAGTCCAACACATACCTCTATGAGACCGAGATACCCCTGGTCAAGCTTCTTGCTATTTCCATGCCAAGAAAGTACTTGAGGTAGCCCAAATCTTTAACTTGAAACACTCTGCAAAAGTAGGTCTTCAATTTTGATCTCACAGGTCATCACCAAAGAAGGATGATATCATCCACATAGACAATAAGGATGGATCTTCTCTATTGGTGTTTTTGATAAACATGGTTTGATTTGAGTTACACTAATGATATCCATCGCCTTAACCACAAAGAGTGTTTTGCCAAACCATGCCTTCTTTGGACCAGCCTCAGCCATATAGAGATTTCGCCTTGCAAACTTTCCCTTTAGTGTGAGTGTTGGTAAAACCAGAGTTACAAATACATATAGACTTCCTCAAGAAGGTCACTATTTAGAGCATTCTTGATGTCCAATTGCAGTAGAGTGCCAAGTTGGACATCAAGAGACTGAGATCAAAGACTCGATCAACTGTTTAGCTTTGCCACGGTGCAAATGTCTCAGTCAAGTCCATATATTTGAGTGAAGCCCTCATATTTCAAAATCAGCTTTGTACTTGATCAATAAGTATCATTAACATTGTACTTTTGATGGTGAATAAATATTTGACACCCACCTGCCTTCTTTCCTTGTGAGAGTGGTAAGATCCCAAGCACGCTGTTGTCAAGAAGATACCATTTGGCTTTGATAGTAGCCTTTCCACCCGCACATGTTTGAGAGCATCCTGTATATTCTTAGTGAATGAAATGAGTATCCAACCTGCAAACATAGCAAAACCAGAGACAAGTGATCATATGTGACATATAATTATGAATGGAGGGATCATGGCATGATCTCTTTCCTTTCTAACAAAGAATGGGTCTATCAACAAAATTAGTAGAAGTGTTCATAAGTTCAAGAGTTTGAGGAGTATCAAGAGTTTGCCGTGGTTCAAGACGCGGTAGGAGTCTGCGGGTGAGTCGATGGAGTCTCAGTGAGGTCGCCGGACGGTTAGAATCGCTGGGAGTCGCTTGAATGTTGTGAGTTATCGAGGGATTGAATGGCCTCAATTTCCTCCACCGAGGATGGTAGTGGGAGTTAGAGGATTACGAGATGAGGAAATGCTTCTATTTCAATAAGGTTTCCATCTATGACCGTTCTGAAGTTTCACCAGTAGTATGGGGTTTTTTAAAGAATTTACA